>CM072816.1:60904738-61538829 GCA_036937905.1 Salvia rosmarinus | reverse complement strand
TATATATGTGATCTTCGTCTTGTCGGATTAAAACGGTTAGTATAAGGTGATAAACATCGTTGTGGATAGGATTGGCATCCCTAGGGTTAGTCTTTCTTTATAGTCTTCATCGTGTTTTTATTGTATTTATTTTTCTGCTTGGTTACCTTTGCTTTGATTAAATTCAAGCCCTAAAACCTCTCACCCTTTATCCGTGTTCAATAATGATGAATAATCGCTGAGCTAGCTTCTATGTTTTCGGATACAATCTCGGATACGATACTCGCCACCCTATCATTACACTTTTACGGTGAAAAGGAGCGATCATAATCCTCCGACTACGATCGATGAACGAGTTCTATGAAGTTGCCAATTCTGGTTGCTCACAACCAACTCGTTGCATCATTTCCTCTAAGCTCGCTTCGCCCCGAATCATCCCATTCCGCATCGCGAAGCCTACTGGAGGTTGCTGGAAGTTGTTGGGGTTAGCATTCGACAAGTTGGGATGATTCCTGTTGTTAGGATGGTATGCCGGATTTTCCCTGTGACGGTTCCTCCGATTTATATAATTTACGTCTCCGCCTCGAAACGGCTTTTCAGCAGAGTGAATTTCTCCACGAGATAGTCGATTTGGGATCGACCTCACCGCAATCGCCTTTACCACATGTGTCCTCTCCATCGGCCATTGATAGCTATCGCGCCATCTCTTCTATAATTCGGCCGGCCTCCTCCACTCGGCGGTTCAACAAGCATCCCCCCGACGCATCCACAATGCTTCTCGTATGCAAAGGTCACCCATTGTAGAATTGTGTGATCCGTTGTTCTTTGAAAATCCATGTGAGGGCACTCTCAATAAGCCCTCGAATCTCTCTCATGCCTCAAATACATATTCGCCTCTTTGTTGGAAAAGGAGATCTCGCTATGATCTTCGTGATTTTGCCGCGAAAATATTTCGAGAGAAACTCGAAAGTTTCCGAATCGCTTATACCAAGACGATCCGCCTCTTAAACTAATCATTCGCTCGGTTCAGAGAAAATCCGAACACGCGATCCGGATCGTATCTTGTGGCACCCCATTTTGCTTGATGGTGTCACATATATCTAAGAATGTCTCCGCATGAGCATTCGGATCTTCCGTCACCCTCCCCAAACCGCTTCTCTTGTACCATGCTTATCGTACGGCTTCAGTCAAATTGTTCGTGATTTACTGGGACCCCATCCGCCTCCTTGAGATTATTCAAGAGACGTCGGTACATATAGTTCGTGGTCTGCCTCGCAGATGGAGGAGTCCCATGTTCGCTATCCGACGCGATCTCATTAAATTTCGCCGAAGACGGCAAGATGCTCGTGAGGTACACCCTTTTCGGATTTAAATTAATCGTCATCTCTGCTTCTCCTTCTCGCCTCCTTCTCCGTGAGTGCATTCGATCTCGGATCTAAATTTTTTCGTGAGGTCCTCGAGATCTGTAATCATATACCACCGGAGAAAATGGAGAAATCACCTGCAAGAGATAAAGAATAAAATAAAATATACAACTTGAATTAATAATTCCAAATCAACGAAGTTATTCCTATATAATCTTAATAATCCCTAGAATGACGCCAAAATTTGATCGCTATTTTTCAACACGAAAACGCAAGTAAATTTCTTGTTCTAATCTTAGGGTTTGTATGATTCTCTTAAGTGTCGTGATTCCTCGTTATTTGCTATTTACCTTCCAAGCATTGATTTGTGATTCTTGGTGCTAAATATTATGTGTTAATTTCTTATCAATCTTGATGCATATCTAGTTGCCATGAATACTTAATAGTTTTAATTGTCAATCGATCTCGAATGCACAATACTAATAAGCCTCGAGTCGTAGCGAGATAGAACATTCGAGGAAGCTATTCTTGTGATCTTGAGTTGCTAATTTTCACCGAGACGTAATGTAATAGGAAAATTAGTAATTCATCGCCACAATTATCGAATCGAAATTGTTGGTTACATATGTGATCTCCATCTGTATGGATTAAAATTGGTTAATGGAAGGGATAAACATATACCGTGGGTGGATTAATACATCCATAGGGTAAGTCTTTCAATCTTATTATCTCTTCGAGTTTTTATTGCTTGCTTTATTTGTTTTATTGCTTCGCTTTCAATTTAATATTCAAGTCCCAAACCTTTTCAAAACTAAATCACACTGATAATGATGAAGGATTATCGAAGTTAGTTTCAGATTGTTACAATCCAGTGATACGATACTGTGTTACAAGAAATTTAGCTAAACATAGATATTCGAATAAAATAAGAATTAACCATAAAATACTCTCGCTTTGAATTTAATATTCAAGTCCCAAAACCTTTTCAAAACTAAATCACACTGGATAATGATGAAGGATTATCGAGTTAGTTTCTATATTTTCAGTTACAATCCATGTGGATACGATACTGTGTTACAAGAAATTTAGCTAAACATAGATATTGGAATAAAACAAGAATTAACCATAAAATAAAAAAATTAAATAGATAAAACCCGTGAGTGTAGCATTGAAGAACAATGATTGGGTTCAGATTCTAAACCCAAGAATAAAACTGAAAATAATGAATTCGCCCAGATGAAATCGCCCTCAATCGATTACAATGAGAACAATGATAAACCATGCACTAAATGAATATAAATCAATACTAGAAGAGAGTATGTGAAAACTAGCAAAATCAAGGAAATCGTGTACCAAAATAGTGTGTGTTATGTGGTCGACATGCACAGAAAAGTCTGTGGTATATATAGCGTGCAGGTCAACCCCAATCCGCGCCCACCACCACGCCTCAGCCTGGCTCATGGTCATGAGCCTGGGCTCAGCTCGCCTGAACGTTTCAGCGCACTCGCTGCCACCCGTAACACGAGAGTGGTCGCGAGCCCTCCCATAACGCACGATTTCATTGCTTGGCCTCGCTCGCTCGTCGTCCAACTCCGACCACGATCCGCTCACGCCTACGGACTCCTATAAGATACCTTTACATTGTAAACTTTTCACATTCATACTCATTACATCCATTTCATAATCTTTGGTTACATCTTTGCCTCAGACATCGATTATCACCGAAAAGCCTACAAAACACCAAAAGAGAAACCCAAGAGCAAGATCTTCCAAAAAAATAGCTAAAAACATTAATATCGAGTATATAAACGCACTTAAACCAATCTAAATCATCTTAATATAACATTAATAAACGAGAAGTACATTTATCAACTACTTAATTAAATAATTAACTAAGTAATCAAGCTATGATCGAGTTAGAATAAGAACATATTAACTTCTAATTAAATGTCTCCAAGAATCAAACGAGTTTAACTAACTAATCGACAACCAACATAAAAGATCAAGGTTAATATTTAAAGGTTTCATGTACAACTTTAACATACAAAAGAGGTTATCATAAGTCAACATCAAGATCACAATGGGTTCGATAACGGAACGATGGATGAACGCCATGTGCTAAGACACTTATATCTGTGTGGCACAATAACATTTACAACAAAGAACCCCTAAAAATTTCCTCTTCCATCATAATCTTCGAGCTCAACCTCATAAAAACAATGCGTATGTGAGTACCAACAAGCACTCATGGGTTATCACTAAAAATTAAACTTTATTAACTTACCGAACTTTACTCAATGTAACGGGTCGAAATAAATAATATACCGAAATGATTTTCATTAGCATCACAATCGATAAACCCAGAACAATGCCATCTCATGTAATATTATGCTATGTCATCATTATCTTCCATGTTATTCCGAGGTTACCAATCACACCACGTCTTATCTACATTATTCAAGAATGAGAAGTAGGTATCTTTCTCAATACCTTGACCCTCCTACACAATCACATAAACTTCTCGGTCATGTCACGGTCTATACAACTATAACTTCTCGATCATTAACATAATTCTTCAGTAGATAGGTAATACGAACTTATGTTCAATAAGTAATACGATCTTATACTCAACAAGCAAAGATGCACTACTAGAAAAATGTATCTGACCACGTATAAAATGTGAGTCTATGTGCGTCAACCGCAGGAAAAGTGGCGTAGAGAAAACTAGCACACATACACCACGCTTTTTATGCGTAGTCTATACCGATTATAGACTACGCCTATCGCACATACACCACGCTTTTGTGTCTTATTCTATACCGACCATTATAGACCACGCTAATTTCTCACACACACTACGCTTTTTAAGCCGAGGTCTATCTCGACTATGCACCACACTTCATTCTCATACACTTATGCGTTATGCGTAGTCTATATCGACTATAGATCTCACACTAACTTTCGCACATACACTACGCATTTTGGGAAAAAGAGTAGTCTTAATGCAAATTTACTACGGTTTTTATAAATTGCCACGATTTTTACGCCAAATTTTATATTTTATATACTACGCTTTTCTATTATCCATCCAGTAATCAATTTAGCATACCACCACGATCGACTTTTTAAACCGTAGTCAATATATCTTTTGAATATGGTTTTTCAATTTCAACCGTAGTTAATTTTTTATTTAAAACATTTACAATTAATAACGCACAATCTAATAGCAAATAAGATTAAAATATACTTGCTTTCATTACGCTCAAAATCACTATAATAAAAATATACAACTGCTTTCAATATCACATAAATCACTATACAAAAATATCAAGCACATCACATAACCAAACAATAAGTTAATGTATCCCACATATCACAAAGACAAAATAATTCAAAAGATCAATAGCTTATGTTTAAAACATCACAAAGAAGTCCGATTTCGCCCATTCAACACAAACTTCATCAATGTCCTCTCGAGTAAGTCCTTTTGAAACTATTAACAATTAAAAATATAATATTAGCACTTTCGAGGTAAAAATGATTATATTAAAGATTTTTACCCAATAAGAACATAAATGAAATGTTTATCTTATACGTGAACGCCAAGAAATAGAATCATCTTCATAACTTCTTCAATAATATCTTTCATGATGAACTTTCAATCATCCGAGGAATTATAACAAGAAGACACACAATAAGGTAAAATAATATAAAGATTTAAGAACAAAGAAGCTCTATAACAAATAAATTAATAGCTCACTATTTTGATCTGTAAGGTATTAGTATACATGGGCATCAACATCGATCCCAATATACGAACAAATACCTCTATTAAGAACAAAGAACTAAGAATAATGTTTTGTTACAATAGTATTCCATTCAATTAGAACTTTATGTTTTTGCCATTACTTTCGGATATCTGGAAAAGAAAACATGTTCGAAATGCATTTTGAGTGGGATTCGCAAATGTGTGGTCCGGGAGAAATGGAATTCCACTTAGACGAGTTGTCAGGAAATACAAATGTCATGCCCTTTTGTCATAACACATTTTGACATGCCATTTTGAACTGTAGATTTCTTTTCATATTAGTGGAGTGGTGTCCAATCAAGTTTATTTTGCTATACAATTTTTCTAAACTTCAAAAAGATATCCAAACATAGCCTATGATATCAACCCTTGTAAACATTTAAATTTCACTTCCATCTGTGGGCAACGGTTAAAAGATGCCACCTGCATGGGGGAGTGGGGAATTAAATGTTCTCATCCCTAAAATATACTCGGTAGCTAGCACAAGTTAGCCAACAAATTTATGTGACATGCATACACAGAAATGGAGAAGTATCATGCATTGTAACTTTACCTCTGTCTTTAGTGGGAGTGTGGAGAAGGAACCTAGAAAACTGGACATTCTTTTCCAAAGTCGCTTCTGAGATAGACCTTGGGATAGACTACATCAGAAAAGAAAAGGAAATTTAATGTACTTTTCATTTTATGCAAATTGGTTTATTATAATCTGATGGATGTTACATATACTGATTGTAGCATAACAGAGCAGCATGCTTATCTGTATCGGTTAAATGGCACAAATGAACTAACATTTATGGTGAAATAACTTATAATTTAGGACATGAAATTCATCATTCATCATCATATAAGGAAATAGTGCTTACAGCGCCTTTCTTTATGATGTTATACTTGCCCTGCATCCTGTAACCATGACCAAGCTGAAGTTCGTGCTCGACTTCACACGAGGCATTATGCCGGTGTCTGGCCGGCTTCACCGACGAGGCGTTATGCCAAGTTTCTACCGGCTTCACCGACGGCGCGGCGTTATGCCAGGTTCAGTCGGGCTTCACCGACGGCGAGGCTATGTCAAGTCTCGACCGCTTCACCGACGCATGCGTTATGCCGTCTTACGCCGCTGGTCTACCGCAAGTCACATTTTACTCGCTTCACTCGCCGAAGCGGCGCCAAGTCGCATGTTTCGCTTCACCTTGTCGATGCGTTATGCCGTCGATGTTGCTCGTCACCTTGTCGGTATGCTATGCCGTCATGCTGTTTCGCTTCACCTCGCCAGCGCTCCCGAAGTCGAATGTCGCCCGGCCCACCGCCGTCGACCACGCGCCGCCTGCCGTGTACGTAACTCGCCGAGCGAAGGCTCCTGACGCGCGGCATGGCGCTGGGCCTGACGGCGATGAACGCGGGCTGCCATGTATCGAGGCCGAGGCGACGGGCGAGGTCGATTTCAGACAAACGGGTAGGGTTCCTTTTCGCGTTAGTATTGCTAGGGTGGGTCCTCTGGCTGAACGGAGGTATAGTTCCGCAAGAAATATCATAGGATGGTCCCCTCCCTAAAATGAACCAAGTATAGTTACAAGTTTTATCGTCAGGTCCTCTTCCTAAATAAACGGGAGGTATAGTTCTTTATTCAAGTTTTATCGCTAAGGGTCCTCACGCTTGATGTCAGACAAACGGCGTAAGTCTGGCCGAGGGTATTTCGCCCTCGAGGTATAGTTCATCCTCCGTAGGTATAGTTCATTCCTCCAAGAGGTATAGTCTGTCCAAGCAGGTATAGTTCATCCTCCGTAGAGGTATAGTTGCCTCCAAGAGGGTATAGTTCATCCTCCAGAGGAGAAGCCTGCCTCCAAGAGGTATTGTTCATCCTCCGTAGGTATCAGAGACAGTGAGATGCAGATGATAAGAAGCAAAATGAAATGCACTCAACTGGCACTGAAAACGACGAATAAAAGAAAAGTACCTCAACTCCGGCACGAGGTCGCCTACATTTGCACGCTGTTATAATGAGCTACCTTGTACCCAGCCTTTCTAATATAGCAGGTCTCTTTCTCGATTTCGCCGGATTATCGCTTCTCGATCAACCTCTTCTTCTTCGCCGAGGTTCCACCGTCACCACGCTTCCCGTCGCCTTCGCCTTTAGCGAACCGATCGCTATGTACACGCCCGACGGCAGGGGCTCAGATTGACGATCTCCTCAGATAGGCCCCTGCAAAATGCCGCTCGAAAGCCTTCACGTGTGCGAGCCGAAATAGACTCACCTTTGGAAGAATTGGCGGAAGGCTACCATTAGGTTCTCAGACGATCCAATGTCATTGAGGTAAACCACAACCACCCATCGATCGAAGACAATGACAACAAAGAGACGAACCTTAAGTGAAAACTCATGTAAATCCAGCAATAGCAGCTTTGCATCAAAATGTTGCGCCAGAGCCTTGGCAAGTGCTTGCTGGTACAATTCTAACATAATCGAGCAAATGTAATAAGACTAGGCATGAAGAAACCCAGAAATGAACAATTAGTTGTAAGCTCAATATATAATGTAAAATAGTGATGCATACCTGCAGGCCCAGACAGCAATATAGTCTGACTTGCTGGAGAAAGATTTCGAGGTGCTTAGATACATCTAAGTGTTTTAGATGAACATATGCTGCACTTGTCAATACTATACGTGTCCGCCACCGTGAAAGCCTAAAAAAAGAGGAGAGAAACATATTAGCTATCACAAGAAATTTGCCTAAGATTTTATGAAATTGGTAACAAGAACATGGATATCGAAAATGTCATTTAACACCTAGGGAGAATTAGAAAGTATGTCAATTTTAGTTAAAGCAATAAAACCAGTTGAAGATCACATTTTGAAACTAAGAACTAAAGCATCAATAAAACAAGTGAGGCAAAGACTTGTATTCTCCTCACATGACTAACCATTTAGGCATAGCTATTACAATACATATTTTGGTTTGAAGGGGCTCCATATGGGAGGAGTCGACAATGTCGATGGTGAAGATGGATTCACATTCGCCTGCAATTGCCAAAACAACAATTTTTCAAATCACAACCAAAACCTACAAGTATCTTAAAAAAACCTTCACAAGTATATATGAGTCATGACTGACCACTGGAGAAGCAAGTTGCTGAAAAGGGAAGAATCTCGCATCGACAGAATAGCATTCGATACAAACGGCATGCGATTTGTATCGGATATTTGGAAAACCTGGACATAATATATAGGAGATGACCACTGATCACCCAAACGGATATCTTGAAAGATCAGACAAAAGATTAGCCAACAGCAAAGAAAACACGATCTATATCCAGCACATGTAAGAGGATAGAGACGCTCGACAAACATCCTTAAAGGTCTTATAGTTCCAAAACGCCTTAACTACCAGCTGGTCTTGACATTTCAAAGTTTAACATGGAAGACCAAAAATTAAAATACTAAAATAACTAAGCTTCCAAACTAGTATAGGCATCAAGAAAGTAGCTACAAGCTGAAAACAGAGATCACATCTTTGATTCCTATAAAATACCGCAGCTAAAGGAAGGGCTAAATTGACCAAAATAGTTCACTGAATGGATAAAACGAAAAGAAAAGCCTCAGTTTATGCTCTGAAATAAAAGTCCCCAATCATAATATCGAAATTGAACCTGAAAATTGTTTGAATTGTCAATTTACATACTGTGTGGACTCGGAAATTAAAAAAATGAATCAGAACATGCTCAATTTATGACGAAAGAAAGAACTTGCAAACTTAAAACAGTTCGAGTAAGCATTTACACAAACACATAAACTGCATAAGTCATAGAGTTGAATACCCCAACAGAAACTGATGAAACCAAGATTCTCTCATCCGCACACTTTTTTTTTTTTTAATCATTTTCCTCGTTTTGATGAACACCATAATAGACAAACTTGGGACAAAAAGATCTCACCAATAACCATTGATTCCCATCATCCTTTACCACACTAATAACCCACCAAAAAGGCCAAAAATTTGGCCACGACTTTTTACCTCTCTCAAATTTCAAAGAGATAAAGAGTAGTAGATTAGAAAAGAAAAAAAGAGGGTGGCAATCTAACTCTAACTTCGTCCATAAACGACACAATGCAAACGAATGTACAAAAGAAAACTTCAAATCGAGTTAAAATTACACTTACTTTTTTGTACCAAGTTACAAGATTAGATGATAACTATCCATCTAATAAGCAAAATTACGAAATCCAACTACCAAATTTAGCATAACCACTTTTAACTTACCGCAGCGAAAGATCAGTCCTTGAAAATAACCGAATCCGCCATCTCCATCAACGGATTCAAGCAATCCGGCGAAAATTTCCTGGCAAACATGTAGGAAGAAGTGGAATTAGATTCTCTGAGGCGGTGGATGAGCTGCGGCGAGATTTTAGGGGGCGGTAGGGTGGGATGGCCATTGACGCTATCAGTTCAATTGACCCTAGTTAGAGTGTAATGGCATTGTCGGGAAATAATGCTCCTCCGGGTAGCAGGACTCTACATTGATACAGGGGAGCTTGAATTTCGCCATAGCCTCCTGTCCTGATCACCATGAGCGCGTGCTTCCGCGCAAGCACGAAGAACTGCGATCCGACTCGAATTCGTCGAAATTGACCTCGGAGGGATCACATTTCTGCCTCTGGCGTTAATCGGTCCCACAGAGTTGACTCTGTTGTCGAGGATCTCGATGTAGCTGGGGAATCTGAGATCTGGGGAGAGGTGGAGAGATCGAAGAGGAAGTTGTGGAGGTAGTCGAAGGAGTGGAGGGATGCAGTGCTGGGAGATTAGGGCGAAATAGGTGTTGGAATTTGTAGATTGGCGGAAACTCCTTCCATCGATTGATTCGAGCTCGAATTTGGATGGAGTTTTCATGTATATAGATTCTAGTGAGGAGAAATGGAAATGGAAAGCATCGAGGGTTTTTCGTGTGTTTGAAAGAATTTTATTTATTTAAATTTTGTAAAAATTTATGCACATATACTACGTTTTTTGATAATCAGAACAGACAGATGTCATTTTCGCACATGACTACGGTTTTGTTATAAGTCAATATTATTTCATAAAGACTACGATATTAAGACAACCGTAGCCTATATTTCAATAATTTAAGATGTATACGCTTTTTTAAGAAAACGTATGCTATATGGCACAGAAAAAGCAAAATTTCTAGTAGTGATGATCTTATGGTCAACAAGTAATATGATATTATGCTCAAATAATAACATGATTTTATTCCCAACATATTTAAGTCAATATTTCACAATAATATGCAAGATATAAGTGAAATATTCAATATCAACACACGCAGTGAAAAGAAACTCATCCGCACGCTCGTCACTCTATGATTTCTTCCTCTCGCCCTTCGTAATTCCCTTTATCCTCGTCAAATTGTAATTAAAATAATCATCAACTTAGCAAGATTCTTATTCACTTGAACATATTACATCTTATTCTTAGTTTTACCAAATTCTAAGACTTGTTAGACTATCGCATCCCTTAATAACTTATGTCCTTAGAAACTTCAATTTAATAATTTACATAACATGCCATAATCAAAGGAATTTAAGTAACATGTGCTTAGTTTCATCAAGCGTATAACATCTTAAACCTTAACTTAAGACAATCAAGTAAATCAATCTCACTTATATACTTATCATAAGTTTACTAATTTAATTCTCAAATATCTTATTAATATATCAATTATATCAAAATTTTCTAAGAAGTAAGTTTTATAAAATGAATCGTCATTTCATTTCCAACTCATCCAAACTCCACCAAATCATCACCATGTGCCTAAATATACACTTAGAAACTCAAAACAAGTTTAAACTCATCCATTTACACCATACTTTTACTATACCATTCAACCACATTATTATGTAAATAAATGAATTTATCAATCTACAGTCCATTTAGTTTCAATCAACTCAAATATATACATAGTCATTATCAATGATCACCAATCCATAATTAATTTAAATCCTAATCAAACTCATCATATAATTTTAGAACTTAGTATAAACTTTAATATTTCAACTTTCAATATATAAGTCCATAAAATCTTATAAATTCAACTTAAGCATTATTTATACCCTAGATCTCAAACATCATATCAAATACATCAAATAAAATCAAGAACTCAAAGATCATTCAACCTTATTATTTTCAAAATTTGACAATATACATGCATTCAATTTATTCCAATTTCTTCCACTAAATCATGTTTATTTTCACTTAATTACACATATCTAAACCGAATTTAATTAAATCATAAACAATAATTAATATGCAAAATTAGGGTTTATACATGCTTACTGAATTCACTAACTTCATGAATTTCAAGAATTTAAACCATAGATTATGATATTTAAGCATCATAAGCATAAAAAATCAATAAACATAACAAAATTTAAACAATTCATCCTTAAATCACATCTTCATATTTTCGAAAATAACCATACATGAGAAGATCATATGCTCAATTTTAATCATAAAACTTGATTAAATATGGTATTTACCTTCGAGTGATTTCCAATCAATTCTACACTTCGACTCATGGATTAAAGTCAAGAAAAATTTGTGTATAGTGTGTGTGTGTATTCGAAACGAGGAAATTGGAACTGAAGATGATCTTAAATGAATAATGTTCTAGAAGTTGTATATATATAGCTTTATTTATTTATTTATTTTTTATTTTACAATTTACACCAAAATCATATAAATTATTCTACAAATTTACTAATGATAAACATTAACATTCTTTAATAGTAAAAACTCAATTTTCTCATTAATATAAAGATCCAAAACAATTAAATCCATTATCGAATGCAACCAACCTAAAGCGGCCGTGAATGAGTACCTCCAATCCTCGATCAAACTTATGCTCCTGTGCGCTTTTTCCCGCTCTTCGAAGTTAAGTTGGCAAGATTTCGCCCAAATCAAATAGAAAATTTATCACCCGACATGTTTTTCTTTCTCGATTACTTACTTCACTATCTTTCCGAGTCATAATAATCCTCCTAAATAGGGTCAGATCGTTTCACGGGTTCGATCGACCATCACAAAAATCCATAAACCGAAAACCGAACCAATTGTACGCTTAAATCGAATTCCATCGATCGAATTGTTTCGGATCGACCAAAACCGAACCTAAAAATCGCTCGTTTCTATTCGGACCAAAACCGACTTAACTATGTATTATATATATAATACTTAAGCAACATACAACATACAACATATCAATATCCAAACAAAAATAAACAATGGATAACGATATAAAATCCTCAAAATGCTAGTTTATTTATTCTTTAAATATAAAATTTAATATGCTTAAAGGCATAAAATTCCAAAGTTCATAGAAAATTAAGCTTGTTCACAAACTCTAAACATTTCCTAATGGAGGTTCGAGTACGCAAGAGCCAAACACTTGATTTCACAAACATCAATAACTAATGTCAGTAAAGGATCGACAAAAAACCAAACATTCACCTCCGTATCGTCATTTCTCCATTTTACAAGGCAAATTCTTCTATCCATAGGACATTAGTAAGGATAAAAGCATTGAATGCAAAGATTCTCGCAGCACTTAAGTCAACATTAAACCAGAACCCCAAAAACGAAAGCAGATAATGTCACGTATCACCACGAGAATGGTGTGCATTTAAGCCTCGACTATAAAAGAAACGAGAGAAGGTTCAAGCGATTCAATTCTTACCTTTCCGTGATAAAGGTATACATATTCAAAGACATCATCGACTTGGACTCAAAGTGAGTGGTAGCTTAATTACGAACAATGAAAAATTATGAAGGAGCAACCACACCCCTAAGAATGAAAAAAATGAAACATGAGTAAGTTACTCTAATCAACGACATCGGAAGGTGAGGAGGAGGAGGCACGAGGAGGTAGCAAATGGGGAGGTAAGGGAGGAGGCGGTGGACGCTACTGGCGATGGGAGGAAACCGTGGAGGACCTGAGAGATTTAGTGAGATGCAAAGCATTCAGGGAGTGAAATGAGAGGAGGAGGGTGAGGAAGGCTACACCTTTGGAATCGCGAGAGGCGAGATATGGACGGGCGGGATGAGGAGGACTGACGGCGATTGAGATTGAGGTCGAGATATGAATTGAGGACGTAGCAGGACACTCAGGTTTATTTCGCTAATTAAGATATTAATGTTAAATAAATATAAATATATTATTGTTTTTTCTGTCTGCCATCGACCCAACCTAAAATCCGTAACCTATAACCGAACCGAAAACCGATTTCATCAAAATTTATAAACCGAACCGCTAACTCCCATTATTTTTAAAATCGAATGAATGGACCGAACCGAATCGGTTCGGCCGGTTTTTTCGGTTCGTTCAATGCTTGCACAGCCCTACCTCCACCGCTATGCTAGTAGTTCTATTAATAAGGGTTAAATATAGATTTAATTTTTTCATATACAAATAATCAATTAATTATTTTATTTAATCATAGATTTCAAAATCATAGAAAATAATTTCCTTATCATTAGATATTAATAAAATAAAATTATTTAAGACATTTAATAGCTTAAACATTATTCCATTTTATTTTATAAATAAATCACATATAAACAATAATTAATACAATTTCTTTAGAACATTTTCTATTTAATGAAATTTTTCATCCAAACACACAATAATAACTATATATCTTATATTTTATCATAATAAAACTTGTTTCTAAATAATTCTACTTTATAAATTCTATTCCTTCGATTAGCAATTAATCGAATTTCTATCGCCTACTAATTTATTATGCACTTTATAAATTTTAGGGATGCAATGCCTTTAAACCCCTAATTAGTACTTAATTAGACTCTAATTAGGCTAAAAGATTTTCGGTTACTACAAGATCCTCTCGATTCTCGTAACGGTGCTATAAATACTATGCGAACTTCTAGCTCATCGGTTTCGGTTTCGAGCCCAAGACCCACTCGGGCTCCACTCTATTTGTCGCTTAAAATACACGCCCATCGGTTTCATCGGAGTCGCGCCATATGTGGTCTCTATTTACCATTAAAATGCACGCCCAATGCCGCCATCGACATCGGCGTTCGGATGCTCTTCCGCCCACCAAAGAACACATCATGCACAACATCGGTTTCGCAAGGCCATGTCGAGATGCTCGCTTAAGTGAATATAAAAGGATAAGGTTTCAACTAATTTCATATGTGAAGAAATATGAAATTCCAAGTGTAAACGAGATCATGATAGAGCAAAATAACTTATATAAAGAGTTGATACAATGTTCGACAACAAGAATCCTTACAAAGCTTTCAATGTAAATATCAAGAACGTAATGTAGTTCAAGAGTTCGGCAATCGAATAAACGTGTGAGACATGCATGGAAGATGCATTCTCAGGCTAACCAAAAAAATACCTCATACTACTTGACAAAAGATTCCGCCAACCCCGCCTGCTCCATCATCACCAACCTCGCATATTTAAAACAATATGTGTGGTCGAGTACAAATAATGCACCTGCTGGACACATCGTCAAAAACATTTTACTTTACTTAAATATTTTATCGCCACTTCACAAGCAGTTATGCGGTTTTGTTCAAAAGGCTCAGGCTTACTAAATACATTTTCATTTTTCAAACATCACTCGCCGTGCATTTTCACATCACAACGATATTCCAAGTCAAGCATATGGATTAACGCACGGAGTGAGGCCTTCTTCACCGGACGCACGATCGATCGCAACTGCGATTCAGAGGTCGAAACAACTCGATCGCAACCGCGATTCGTGGTTGAAGTGTACACAACCCTAAGCTAGATTCCCCTTCACCTCCAAATTAGATCCGACCAGAATATATTTCCCGTCACTCTGTGCAACCCGAATGGACATATACAAAACATAAAATATTTTCAAGCGTAGCAATATCAGATCTCATTCATTTGCGTAAAAATAGCAATGATACTTTTGTAAAAAATCATTTTCAAGAAAGCTCATAAAGTGTTTGGTAAGAAAGCCCACAAAGGGTTTAGGTAAGAAAGCCCACCTGGAACTTAAAGTTCCCACGCTACCAGTACTTAATTATCGCCTTCTTCTCCTCTCGAGTAGGTGACCTTTTTCAATGTGAGAAACAAGCGTTTAGTACATCGCTATACTTTTCGATAGATCAACATCGCTCATAACGCCATATGCATCAAAATATGGCTAACGTTAACTTATTTCGACGCTTTCCTAATCAAAATGATGTCGATTATGAAATCATTCATCATATGTTAGATATTTCATCTTTTATCACATAACGTACGTTTTTAACGTACTTGCGTAACGTAAGTCACATTCGTTATTAAACGCATTATGCCATCATAGATCATCGATAGCGAGTTTCTCTTTTCACCTGGGTCAACGCTTTTTGGTCAACGATTTCGACTTTGTCAACATTTAGTCAACAATTTTCACTAAAGTCAACATTTTGACTTTTTAATTCCTTTTATGTAATTCTATTATTTTATGTGCAACCTTGTTCTAAAATTCTACAAATCATAATATGTCTAAAACATCATTTTGGATCATATTATGCAATTATACTTCATAAAATAAATTTATAACATTAATACTTATAACCTATAGTTTTCAAAAACCCTAATTAAACTAAGCAAATACTCAAAAATTCCAATAAAATCACATAACACATACTCATCTATAAAGATCCTTACTATAACATAATTTTTATTTATTGTGAATTATTGAATTTAATCTTCCTAAGTCACTTTCAACATTTCGACTTAGGTCCAATAAATTTTTAACAAATCCAATAAATTCATACAACACTATTTTATTAATCTACACTATCAATACGCTATGATAACACTCAAATATGGATTATATCTCATCATACTATCATGTTCTATAATTTTCAAATTCATAGACTTATGTACTAAAGTTTTCCAAAATTCTACATAAAATCATATACATAATTAATACCCTAGATCATGATTCCATGCTTAAATCATCAATTAAAAATCATAATAATCAACATATCATACCTTCAAGTTTTCGGTCCATATATGTAATTTGATATCATGTCGATTTTGATATAATTATACACATGCTTAATAACATCATATAAATAAAATATTCAAACATATTAGCCTTAGTCACATAATTTTCTAAATTATATGAACAACATATGTTTATAACATAAATTCTAACCTTTTATCGGATTTGATCGACGCTTATGATTTATTTCTTCTATGATCGAAGAGTACGTCAAGAACACTATTTATCCTTTCCTTTCTATTTTCTCTTATTTCCCACTTATTTCTCGGTTATGAGGTTACGGGCGTGTAACCTCCTATTTATGGATTTATAAAGTCGGGTTTAATCATTATTTCATAAAATATCTTATCTTATCAAATCTTATCATATCTTATCTTATCTTATCAAATCTTATCATATCTTATCTTATCTTATCAAATCTTATCATATCTTTTAATTATGGCACCTTATTAATTAAAGCTTCGATATTTTTGTCATATTCACACTAAAGGTCAAATATTTCGCCCCTCTATAAATATATACTAAATATTTTATTTTCCTCCAATTAATAACTATATGATATAATAATAATCTTAGATGATAAAATAAATCATAGAAAATTAATTAAGGTCATTTCTATGTACTAATGTAAAGTTATTTAAAATAATTTGAAATTATGGATAAATTATCAAACTATTATCCTTTTCATAACCAATATTATTTTTATGATTAATTACATAAATATAATGATATTATATCATAAAATAAATTTTTGGAACATTTCTAAGCTATTTCCCAAATTTTCTAATATTAGGTTTCTTAGATTTTATTTTTATAAAATCCTATTCTTTACCTTTATTTATTAATTTCAAAATTTTCATAATTTCTAGAGATAAAATTGATCTAGAATCATGATATTCATCAATTATATAATTAAATAAATTATTTAGTACAATTACAATAACACAATGGTAATTTTCGAAACTACATAAAATAACACAAGATTTTGAAAATTATAGATGCTAAAGTCCAAAATATTATCTCCTATGATATTTATCACATTTCTATTATTACTTCTAGATAAACATTATCTCTAAGTCCATTATGATCTTATCTTATCTTTTAATAAAATATCTTCAATGTTTTATCTTATCTCTAATGTCATTTTCAACCTTATCACTTACACCTCATGTTTGGTGTTAAGGATAATTATCTTATCATATAATATAAGATAAACATGACAACTCATCACATAAAATCAAGTGATCACATAATAAATCACAAATTAATTCTTTAAACTTTAAATTTTCAAAATCACTATTAAATAAGGAAAATATTTCTTTTTCTTCCTTAGTGCAAATAATATCCTAAATATACTTAAAAACATATTTAAAAATTTATTTCATTCAAAATTCAAGAGAAATTTCGATTTATTCAAAATCGATAATTCACCGACGCTCACTTTCATACTGCTTTTATCGCATCGCTCCTTCTTTACTCAAATTTTAAGCTCGTAAATTCGGGTATTACATTCTACCCCTTAAAGAAATTTCGCCCCTAAATTTATGTACTCTTGTAACGCTTCGATTCTTTCTCCACATCACGTGATTGCCTTTCCAACGTTGTCGTCGAGATACATTTATCGTCAGATATCTTTATATCGACTTATTTCTTTTCTTCAAGTCCTTAGATCTAACATTCTCGTGTTCCAATCTTCATAGCATCTTATGACTCAAGATTTCTAACTAATCGCTCACGCCAAATCTATCGTTTATAGATGGTGTTAATCTAATTCATACTTCTTCGCTTCAAGGATTGGAGGAAATTTATAATGACACTTTATAAGAGGCACGGGTTCATAATTTGAGATGAACACTTTCAAGTTTGAACAAATATGTTCTTTGAAACGAATAATCGATAATGTGGTCCTAAGACCGTAACGACGACCATCGAGAGCTCTTCGTCATATGGGCCGATCGACTGGCCACAATTACTTCTTACTACACGGTTGTCAGTTTCAAAAGGATGTCTTTATAAACTTTCGGGTTGTAAACTTCTTTTCAGAAAAAGAGAACTCAAATGAGATCTCAATTGAAACTAGGTCATGAGTCAAACTCAATGCATTAACTTCGTAATGAATAAAATTCAAACCCTAGAACTCGGAGTAGGTCATCATTAACTATGGGTTATCAATTATACATCTCAAACTCCACTTATACCATCAAAAACTCAATTTTTGCCATCATCATTCCTATTCCTCGCCATCTAAACACGTATAGTTCTAAGTAAGTCTGCCTTAAACTTACAAGCAACAGTGGGGAAACTTAAATTATCGTGACTTCTTAAAGAACTAAACTTCACAAAACACAAAGTTTGTGAATATTCTTCAACATAAGCTCGTAAGCACTGCCTTATTTTTCATTTATCATTCTAATTCCCAAGTTCATCTATCGCTCAAAGTTAATTACAGAAAATGCTGACACGTCACAGTAATCTCGTGAAGAAAACACGCCCACGTGAAAGTGACATTCGCCTCGCTCAAGCCTCCATTCCTTCGTAGCTTTCCAATTTACGCTCACAAATCGAAACTAAAAGCGCTATAGGTTCTCAAGTTCGTTGTTTCATCAAACACTACGTTATACATAGAAGAAAATTTCACGAGTCCGCTCAATCTAAGTTCTTACGAAACTTAGAGTTCATCTAACGCTCTTTGAAAATCAAACATTTTCACAATTCAACCACGCTTCATATACTTACTTTACGCATATATAACTCTTTATGTGCTCATCATCAATACTCATATACCCCTCGTATGTTTTAATTTCTTTCATTTTCACACATACAATCGGTACGAGCTTTATACTTTTTCTATACAACCCACTTGTCGTCTCAATCAACGAATTATCAAAATTCAAAGTCGCTTACTCTCCAACGGCATGTCCACTTTTAAACCATTTTTCACAAATACTTTCTCAAAACCCATATAACTTTCAAAGCTTTTGTGTCCAAATGTTCAAAAGTGATTTAGAAGATTGAATTCAATAGTCCACAATAAATAAAAATTATGTTATAGAAGGACGCTTATAGACGAGTATGTGTTATGTGATTTTATCGAATTTTCTAAATTCTGCTTAGTTTAATTAGGTTTTCAAACTATGTGTTATAAGTATTAATGTTATAAATTTATTTTATGAAGTATAACTGCATAATATGATCCAAATGATGTTTTTAGATATTATGATTTTATGAATTTTAGAACAAGAATGCAGACATAAAATACGAATTACATAAAGGAATTAAAAAGTCAAATGTCGATTTTAGTCAAAATTGTCGACTAAATGTCACTCAAGTCAAAATCGTTGACCAAAACGTCGACCAACGTCAAACGCACGAACTCGATAATGTTATCTACGATGATCGAAGACGCTTAGTAACAATGCGACTTACGTTACGAAGACATTAAACGCACATTATGTGATAAAAGATGAAATATCTCTATATGATGAACGATTTACAATCGACATCATTTTGATTAGGAAACGCCAATAAGTTCCACCGCCTTATTCACGGACAGACATAACGCCATGCTCGACTTCATCGAAAAGTAGCATGTACTAAACCTCGCTCTCACATTGAAAAAGGGTCCCCGTCGGCAGTAGGAAGACACACCGCGATTCAGCCGACGTAGAACTTTAAGTTCCCGAGGCGCTTTCTTTCCTAAACCCTTTGTGGGCTTTCACCAAAACCTTTATGAGCTTTCGAAAAATGATTTTACAGCATCGCATCGACGCAATGAATGAGATACGATATTGTCCGTAAAATGTTTTATGTTTCAGGTTCATTCGGCCGCCTCGGGCAACAGTGAAAGTATTACACCCGATCTCAAGCCTGGCGTAGCAGTGAACCCAGCTAGGTTTTGCCAATTTCGCCTGAATCGCCGCATCGATCCTGTTTCAGTCGAATCGCCAGCCATCGGGCCAGGCGTCCGGCGAAGTGCGGCTCCCTCCGCGCCGCGTAATCCATACGCCGATTGAATATACGCAGATGTGAAAATTCCGCCAGCGAAGGTTTTGATAAAATGAATGTAGATGGTAAAGATGCGTGCCTTTCAAACAAAACCCTCAGGTTCATCGCAGCGGGCGATACTATTTCAAAGTTAAATGTTTTCGCAATGTGTCCAACGAGCGTATTATTTGTACTCACCGATATTTGTTTTTAAACGCATAACTGAAATGAAATGAATGAAGAAGGAGTTGAGCGAATCCTGTCAAGTAGTATGGTATTTCGTTCGCTTGAGAATGCACTTATGCATGTCTCACACGCATATGTCAGCCAAACTCTTGAATCACATGCCTCGATATTTCGTGAAAGCTAGTAAGAGTTATCGTTGTCCAAACATTCGTATCAACTTTATATAAGTTATTTTGCTTCTATCCTTGATCTCGCATACACTACTGAATTTCATATTTCTTCACATATGAAATTAGTTGAAACCCTTATCCTTTTATATTCACTTAAATCGAACCTCAAGTCACGGTCCAATAAGGATAAGCCAAACCGGATGCGATGTAGTGGCATCGAAAAGCTGCTTGCTTTAAACCAATCGGTATGAGCTTATATTTTTTCAGTATAACCCACTTGTTGTCAATCAATGAATTATCAAAATTCAAAGTCGTTTACTTTTCCAACGGCATGTCCACTTTTAAAACCATTTTTCACAAATACTTTCTCAAAACTTTACATAACTTTCAAAGCTTTTAAACCGTACTTTTTACTTGTCGAAACTATTTTTCTTGTCGGGTTGAGCGTGATGAACAGGAGCGCTGAGCGGTGATGACCGTTTACGTAAGGTCTAGTGATTCAAGCTGACTTTGATAGAAATGATATTTTGGTTCAAAGCAAACGAATCTGCTCGATACCACTCGTCACAGCCCTTCGCTTGGCTTATCCTGCCGGACCGTGACTGGGGTTCGGCTTTATGAATATAAAAGATAGGTTTCAACTAATTTCATATGTGAAGAATATGAAATTCAAGTGTAAACTAGATCAGGATGAGCAAAATAACTTATATAAAGAGTTGATACGAATGTTTGACAAACAAGAATTTTACAAAGCTTTCAATGTAAATATCAAGAACGAATAGAGTTCAAGAGTTTCGCAATGAATAAACGCGTGAGACATGCATATAAGATGCATTCTCGCTAACCAAAAATACTTCATACTACTTGACAAAAGATTCCGCCAACTCCCGCCTGCTCCATTTCCACCAACATGCACATTTAAAACAATATGCGTATTCGAGTACAAATAATGCACTCAAGGGACACATTGTCGAAAACATTTTACTTTACGTAAATATCAGACGCTTGACTTCACGCAGCATTACGCGGTTTTGTTTGAAAAGGCCTCAGGCTTACTAAATACATTTTCATTTTCTCAAAACATCGCCGCCGACATTTTCACATCACAACGATATTCCAAGTCGGATACGGATTAACGCTACCGAGTGAGGCCTCCTTCACCCGGACGCACGATCGAGTCGAGAACCTGCCATTCGTAGGTCAAACAATCGATCGCAACCGCAATTCGGTCAAGTGTACACAACCCTAAGCTAGGATTCCCTTCACCTCCAAATTAGGATCCTAATTGTATTATTTTTTCTGTCAGCCTCTGCAACCCGAATGGACATATACAAAACATAAAACATTTTCTCGCGCATATCGTATCTCATTCATTTGCGTAAAACAAGACAATATACTCTTTGTAAAAATCATTTTTCAAGAAAGCTCATAAAGGTTTTGCAAGAAAGCCCACAAAGGGTTTAGTAAGAAAGCCCACCTGGGAACTTAAAGTTCCTACGCCACTATACTTAATTATCGCCTTCTTTCTCCTCCGAGTACGACCCTTTTTCAATGTGAGAAACGAGGTTTAGTACATCGCTATATTTTTCGATAAAGACGTAACATCGCCTATAACGCCCTATGCATCAAATAAGGCTAACGTCTAACTTATTTCGACGCTTCCTAATCAAAATGATGTCGAAATGAAATCATTCATCATATAAGAGATATTTCATCTTTTTATCACATAACGTACGCTTTTAATGTACTTACGTAACGTGAAGTCACATTGTTACTAAACGCATTCACGCCACATAGATCGCGACATCGAAGTTTCGTATGCTTTGACTTTGGTCAACGTTTTTGGTCAACGATTTTGACTTGTCAACATTTAGTCAACAATTTCGACTAAAGTCAATATTTTGACTTTTTAATTCCTTTTATGTAATTCTATTATTTTATGCAATTCTTGTTCTAAAATTTCCATAAAATCATAATATGTCTAAACATCATTTTCGATCATATTATGCCATTACACTTCATAAAATAAATTTATAACATTAATACTTATAACCTATAGTTTTAAAACCCTAATTAAACTAACAAATACTCCAAAATTCCAATAAAATCACATAACACATACTCATCAATAAGCATCCTTACTATAACATAATTTTTATTTATTGTGAACTATTGAATTTAATCTTCCTAAGTCACTTTTAACATTTGGACTTAGGTCCAATAAATTTTTAACAAATGCAATAAATTCATACAACACTATTTTATGGATCTACACTATCAATATGCTATGATAACACTCAAATACGGATTATATCTCATCATAATATCATGTTCTATAATTTTCAAATTCATGACTATGTACTAAAGTTTTCCAAAAATTCTATATAAAATCATATAAGCATAATTAATACCCTAGATCATGATTCCATGCTTAAATCACCAATTGAAAATCATAATAATCAACATATCATACCTTCAAGTTTTCGTCCATATATGAATTTTACATTTCGATTTTGTGATATAATTATACTACATGCTTAATAACATCATATAAATAAAATATCTAACATATTAGCCTTTAGTCACATAATTTTCTAAATTTACATGAACAATATGTTTATAACATAAATTCTATCCTTTTATCTGATTTGATCGACGCTATGACGTATTTCTCTATGATCAAGAGTACCAAGAACACTATTTATCCTTTCCTTTCTATTTTCTCTTATTTCCCACTTATTTTCAGTTATGAGGTTACGGGAGTGGTAACCTCCTATTTATAGATTTATAAAGTTGGTTTAATCATTATTTCATAAAATATCTTATCTTATCAAATCTTATCATATCTTATCTTATCTTATCTTATCTTATCAAATCTTATCATCTTTATCTTATCTTATCAAATCTTATCATATCTTTTTAATTATGGCACCTTATTAATTAAAGTGATATTTTTATCATATTCACACTAAAAGGTCAAATATTTCGCCCCTCTATAAATATATACTAAATATTTTATTTTCCTCCAATTAATAACTATATGATATAATAATAATCTTAGATGATAAATAAATCATAGGAAAATTAATTAAGGTCATTTCTATGTACTAATGTAAAGTTATCGGCAAATAATTTGAAATTACTTAATAAATTATCAAATTATTATCCTTTTCATAACCAATATTATTTTTATGATTAATTACATAAATATAATGATATTATATCATAAAATAAATTTTTGGAACATTTCTAAGCTATTTCCCAAATTTTCTAACATTAGGTTTCTTAGATTTTATTTTATAAAATCCTATTCTTTACCTTTATTTATTAATTTCGAAATTTTCATAATTTCTAGAGATAAAATTGATCTAGAATCATGATATTCATCAATTATATAATTAAATAAATTATTTAGTACAATTACTACAATAAATGGTAATTTTCGAAAACTACATAATCCTAAATATCCATCTCCAAGCACGGACCAACATGTGATTTTCTCTCGCGCTCCTGCTAGGCAAATTTTACCTTTTTAATCCTCGCCCAAACACACCCAAGGCTGACTCAACATGGTCAACATGGTGCAGGGTGCTTGTTCTCGTCACCACGACGATGCTCCCAATGCCGATTTCATCACACTAATGTCAGTGTGTTATGTCCTCTTAATATTCAAACACGCCCAAAACGAACTCAACAAAGATAAAATCATGAAAGTAAAATTAGCTTAACTCCATTGAAAAATATCCAAAACTATGAAATGGATATCAAGTTAACAATACGACTCAAGAAAAATGCAATAAAACATGCAAAACATAAAATTTCTATCTAGTTTACCCTTGTACCCTAAAACAAGATCAAATCTCAAAACATAAAAGTAATGAATCGAATCGTCAATAGTACTTATACTAATATCGAATCGACATCAATTACGCGACGATAACCGATCAAGATCTTGTTTCAAGAAAAATTAATTTACCTTAATTGTGTATTCCGCTCCATCATCTCCACCCATACACCATCATGACGCCTAAGGGACCATCAATTGGTATCAGAGCAGATTATTCACAAGAACTACTGACTCTTCCTTAGAGGTAGTTCAAGAACGATCCATAAACTGATATATTTTTTGCATTCTTATGCATGTTTGTTGTGATGGACACTAACTATAGCAGGTCAATGTCACTTCCCACTTTCACGGTAGATAACTATGAGATTTGGAAGTTCAGACTGAAGAGTCATCTCACTGCACAACACTACCGAATGTGAGAAGTTATTACTAATGGGGGCTAATTATTATCAGAGAAAAGATCACAAACATTGGCACCGAAGCTGACAAAGATCCAATCTTCGAGTTCAAGCCCAAGGATCGAGCTGACTTCACCTCGGAACAGTTCCTAACTCACACATAGGGAAGCTGATGATATGCGAAACAACAAAGGAGATGTAGGATGCTTTGGAGAGCCTTTGCGCAGGCTCAGATAAGATCAAAGAAACAAGCTAACTATAGCTTATCAGAGTTCGACAACTTCAAGAAGAAAAATAGAGAATCTGTTGATGATAGGGAGCTTAGATTCGCAACAATCATCAGTGAAATTTCTACCCTGCGCAAGGATAAATACACTCAACGAGATATCAACCTGAAAGTCCTATGGGCACTTCTAGCTACTGACTGGAAAGTATACACAATAACACTTCGTAAGATGATTTAGATGAGATGTCTAAAACTCTTCTCAACAATGAAAGCTTACTAGTATAACATCAGGCATACTGAAGAGTCTGCTAAAGCTGACGCTTCTAAAGAAGAAACTGAAGTCAGTACGAGCAAAAAGGTTGCCCTTAAAGCTGACAAGAGCAAGGAACCAAAGAAGACAACCAAAACACGAGCGAGTGAAACAAGGATGACTTGTCGACCGCCTATGTTGATGGTCGAAAGATTTGTGAAGATGTAAGTTCGATTGAAGAGGTATAACAAGTAGAGCAAAGAAAGAAATGGCCATGACATAAGTCGCAGAGAAAGACCCAACAAGGATCGATGACAAGAAGTTCTCGTGTAAATTTTCTTTGATGACCTATGCTAACTAAACTAAATATATGATCATCACAAAATATATCACCACAACTAAAATGATGTAATTGTAGCAAGCAAGAAGTCGGGTTGTCGATTCCTCGTGGATTGCATGCATGGCTAAAAACAACAAGTAATCTAGCATAGACGGCGATCATTGTGTAGAAAAATAGAGCATAAAGGTGATAGGAATGTGGTCGACTTCATACCAACAAGAAACAAACAAAGCATAAAAATATGAAATAAAACAAAAGTAAGGTAGAAACAAGTGATAGAGACACTAATCCTAGGTATATATCTTTGTTAGCTTTAGACTATGGAAATATCAGATTGATCCATTTACAAGTTTTAATCCAAGACATGTGAAAGGTCACCATATACTCATAGCCTGTAATACTGCCCTTCCTAAGCTTCGTTCAGACGGCATGTTTTCGAGAAAGGTCAAAAGGTTAACTTTTATTTCGATGATGCGATCGCCATGAAACCTCATGATTGTGAAGAGTGTCTTATGATCGAATTCATAGACACTAAGTATGCAGTGTTTTCACCACCCAAAGGTTCGCACTGGAAGTTATCAAAAATCGGACTTTTCATGGGTCTTTAAAAGCATATCTTGTTTATAGTCGTTGTGTCGGGTATTTTATTTCGAGTCCATGGGTACCGATTTTGCTAAATTTGGAGTCCGTTTGTAAAGATGCATCGCTTTTTATGTTTTCAAAATGGTCACAGACAAACAATGCAAGCAATCTGCTTTTTCCTATAAATAGAGGGCTAGGCCTTCATTTTCAACGCTCATTTTCTTCATCTCTCCGTGTTTAAGGACGAGCCGAGCATCTCCGTGTACGCCGCGGAAGTCACGGAGAATGGGATCGAGCCGGAGGCTCAAGGCAGCCGCCATTACGGTGTTTCCGCCACCACCGCCGATCGCCCCTTCCCGACAAAGACTGCTTCCATTTTGTCCATTTCTTATTTTGATTCCGCCTTTTAGTAGATCTCATAGCATAGAACTCCGGTTTCTAAAGGGACGAGACGAGAAAACGACCGGAGGCTGGCCTATTTGGCCGAACCATCGCCATCGCCCCTCTTGGCCGCGATTTGGTGGTCAACGGGCCACCTTTTGTCTACGTGCCCTTTAGGTTTTGAGTTCCTGCCATGATTCTACTAAAGTACCAATTTGCTCCGCTTTTTCCTGCTTTTGCATATCGATGTTTTCCGTCGCTTCGAGTTTTCTAAATGAAGACATGCCCGGTTATCCATTTTCAACATAGTTTGTAATTCCATGTTCCTCGTTATATATTGCTTATGTTTCCATTTTCATGCATCGATTTTGAATGGTTTATCCCGGATTCGGCGATAGCATCGATTTCGCTTCTTCACCGCTAAGATTTGTGTCAACTTGCATGCATGCATATTTTTAAGATACCCTATTATAGGTCTTGATGCCTCAATATATTTCCTCTCAGACGAAAGTTGATTTGAAAACCCGAGGGTGCCAAATGTGGGTTCGAAAGTCGAAGCCCCGCTTCGCTTCAATCTTCATTCGATCACGTGGTTACTTTGCTTTGTGGACGCGACCCCAAAAGTTATTCCGCCTTGTTTCCGTGCACCTACCAAGGCGATCGTGAAGTTGTTAGATCTGTGGATATCTTCCACTGACGTTGACCGCTCAGTGGGTTATATATGCTTATTTCGAAGTTATTTACTCGATATTTCAAAATAAAACACGTGCGCCGTGAAAATGTTTTAACGAATTTATTATCGTTCTCGATCCGAGATATGGTTCTATTGTGATTGTGCACGGATCTCTATTCAAGGGTTGATCACCATCTCGAGTATTGATCGTAAGTGATAGACCCAACACGTAGTTATGGTTCGGCGGATAGACCCTAAGTCCACACGTAAATGATAATGAGGTGGTTATGGTTCGACGGATAGACCTCAAGTCCACACCGAGTTAGCTGGTTGATACGCCCGCGTGGCCGATCGGATATGTTTCGCCGAGATATTGTGGGTCAATCGATATGTTCCGGCCGAGATGTAATGGTCGATTTAGATACGCTCGAAATGTGGTTCTATAACGGGAGTAAAAGAATAACGGTCGCATCAAAAAGGAAAATCTCTTTTTCTTACTTAGAAGTGGGTTTACGCTTTAAAACCTTCTAAGGTAAGTGCTCAAACACGCATCACGGATTTTGTTTTATGTTAAAACCCCACCGAGCGCGCTAGTACTCACCCCAAAATCTTTTCAAATGTTTTTCATGTGGAGTGAGGGTCGGACGGGCGACGCCGAGGGGTTGAGTTGTTACTTTCACGCCACCGCCTGATGTTGTTTTATATATGTGTTCACATGGATGTATTCTCGTCCCTTTATTTTGCTTCTATGATTGGGAACAAGATTCGCGACAAGAGCATGCTATGTGGTCGACCGGTCTAGTCAACATGATGTAATGCTATTTGTTTTCCCGCATTACTCATATTTAATCAAGATCACGCTCATGAAGTTATGATGTTGATATAATTGCTGGTGGATTGTTTGATCACCCTCCCTTCGTGATATGTCCTAGTTATAGAGAGAGACGCCCGATTTTATGGTCGATCTTCTTATTATGTATGCTATATGTATCCTCTTTTTCCCCGCTTTAACCTCATTCTAATCACACCCCAACATCCGTGCCTTCCTGAATTGGGACGTGATAGCATGGTATCGAGCAATGTTCTCGCCCCTAGTTTTCAGATTTATCCGATATCGCGCTCATTTGCTTTATATCTTGTACGTTTGAAATCGAGTGTTTAGAACTTGTTCTTCTAAACTGCTTATCGTGCATACCTACCCTCACCACCGCCAACCGCCTCCTTTCAAAAGCGGGATGAGGTACGGTTCATTTGTGATGCTTTATGTGGTTATGTGAGCTTGATGTGATCTTCGTTTCATGTGTTCGCATGGTAAGAGTTTATGTGATGTAAACGGATGGAGGTGATGTGGATATGGACGTGGTATGGTCGATGTTGACGTGGATGGGAAGTGAATTGTCGATAGGACTGGAAGAGCTTTCATGACTATGATATGAAAATCATTGATGTGATATGACGGACGTGATTGATACGATCACACGAGATGGTTGGTATGAGTCTACGTGTTTACATAGCGATATGTTATTGATCAAATCTTGTTTATTCCGATAAACGAGTGCTTGTAAGTGAATCAGATTTGCTTGTGTGATTATTGCTATGGATATCCATATCAATGTCGATATGCGCTGAAAGTGAACATGTACCTCGTGCATGGTTACCCGTGATGAGGGCTAAAAAGGAAACGTGAATATTTGTTGTTGTTTTACGATAAACCAACATGTAGGTTTATGGATATTCAGCGGCCCGCATAACGCTGGTTAAGATCTCGTGATGGACGAGCAGATCCGTAAGTTCGCAGAGTGTACCAGAATGTCCACGAGCCGGGAGTGTTTCGGAAGGTTTGTTGGATTGTGATAAGATTCGAGATAGTGGGAAAGTATCCAATACGAGGCTTATTAACGGACGATGTAGAGGCTACCAACGGGTTGGCGCCATGGGCAAGAAGACAAGGATACGTGATGTTCCGTCCGATCCCATTACCGCATATCTCACCTAGATTTCACCGAGTTCGCCGTCGAATGCGAGACATGCGGACCGATCACCGGGCATACCTTCCGAGGCGTATGTGGTCGCGAGGCATGTTCGAGGACCGATCCGCATTAATTATAAGGATGATGTTCCCGAGAGCACCGGGAAAGCAGCCATCGCCGACGATCGCCAAGGCCAGAAACGCCGATCACTACCCTCCATCTACGACCCTCACCTTCCGGAGGACCTCGAATGATTTCGAGGCGTGAGCCCCAGCGGCGAGATGATCCACCCATCTCGGGCGCAGAAGAGGCCCAGATAAGAATCACAGCCACCGCCAAGATCAGTTGGCCTCCTGGAAGGAGACTATAAAGCAGTTAAGACCCTGGAGGAGGATGAGGAGGACAATGAGGACTCGTGAGGATCCGTGATTCGATAAGGGACGACCTGACGGGTCGAGCATGTAGAGAAGGGCAAGCACCGGAGACAAGAACCCAAGAGCAAGATTCACTGAGACCCGTGCAATCAAGGCACATTCGGGTGGATCATACTCACGGAGGTCGGCTACCATGCGGATCACTTTATCGAGGCAAAGAGTTCGAGTCCGAGCAATCATAGGGGAGAGGAGGAGAAAGATGTAATGGATCGTAATATGAACGGAGCAGAGACTGGACATGGAGGATGGATATCTAGGTGGTCAAGATAGTGACAACATGCAGAGTTCGCTATCGCACGAGACGTAGCGGCATCTTTGGCAAGAACCGAGTCGATTCTTTTGCTCATATCCACCTTTTTACCGACATACCTATGATCCTATATTTTGACAAATTCTTCATGGACACTGGATAATACTAATACTAACACCGCCTATGACATGATGTTTATGTTTTATGCTTATATGTGATATGAGCTATGCTATGATGTGATGATATGTGATGATGTTATGTGAGATGCATAACGATGATGTGTTGATGAGATTGCATGGATATGTGTGATTGTGATACGTGACACATGTGATGATACGTGAATGTGGGTGATGATATATGCTATGCGATGGTACCGGTTATCTATGCGAACGTGTTTCTAATGTTTCAACGCCTGCATGTAATGCCGAGAACAAGGAACCGATGAACATAACGTGGAAGAAGCCCGAGAACCACCCTTCGTTCAAAGGACATGCGATCGAGAGTTTTCGTAGCCGTAATCCTCCCACATTCGACGGTCTCGAGAATCGATCGATGTTGAGAATCGGATACGATCCACCAAAGGATCTTCAAATACATCGGCCGCAAGCGTAAAAGTCAATTACGCGATCTTTCGCCAACCGACGAGGCTGATTTCCGTGGGAATCAGAAAAGGACCCCACACCGTGATGGGGAAGGTATACGGGAAAATTTCAAGGAAGAACTCATGGAAAGTATATGCCCGGCGCTTACGCATGCAGAAGGCAAAACGAAGTTCTAGAATCTTCGCTGGCAGAAGGACGGTCACCGAGTACCATCGCCGCTCAATCGTCGTCGCGCACACCACGCACCTGGTTGGCACAGAGGTTGCCAGGCGCATGTGTTCAGAGAGGACTCCACCGAGATCGAATTTCGCCGTCACCAAGGAGACTCGACGAGCGCAGCCCTCGAACCGGCATTAAACATTGAGTCAATGTTACCCAGAGAGAACGATGCCACCCAACAGCCACCGATTGAGGAAGAGGCAAGAGGAAATGGAAGATCGAGGAAAGGCAATCAGTGTTCCAAGGAACCAGAGCGTCCAAAGGATTTCGATGAACTGGGTATTCAGAAAGAGAAAGGCTACCTGGGAAGAAATTTCAACCCATGCGCAAGAAGGACAAGGTGCAGAAGCCTTGGTACCGTAAATGCCGAGGAATCACTGGCATAGTGTAGGCAAGGTAACATCGAGTGTTACCGCGTAGAAAGTCCGACATTAAGCTCGAGATTATCCATCGACAGGAGGACCAGCGTGCAGCCGCCAGGAGAAAGCCAGAGGTTCGCGCAGATGTAACTGTGATTCACCGAGGACGAACCACTTGAGCATGAGGTTATCCGAGGCCGCTGAACCAAAGGTCGCCGCAGCAGTCGTGGTGTACGCCATGAATCGCCAGAGCAAAGATAAGCTCCCTGAAATCTTGCAAGTATAATCCATATGAGTGATATACCCGCCGCTTTGTTTGATATGTGAGCCTCACATTCTTTCGCTTCGAGAATTGCATGAGAGGTTGGGTTTGGTACCAAGGAATCACTGTATCACTCGAAAATTAGCATCCCATCGTGGGAAGTGCTAAGGGCGTAAGAGATTTGCCCGACCAGAGGTAGAAATCATGAGCGTATGTCCTTATCAATTTGCATATCATCTGAATGGAAGATTTCATGTCATCTTCGCATGGATTGGCTGAAAAGCACAAGGCAACTATACGCTTTCTCGAGAGAAGTTGCTTTTCAAACAGCCAAAGGAGTGAAGTTTGCTTTCACGATATAAGGATAGGTGTTTCGCGCCAATGATCTCAACACAAGGCATGAGGATGATTAGAAGGAAGTCGTTAAACTTTCGTAAGTTCGACAGGCACGGCGAACCGCGCAAACAATTGCAAGAGAATCCAAAGGTGTGAATATCGTGACGTGTTTCCCGAGGTCTTGCCAAGCTTGTCACCGATAGACAAGTGGAATTCACTATTGATCCGGAACCGTGAGAAGGCCAGATCAAAGGCACCATAAAGAATGGCACCTAAAGAATTACAAGAACCGAAAGCGCAGCTGTGAGTTGTTGATTGGGTTTATCCAACCTAGCGTGTCGCCGCGGGGAGCGCCTGCTCGTCAAGAAGAGGATGGGTCAATGCGATGTGCATCGACTACGTGAGTCAATAAGTCGACGATCAAGAATGTATACCTCTTCCAAGGATCGATGATCCGCTTGACCACCAAAGGAGCGAGTGTCTTCTAAGATCGATTTGAGGTCGCTACCATCACCAAGATCGTGAATGAGGACGCTATAAGACCACGCTCAGACAAGGTACGGGCACCAAGAGTTTATCGTGATGCCTTTGGTTCGACCAATGCGCCAAGAATCTTCATGGATCCGATGAATCGAGTTTTTTTCATCAAGATTCCGGATAGCTTCGCCTCGTTTTTATCGATGATATTCTCGCTCATTCCAAGAATGCAGATTTGCATGGAGAATAGCTTTCTGGCCGCACGAAGGGTTTTTGTTGGAAACGCACGTGAAAGGAAGAGGTTGTATGCCAAGTATAGCAAGTGCAAAACACGTGATCAAGCATGATCGTGTAATCCTGCTCGTGATTTGAGTTACAAGGGAGACCCGTATATCTTGGAACGAGAAGTCAAGAAGTTGAGGAAAAGCATATTCACCGTGAAAGTGTCATGGAATCACCATGGCGTAGTGAGGTTACGTGGAGTTGGAAGACAAGTTCAGGCTCAAGACTCGAGTTGTTTCCGCCACGTGTTTGAAATTTCAGACAAATTTTCTCATGGTGAGGATGTAATTGTTGGATTCAGATAATCAAAGCGCTTTGTTGAGCTTATACAATGTTTCCTATTACCACTATTACAATCTCCTATCCGAATCAATACTTGATCGCATATATCCTGTCCCTTTATCTCATATATATGTTAGATCTACTGCAAAGGTAGAAGATCACGTAAGTTCATATGATTGGTCAAGCTTAATGAGATATAAAAAGTTTCATGCCTAAGACGACTTGAGGACGAGTTGTCAGATATAGCTCATGTATAGATAAGCACTCACTGACTCGTCAGTTGTCTATGCCGGGTACGCCTCGACGTATCAAGGATCTCAAAGCGAGATGGGTTCTTCTATCTCGACCGTCAGGAAGAACCTAGATCTCGTGACTTACGATGATCTAAACCTCGATAAGGTATTAGGTGAGTATGAAGCATCGACCATCACTTCGACTTGTTACATGTAGGTTAGGATGTTCTAACCCAATATTCTCGTGACCTCTGGTGGCAAGTTGTCAGATGTCATGCTAGTTATCAGACGAAGTCACCCAGATCCGCTAGGATGACGACGCCTCTTAAGGAGCTCAAAAGGTTTATTGTACTAAACCCCGCAGTCGAGTTAGCTCAAGCACAATAATAAGGTCGAGTGGTACTACTTAATGAATTAAAGCTATTAATTATTTTAAGCTACATGTAGTGCTATATAACAATTAACGGACGCTCGATATCTTAAACACGGGATTCAGAATGTCTAAGTGCAAGCCCGACTCACCATCTAAGTAATAAAGGGGTAAGTCAACATTCTTTCTCTAGTGGCATGATCGAATGTTTATAAATTAATTTATGTTCGGCTGAACATAAGATAATTAATTTATTTGAGGCCCATCTTTATTCCTTGCATTTGATCCTGGCTGGCCCATCCAAGCCCGTAGCACGAGGAAAATCGGCGCCTATGTAGCTCTCTCATGGCAAGATTTTATTTCTTTATCCCACAAGGATATTATTATATTTATGTATATGCATAGATCCTTTCCATATAAGATTATGGTAATAATCCCAGAGTATGGTAATAATCCCGAGAGTATGGTAATAATCGGGAGTATGGTAATTTCCATAAAGAATTATGGTAATTTCCATATGGTATTATGGTAATTTCCATATAGATTATGGTAATTTCCATATGGGATTAAGGTAGGCATTATAAATACGAGGTATGAGATAAAGTCTAGGTTAATGCTCACATTTTATCCTCATATTTTCTAGAATTCCAAGGTTGGCTCGGGAGAGATTTTCGAGAGTTTGTAGTAGTATTGGTGATTTTCCGCATTCTCCATAGATCGCCCTCATTCGGGCGCTGAGATCGGGCAACGGGACACAGCCCAAGATCAAAGCACGAGTCTCGATCCGCTCATCCCGCTCATCCTCGACATATTCAAAGGTAAACACGAAAACCCTACGTGTTGCAATTAATTATATAGACGATGCTAGGAATATAATCAATGTATGGTGAATTAAATATCCAAGATAGATCCTGCGCAGGCTAAACCTAGTTTTCCCTTACATTGGTATCGAGCCTCGATCGAATTCGCTCGCTGGATTAATTCACGCTGATTATTACGCGGCGCTTAATTAATTGTTGGATCCGCTGCTCATCGTGGCTCGCTTATTTTGTCGGATTTTGCTTTACACCACGAGAAAATCCGCGGTTAGATTAGATTTTTTTCTCGAAATCTTATCCGTAGAAGAACGGGCATGAAAGCATCAAGAACGAGACGATGGAAACACGGGTCGCACGCTGCGGCGGGCGACGGGCACGCATATGCACGCACGGCGCCGCTCACGCTACGCGATTAGGTTGCTCCTCATGAAGGCCGCTCGTCAAGCATGGTCGCAAGGCGGCTTCGCAATGACGTGAACGATCGGGCGACGCAACGAGGTGCGCGAGTTTATCGCGGCAGAGCCCCGCCGGGCGCCGGCAGAGGGCGTGCAGGAGCCTCGGCAGCTGCACGCAGCGCTGGCAGCAGCTGCGCCACGATCGCGGGCTGGCGCCCGGAAAGCGCCACACACGCCGACCGGGCTCGACAATGATCGCAGGCGCCGCAACGCAAGCGCTGAAGCTCTCGACAAACAGCCCAACGGCACACCGCGAAGTCACAGACGCCAGAGGCGCCCGACAGCCGCAGCAGCGATCTCGCCGGCAAAGCAGGTCCTCGGCGCACTCGGCCGGGCGCCTCGTAGCTCGTGCGCTCGGCTGTGAGGCGCAGGCGCGGGTCGCTTCACGAATGAACGCGGCGGCGGCAAGAAAGCTGGGCGACAATGGGTCAGGCCTCAGCCTGCCCAAGATATTTCATGCCGACACGCCCGCAATTGCTTTTCACCGAACCGCATTTTTGCCCGAACTTTTTCGACGAATCCGTCCGTGCCCGCACGAGGTCTGCTGAATCCGGTCCGTGCCCGTGCACGCGAGGCCTGTCAAGTTTAATTATGTACTTGCAATTCTATGTAATAGATTAGGCAAGAGTGTCGTTCCTCGTGGGCCACGGGCTGAACGCTTTTATTTTATTTTTATCGCTCATCGATGTCGGATGTTTAAATTATGCAAAGGCATGCTATGTATGTTTAAATTACGTTGACAAACCTTAAGTGTTTTACGATTGGCGCATAGTAAGCATGCTGTGTTTATCGCGCCAAGCATATTTTAGAATTTCATGAGCATGTTTTACATGTCGAGTTCTATGCAAGCATGCACAGATTACGTGATCTCGTATGGACAAACCTTTTGAACAAAAAGACTAAGAAGCAACCGACATATTAATTTTCCAAATTAAAATGTCCTGACCTCCACCTTTAACTTAAACAAAGTGATACGCGATCAGTGAGTAAACGCCCACATCGCGGGTTTGCTTGCACATCGCTTATCATAAGTTTGTTAGACGAGATTTCTAAATAAAACATTTTAAATCTATCGTAGTGGGGTTTCATGTAAACGCCCACACGCTGCGGTTTGCATGTGCGATTTTCATAAGTTCTCTAGAGATAGATATAAAATGAGATAACACAAGAATTTGAATGGAAGCGGGTATGGTCCGAGTGAGTATGCCAATTTAAGAATTCATTTTCACCGTTAAAATGTGGTCATTGCTAGACATCACCCCGAGTACAACTTCCGCCAAGTCCTTCTTGCGATAGTGATGTGGTCTAGTAAGGTCCAATCGTTAATTTCATTTGTCATAAGGTTAAGTTGACATGGATTGAAATTAAACGACTAAAAGGTATATTTTAGTCCCGTCGAGGGGTTCATGTAAACGCCCACGCTGGCTCGCATGGGATTCCTGGGCGACTGGAGGTTTCAATTATTGTTTTATCAAAAGGTTACAATATTATTGTTACGTAATTATGTGCGATCGTGATGCTTATGTGTTTTACATTATCGTCAGATATGTCTTACAATCGATTATCAATATGCTCAAGACAAAACTTTATCCGTCCAAATTTTATCGAGTGGAAACGAAAATTGAGAATGTTCTTCGTCAAGATAATTTATTTGTACTCACTACACCCCGTCCCAAGCCTCTAGACGATTTATCTATCAATGAGGAGCGAATGAGCACGGTAAATGGGACAAATCAAACAGAATGCAAGTGTGCTTTCGTCACCATGCGCAGTCCCTCGCAGCCCAAAGATCAAGAGATGGAAGACGGAATTCATATGGCTAAATTTTATGAAATCGTATGAGGAGTCGATAGAATCGTCATTACAATTTGACAAAATCCATAATGTCAAGTTCAACGAAGGAAAGTGATTCGCTGCATGCACCATGTAGAGCAAATGATCAATCTTCTGGAGAGCTCGAGTTGGTTGGAGGATATATGACGACGAGTCGAATCGAGCATGATCCTCAACACTTTGCCTAAGTTCTTTGATGACTCGTTATAGAACAGCCCTTATGATAAGAGTTATACTCTAGATTCATTGCAAGAGGATCTAGTAACCAAGAACGTAAAACGGTAAGCACAGCCATTTTAGCACGCACTCAAAGAGAAACCACCGCTTATCGAAGATGAAAAGGAAAGTGGAATTCAAGGGATGCTAAGGCTAAAGAAAAGAGGGAGTAATACAAAGGGCTCTACCAATGGGTTTGAAAAGCCAAAGGAGAAGGGCAAGTTTGCCGCAAGCGAGACTCGGCATTGAAGGCTAAGTGCCCCAAGCTCATGCTCAAGGTACGTATTTGCTTTAGTAACAAAACATGTTTACGATTTGTTCTACCCATTCTGGGTAGTAGATACGGGTGCGATCGATCATGTTTGTTACACCTGTGGGGTTCCTCGCGACAAGGGAGCTAGTTAATGGCGAGATAACGATTCCATGGGCAACGCGCAAAGTCGGTCAAGCAGCGCTGGAGATGTTTTTATGTTTTGGGGCAAATGTTTTAGTTTTGAAAGACGCTTATATGTGCCGGATTTTCTAGGAACCTTGTTTCTTTCAAATTATTTACTCATGGATATTCTCGTTATTTTGATAGTGGTGTTTCTATCATAAGAAATGACGGTTATCCGTGTTGGCACTTTATATAATTCGCTTATACTATTTCGCAGAAAACATAATACCTACAACTATGTCAAGATCTTCTACAAACCCTAAAAGAGAAAGTTTTCTTCAGAAGACGACACCACTTTTCTCTCTCGCATCTTAGATTAGGTCACATCAATCTAAATAGGATCCAAAGACCAAGCTAAGAATGGAGCGCTGGTAATCTCATGGTTACTCCGCTCCCATCGCGAATCTCAGATGAAGGTAAGATGTCAACTGTAATCTTCAAAGCGGCGGTTATAGAGCCAAAGAAATGTTGGAGTTAGTCCATTCGACTCACCGTGGACCGATGTCCACACAAGCTCATGGAGGGTATTTATATTTTCATTACTTACATCGACGACACTCAAGGTACGGATATGCGCATCCGCTTCCACCGCAAGTCCGAATGTTTTGAGAAATTCAAAGAGTTTAAGCGCAAGTGGAGCCAAAGCTAGGTAAGAGTATCAAGTCATCAAGGGTCTGATCGCTGTGGATAACACCTCAAGAACGAGTTTATAGACTATCTAGTAAAGTGTGGGATTACATCCAAACAAGATTTCACCGCACACCACAAAAAATGGTGTGTCGAATCTAAGAAATAAGACTCTTTGGAAATGGTTAGATCTATGACGAGTTATGCCACATTGCCTATTTCGCTCCTGGGGTACTGCTTTAGAAACCACGCATACTTGCTGAATCTAGTATCATCCAAGTCACCGAAAGACCCTTTCGAGTTGTGGTTTGGGCTAGTTCGCTTAAGCCACATGGATATTGGGCAGTCCAAACACGGTCAATAAGAAGGTCGACATGTTGGAGGCTAGATCCGACGCAAGCCTGTTTATCACTATCCAGAGGAACGAAAGGTGGTTTATTCTATAGTCCCAAGGATCGAAGGTCACATTAGCACTAATGCTCGATTCTAGAAGAGGACTACATGAAAATCATAAATCCAAAGTTGAAATCACTCTTCAAGAATTAGAAGATGATCGATTCCACCACCGACAGGCCAAAGGCCACGTAGATATCGTGTTCAGTGGGAGGATCGACACCAGATACTTCAAGAAATCAAGCGGGTCGAGTTCCACCGAGATACCGACCGCATAAGTGGTACCTACTCAAAGAAGTTGTGCAAGATAGAGAACCACAAGTTCTCGCACCCACCGCTGTCATTGCAGGTATATAGCACTGTCAGAGTGGGAGGGTTGTTCGCCAACCCGAGCGATTTATGTTCGTGGGAGAATCTTCGGATTTAGTCCTTAAAACCCATGTGCAATAATCGACCCATGGACGATCAAGGCGATGACAAGACAATGATACAAGATCATGGAACTTACGTTGACGAGGTGGTAAAGTCCTACGGATTTACCCAGCTGCCTAGCTAAAGTTGTGTGTATCGCTTAGATGTCAACGGTGATGTGGTATTTCGCAATTTACGACGACTTACACTCTTCTATTTGGAAACAATGTGAAGTTTTTATCGACGAAGAGTTGGTAATCCATCGTTTCAAATGAAAGACTACGAGATGCAACAGACATTTTGGGATCAAGGTTTATCGAGATCGCAAGAGAAAATGTTGAGCTTATCTCAAAGCGGCCTTACATCGATACGTGATTACTGCTTAGTATGCGCATCACCAGAAAGGATTGCTACCTTCGATACGGCGCGCTTTATCTAAAGTGCACCACTTATGACTAAAATGAGATAGAGAAATGAGACAAGTTCCCACGCTCGCCCGTAGGGAAGTCTCATGTATGCAATGCTATGCACGAGGTCCCATATCTCATTGTGCAAAGTAGCATAGTAGCTAGATATCGCCTAACCCCGACAAGCACATCGATCCAGAAGCATATACCAAGCACCGAAAAGGACTGAGATTATAAGCCAGTTTACTATGCGTATAGTCTAATGCCTTCGGGTTATCTGCACTGGATTTCCAAGTCGACCGTGATAAGAAAAAGTCTACCTCAAGCCATGTGTTTACCTTGGGAGGTGGAGTCAGATCCTCATGGAGTGCAAAGCAGTCATTTATTGTGACTCCACCATGGAAGTCGAAATGTAGCCGCCTTGAGGCTACTAAGGAGGTCAGATGGTTCAAGAACTACCACGGATCTAGACGTGGTACCTAGTTTGCCCTAGAGTATCATAGTTTACTATGATTACTCAGTGCTGGCAAACTCGCGAACCACTTGATCCACAAGGCAACCAAACACATAGAGAGAAAGTACCATGTCATACTAGAAATCGTTAGACTTAGGACGTGGCTGATTGCAAAGATTGATATAACGAATAACCCAATGGATCCATTCACGAAAAGCCCGCCGCAAAAAGTCTACGCCGGCACGTTAGATGACTCTGATTACAAGATGATGGCACCCACTTAGAAAGGAAACTTTGTATAAGTGGAGAAGCAAAGGATGGTTGTTTGTAATAGCTAGTAGAGAGTCACATTGTATACTAAAAGTTTGCTTTAGTATAAGTGGGAGATTGTCGATTTGTATATCGAAGTTAGCTTATTGAGCTTGCATACAATATTTCCTGCTACCACTATTACAATCTCCTATCCTAATTGAATACTTGATTGCATATATCTCTGTGTCCCTTATCTCATATATAAGTTAGATCATACAAGGTGTAGAAGATCACGTAAGTCTGTATGATTGGTCAAGCTTAACGAGATATAAAAGTTTCACGCCTAAGACGACTTGAGGACGAGTTGTCGGATAGCCGCAGATAGATAAGAAGGACTGACTTGGCTGTTTGTCTATGCCATCGCCTCGACGTATGAAGGATCTCAGCGAGATGGGTTCTTCTATCTCGACCGCCGTGAAGAACCTAGATCTCGGTGACTTACGGCGATCTAAACCCCTCGATAAGGTATTAGGTGAGTATGAGTTACCGACCATCACTTCGACTTGTTACGCGTGAGGTTATATGTTCTAACCCAATATTCTCCGTGATCTGGGTGGTGGGCAAGTGCATTGTATGTCATGCTAGTTATCTCAGACGAGTCACCGTGATCCGCTAGGACGATGACGCCCCTTAATGAGCTCAAAAGGTTTATTGTACTAAACCTCGCAGTCGAAGTTAGCAAGGCACAATAATAAGGTCGAGTGGTACTACTTATGAATTAAAGCTATTAATTATTTTAAGCAAAGAAAGTGCTATAAATAATTAATGGACGCTCGATATCTTAAATACGGGATTCGTAATGTCTAAGTGCAAGCCCGACTCACCATCGGTAATAAAGGGTAAGTCAACATTCTTTCTAAAGGGCATGATCGAATGTTTATAAATTAATTTATGTTCGGGTCAACATAAGGTAATTAATTTATTTGAGGCCCATCTTTATTCCTCAGATTTGATCCTGGCGGCCCATCCAAAGCCCGTAGCACCGAGGAAAATCGTTTCCCTATGTAGCTCTCTATGGCAAGATTTTATTCTCTTTATCCCACAAGGATATTATTATATTTATGGTATATGACACAGATCCTTTCCATATAAGATTATGGTAATAATCCCGAGAGTATGGTAATAATCTCGAGTATGGTATTTCCATAAAGAATTATGGTAATTTCATATGGGATTATGGTATTTATATAGGATTATGGTAATTTTATACGGGATTGGTAGTAGCATTATAAATATGAGGTATGAGATAAAGTCTAGGTTAATGCTCACATTTTATCCTCATATTTTCGAATTCCAAGGTTGGCTTGGGGAGATTTTCTAGAGTTTGTAGAGAGTGGGTGATTTTCCGCATCTCCATAGATCATCCTCACCGGCATCGAGATGGGCAACCGTGGATACCCGTAAGATCAAAGCACGAGTCTCAACTGCTCATCCCGCTCATCCTCGATGATTCAAAGGTAAACACGAAAACCCCTACGTGTTGCAATTAATTATATAGACGCATGCTAGAATATAATCAATGTATGGTGAATTAAATATCCAAGACAGATCCTGGGCAGGGCTGCTTCAGTTTTCCTACAAGAATACCCCTCATTCCTAAGCTTCAAGTTTGTATGGCACGCTTTTTGAGAAAGGTTAAAGGTCGACTTTTGTTCTCGATGCTGACCGCCACGAAACCTCGTGCATTTTGAAGAGCGCCTTATGATGAATTTATAGACACTAAGTATGTAGGTTTTCACCACCCACGGGTTCGCACTTCTGGAAATTATCAAAAATCGAATTTTTCATGGGTCTTTAAAAGCATATCTTGTTTATATTCGCACAGTCCAAGACTTTATTTCGAGTCCATGGGTACCAAGTTTGCAAAATTTGAGTTCGCTTGTAAAAGATGCTTGTTTTTACGCTTTTAAAAGGGTCAATAACATGTTAGCCACGCAGCCTCGCTTCCTATAAATAGAGGGCTAGGGCCTCATTTTCAACGCTCATTTTCTTCATCTCTCGTGTTTACTGACGAGCCGAGTAGCTCCTGTGTGTCACTCCCCCAATTCCCGAGGGAAGGCACTATGCCGGGGTGATTAAAATAAGAAGTTGAAAAGTGGACACATAAAGATACATAATAAGCAAGATATGACCATAAAATCGGGCAACATCTCGCCTATAACTAGGACATATCCCTAGGGGAGGGTAGGCAAACAATCCACCAATGTAATTATATCGACACTATAACTTCAATGAATGTGAACTTGATTGAATAATAGTAATGCAGGAAGCAAAGCATTAAAACCCGCTGACTGCACCGTCAACCACATAGCATGCTCACATCGGACTCACAAAGATAATAATATAATAACAAATCTTGTCCCAATCAGAGCGTAATAAAGGGACAAGAATACATCAACAATGTAATATATATATATATAACACAACATCGCTGGAAGCATAGCATAAAGAACTCGCAGCCCACCCCGCCGCCCGTCCAAAATTCTCTTCCATCCGTGGAAAACATTTGAAAAGATTTTGGGTGAGTACTAGCGCACTCACCGGGTTTTTATCATAAATCAAAATTCATGAATGCCGTGTTCGTGAGCACTTACCTTAGAAGGTTTTAAACGAATCCACTTCTAAGTAAGCAAAATAGATTTTTTTTTGACACCGATCCGTTATTATCAGCATTCCCATCATAGAACCACGGCTCGAACGATTTCGCCAGCCCATCACATCTCACTCGCCCAACACATCCAGCCAACCCTCCATATCTCGCCCGAACATATCCAATGGGCCCACGCCTTAACGATCCAGCACGTATTCATGCCATTAACTCAGCGTGGACTTCTGGGTTTATGCCCGCATTATCATTTCGGTACTTCTGTGGTCTATCCCTTCGTAACCTCCTCACGAACACTCACTAGATGGTGATCAACCCACCAATAGAGATCCGCACAATCACAATAGAACCTCATCTCGATCGTAGAACAAGAATAAATTCATATAAAATATTTTACTACAAGACCGATCGCCTCCTTTTTCACACGTAAAAGTGTAAGACTTCGTATCCACAGTAGGTTTATGCCCGTTAGAACCATAACCACCTCATTATCATTTCCGTGTGGACTACTAACCGCTTTAATCCGGGTCTATCACCTTCTGATTACTAACCATAACCACGTGTTCGAATGGGTCTATATCATGCCGACGATCAATACTCAAGATGGTGATCAACCCATGAATCATGAATAGAGATCCGTGCACAATCGTAATAGAACCTCATCTCGGATCGTAGAACAAGAATAACTTCATTAAAATATTTTACTAAATCGTATAAATCATATGTTTTATTTTTGAAATATCGAGTAAATAACTCAAAATAAGCATATATAACCCAACTCGAATAGACGCCGCGAAAAACGCTAACCGGGAGTTATCCATGATCCAACGACTTCACCGATCGCACCGGTAGGTACCGTAACAAGATGTAACAACTTTTGGGGTCACATCCCATAAAGCAAAGCAACAACGTGATCCAAACGAAGATCAAGCGAAAAACAGGGTTTTCGACTTTCTCGAACCCACATTCGACACTCTCCAAGTTTTCAAATAAACTCGATGCGTATGAAATATATTCAGGCATCAAGACCTATAATAGGGTACCTTCAAAATATGCATGCATGCATGTCGACACAAATCTTAGCAAACAAGAAGCTTTCAAAATCGATGCCTATCCTCAAATCCAGATAAACCATCCAAAATCGATGCTTGAAATAGAAACATAAGCAATATGCATAACGAGGAACATGGAATGACAAACTATGTTGAAAATGGATAACCCGGCATGTACTTCCTTTAGAAAACTCAAACGACGGAAACATCCCGACATGCGTAAACGCAGAAAAATGTAAAACGGAATCGGGTACTTTAGCGTAATGCCCAGCCCTAACTCAAACCTAAAGGACCTCAGAGCAAAGGTGGCCGCTGACCACCAATGGACGGCGCAAGTGCTCACGACGGCAAGGCGTTAACGGCGGCGGCATTGGCCAATAAATCACAGCCTCCTATCGCTTTCTCATCCCGTCCCTTTAGAAACCCGAAGTTCTATGCTATGCTATCTACTAAAAGACGGAATCAAAACAAGAAAAGAATAAAATGGAAAACGGGCTGCCGGGAGGAGCCGACAGGAGGGCGGCACAACAAGAATGGCGCCGCCGAGCCTCCCCGGCTCGATCCCCACTCCTCCAACGCCCGCAGCAGCACTCGAGCTGCTCGCTCATCCGTAAACACAGAGACGAAGGAAATGAACGTTGAAAATGAAGGCCCTAGCCCTCTATTTATAGGAAAGGTGGGTCACACAAGATTGCAAGAAGCTAAGCACTTTTTCAAAACGAAATGCGACGATCTTTTGCAAACGGACTTCAAATTTAGCAAACTTGGTACCCATGGACTCAAATAAAATACCGGACACAATGAATATAAACAAGATATGCTTTAAAAGACCCATGAAAAGTCCGGCTGATAACTTCCCGAGTGCCAAACTTCGTGGGTGGTCGAAACTACATACTTAGTGTCTATGAATTCGCATAAGACACTCTTCACAACGCCGAGGTTTTGTGACAATCGATCACCAAACAAAAGTCAACCTTTAAACTTTCTCAAAAACGTGCATACAAACCTCGAAGCTTAGGAAAGGCGGGTATTACATCCCTCATTCCTTAGAAAAATTTCGCCCCTCAAAATTTCAAACACACGGCGGAAACAACTCACTGGCACCAAACCCCGAACTTGTCTTCCAGCCCCCACGTAATCTCATCCTCGCTGCAGGATTCCACAACACCATCACCCGCGGATCTGCTTGTTCCTCAACCTCGACTTCTCGCTCCAAGATGGCCACCGGTCTCTCCTCGAACTCGATCCTCGAAAGAACCACCGATCATGCTTCGATCACGTGTTTTGGTCGCATAACGCATTTTCTCAACCGAGAAACATGAAACACATCGTGAACATCTCCGATGCTAGGCGGCAATGCCAACCTATAGGCAACAGGGCCTATTCTCTCGAGAACATCGAAAGGTCCAACAAACCTCGGTCGCAACTTACCTCGCTTCCCAAATCGAAACAACTCATCTCGCTGTAAACCTGAGGAAGACGCGATCTCCGATCATGAATCAAGATCCGCACGACGCTTGTCCGTGATAGGACTTCCGCCTCGCCCCGAGCTTCCTTGATCCTCCGCTGATCTCGATCGATAACCTCGACCGCCTCACGAACCATTTCTCGTCCTAACATCTTCCTCTCGCCCACTTCGCCCCAATAAAGTGGCGATCGACACTTCCTTCCATACAACGCTCATAGAGAGCTATTCTATGGTGGCTCGATAACAAGCTGTTATAGGCAAACCACACCAAAGGTAGTATCTCTTCCCAATTTTCTCCTCTCGTCGGCCACGATCGTCCGCAAAGATATCCTCCAAGACCTTAATCGCTTCTTTCCGATCGACCGCCCGTCTCGAGGATGGAAGGCGCACCGAGATTCGTATTGGTCCCCATGGCTTTCGTACTCCTCCAAAACCTCGACGTGAACTCGGTCACGATCCGACGTAATCGATACCAAAGACACCATGTAATCGCATTTATTTCTCTCACGTAGTTCAGCAAGCTTATCTAACCCGTACATCATCCGAATCGGTAAGAAATGAGCCGACTTCGTTAGTCTATCGACGACAACCCATATAGCGGTGTTTCCTCTCGCTGACCTTGGAAAACTCACTACAAAATCCATACCGATATGCTCCAATTTCCACTCTGGGATTGGTAGCGGTTGCAATAATCCTGATGGACGTTGGTGCACAGCTTTCACTTGCTGACAAGCCAAACCACATTCCACAAACGCGGCTACATAATTTTTCATCCCTTCCCACCAAAAGTTCCTCTTAAGGTCACTGTACATTTTGGTGCTTCCTGGATGGGCTGTGTATGGTGCCTCATGAGCTTCACTCATGATCTTATCTCTCAATTCCCTATTGAGTGGCACACATAACCTTCCTAATAATAACGCGTTGTCTTTGCTTCCTGAACCCCTTGCTATCTTCTAGCCTCGCTTTCAAACGTATCTTTCCAAAACTGCCTCCTCGCAGCAAGACTCACGATCGCTTCTCATGTCCAGCTCACTTGACAACCGCGACGAAACCTTGTAACCGATTTCTACGGATGAATCACTTCCAGCCGAGCTCTCGAAATCTCCAATAAGCTCCTCTCTTACGTGAAGAAAACATCCCAACTTCGCCTCGACTTGTGACTAAGGACATCCGCTACGACATTGGCTTTCCCCGGGTGATAGCTGATAGAGCAATCATAATCCTTCACCAACTCTAGCCATCTCCTTTGCCTCATGTTCAGCCTCCTTCGTTAAAAAGTACTTAAGGCTCTGTGATCCGTGAAGATCTCACACTTAACTCCGCAGATAGTGCCTCCAAATTCAATGCACGAACGATCGCCGCTAACCTGTGTCGTGAGTCGGGTAGCTCAACTCGTGGCTTCAACCGACGACGCTGTGAAGCTATAACCTTCCCATTCTCAGATAAGAACGCAACCCAAACCAAGCTTGATGCATCAGGTAGACCACAAACCCATCGCTTCCTTCCGCACGCCTAACATCGAGCGGTTTTTAGCTTTTTCTTCAACTCTTGAAACTTGCTTCACAAGCTTCACCACTAAAACTTGATTCCTTTCCGAAGTACAAGGCCATCGGCCTCGCCAACTTCAAAATCCTTCATGAAATTTCTATAATATCCCGCTGCCTAGAAAGCTCGAACCTCATTGGCATTAGTCGGATCCTTCCAGCTATTTACGGCTTCTACCTTCACGGGTCGACTTTGATTCCTTCGGCACACGATATGTCCAAGGAACATCACTCTCCGAGCCAAAACTCGCACTTACTATACTGCAAACAACCTCTCCGCCGCAACGCTTCCGTAATGGTACGGAGGTGTTCTCACGCAACTCGCATTCTCGAATAGATGAGAATATCATCGATAAAAACCAAGACTAAGCTATCCAGACATCGATGGAAAACTCGATTCATCGATCCATGAAGATCACCGCGATTGGTCAAACCAGACGCATCACGATGAACTCTAGTGCCCAACCTCGTCCCGAACACGGCCTCGCAACGCCCATACCTTCAAGAAAATCCCGCCTAACAACACGCTGATTCGCAACGCTCTCCTTACCCGACCCGATCTTCACCGATGGTAAGCAAGGAAGGTGTGTTTCGACCTCAATCGACGAAGACTTCCAACGCATTGCTTCAGTTTCAAATGGCACACTATCGCCCTTGTCGGTCAAACAGATCAGATCCGATCCTTGGAAGAGGGTATCTATTCTCGTGTCACCTATTTAGCTCTCTCCGTAATCAATGCACATCCGCATCGACCCATCATTCTTTCGACAAACAGAGTCTGGCGCCCCACTCACGATGTGCTAGGGTCGATAAACCTAGGTCCAACAATTTCTTCAGAATCAAGGCTTTTCGCCTCTTGCAATTTTAGGTGTCATTCAGATAGTGCCTTGATAATCGGTGCCGCACCGGTTCCGCATCAATAGCGAATTCCACTTTTCATCAAAGCGGCAAGCCCGGCAAGTCCCTCGGAAACACATCCGTATATTCACACACCACTCGCTTCCTCTCAGCAATCGCTTGTGCTCTTCAAACACTCGCCATGTAGGAAAATTGATTTTAATCCTCTTCCGAGGATCTATCTCGATGTTTAATTCACCATACATTGATTATATACCTAGATGCACCTATATAATTAATTGCAACACGAGGTGTTTTCGTGTTTACCTCTCGAATTTGTCGGGAAAGAATGGATCAAGACTCGTGCTTTGATCTTCTGGACTATGTCCCGATTTCCTAAACTCCAATGCCGAGTGAGGACAATCTATGGAGAATGCTATAGAAATTCGCCTTCTTTCTCCTTGAAAGTTTTGAAAATCTCACTATGGTGTAATGTGATTCTAAAATTTCACTCAGATTAGCCTTTAATTTTCTCTCCCACCTTATATTTATAATGCAACCCTAAATCCTATCATGATAGGATTTATGCATATCTAATAAATATAATAATATCACTTAAGATAGAGATCAAGCAGAGTCCTGAGGGACTCTATAATGAGAGGATCTAAAACTCTTAGCAACAGTACATGGACGGGCCAAATTTCAGTGGATCAAATGCAAGGAATAAAGACGGGTCTCAAATATAATTATCTTATGTTCAAATGTAACATAAATTAATTCATAAACATTTATTCATGCCACTAGAGAATAAATGATGACTTACCCCTTTATTTTCAAGTTGAGTCGGCTCACATTAGACTTAACGAATCCTCAGATTAAGATATCATACGTCCATTAATTATTTACACGATCCGACCGCTTAAAATAATTAATTACTTTAATTCCATAAGTAGTACCACTCAACCTTATTATTGTACTTGATATAACTTAACCCGCAGTGGTTTAGTACAATAAACCTTTGAGCTCCTTATGGGACGCCATCATCCTAAACTGATACGATGACTGTTACTGTGTAACTAGATGACATACAAGACTTCCACCACCCAAGATGCAGATAATCTGGTTAACTCATGTAACCTCACCCATAACAAGTCAAAGTGATGGTCAAGAACTCATACTCACCTAATACCTTATCGAGGTTTAGATCAACGAAGTCACCGAGATCTGTGTTCTTCACGACTACGAGAAGAACGATCTCAATGTGATCCATCAATACGCCGTAGACGCATCAAAGATAAACAAGCAACAAAGTCAAGTCACTTCTTATCTATACCGCAACCTATACCAACAACTCGTCCCTCAAGTTGTCTCACCAGTGATACATTTTATATCTCATTAAGCTTGACCAATCATACACACTTCGCGATCTACAACACACTGTATGATCTAACTTATATATGAGATAAAGGGACATATATATGTAATCAAGTAAACAATTCAGATAGGAGATTGTAATAGTGGTAACAGGAAACATTGTATACAAGCTCAACCAAAACTTCTTCCAGTATACAAATCCAACAATCTCCCACTTATACTAAAACACACTTTTAGTATACAATGTGTCTCTCTACTAGCTATTACAAACAACACCATCACTTTGCTTCTCCCACTTATACAAAAGTTTACTTTCTAAGTGGGTGCCATCTTGTGCAATCCAAGTCCTCGAACATGCTCTTCGTAGACTTTTATGCATGTGCTCTTCGTGAATAGGTCACTAGGTTATCCGTAGTACCAATATTTTCAATCAGACATCTCCTCGCCTAACGCATTTCTCGTATGACATGGTACTTTCTCTATGTGTTTTGTTGCCTTGTGGGTCCGTGGTTCCTTCGAGTTTGCCATCGCACCGAAAGTTATCACAAGAAACTATGATACGCTTGGGCAAACCAGTACCACATCTAGATCCATGAGGTAGTTCTTGAACCATACAGCCTCTTTAGCGCCTCCTGTGGCTACATATTCGCTTCCATGGTAGAGTCCGCAATGCATCGCTGCTTGCACTCCGCCATGATACGGCCTCCTCCCAAAGGAACTCGACCCACTTCTATTTCTCAAGTATCTCGTGTCAATCCTCCCACTAGACACGACATCTCGCACTTTCGCTTAATCGGATTTGAATACGATCATCTTCTAATTCTCAAGAATGATTTCAACTTTGGATTTATGGTTTTTCATAATCCTCTTCTAAGAATCGTGCATTAGTGCTAATAATGACCTTCCGATCCTTAGGGACTATAGAAATAACCATCATTCTTTCCTCTAGATAGCCAATAAATGTTTCAGCATCGCATCTAGCTCCAACTTGTCGCCTCTTCTGTTCAAAGACATGTGTTGACTACCCTATATCCTTATGTGGTTTAAACTAGGTCATACCAAACCACAACTCGATAGCGGGTCTTTTCGACCGACTGACGGTACTAGATTTAGCAAGTATGCCGTTGTTTCTAAAGCATACCACTAGAACTAAATAGGTAATGTTGCATAACTCATCATTGATTCAACCATTTCTAAGAGAGTCCTATTTTTCGCCTCGACACACCATTTTGTTGTGGTGTGTCCTGTAACGAGTCGGGAGGTAATCCCACACCGCACCAAATAGTCCATAAACTCGCATCGAGGTATTCACCACCGCGATCGCACCGTAGTGACTTGATACTTTTACCAAGCTTCGCCTCCACTTCCGCCTTAAATTCTTTAAATTTCTCAAAGCATTCTGCACTTATGCAAGCAGTATATGTATCCGTAACTCGAGTAATCGTCACAATGAAAGTGACAAAATACTGCATTCTCCACGAGCTTATGTGGACATAGGTCCACGCAGTCGAATGGACTAGCTCCAACACTTCTTTGGCTCTATAACCCTTCGCTTGAAGGGTCCGGTCGACATCTTTCCTTCTATACGTGATTCGCAGACTAGAACATGAGTAACTATGAGATCACCCAACGCCCATTCTTAGCCGCCTGGATCCTATTTAGATTGATGTGACCTAATCTAAGATGCCGTAGAAATGTGGTGTCATCATGCTAAGAAAGCTCGCTTTTAAGGTTTGATGTAGATGCAACATAATTAAAGGTATTATGTTCGGTAGAAATAGATAAAGCTTAATTATATAAAGTGTCACACAGATAACTTCGTCATTTCTTATGATAGAAACACCACTATTAAAAAACAATTGAATATCCATGAATAAATAGTTTTAAACTAAAACTTTTTATCAAAACATAAAGTAACGCCTCCGACCGCAACGGCCTCGAGTATCGCCAAGGCTGCCCATGGAGATCGTTATCTCGCCATTACGCAGCCCCTTGTCCAGTAGAACCCTCAGTAGGTGTAACAAACATGATCAACAGACCAGATCTACTACCCATGAATGAGTAGAACAAGTCGCTAAACATGTTTCACATTAAAGCAAACGACGACTGAGCCTCGAGCATGGGCACTCGGCCTTCCAATGCCCGCCTTGCCGCACTCAAGCACTCCTACCCTCTCCTTCGCTTTTTCTTGCCTCCGGCGCGTATATGTTCTTGCTCCCACTACTCCCATCGGTTCCTTTCTCTACCACCTTGGTCCCCTTTTCTTCTTCCATTTTTCAACGTAAAATTGGGCCCCTAGACGTGCTAGCAAGTGGCACGTGTCTTTCGCCCACGACTCCTTCCGCGCCACGAGATCATTAAGCAACCGACTAAGTGTATACTCGGTCTGTTTCATGATCGCTCACGCCGAAAATTCTCAAAAGACTTGGGCAGGTGTCGAGATAATATCGACCTTCGCTTCACTCGTCAATACCTCATCCCAACCGATCAAGACTATCCACGAGACGCGCCATGCGGAGACATGTTCATGGATCGAACATCCTTCTTCCATCTTACACGCCAAGATTTCTCTTATGTGTGGAAGTCGATCGTCCGATCCGATCGCCCAAACTTACCTCGAGACTGACCATATTTCACCGCTCACCATCGAATGATGCTGTAGCCGCAAGCCTTCGACATTGTAGTCATCATATAGCACTTGGTCATATTGTTCGACTTATGCCAAAGTCTCGCTGACCGTCAGCCATTAGTCGATGCATCGCAGTGGCATCGTTTGGGAGTAGTGAGAACAAACATGTGTTCTTCAATGATAAGAACATGTTCCATGTTTCGCTTTTCCTCGATAAAATTTGGACTGATAGAGGATTTTGTGAGAGCATATTGATAATCGTGTAAGAGACATATCCGAAAAGTAATGTAAACACATAAGCATACGATCGACATAATTCAAACAATAATATTGTAACCTTTGATAAAACAATATTAATTGAAACCTCCAATCGCCCAAGGAATTCCACATGCAAGCCACGCTGTGGACATTTACACACGAACCCCCACTGCACTAAAATATACCTTTTAGTCGCTTAATTTCAATCCATGTCAACTTATCCTTATGACAAATGAAATTAATGATCGACCTTACTAGACCACATCACTATCACAAGAAGGGACTTCAAGGGAAGTTGTACTTGAGGTGATGTCTAAGCAATGACCACAATTTTAACAAATAGTAAATGAATTTTTAGAATTGGCATCCTCACCAGACCATACCGCTTCCAATCCAAATTCCTTTGTTATCTCATTTTAAATCTATCTCTAGAGAACTTATGAAAATTGATATGCAAGCCACGCTGTGGAAGTTTACTCACAAAGGCATATCACTTTGTTTAGAGATCAAAAGTGGAGATCTTGACATTTTAATTAAAATTAATATATCGGGTTTCTCGCTAGCCTTTTGTTTCAAAATGTTTGTCCATGCAGATCACGTAATCCTAGCATGCTTTTCTATAGAACTCAACATGTAAAACATGCTCGCAATTCTAAAATATGCATGAAAAACGCGATAAACCTAGCATGCTTACTATGCGATCAAATCACTTAAAATATATAATATGTTTATCCACGAATTAAACATACATAGCATGCTTCAAGATAATTTAAACTTCCACACATGCTTTGAACGATAAAAATAAAATAAATTGCTCATCATGCTCACTCATGGATTCTTGTATTTCGCCTAATTTATTACATAAATTTGCAAAGCATGATCTTCAAAATCTCAAAACGGGCCTCGCGCACGGCACGACCGTGATACGCCAAACCGGATTTGGGATGAAAATTTGTAAACAGGATCATTTGATCGGGTTAAAAATTTGGAACCGGGTCGAAAAAATCGGATCTGGGCCAAAAAAATCGGGTTTGGGCCAAAAAATTGGGTCTGGGCCAAAAACGGGTCGGGTCGGCCCAATCGAACTAGGCCAGCGCGCTAGGGGCAACCTATGCGCACACAACAAGACACCGCCGCCCAAAGATTCGTGGCGCCCTACCGAGCTACCGAGAGCTCATCGCCTAGTCGCTTCAAACCCCATGAGACCCACGACATCTACCGAGAAGGCTCGCCCAGGTCTGCCGAGAAAACCATGCCGAGTCCACCGAGAAAATCGTGCGTGACTCATGCGCTGTTGGCCGAGACCTGGCCGAGCGTCGCCGAGCTGACCACGCACGACTCGTGGGCTGTCGGTCGAGTCCTGCTGCGCGCGATCTGCCGAGAATCGCACGCCGAGACCCGCCGAAGCTACCGAGAATTTCGCACATGCACTGCCGGGCCCTTCCGCCGAACCTTGTCGCATGTTGAGGTTTCCACGCGCACGTTCGCACCGAGGTCGCCGAGCACTGCCGAGGTTTCGACGACGAATCGCGCACCCGCATCGCCTTGCTTCCGAGATCGCCGATGGACGCCGAGGTTTCGCGGCGAGCAAACGCGCACCGCTCGCTCGCCGAGATCCGCCGAGCACGCAAGCTCAGCGCCGAGGTGTACCGAGGCATCCGCACAAGAACCGCACGCCCCACACGCCCGGCTGCCGAGCCGTGTCGCCCAACTCGCCTGGTTACCCGACCGCCCTCTATTCTCCCGGACCGTCGAAAGTCGCCGATGACCAACCTAGCCTCGTCTCGCCCGATGGGCTACCGAGAAACAAGACGCTGGCTGGGCGGTGTGTCTGCGAGCACCGAGCACGCTTAGCGTAGTCGCCGCCCGCACGCCATCGCACCGCGGCGCCCGATTTTTCGTGCTTTCCATCGCCTCGTTGTTCATGATTTTGTCTTCGTTTCTTCTTTACGTATAAGATTTACAAGAAAAAATCTAATCTAACAACGGATTTTCTCGTGGTGAAAAAATAAAATCCGATAAAAATAAAACGAGCCACGATGAACGACAAATTCACAATTAATTAATTGCGCACGTTATAATCAAACGTGAACTAATCCAATGTAACCAAGATATCGATCCTGTGCTCGATACCAATTGTAGGGAAATTGATTTTAACCTCTCTCGAGGATCTATCTTGGATGTTTAATTCAAGATACATTGATTATATACATACATGCACCTATATAATTAATTGCAACACGAGGTGTTTTCGTGTTTACTCGTGAATTTATCGGGAAAGAATGGATCAAGACTCGTGCTTTGATCTTCTGGACTGTGTCCCGATTGCCCAAACTCCAATGCCGAGTGAGGACAATCTATGGAGAGTGCTATAGAAATTCTCATTCTTCCTCCTTGAAAGTTTTCGAAAATCTCACTATAGTGTAATGTGATTCACGAAAATTTCACTTGCATTAGACTTTGATTTTCTCTCTCACCTTATATTTATAATGCAACCCTAAATCCTATCATGATAGGATTTATGCATATCTAATAAATATAATAATATCACTTAAGATAGAGAGGATCAAGTAGAGTCCCAGAGGGACTCTATAAGGAGAGGGACGCAATCCTCTTAGCAACAAGCCTGGATGGGCCAGCCCAGGGATCAAATGCAAGGAATAAAGATGGGCCTCAAATAAATTAATTATCTTATGTTCAAATTTTAACATAAATTAATTTATAACATTCGATCATGCCACTAGAGAAAGGAACACTTATCTTTATTACCGAGTTGAGTCGGGCTTGCATTTAGACATTACGAATCCCCGTGATTTAAGATATCGAACGTCCATTAATCATTTATAGATCCGATCGCTTAAAATAATTAATAACTTTATTTCCTTAAGTAGTACCACTCAACCTTATTATTGTACTTGAGCTAACTCAACCTCGCAGGGTTTAGTACAATAAACCTTTGAGCTCCTTATGGGGACGCCATCATCCTAAACGGATACGGTGACTGACACTGTAACTAGCGTGACATACAAGACCGCCACCACCCAAGATGGAGAATCTGGTTAGAATGTAACCCTCACTCATAACAAGTCAAAGTGATGGTCAAGAACTCATACTCACCTAATACCTTATCGAGGTTTAGATCATCGTGAAGTCACCGAGATCTGGTTCTTCACACGGTCGAAGAAGAACACATCTCATCGTGATCCTTCAATACATCGTAGACGCATAAAGACAGACAAGCAACTAAGTCAAGTCACTTTATCTATACCGCAGCCTAAACCGACAACTCGCCCTCAAGTCGCCCTCACTGTGATACTTTTATATCTCATTGCTTCGACCAATCATACAGCATTTCGTGATCTTCTACACAATCGTATGATCTAACTTATATATGAGATAAAGGGACATGATATATGCAATCAAGTATTCAAATCAGATATGAGATTGTAATAGTGGTAATAGGAAACATTGTATACAAGCTCAACCAAACCGCTTTCAAGATACAAATCCAACATGTCAAACTTACCAAGAAAGTTTGATGCCTTCATTTCCGATCATCCTCACCGCTTTAGCCATGAGATCATCGGTTCTCAAACACCATCTCATGCCGTGGAAGCAAACTTCCACCTTCGTCTGTTCGAAAAGCGCCTTTCTCTCGAGACAACGATAGTTACCCTTGCTTTTCCAACCAATCCATGCCAAAGACGACATCCAAATCTTCCATTCCGATGACATGCAAATTGACAAGGACCTTCGCCACGATTTCTACCTCCCGGTTCGCATATCTCTTTCGCTTTAGCACTTCTCACGGGATGCTAATTTGTGGTACAGTGATTCCTCGGGTACCAAACCCAACCTCTCACATGCGATTCTCGAAACGAAGGAATGAAAGCGAAACGGGTATATCATCGCAAGATTTCAGAGCCAGGCCGCTCGCCGATGTAGGCGACACACCGGCTTGTCATGTGGCCTTTGGTTTGCTCGGCCTCGGATGACCTCCGCCTCCATGGTTCATCCTCACCGAGCCTCGGTTCTCGCTCATGCCGAGCCGGATGTCGCCTCACCGGGCGGCCGCTGGCGCCTCCTATCGATGGACAATCTCGAGCGTAATGTCCATACTTCCTACAACGGTAGCAATCGACGTTACCTTGCCTGCACTCGCCCAAAAGATTCCTATGGCATTTGTGGCACCATGGCTTTTCCACACCCTGCCCCACTGCCGCATGGGTTGGAAACTCCTTCCCCAAGGTTGCCTTTCTCTCTCCTGAATGCCCAGATTCCTCAGAATCACTGGACCGCTTTGATACCCTTGGAACACCTGATTGCCTCTCACCGATCTTTCCATTTCCTTTACCTCTTCCTCCATCACCGCTGTCCGGTGGCATCGTTTCCCGGGCAACATCGACTCAATGTTTAAAGCCCTTGTTCAAGGACCGTGCATACGCCGATCTCGACGATTGACGAGCGAAATTCGATCTCGGCCTGAGTCCTCTCTCGAACTCGCTCGCCTGTAGCCTCAAGGCCGACCAGGTGCGTAGCGTAACACGATAGCACGCATTGAACGAGCGATCGCATTCTGGTGACCGCCCTTCCTCGACGAAGATTTCGTAACTCGTTCGCGCTTCTCCGTCTCAGAAACGCCGTGCACGATTTTTCCACGAGTTCTTCCTTGAAATCTTCCCACGATACCTTCCCCACCGCCCCGGTATTAGGTCCTCCTCACGGATTCCCACCGAAAATCAGCCTCATCTGCTATCCGAAAGATCGCGCATTCAGCTTTTCCGCTTCACAACCGATGTATTCAAGATCCTTTCGTGGATCGTATCCAGCCTCACCGCCGATCGTTCGCCGAGACCGCCGAATGTAGGGGATTTCGCCACGAAAACTTCGATCGCATGTCAACAACCAAAGGTGGTTCTCTGCTTCTTCCATGTTATTGTTCCTCCGGTTCCTTGTTCTCGTGATTCTGTACCGACGTTGAAACATTAGAAACACGTTTGCATAGATAACTAGGTATCATCGCATAACATATATCATCACCTATAATCACATATATCACATATGTCACATATCACGATCACATATAATCAGGCAATCTCATCGACACGTCATCGTTATGCGTCTCACATAACATCATCACATATCATCACAACATAGCTCATATCACATAAAAGCATAAACATAAACATCATTTCATAGACAGCGTTAGTATCAGTAATATCCAAGTGTCCACGAAGGACTGCCAAAATACATAATTATAGGTGATATTAGCAAAAGATATTAGCAAAACTCACCCGCCATCGCCAAAGATGTCACTGCCTCGCATGCGATAGCAGATCGCGATCACACCGTACACACCGACTACCTAGATGTCCGCCCTCCATATCCGCTTCATCACACCGCTCCCATTACCCGATCCATTCGCCTTTTCTCCTCTCTCTCCATTCCTATCGTGGCTCTGACTCGGCCGTCGCCTCGTGAAATGACCCGCATGGTAGCAAGCCTCGTGAGTATGATCCCATCCAAGATGTGCTCGATCGTCTCGAGTCTCCGTGAATACTGCCTCGGTTCCAGCCTCAAGCGCCGCTTTCTCTACATGCTCGACCCCATCTAGAATAATTATCTTTTGATATCTAACAATATCAGATAATATCTCTTGATATCTAATGATATCAGATAATATCTTTTGATATATCTAATAATATCAGATAATATATATCTAGATACTAGAGAATCAGAACAGAGTCCTAGTGGGACTCTACTAGGCAGGTGAAAATTTCAGCAGTAACAGACCTTGATCGGCCAGCCCATGGATCAAATGCAAGGAATAAAGATGGAACTAAAATGAATTAATTATCTTATTCTCAGCCTAGAACATAAATTAATTCAGAAACATTTATTCATTCCACTAGAGAATAAATGTTGACTTGCCCTTTTATTATCGAAGTTGAGTCGGGCTTACACTTAGACCTACGAATCCCTGTATTTAAGATATCGCACGTCCATTAATTATTTATTGTCACGCCCCATTTCCCGAGAGAAGGCACGAATGCCGGGGTGTGATTAGGGGTGGGGTTAAGAAGGGAAGGGGGATACATATAACATACACGATAAGAAGACGTGACCATGAAATCGAAAGCAAGATCTCTCTATAACTAGGACATATCCTCAAGTGTGCAGACAATCCACCAATGTAATAATATCGATACCATAACCTCAATGAAACATGATCGTGGTTTATAATAAGTAATGCAAGGAAGCAAATAGCATTACACCGCCGACTAGACCGTCAACCACATAGCATGCTCATATCGAGACTCACAAGATAATAACATAATAGCAAATCTTGTTCCCATAAGAAAGCAAAACAAGGGACAAGAATACATCAACATCGAATCGATATAACATAACATCGGAAGCATAGCATGAAGAACCCGTAGCTCCACCCCGTCAGCCGTCGGCCCGTACCCTCCTCCATCCGTGAAATGATTTGAAAAGAGTTTGGGGTAGTACTAGCGCACTCACTTGGGTTTTATCATAAATCAAAAGAATCATGATGTCGTGTTCGAGCACTTACCTTAGAAGGTTTTAAAACGAATCCACTTCTAAGTAAGCAAAATAGATTTTCGCTTTTCGACACCGATCCGTTATTACCGTTGTTCTCATCATAGAACCAAAGAACCACGGCTTGAACGATCCCGCCACCCATCTCATCTCATTCATTCGCCCGAACATATCCAACACCCACAATATCTCTGGCCGAACATATCCCATCCGAACTATCCTCGGCTAACTCACAGGACTTCGTGGGTCAAATCCTCACGAACCATAACCACCTCATTACCATTTCCGTGGACTTCCGGATCTATCCCCTTCGTAACCATAACCACGTGTTCTGGGTCTATCCCTCACGATCAATACTCAAGATGGTGATCAACCCACCGAATAGAGATCCGCACAATCATAATAGAACCACATCTCTGGATTAGAGAACAAGAATAACTTCACCAAAACATTTTACGCGACATGTTTTATTTTGAAATATCGAGTAAATAACTCAAAATAAGCATATATAACCCAACCCAATAGACGAAAACGCCAACCGGAGGTATCTACTGATCCGATGACTTCACCGATTCAGACCGGTAGGTACCGTAACAAGACGGAACAACTTTTGGGGTCACATCCCACAAAGCAAAGCAACATCGTGATCCAAACGAAGATCGAGAAAAACTAGGTTTTCGACTTTCCAACCCATATTCGTACTCTCCGGTTTTCAAATCAACTCGATGCGTATGGAAATATATTCAGGCATCAAGACCTATAATAGGGTACTTTCAAAATATGCATGCATGCAAGTCGACTCAAATCTTAGCAAACAAGAAGTTTCAAAATCGATGCTCATCCTCGATCTAGGATAAACCATCCAAAATCGATGCATGAAATGAAACATAAGCAATATGCATAAAGACAAACATGGAATGACAAACTATGTTGAAAATGGATAACCCGGCATGTACTTCCTTTAGAAAACTCAAGCAACGGAAACACCCCGACATGCGTAAACGCAAAAAAAAAAACTAATCGGTACTTTAGTGGAATGCATAGTCCAAACTCAAAACCTAGAGGACCAGAGCTAAAAGGTGGCTCGGTGGCCACCAAATCGACGGCCACACTACCATGACACGACAATGGGCGGCGGCGGTAATGGCTAATTGGTCGGCCTCCCATGGGTTTTCCCGCCTCGTCCCTTTAGAATCCCGAGTTCTATGCTATGCTATCTACTTAAAGGCGGAATCAAAACAAGAAAAGGACAAAACGGAAAATGGGGCTACTGGGAGGGTCGATCGGCGGTGGTGGCCAGCAAGCAAGAATGGCACCGCCGAGCCTCCTCGGCCGATCCCCACTCCTCCAGGCTCCGCAGCTGCACTGAGCTGCTCGGCTCGTCCGTAAACACAGAGAGACGAAGGAAATGAACGTTGAAAATTAAAGCCCTAGCCTCCTATTTATAGGAAAGGGGTCACAAGAATGCTATAAGCGACCCTTTTCAAAACGAAAAGCGACGTAACTTTGCAAACGAACTCCAAATTTAGCAAACTTGGTACACATGGACACGAAATAAAATACCCAACACAACAACTATAAAATAGGTATGCTTTTAAAAGATCCATGAAAAGTTCTTTTGATAACTTCCCTGAGTGCCAAACCTTCGTGGGTGGTCGAAAACCTCACATACTTAGTTTCTATGAATTCATATAGACACTATTCACAACGCTCGATGTTTCGTGACTGGCCGATCACCGAAACAAAAGTCAACCTTTGACCTTTCTCAAGAACGTGCCATGCAAACTGAAGTTTAAAAAGGACGGGTATTACATCCTCCATCCTTCGAATAATTTCGCCCTCGAATTTCAAACACGTGAGAAAACAACCTGTGGCACCGAGCCCCGAACTTGTCTTCCAACTCCCACGTAGCTTCCTTCGCCATGGTGATTCACAATACTTTCACCAATGAATCGCTTGTTCCTCAACTCCTCGACTTCGCTCCAAAACAGCCACCGGTCTCTTCGTAACTCGATCCCGAGCAAGAACCACTGGTCATGCTTGATCACGTGTTTTGGGTCGAACGCATTTCTCAATCGAGAAACGTGAAACACGCTGCAGCACATCTTCAAGGGAAAACGATGTTAACCTCGCCCGAGGATCCATCTTGGGTGTTTAATTCACCATACATTGATTATAAAACCTAGATGCCTTTATAATTAATGCAACACGCTGGGGTTTTTCTCGTGTTTACCTCGATCCGCCGAGGTGGATCGAACGGATGAACGGATCGAACGGCCGAGACTCGTATTGACCTTCCGGATGTATCCCTGGATACCTAAACTCCAACGCCGAGCGAGGACGAGCTATGGAGAATGCACCGAAAATCACCCTTTCCTCTCACCAAGCTTTCAAAATTCTCTCAAATGTACGAGATGGCCGAAAATTCTTCTCAATATGCGAGCATTAACCTAGACATTATCTCATACCTTATATTTATAATGCACTACCTTAATCCTATATGGAATATTACCATAATCCTATATGGAATATTACCATAATCCTATATGGAATATTACCATACTCTTAGATTATTTCCATACTTCAGATTATTTCCATACTCTCAAGATTATTACCATAATCTTATATGGAAAGGATCTATGCATATACCATAAATATAATTATATCCATGTGGATAAAGAGAATAAAATCTCGCCAATCGGGAGCATGAGGGCCGATTTTCCTCGGCACGGCCTTGATGGGCCAAATTGTGGATCAAATGCAAGGAATAAAGACGGGCCTCAAATAAATTAATTATCTTATGCTCAAATTTTAACATAAATTAATTTATAAACATTCGATCATTCCACTGAGAAAGAATGTCGACTTACCCTTTATTACCGAAGTCGAGTCGGGCTTGCACTTAGACATTACGAATCCTCGTATTTAAGATATCGAACGTCCATTAATCATTTCTAGCAATGATCGCTTAAACGACATATATCCTTATTTCAAGTAGTACCACTCAACCTTATTATTGTACTTGAGCTAACTCAACCTCGCAGGTTTAGTACAATAAACCTTTCGAGCTCCTTATGGGACGCCATCATCCTAAACGGATACGTGACTGACATGATAACTAGCGTGACATACAAGATCGCCACCACCCAAGACGCGAGAATTGGTTAGAACATATAACCCTCACTCATAACAAGTCAAAGTGATGGTCAAGAACTCATACTCACCTAATACCTTATCGAGGTTTAGATCATCGTAAGTCACCGAGATCTCGTTCTTCACGACCTGGCCGAAAGAAGAACTCATCTCATCGTGATCCTTCAATACGCCGTAGACGCATCAAAAGATAGACAAGCAACTAAGTCAAGTCACTTCTTATCTATACTGCAGCCCAAACCGACAACTCGCCCTTAAGTCGCCTCAACGTGAAACTTTTTATATCTCATTGCTTCGACCAATCATATGTGACTACTCGTGATCTTCTACACAATCGTATGATCTAACTTATATATGAGATAAGGGACATGATATATGCAATCAAGTATTCAAATCAGATAGAGATTGTAATAGTGGTAACAGAAACATTGTATACAAGCTCAACCAAACCGCTTTCAAAGATACAAACCAACACATCTCCGATGCTAGGCGGCAAAGCTAACCTATAGCAACGGGCCTATTCTCTCGAGAACTTCGAAGGTCCAACGAACCTCGGTCGCAACTTACCTCGCTTCCAAAACGAACGACTCCTCTCTTCGGGAAACCTTAAGGAAAACGCGATCTCCGATCATGAACTCAAGATCCGTGATGACGCTTGTCTCGCATAGGACTTTGCTCGCCCCGAGCTTCCTCGATCCTTCGCTGATCCGATCGATAACCTCGACCGCCTCACGAACCATCTCCGGTCCTAACATCTTCTCTCGCCCACTTCGTCCCAATAAAGTGGCGATCGACACTTCCTTCCGCATAACGCTCATAGGGAGCCATTCCTATGGTGGCCTCGATAATTGTTGTTATAGGCAAACTCCACCAAAGGTAGTATCTCTTCCCAATCTTCCCAATTTCCTCCTCTATCGGCCACGATCGTCAGAGATATTTTCCAAGACCAATCATCCTTTCCGACCGACCATCGGGCCCGAGGATGGAAAGTCAGATCGAAATTCAGCTTGGTCCCCATGGCTTCCTCGCAGACTCCTCCAAAACCTCGACGTGAACCTCGGTCACGATCTCGACGAATCGATACCCAAGACACCATGTAACCGCACGATTTCTCTAACGTAAAGTCGAGCAAGCTTATCTTACCCGTAGGTCATCCGAATCGGTAAGAAATGAGTCGACTTTACCATCGACGACAACCCATATAGCGGTGTTTCTCACCGACTTTGGAAAACTCACTACAAAATCCATACCGATATGATCCCATTTCCACTCGATTGGTAGCGGTTGCAACAAACCCGACGGACGTTGGTGCACAACTTTCACTTGTCGACAAGCCAAACAACGCTCCACAAACGCTGTTACATCCTTTTTCATCCCTTCCCACCAAAAGTTCCTCCTAAGGTCTCTCAGACATTTTGGTGCTTCTGGATGAGCAGATACATTGCCTCATGAGCTTCACTCATGATCTTATCTCTCAATTCCCTATTGAGTGGCACATAACCTTCCTCGAAATAATAGCTGCTGTCCTTCGCCCATGAATCCCTTGCTATCTTCTAGCCTTGCTTTCAAACTCATCCTTTCCAAGAACTCGCCTCCTCGCGCTACCACGATGGCTTCTCTCAGTCCGGTTCACCGCCAAAGTCATGACGAATCCTTCAGACCGATTCCGCGGTGAATCACTTCCAGCCGAGCTTTTCAAAATCTCGAATAAGCTCTTTCTCTTGCGTGAAGAAGATATCCCAACTTCGCCTCGACTTGCGACTAAGGGCATCTCGCTACGACATCGCTTTCCCGGTGATAGTTGATAGAGCAATCATAATCCTTTACCAACTCTAGCCATCTCCTTTGCCTCATGTTCAGCTCCTTTTGTTCAAAGAAGTACTTGGCTATTGTGATCTGTGAAGATCTCACACTTAACTCCATAGAGATAGTGCCTCCAAATCTTCAACGCATGAACGATCGCCGCTAACCTGTGTCGTGAGTTGGGTAGCTCAACTCGTGTGGTTTCAACGACGAGATGCGAAGCTATAACCTTCCCGCTTTGCATAAGAACACAACCTAAACCAAGTTTGATGCATCGTGTAGACCACAAACCCATCATTCCTTCCCACGGCTAACACCGGAGCGGTTGTTAGCTTCTTCTTCAACTCTTGAAACTTGCTTCACAAGCTTCGGACCATGAAAACTTGATCCCTTTCCGAAGTCAGCATGCTATCGGCATTGCCAACTTCGAAAACCCTTCGATGAAACGCCTATAATATCCCGCCAAGCCTAGAAAGCTTCAACCTCATTGGCATTAGTCGGAACCTTCCGCCATTTACCGCTTCAACCTTCATCGGGTCGACTTTGATTCCTTCTGCAGACACGATGTGTCCAAGGAACATCACTTCTTTGAGCCAAAACTCGCACTTACTATACTGCATACAACCTCTCGCTTGTAACGCTTCCGATCAGTACGGAGGTGTTCTCTATGCAACTCGCATTCTCGAATAGATGAGAATATCATCGATAAAAACCAAGACGAAACTATCCGACATCGATGGAAAACTTGATTCATCGATCCATGAAAATCGCCGCGCGATTGGTCAAACCAAACGGCATCACGATGAACTCAGAGTGCCCATACCTTGTTCTCGACGCGGTCTTCGCAACGTCCTCCTTCCCGATCTTCACTGATGGTAGCCGACCTCAAATTGATCTTAGAGAAGACACTCGCCTTTGAGTCGGTCAAACAGATCGTCGATCCTTAGAAGAGGATATCTCGTTTTGATCGTCACTTATTCATTTATTCGTAGTCAATGCACATCCGCATCGACCCATCCTTTTTCTTAACGAACGTAACCGGGCTCCCCATGGTGACACGCTAGGTCGGATAAAACCTAGATCCAACAGCCCCGTGAATCGCTTTCAGCTTCTTGCAATTCTTTAGGTGCCATTCAGATGGTGCCTTTAATATCGCGCCGCTCCCGGTTCCGTATCAATGGTGAATTCCACTTGTCTATCAGCGGTAAAACTGCAAGTCCTCGAAACACGTCCGATATTCACACACCACCGCTCCTCTTGCAATCGCTATGCTGTTCATCGTGCCTCGTCAAACTCACCAAGAAAGTTTGATGCTTCCTTTCCCGATCATCCCATCGCCTTCAAAGGTCGAGATCATAGGCACACAAACACCCATCCTTGTGCCGTGGAAACAAACTTCCACTCCTTCGGCTGCTCGAAAAGCAACTTCTCTCGAGACAACATATAGTTTCACTGCTTTTCCAACCAATCCATGCTAAAGATGACATCGAAATCTTCCATTCCGATGACATGCAATTGGCAAAGACCTTCTCGCTCACGATTTCTACCTCCGGTTCGGCATATCTCTTTCGCTTTAGCACTTCCGATGACGGATGCTAATTTGTGGTATTCTCGCGACTGGGTACCAAACCCAACCTCTCACATGCGATTCTCGAAACAAAAGAATGTGAGGCTCTCAGATCAAACAAAGCGAAATGGGTATATCACTCATATGGATTATACCGCAAGATTTCCCGGAGCTTGAGCCGCTTGTCATTGATTCAGCGACACCTTACTTGTTACGGTGGCCTTTGGTTTGCGGGCCTAGGGTGACCTCCCTACTCCGTTGTTTGTCCTCGGCGGAGCTTGGTTCCGCTCTGGAGCCGGATGCTATCTCACCCTTGGCGGCCGCACCGCCGGACCTCCTAATGGACAATCTCGAGCGTAATGTCCAAACTTCCTACAACGATAACACTCGACGTTACCTTGCCTCGCACTCGCCAAAATGATTCCTCCGCATTTCGCACCAAGGTTTTTCCACACCCTACCCCATCGCCGCATGGGTTGGAAATTCCTTCCCAAGGTTGCTTTTCTTCCTCGAATACCCGTATTCCTCGGAATCATCGACCGCCTGGTTCCATTGGAACACCGATTGCTTTCCCTCGATCTTCCCATTTCTCTTACCTCTTCCTCCGTCACCGGCTGTCCGTGGCATCGTTTTCCCGGGCAACATCGACTCAATGTTTAAAGCCCGATTCAAGGATCGCAGATACGTCAAATCTCCTCGATCGACGAGCGAAATTCGATTTTCTGGCCGAGTCCTCTCCTAAACTCGTCTCGCCTGGTAGCCTCAAGGCCGACCTGTGCACGTAGTATAACGTGACAGACGATTGAACGAGCGATCGCATTTCGGTGACCGCCCTCTCCTCGATTTAAGATTCCATAACTCGCTTTGCTTTTCTCGCCTATAAACGCCAGCACATACTTTTCCATGAGTTCTTCCTTGAAATCTTCCCACGATACCTTCCCCATCGTCTCGGTGTTAGGTTCTCTCACGGATTCCCACCGTAAGTCACCATCGGTTAGTCGAAAGATCGCGCATTCAGCTTTTCTCGCTTCTTCGCACCGATGTATTCAAGATCCTTTCGTGGATCGTATCCGCTCTCGCCGATCGGTTCGCCGAGACCGTCGAACGTGGGGATTCTCGCTCGCGAAACCTCGATCGCATGTCGTTGAACCAAAGGTGGTTCTTGGGCTTCTTCCACGTTATTGTTCCTCCGGTTCCTTGTTCTCGGCATTCGCATCGACGCTTGAAACATTAGAAACACTTTCACATAGATAAACCGTATCATCGCATAACATATATCATCACCCATAACCACATATCATCACATATGCCACATATCACGATCACATATAAACATGCAACCGCTAACACATCATCGTATGCATTTCACATAACATCATCATCATATATCACATAGATCATACATCATCACGGCATAGCTCATATCACATATAAGCATCAAACATAAACATCCCACATAGAGAAGTTAGTATCAAGATTGTCCATAAAGGATCACAAAATACAAGATCAAGGTATGTCACCAAAAGGTCGATATGAGCAAAAGAATCGACCGGCCACCGCAAAGACGCCGCTCTGTCCATGCTTAAAGAAGACTCTGCGGTATCACCGACACACCGACTACCTGCATCTCCGCCCTCCATATCCGCCCACTACTTCCACTTGTTTCAATGGTTCCATTCGCTTTCCTCGCTCTCTCTCCTTCTTATCGTGGCTTCAATTGGCCGCCGCTGTGCAAAGCGATCCGCATGGAAGCAAGTCTCGTGGGTATGATCTCATCCAAGCTGCCTCGATCGCCGAGTCTCGTGAATGTTGTTCCTGGTTCCAGCTCGCGCTTCCTTCCTCAACATGCTCAACCTCATCAGTCATCTCGCTATCCGATCACCGGTCCTCTCAATCCTCACCGCCCTCCTCGCCCTCCTCCGGTCTTCTTCCTCCTCATAATCTCCTTCCGGAGGCCAACCTGACATCGCTCGGTGGCATGAAGATTTCGATCCGGCCTCTTCCCCGCCATCGCTCGGATGGACAATCTCTTACCGGGAGGTCTCGCCGAAATCATTCCCGATCCATCTGAAGGCGAGGATCGAGATGGAGGTGTAGTGACCGTGTATCTCGATGAATCGGCGATCGCTCACGCGATGGTCGCTATCCCAAAGGCTCTTCGGGAACATCATCCTCGCCATCAACTGATCGCCTCGAACATGCCTCGCTATCACATCCGCCTCGGATGGTATGCTCGATGATCGGTCCACTGCCTCCACACTCGAGCAATGAACTCGTGGAAATCCAAGGTAAGGTGTCCGTGATAGGATCCCGACGAAACATCACGCACTCGCCTTTTGCCCATGGTTGCCAACCTGCTTGTAGCCTTTCCGTCATCCGATAGTAAGCCTCGCACTGGATACCTTTCCACTATCTCGAATCTTTCTCCACAAACCAACAAATCTCCCGAGAAACACTCCCAACGGCTCATGGACATTCCTGGTACATTCCCTGAACTTACGGATTTGCTCATCCATCCTGTGGGATCTTAACCAACGTTGTCTGGGCCACTGAATATCCATAAACCTACATGTTAGTTCATCAAAATAACAACAATATTCAAGTTTCTTTTTTCTGCCCCAGTCATCTGGGTAATCATGTCTCAAGACAAATTTTCACTTTCAACACATATCAACATCGATATGGATATTCATAAAAATAATCACGTAAACAATTACATGATTCACTTACAAGCACTCGTTTATCAATATAAACAAGATTTTCAATCAACAACATATTTCTATGTAAACACATAGATTCACATCATCCATTCATGATCATATCAATCACATCATACCACATCAATGGTTCCCATATCACAGCCACACAGGCCCTTTTCGTCTCATCAACAATCACTTCCACATCCACATCACCATCCAACCATATCTCATCCACATCACGCTTACATCACGTAAACTCTTACCAAAGCCAAAACATATGAAACCAAGATCATATCAAGCATCACGTAATCACATAAAGCATCAAGAATAAACACATACCTCATCCCCTTTTATAGGAGGGCGCCCGACGGTGGTGAGGGTAGTCAGACTGATAAATAGTTTAGAAGAACAAGTTCTAAACACTCAATTTCAAGAACGCATAAGATATAAAGCAAACGAATCGCTTTGATATCAAACAATATAGACACACCCAAAGCGTAAAATCGCCTCGATACCAAGTCGGTATCGATAAAAAATAGATGTCGTGGCCAAGAACACCGCACAGATACCAGTCGTCACGCCCAATTCCCGAGGGAAGAAGGGGGGATACATATAACATACACGATAAGAAGATGTGACCATGAAATCGGGCAGCATCTCCTCTATAACTAGGACATATCCTGAAGGGGAGGGGTGCGCAGACAATCCACCAACAGAATAATATCGATACCATAACCTCAATGAAACATGATCTTGGTTTATAATAAGTAATGCAAGGAAGCAAATAGCATTACACCCTGTTGACTAGACCGGTCAACCACATAGCATGCTCATATCGAGACTCACAGCATAATAACATAATAGCAAATCTTGTTCCCAATCAGAAAGCAAAACAAGGGACAAGAATACATCAACATCGAATACGATATAACATAACATCATGAAGCATAGCATGAAGAACCCGCAGCTCCACCTCCTCGCGCCTCGCCCAAACCTCATCCATCTGTGAAAAGATTTGAAAAAGAGTTTGGGGTGAGTACTAGCGCACTCAGCTGGGGTTTTATCATAAATCAAAAGAATCATGATGCCGTGTTCAGAGCACTTACCTTAGAAGGTTTTAAAACGTAAATCCACTTCTAAGTAAGCAAAATAGATTTTTCGTTTTATCTGATCCGTTATTACTGTTGTTCTCATCATAGAACCAAAGAACCACGGCTCGAACGATCCCGCCAGCCCATCTCATCTCATTCATTCGGCTCGGCCGGAACATATCCACCACCCCACAATATCTCGCCCGAACATATCCAACAAACCCATGCCCTAACGTATCCAATGGCTAACTCGGTGTGGACTTCAGGGGTCAAATCCCCATCAGAACCATAACCACCTCATTACCATTTCCGTGTGGACTTCCGGGGTCTATCCCCTTCAGAACCATAACCACGTGTTCGGGTCTATTCCCTTACGATCAATACTCAAGATGGTGATCAACCCACCGAATAGAGATCCGTGCACAATCACAATAGAACCACATCTCGGATCGAGAACAAGAATAACTTCACCAAAACATTTTACTACGACATGTTTTATTTTGAAATATCGTAGTAAATAACTCAAAATAAGCATATATAACCCAACTCGAATGATTTAAAACGCCAATCGGGAGGTATCTACGGATCCGATGACTTCACCGATTGCAGATCGGTAGGTACCGGTAACAAGACGGAACAACTTTTGGGGTCACATCCCACAAAGTAAAGCAACATCGTGATCCAAATGAAGATCATAGAAAACTAGGTTTTCAACATTCTCGAACCCATATTTGGCACCTCCGGTTTTCAAATCAACTCGATGCGTATGAAAATATATTAAGGGCATCAAGACCTATAATAGGGTACTTTCAAAATATGCATGCATGCAAGTCGACTCAAATCTTAGCAAACAAGAAGCTTCAAAATCGATGCCTATCCTCGATCTAGATTAACTATCCAAAATCGATGCATGAAAATGGAAACATAAGCAATATGCATAACGATTTAACATGGAATGACAAACTATGTTGAAAATGGATAACCCGGCATGTACTTCCTTTAGAAAACTCAAGCAACGGAAAACATCCCGACATGCGTAAACGCGAAAAACGTAAAACGGAATCGATACTTTAGTGGAATGCATAGCCCGAACTCAAAACCTAAAGGACCCAGAGCTGTAAGGTGGCTCGGTGGCCACCAAATCGGCGGCCACTACCACGGCAATGGCCAAGAATGGGCTGAGGCGGTAATGGCTGAATTGTCGGCCTCCCTACTGCTTTTCCCGCCTCGTCCCTTTAGAATCCCGAGTTCTATGCTATGCTATCTACTAGAAGGCGGAATCAAAATAAGAAAAGGACAAAACGGAAAACAGGGCTGCCGGGAGGGTCGATCGGCGGTGGCCGGCTCGCAGCAGACAATGGCGCCGCCGAGCCTCCCTACCGATCCCCACTCCTCCAAAGACTTCAGCACAGACTGAGCTGCTCACTGCATCAGTAAACACGAGAGACGAAGGAAATGAACGTTGAAAATGAAGGCCCCGCCTCCTATTTATAGGAAAGCGGGGGTTGCAATTGCATGCATGAAGCCCTTTTTCGAAAACGCAAAAAGCGACGCAACTTTTGCAAACGGACTCCAAATTTAGCAAACTTGGTACCCATGGACACGAAATAAAATACCGGACACAACGACTATAAATAAGTTATGCTTTTAAAAGATCCATGAAAAGTTCGGTTTTTCGATAACTTCCCCGGAGTGCCAAACCTTCGTGGGTGGTCGAAAACCTGCATACTTAGTGTCTATGAATTCGCCATAAGACACTCTTCACAATGCCCGATGTTTCGTGACGGTCGATCACCAAACAAAAGTCAACCTTCGACCTTTCTCGAAAAATGTGCCATGCAAACCTGCTTAAAAAGGACGGTATTACATAATACAATAAACCTTTTGAGCTCCCTAAGGGGACGTCATCATCCTAAACGGATACAGTGACCCGATACAGGTAACTAGCATGACATACAAGTCAAAGTGATGGTCAATAACTTATACTCACCTAAAATCTTATGAAGGTTTAGATCAACGTAAAGTCACCGAGATCTAGGTTCTTCACGACGGTCAGATAGAAGAACTCATCTCACTGTGATCCATCAATACGTCAAGACATACTAGCATAGACAATCAACCAAGTCAAGTCACTTCTTATCTATACTGAAGCATATACCGACAACTCGTCCTCAAGTTGTCTCAGTTGTGATCCTTTTTATATCCCAATAAGCTTAACCAATCATATAGATTTCGTGATCTTCTACACACTGTATGATCTAACTTTTGTATGAGATAATGGGACATACATATGTTATCAAGCAAACAATTCAGATAGGAGATTGTAATAGCGATAACAAGAAACATTGTTTACAAGCTCAACCATTCTGCTTTCAGTATACAAATCCAACATCAGCAACATCTGAGAGATTATGAAGTCGCAATAAGTGAAGTACTCTCTACTGCGACAACTCCAGTGCCATAACAATCACCCTCAATCCTGTCCTTCACACCATGCAAGCACGTTTATGTTAGATATCACTTCATTTTTTATCACGTCGTTAAGAATGACATCATTATTGAGAAAATTTATACTGATATTCAACGTTTTGATATACTCACAAAGCCTGTTGTTGAAGATAGATTCAACATGTTGTGTGGAAAGCTAGGACTGCTGAACCTTGAGGACTGAGAAACTGATGTTGATGAAACAAAACTGATTAATGACGGCATATTGATTCCAAGGGAAATCCATGCTAGAAAATCCTACTGACAGACATCAGCTGGTCAACCATCAGTAACACTGATTCAACAGAAAATCATGTTGATAGGTCAAACTGACGAGCATCGACTGAAGAACAATATTGGCTAGTAATCAATATAAGTATAAACTGGTAACATCAACTGATATCAGTATCAATACTAATTGATATCGGTACCATCGACTAGACTAACGAGGTATCAATTGACTACTATGATCAAGTGACTAGTAAGTATACAGATGATATCATACTGATTACGTCTTAGTGATAAATCCCGTATTGATATAAATGTTCTGACTTATGCATTAAACACTTAGAGTATATTTCTCTTCATTTTTTGCTAATGATTGGAATTTAAAATTCTCGTATTTAACGTGTTCCCCAAGTGCTTAGGATATTTTTCTCGCATTTAATGCCATGTTAGAAAAAGGCTATAAAAAGTAAAAACATTTTTTATCAATTCAAGACGCGCGTAGAAGATAAACTGATTATTCCTCAATCGACGCGCGTTTGAATGACAACATTTATAGGCCTATTTAAATGTTTTCCATAAATAGTCATCACTTTCACACTATCATATTTTAGAACAACCATTTTTCCGCATTTAAACTTCCTCAAGTTTTTTACTCACTTTTTCTTCAAATCTCTTACATATTTCATAAAATTGGCATAAAAAATCTAGAAAAAGAAGCCCCACTCATAAAGCCTCAACTTAACCATGATTTGTGTGTTTCTTTTAGAGATTACAAATGAGAAGGGCCTCGAAGTGCTCAACATCATCACGTAACAAAGATGAAAACACTTTCTCAACTTCCAGCCCCGATGTTATGTGGACAAACAATTAAGTTGTTGAATTTTATTCCACTCTCAGACTTGAAAATGAATCTAACAGACTCCTCACCGCCATCACTATGGAGACGTAAGAAGAGTCCACATCCTCCTACCACCAATTCGACATAGATGTCATTTAATTTGTACGATGAGTTTTCGCCATATGTTTGGTATGATGTGATGATTCTTGGTATTGTTTTACATGTCATTTTCTATGGTTTGTCCTATTTATGCCTTTGGTTGATTAATATTTATCGATTCGGACTTACTGCTCGCTTCAATGTTTTGTAGGAAAATGGCGTAAAATAGGATTAATTGATCCGCCAAGAATCAAATATTTTAAAGAGCATCTCGACAAGAGTTCATAGGTAAAGCGAATCGAAACTCGGAGTTCAAACGAGGAAGAACGGAGAGAAGCGTCAAGGTCGCGACGAGCACCCGAGCACCCAGACGCCTCAAGACGCTGCGTAAGCGCCTCACCATGCCGCCGCCTGTGCCCAAGCCTCACTCCCAATGGCGCCTCCGCTGCTCATCAATCTTACTCAGAAACCGCATAAACGCACACATCGGGCGCCCAACAAGACATAAGCTTCAGCGACGACGACACGCCGCCGCGCCGCCAAGACTCTCGTGCCCTGCTCGGCTGAGCGCCACACGCCGACCTCCTCTCGCGTGCACTCAAAGACAACCGCACGCCCCTCCCATGTCAACCGACGCCAGCGTCAGCGCCCTCTATCCTTCAGACATGGCTGGAGCGGCACCCCACCAGCCATTACCTCGTCACCGGTGCTTGAGCCCATAATTGCGTTCCATTTTACTGTCGCTCACCATGAACACGCGCCATTTGTGAAGACAGATTTTCCTCACCGGCGCTCACCCACACCATGCTCATATTCAAGCGCAGAATGTATTTTGATCCGGCGCACACAAGAACCGCCACCTTTATTTTATATATATATGCGCATTAGGTAAAAAAGGGCGTTCTTCGTTTTGGTTTTCTCCACGCTCTCCATCAACCTTTCCTCTCGATTTCTTCAGCAACACAACATGTATACAATAGTTAGTTTTAATTTACGTTCTTTGTTTTCATCGAATGATTGTCTTCTTTAATGTCCTCTGCTCTTATATGGTTACTACCGATGCCCGCCGAGATGATATTCTCGCAGTGAAGGACTATGGATAGTCCGTTGTTGTTCGGTTTACGCCGTGCTCACGACGTTAAACCGAGTACGTGGGAGTTACCCACGGTTTTTATTTTCTTTTCTTTCTTTATCTTTTGCTTGTTTCGTTGTTCTTTGATCCGTCTGCTGTCTTTGTGTTAGTTTTGCTCAAATTGGGAAGAAGGGTTTGCGATTTTCATCGGTGACATAAAGTCGTGATGCTCCAACTCTACAAACAGCACATCACCGATTATCGTGGAAGTATCATCCTCTATGGTCATTTTGAGCTTTTATCGTTTTGAGCATCGAGGATGCGTTCTCGCTTAAATGTGGGGATGTTTACCCGCCTGTGCTTACCTTATCTATTCAGTATGTTTGGTGATGTGCATTTGATATGCATTTGTGCTTATTCGATTTCTTGTAATCAAGTATTGTATATGCAGTAAGTTAGGATTTTGATTTGTGCAACCTGAACTCGTGGTATTGATCGGACCTTGATGTATTTCTCGCTTATCTTGATGTCATGTGATTAAAGGCAATGAATTGACGAGATTGTGTGAATTGATTTTAAATCGATGGTTATCGACGTGATTTGTCCGGCTAATGCTAGGGGTAGTGTACAAGTGTGGTTACCTATATACTGCTTCAATTTTAAAAAAATGTGTGAAAAAGTGTAGAAAATAAGGAGAATTAAAACTCCTATGTTGTTGAGATCAGATAAATGGAGGATGGGATTCTCGCCCTCTTCTCGTGAATTGAGAAATGGACATGGAAACCACGTTAGAGACTCGAGTTCATCGAGAGTTCACATTTCAACATTGTTCCAAAATCGCTAATACCTTCTATGTTATCAAAGGAAACTTGTTGCTAAAGGTAACCACTTTAGTTAATTCACCTCTAGCGAGAGTTGGGTCTGAGCAAAAATAACTTACTCGTTTATTTGATATTTTCACAATCTTAGATTTGTTTCATGTTGTCTTTGATTATGTACTCATCATGTTTGGGAGAATTGCAAAATAGGTTTGATTGATTGGAATAAGAGCTATGTTGCATGAATTATCTTTCTAATCTTATTAGTATAGACTTTGTTTGAGGACAAGCAAATGGATAAGTGTGGGGGAGTTGTTTGGTATGATTTTGTGATGATTCTTGGTATTGTTTTACATGTCATTTTCTATGGTTTGTCCTATTTATGCCTTTGGTTCGATTAATATTTATCGATTCGGACTTTAGGTAGGAAAATGACAAAAAAAAAGGCAAGTTCTCGACAGGAGTTCATTTTGGTTTTCTCGCGCGACGAGCGCCGAGCACCAAGACGCGACGCGTGCCAAGTGCCCCGCCCATGCCGCGCCCACGCCCAAGCCTCTCCATTAACCTTTCCTCTCGGTTTCTTCACGCGCCCGCGCCTGCTTCCGGCAACACAACACGGCTCAATACAATAGTTAGTTTTAATTTATGTTCTTTGTTTTCATCGAATGATTTAGTTAATCAATTTATGCTTTTGGATTTATCGTTTTATTGGAATCAATTTCATCGTTAATCAATTTATTATTTATCGCTTTATGATTTCTCGCTTTGTGATTCTTGTGAATTCAATTCATAGTGACGATGGATTGGATTTTCATATTCCGTTGATTTATATTGCGTAATGATTTCTGCTTTCGTTTATTTGCAATTAGATTTAGATTAGGATTGACAAACCCTATGAATAATAGAATTGCATATGCTTTTATTTACCGCTTTTATTTATCGCCAGAGTTCAACTAGGGATTGACAACCCTAGTTTAGATTTATTCTTTATTAGTATAGCTCGGGATTGACAACCCCTAGCTTAGGTTCGCCGTTTATTTTCTCGTATTTCATTTCTTGCATGTTAAACCCCGTTGATGTTAGAATGTTTAGGATTTAATTGCTTTACGTGCGTAACACGAACAATGGCCTGTTAAATTTTTCTGAGAGGCGACTCGTGTTAACTTATCACGCTACTGATTCATAAATGCGATTGCGAGTGAATTTGAGTGTGTTTTTAGCTCGATCATCATACAAGGACAAGCTCCTCTACACTGAGCTTGACCCTCTGTTTGTCAAAGATGGGATATGAAGAATGCTTTAGAAGGATGCCCCATCCACCCAGATCCTAAATAGAGTTTGGTTTTTGCCGAAGTACAAGCTGATGATCAACATCATCCACTGATGCTACCACGAGTTACTTGGATCTTTTTATCAAGTATGGGTGAACCAACAAATATTGTTGGCTGGTCTCGCCTCATAAAAGGCGATAAATTAGGAGAGCACATTCATCCCTCACGTACTAGCAGACCAGAAGATTTTTCTCTAGTATGGGTGAACCAACAAATATTGTTGGCTGGTCTCGCCTCATAAAAAGCGATAAATTAGGAGAGCACATTCATCCCTCACGTACTAGCAGACCAGAAGATTTTTCTCTGGGAAAACAGGATAAAACTAGGCGGAAAAGTCTCGTCCATTATCTTGGAAGCCTTGAAAGGATAGCAGGTCCTATGGTACAACTACACAAATGTACCTACTAGAGATAAGATGCTACAGTCATAGCTCGTGCTTCATCACATGGGATTGAAGATCTTTACTCCTAAAAAGACGAATGGCACTGTGGTCTAGGAGGGAGCGAAGAGAAAGATGACTCAGTGACCAGCCTCGGCTGGTAAGGGAAAAAAGCCCTTGGAAACTGAGGAGGACAAGGAGTCTGAAGAAGCGGAATCACCAGTAGAGTAGTCTCCACTGAATAGGAGAAGAAATACTGTTGTTGAACTGGCTAAGACCTTACTGTTTGATGCACCTGAGCCTGAGCCTAATCCAAAATCCTCACCAGCCTACTTCCATACACATTCCCCAGCCCACACCACTTTCTCAAACTCCACACCACCTGAGCCTACCTTATCTCCCTTACATATTCATTATCCCCAACACATACTGAATCACCTTCACCCCAACCTTTCTCACCCAGGCTGAACCTTCTCAGCCTGACATTCCTTACCCAACTTCATCCCACCAACCAGTCTTATCCACCCACTTTACTGAATCCTCAAAGGGATTCATAGAGATTAGCCCCTCCACCCGATTAGTCTCACGTATGTCCATACTTTTTTTCTCATTTAACCAAAAAGCCCATTCTTTTCTTCTTAAATTTTTTTCCATCCTTGAGAACCTACTAGATATTCTTACTAAGGCAGCTCGCTTTCATGTATTTTTGCAGGTAAAAACAATGTATTTTTACAAGTCACTAACTTGGTTGAGCTGGTATCTTGGGAAAGATTCATTGAGGAAGAAACGGAGCTGAAGAATCTCTACGACGTCTCCAGTATTTGGACAACGATAAGGACTTTTGAGTCCATTATCTAGGATATGATTGACGAAGTAGTTGTTGAGAGCGTTGTCATACAACGGATGGCTGAAGTACACAGGGATACCAGAGAATGATCATCTGGAGTTGAGAGAGAGCTAACTACTAAAGCAAGGAAAACAGTAGTTGAGGCTACTGACAAGCTAGTGGAGAGACCAGCTATTGAGCCAGTGGTAGTTCGCTCTCATGAGGACCAGACTGGTCTATCAGACACTGTTGCCTAGTTTGAGGAACAAATTGATGCTGAACTAACTAAAAATCTTTATGGCATCATTGTTCCTTATGCAGATACTCAGTCTCCAGTACACGAGCCAGCACAGACCGTATCCGAAGCAGTGCTACAGGGACTGATGACCAAATTGGCGCAGGAACTGGCCAAAGCTACTGAGTACACGAAACTGGTGTGGCAGTAGTAACACACTTACAATGCCCAAGTAGAGGCTGCTAACAAAGCCTATGCCACGCTGGTCTCCACCTTCAAGGAAATGAAGTAGACAGAAATTGAACTGAGATAAACCTTCGCTGAGAAGATATACTTAGACATATCATCACTGCACATGAATCTTTGTTACCTCATTGATGCAATCGTAAAGGACTTCTTGAACGAACGATCAACACAAGGCGAAGCCATCAACAAGCTATAAAGAGAGATGATTATACTGATGGAAACAGTCGTTGAAGCTAACTTTGCACGCTGAATCACAATAGCTCTTACACCAGTCCAAGATTATAGTCCAGAACCAGTTGGACTTCACCTCATCGTGTGTTGATGATAGAATAACTGCTTGAAGGATGAAGTGGTTCACCTAAAGGACCAATGTGCTAAAATTGCCAATCTGCTGGCTGCATATGCTAAACGCCTTGAGCAACTTGACCCATCTTACGCCGCACTGAACCAAACAGTCAGTGATATATCTATCTCCCTACCAAGCCTTACTGCTAATTCCAATCAGTGAGATGGTCAGAATTCCATCGCTAAATTTCATAGAGACTGAAAAATTTAGATTCGGAATGAATCCGTCACGGAGCCCGTTAGCAATGAATTTTTTAATCTTAGGAACAGATTCTTACGTTGTTGATCGCTGCTTTCAGGTAGAATTATAGTTGAAATGAAATATTTTTAATTGTGAAAATATTGAGATTGTTGATTTTGTTATAAATTAAAAACTGGTAATATTATTAAATTATTTTAGCATCCATATCTAATTTTTAAACTTGATCAAATATTGTGATTCGTCCGGATAATTAATTCTACTAAAAATAATTAAAATACTAATAACTGCAACCACTGAGAGATTATCTAAATATAAAAGACAGAGACAAAAAAAAGAATTTAAAGACAAAGGCATCAGCTTCTTATGCAAAATTAAATTTGCATCAATCAAACTAGAGCCCTCTTCAAGATAAAGAAATTATTGGAATATTCCAAACGTCTATCTCAACCTATTTTCCAAATGTCTAATGAATATGATGTGGATAGTCTCTTTTTCCCCTTTACTTTTTCCCGATTATCTTGTAAAAGTCGATTGTTTTTTGGAAAATTGAAATTGGGAATTTTAATTGTAAATTAGGAGAAAACTGGAAAATAGCAGGAGTAGGCTTTTTAAGGCACATTTGACCTCAATTGCTTTTCCAAACAATTTGCATTTTTTTTTTCATCTTTTCTTTTGATGATACCTCAAAGAAACTTTGATTAAGAAAATCGAATTTAGTTCTTTCTTTTCTTAACGAAAATAATATAACATAATACTAACATATTAATTAGAATAAAAAGATATTCCTTACCTCAAATTTGATTATACTTCAATTTTACATTAAAACATAGTTGGCTCACTTTTTTCTTTCTCAAAAACTCTTAGCAAGGTAGAAAAACCCATTCAAAATGAAAATTTGAAGTGAAGTTTCCGGTCCAAGATTTCCAATTTGTATACTATTCAATGTTTTCAAAATTAGTCTCCGACCAATTAGTTTAATCAGAACTAGAAAAAGTATAGTTAAGATTGCATTGGGGGTAACATAAAAAACATCTTTTATCTGATAACGGAAAAATGATTGTTTCATAGTGAAAATTAATGTATTCGCGCGAAAGTTATTACATCAAAAAAATAGAATTTTGGAATTCGATCCGAATGAATATTTTGAATTTTTGGATTCCATAATTTCTTAACGAATATATCAACTTTCATATAGAATTCTTGTGCTTCTACGTTCTCATGATAAAAATGGTTCTAGTTATACCCTCATTCACTCACTCACTCTCTCTCTCTCTCTCTCTCTATATATATATATATATATATATATATATATATATATATAGGAGATGGTTCAGGTAGGAAATGATAATTTGATAGAAATGAGAATGAATCTGGACCTTTGATTTTTTGGATCAATGGTTGAGATTTAATTTCAGTTGTGCTACAATTTTGTGTTTTGTGTGCTACGTGGATTACTGTGCCGCATTAGAACCCTTCTTGTGCTATGCTGCAATGAAATATATGCTAAATTAATATATTTAGCATATGTGCTACGAAGGGATGAAATATGTGCTAAACTAATATGTGCAACATAGTAATTCTGATTGTGCTACATAAATATGAAAGATGTGCTACTATTCATATTTCCTACACTAAGGAGTTTTCTCACCATAACTCACCCATATATATGTGGTTATCGTGTAGACACTCCTTATAGTGTAAACATGAGATCAAATATCACACTTTGATAAATCAATATGGACGCTTCAGATTCAATGCACAATTATACGCAGATGTATAAATACATAATTATATATAGAAATGTGAACGTGAGACCCAAATGAATTTATTGAAAAAGTTGATGAATTTGTCATTTTGTAAGAACTATTTTTATCATGAGAATATAAGACTAAAAATGATGAATTCGCTAAGCAAGTTGATGCGTCTGTCGGAAAAGTTATTGCATCAAAAAAATGGAATTTCCGTCTCTCATAAGTTTCGAATCTAGGTGAAAATTTCGAATTTTTGAATTCAATAATTTCACAATAGATATATCATCTTTCAAGTAGAATTCATTTTGTTCATAGTAAATTTTTGTAATTCTTCGTTCTCATTTTTTGTTTGAACCTTACTATATAAATATAAATAAACAAATTTACGAAACTTGTGCATTATTTTGTAATAAACCAAATCTATTCATCAAAGTTCTTCCTACTTTCTACATAAACATGATCATGATCAAATACATGTGATTAATTTAATTCTTGGCCAGCAAAGATTCACCATCCCATACTCTTAACATGCAAAATCTGATAAGTATCACAAACAATGCCAGCAAATCCACTTGTATGATAACAAAAACAAATAAATGTAGGCCACCTACAAAGCATTCTGGCAAAGTATAATATATCTCAAAACATCCAAAGATAAACAATCACAAACACAACCACTAAAACAAACATTAGGCAGTTGACCGTTCAAATAAATCATCAGGGACACGATCATCCGGGCTAACGAGCACAGCCACCGGGCAGGAGAAACCTAAACTTCTCCGCGTTCTCAATCACGTAGGCCGGAACGTGAACAGCAGAGGCGGATCGAGGGATCGATCCCAACCTCTTGATCAAGTCCTTGAAAGTATACTCCTCAGGCAACATATCAAACAGATCATCGCCATTACATATAATCTTCTGAATTCTCGAATGCTCCAAGAAGTCCTTATGCCTCACCCTCTCCGCGTGGCTGTATGCCTGCATTTTGAACACAAATTCACTTATATATCGGAAGCAGAAGCTGCAGTGCCATCCCGAGTCAGCAAGGAGAACATCACTTTGGCGTGAATGCCTATATTGTGTCCACTGATTGAAAACATGCGCAGTTGGGTGCCAATTGGTGTAATCGTCTATAAATTCGAAAGAATACAGATAATTCTTCATTTCGAGGTGCAGCACGGGAGGTATCCCGTCGCACCATTGCAAGAGCTTGACAGTGTGAGGAGTTGGGATCTCATCAGTATCCCCAACAATTAGAAGGTCACCAACAGTTATCCCAGCTAGCCGAAGCAAATGGTTCATAGCTAGGCGCTGCTCTGCTTCGACCTTAAATGGCTCGTGAGAGCCATGTGTGGCTAGGCGGCCGGGGAACACACCGTGTGCGATCTTGCTCTCAGCAAAGGCGAACCTGTTGCTATTCTCAGCAAAGAAGAGAGGCTTTGGGATGCCTGTGAAGGTAGTGTTGGATTCCAAGATGACGAATTTTGTGACATAAGGGTTGAGCTCTTTCCACCTAATTTCCAGCAAATCTAACTCATTGCTGAATATGATTGCATCAAAGACACGGCGTGGCTCTGCGCGTAATGACCAGCCATGGAGACGGCAGAGGTAGTTCATGGAGACGTTCTCTGCGTAGTAATGAGGTACGTAGTGCTCAAATGGGGCTGGAGGAGTGTCCCAAAGGGGGCGGATCAAGTAGGAGATCTTCTCGGCGTGTACTATGATTGCAACAACAAAACCGGAGCTGAGTATTAGCAGTAACATGCGGTGGAAGTTTCTAGAAGCCCGCCTAGAGGTCAGGCGTGAGCTTGGGGCCACCCTGTGATCTGTATGGTTGAAGAGGTAGGTGAGGCAAAATCAATCAACAAATGGAAAGCAGTTCTCTTTAAGAACTTAAAATGAGGTCAGAGCCTAAAAGATAAATCATGAATTTCAAGAACTTCCCCATTCTGAGACGACATCTATATATTAGATGTGCAAGACATACATTTTCCATCCCCAGACAAAAAGGCAGATCCAATTCAGTATCACACACTTTCTTCATTTATCTTAGAATCAGTATGCCTAGAGAAGGTCAATTTAAGACAGAAATGAAGCTAAGAAGCAAGCACAATCAATATTCCAAGAGAAGAAACGTAAACCAAATAATTACTTTAGTACTCAAATGAAGGGTCCCCTGTACTCAATGTTGGCTTATGTTGTGGATCATACCAAATTCGACCTTTAAAAGCATGAAGATAAGATCATCTATGACTCCAAATGAGGGATCATCTATGAAAGTGAAACTAAGAACTAGCAAAAGACTTGGCATCAGCATACTGCTTAAGATCACTAAACTAAGTTCCAATCGATCAACGATGCCTCACAAACTAAAGTTAGTTACAGAAATTTTGACCCCGCATTTCCATTATTAAGGATCATCATCAGGGGTTGAGCTGGGCTGAGCTCAAGCACCCTCTAGCTAAAAAATATTGTTCTTTTTTTAACATTATGATTTTGATTTTCTCAGAATTTTTTTTGTATTAGTACGCTTATAGTCGTAACCTTTTCAACTTTAGCTCCCTCCAAGCTATATTTGTGGCTCACCCCCTAATATGATGGGAATATCAGAACTCCCCTTCCAATCTCTGCTCACTTCAGTTATACCAAACCATCTTTGTTTTCTTTGTGCATTCAACAAAATTTATAGAGCTTCTCTCACTACACTACTTAATTCATAAATGTTGACGTAAAGAAAGCTATAGTTCCAATTTTTAAAAATCGCATTGTTAGAGACATTTCATTCTATATAAAAATATAGAGATAGTCTAAAGAAGCAGAAATCAAGTGAAAAATAGGATCTTTTTCTACAAATAAACGCAAAAGGAAATCCTAAAATATTATGATTCATTACAACCTCACCGTGGAGATCTCCTAATCATACTAATGCATGAAAAGCTGGAGCTGGATTATGCCACGTACCAAACAGTAAAAACGACAATGCTGATTCTCAAATCAGTTTAATATATATATATATTCTGGAAATTCTTCCACTCCACCAATTGAATTTTCAGAACCCTTCCCAGCCAAAAATAGAAAAGAAAAAGAACAATGAAATCATCACACCAACAAGCTTAGGAAAGAAAAAGCGAAATACCTGTCATTGCGAGTACGTAGACGAATGAAGCTGATATGTGTAATCTACATGCGTGTTTTTGTAGAGAGAGAAGACATGCTTCGATGAGCGACTAGGTCGGAGATGGTGATCGATTTCTGTAATTTCTTGTTTCTTTTAAAACGCAAGATTGAGTAATTTATACGCTAATAATTGCGAAAATTGAAATTATTTAATTGGTTTCTCGATTTGGATTATTCAAATTTAAAAATTTCACTCATAAAATCAGTAATTCTTTTATCAGTTAAGTCATTTATGGAGACAGCTAATTTTTTATTAAAATTTTCAAACAAATGTTTTTAATAGGTTTCACCGTAATTTTTTCTTTAAACGAACAGTTTCAATGTAAATGGGTCCAATCAAACATGTAATAAACATAATTTTTTTTTGAAGTTGAGCACGATTTTTATATTAAATAATAGGACACATGGGACAAAATTGGCCTTTTTGACCTCTTATGGCGTGAATGCTTACTTGAGACCAATTATGACATATAAATTACAAGATTTTAATTTATCAATTTTAATTCGATTGGATTTTCAAATTCTTAATCAATAAAATATGTGTATGATGCAACTAAATCGGGAATTCTGTAATCTGCAATTTACTTTAATTACACCTCAATCTGAATCAGATTATATGTAGACTAGAATATATATTAGAATTTCTTAATACATATTTGGTTTATGGTGTTTGTAATATTACATTTGGCCATAAATAGCATATAATTGTATTTAAATTTGAATACACCTACAACTAAATATTAGAAATACTAAAATACAATAATTCCATTTCACTAACGAAATGCGAGAAATTATTTTATTTGTTCAATGGGCCTATATATATATATAGTGATGTTCAAATAAGAACCAATTTTAACGTGAAAACTAAGAACTACGAAATTTTTTTTAAGAACAAAATGAATTTGCTATGAAAGTTAATGAGTCCGCTGGGAAAGTTGCTGAATCCAAAAATTCGGAATTTTTCACCAGGGTTTGAATCCTATGAGAAGCAAAAATTCTACTTTTTTGGATTCAGTAACTTTCCCAATGGATTCATCAAGTTTCACACTGAATTCATCATTTTTTTGGTTCTCATGTTCTCACGATAAAAATAGTTTATAATAAAAACCTATTTTTCTTAAAACCTAAAAACCAATGCATTTTACATATGAAGTTAATGCATTTTATGTATGCACCCTCGAGTTATGATAAAAGCCAACACTATTCATCAATATTTTGTAGTGCAGTAACTTTATACATAAAGTGTATTAACTTTATGCTTAAAGTGCATTGATTTTTAGGTTTTTATGGAAAAATAGGTTTTTATTTGAACTCTTCCCTATATGTATATATACAGGAGGGATCAAATAGTATCCGAGCCAGAGATAGTATGTAGTACTCAATCTCATCCATTCATCTCATAGATCCTATGGTTGAGATTTTTCGACTTTTAAGCTTAATTTCGCTATAATAAGGGTAGATTAGTAATTTGATTTGTTATGTGATTGCGAAAAAAAACTATGTATTTAGTTGAACTGAATAATGAATTCAAATGAACAAAAAATGCATGTAGTTGAACACAATAATGCATGCGGTTGGAAGCTCGCGCCCAGCGTGCGCTCGTGCTAGCGCGTCGCTCCGGCGCTCACTCGCGCGCTCGTTGACCAACAATGCATTTTTACGTTTTGTTAAATGCATTGACATATTTTGATCAAAACATGGACGTGCTTTGTTCAATGCATGAATGTGCTTTGTTAAATGTTTGTTTGTGTTTCGTGGCAACATGCAGTTTTATATTTTGTTCAATGCATTGACATGTTTTGATCAATGCATGGACTTCCTTTGTTCAATGCATGAATGTAATAACCCGAAAAATTTAAATTTTTTATTAGTGATGTTTAAACCAATTAATTGTAGTGCTTAGACCTTAATTATGTTTAAGGTAACCAACGAAACGAATTAGAATCATTTCGGAGATCGAAAACTAGAGAAATAAAAAACTAGTGACTAGTCCTACCGGATTAGGGTTTTCTGAATAGCCTGAACATAGAATGAAAGATCGAGAATGAATCTCAACAAAAGGATTTCATTTCTAGAATCATCTCATGAAAATATGTGAGAAGCCAAAGAATGAGAATTTTTCGGGCATGCTTGTCGGTCAGTTTTAAAAGCACTATTCATGAGTCGGATCAACTTCCAGTCCATGCTAATCATGAAAATTAATGATAACAATCAAATTCATTAAGGAATATATTATTATGAATTTAGAATTCATAAGAATCAATTTTGAACGAAATTCCTGAAGAACTTAACCGAACGCCAGGTATAAATATCGAAAAAACCCTAAACTGTTTCGAACAAACCAAAACTCGAACCGAGAGTCTAAATCAATAAGAAATGATTTATAAGACTCAAATAAATTATAAAATCTCAAAAATTCAATAGAATTTCGAATGAACATAATTTAATCGTCGGACGCTTTTTTTCGCGATAACTCGGAATTGACTTATTGGATGTCATCCGAACTTCATGAAATTATTATAAACTATGAAATAAGTCTTTTTAAGTCCATTTAAGAAAATAAAACCTTAAGGTTCAGAAATCAATCGAAAGTGCGATAAAACTTAAAAAGTCCAGATACACGCAAATCGGATAATTTGACTAGTCTTCTCCCAACCACCACAAAGGGCACTCCATATAGGCTGAGAACAGCCCATTTGGATGAGAATTCATTAGCCAAACCTTGCCCTCTCTTTCTCTCTCTATCTTGAAGTACTCTCTTTTGTTCTTCAACATTTCAAGCTTTAATCTCATTTCCCAACCCATTCCAACCCCAAATTAAATTTCTAAGACCATACTAAGGTAGTATTCATCATTATCTTCATTTATAATGGAGTAGAATTTTTGTTTGATTTTTTTTGAATTTATTTCATTAAGAACCCTAGTTTTGTTCTTCATTTTTCTTCATGACTTTTGAGCCATCAAATTGTAATACCCCGTGTCGATAAATAATTATATCGAATTATTAACGTTTAACAACTTCACTAAAATCGCGTTTTAGTATATCGAATAATTGATTTACCGCATACTCAACGAACGAAAATCGATATCGAATTAAAAACATTAACCAAAGTCGAGAACTAATACAGAAGCGTGTCAAGCTAGATAAATTATATCGCGATATATGTAGCATCGCACCTTTCCAGAATTTGCATCAGCCTTTTTAACTTTTCAGCAACTTTTTACAACCCTTACCATCAACCTCACATCCTACCCTATTACCTAATTACTAGCTTGTACCTTAAGATCTACAAACAACTTTTTACATAAAACAACATATAGAGCCATTCGGCAGTTCAATCAAAACAAAACAAAGAAAGAAGAAGAAGAAGAAAACAACAACAGAAGACAGGAGCTTCTCCCAGCAGCCAAGCTTTTAAACCACCAAGGAAACAATATTCCAAGCATAACAACCACTCAAGGTATTAAACATCTGCACTCCAAGTTCTACTTAATTTCTTTTCGTTCAAGTTCTACTTAATTTCGTTTCGTTCATAATACTGCAAGATGCTAGATATACAGTGAACACCTCAAACCAACTTGTAACAGAATGTAGTACATGATATGCAAGCTAATCATCTAGAATCATTGCTGAAATAAACCATAAGCATGCATATAAACCCAGTTTTACCTCTTATAGGCAGAAATTGGAGCTTAAAATGTACAGACCTCATATACAATTTGTCGAACACTAAAATAATAAAGATACTAGTTGTTTAACGAAGCACACGTCTCTCTGTTTGGACCGAGCCATCTAGGGCTCGGGCTTTCGATCGAATATCATAAAAGAGTAGGGCTCGGTCACTAGTCGAACCTGCAACGACGCGATGGCTATAAAGGCAGCCATCGAAGGCGCTGTTTGGTGACGATACCAGAATGGCACAGCGAAGGAGTGGAGACGACGAGGCTCCGGCCAACTCCAATTGACGGCGGCAAACCTGAAAACAAAAACGAGACAGAGAGGGTGAGAGACAGAGATGAGGGAAAAGTGTGCACGTGTGCTAGTGTGTTTGCACTGTGAGGAAAGAAATGGTGCCGAGCGTGGCGTGACGAGGGTGCCAAGCATCGACGACGATGGTAGGCCGACAGCGGAAACCACGGCGCTCGTCGAGGTGAGGCGGCACTCCCTGGAGGAGTTGAGTGAGAGTAAGAGTGAAAGTGAGAGAGAAATCGAGAAGGGGGTAGGAATTATAGAGATTTGGGGTGATGTCCTCTGTTTTAATTTGAGAGAGAGGCAGACGAGGAACAAGCAGTGCCTGACGGGGACGGCGGCGGCGGCGTTACGATGACGATACGTCGCTGGAAAAGGGCGGTGGCGCCAGATGAAGAAGAGGATGGCACCACCTGGAGAAGCTGAGTGAGAGCCGAGAGTAAGAGTGAGAATAGTTGGAGGGGAAGGAAATGAGAGGACGACATCGCGACAAGCGAAACGTCGCCGGAAAAAGGGAACGACGGCGACGAAGCTACTGAGAAGGAGATAGAGGAATGAGAGAGTCAAGAGAGGGAGAAGGGTGAGGCCGGAGGAATAAAAAGGGTCGGCGCCGCACACCCACCGCACGCTGGCGCGACGACGCCAGAGAGGGGGAGGCAACGCCTCCCTGGAATGAAATGGCGGGTATGAGACAGTGAGGGAGGTAGGGGGTGAGTTAGGGTTTTAATTTCAGAAGTTGGAGTGGGCCTTGGGCTGGGCCGAAAAAAAAAAGGAGAAATGGGGTTGGGCCTCGGACTGGGCAGAACAAAAAAAAATGGGAATGGGGAAAGAAATGTTTTAAGCGATGGGCCTTAATCCTGGTGAGTGGACCGAAAAATAAAGAAATAAATAGGCTACTTATGATTTAATTACCTAGCTCATTCAGGATTTAATTGATGGACTGGAATTATTTATGGGATAGAAGCCCAATTCAAAATTCTTATAAAAGCATGGACTGATTCCTTCCTTAGCCCAACATCCATATTTTGTTGTTAGACTCAATTGTCTAATTAATATTAACTAGGCTCTATTGTTTAAATAATTTATAACAGACCCTCTAACTTTCGATCGGACCTCTAATTACTAAGAAAATTTAGCTAAAGATGAATTAGTTTAGACTCATTTATTAAGCCATTGGGGTTGTTCAATTATGGAATAAGTATTTAAGACCCGCCTAAATTCTCTAATTAATTAGCGATTGATTTCTTATTAATCAATCATGCGATCGAAGCGATCTTTAAATTTCAAGATATTATAGGACGAGTTAGGATTCTCAATATTTATTAATATCGATAAATGCGAGACTTAGTAAAAAATGTAAAACCCCTAATAAAATCTTATCGAATAAGATTTAGAAGTTCTTTTGATAAGAATGTTCATTCGTTCGGACTTTTATTTATTTTATTGCGATAAAGGTCGGACGACGGAGTGACGTGACAGCAACAGAAATGACCGTGAACTGTGAGTAATGGTGCTGACAGGTGGGCTTTCTTATATATAAACGAAATCAAATGATTCATTCAAGCAGTTATTTTCTTTTCAAAATCTTTGAACTGAAAATGCTTCAAATATTGTCTTGGCATAAATGTTTTGAGATTTATGTATGATACCTATCTGTGTTTGGCTATGCCAAAAACCCAAGAATCAAATTCGAGTCCTGTACTAGGGACCCCTAGGCAGGATTTGTGTACACAAGTGATCGAGAATCATCCTAAAGGGGTGACCGTGGAAGGAGGCCTCCTTCCCGGGATACAATAATTGTTATAGATACTGAGATTACAAAAGAACTTAGACTGATCAGTCGAACTTTAAGATTCACAAAAGAATTTAGTAAGCTTGGGCCTTTTACGATAAAACCCCTTGCATTACTGTTGGGATGGCTTGACAATTATATATGTATCTTTCGGAATGTGACCACTGAGTGCTTTTGTACTCAGCCCTGCATGTATTTCTAAATGTGCAGGTTGAGCAGTGATGGGTGAAGGTGGAGTACTGAGCGGGCTTTTGTCAGACATATTAGATAAACTCTTGGGGAAGATGCATGTCCTCATACATGTATCTTAATTTCTTATCCCGCTGCGTACACTCGTTTTTGTAGTCAGTCTAATGCTCGATCCTTCATAATTAAGTTAATGTATGAACTTATTATGGTCTGATCCTTGTGACTGACCCCCTCTTGTCTATGATTCATTTTGGATAATTCCCGTTCAAATCAATTCATTCTAGCAACATCAATCCCCTTTCTATCCCCTCCCTAGTCACGGGTTTCCCGGCTTGGCTATCCTTAGCAAAGTCCGATCGTGACAGAATGGTATCAGAGCTTTCGTACCACTTTGAACCCAAGAGTACCCAATTGAGTATAGTTTGAGTACTAGAATAGTAAAGTCAGTCGACAAAAGCTCAGCACTCCATCGTATCACACTCAACGATTAAAGAAAGTAAGTGATCGCTCACTTTTCTCACACGAAAAACACGCAAGTATAAGGTAAGTCGAGTATCGTATCCACAGGGATTGCAATCCAAAAACACAGAAGCTAATTCAACGAAACTTCATTATTATCCAAGAACAGATTTGGTTTGTATAGGTTTATGGCTTCAGATAATTATATCCAAAGCAAAGGTGACAACAAGAAAATAAACTAAAGCAGTAAAAACTCAAAGAGATAACTATAAAGAAAGACTAACCCTAGGGATGCACTAATCCTATCCACTACGATGTTTATCCCGCTTATTATTAACCGCTTTAATTCGATAAGATGGAAGATCACATATGTAGCCAACAACTTCGATTCGACAATTGTGACGATTGATTACTAATTTTTCCTATTATCATATGTCTATAGAGGAAAATAAGCAACTCCAAAAGGATCACAAAGAATATGCTTCCTACGAATGTTCCTATCTCGATTCACGACTCGAGGCTTATCCGTATCATGCATTCAAGATCGATTGACAATTAAAAGCGCTACGTAATTAATCGGGAACTATGATATGCATCAAGATTGAGTAAATCAACACATATAATTAAGCACCAAGAATCATGAATCAATGCCGGAAGGTAAATAACAATAGCAGGAATCACAACATATAGGATAGAATCATGCAAACCCTAGGATTAGAACAGAAATTTAGCTAGACATAATTAACGGATAAAATACGAGATAATCATAAAACAGAAATTAAATTGATAAAACCCGTAGGGAAGCGTCTGAAGAACAATGATTGGGTTCGTATCCAAACCCAACGAAAAACGGGAAAACGATGGAATTCCTTCGGACGAAAGCGTTCCAAAGCGTTAACAATGCGTAGAACTAATGTAGAACGATGGAAAACTAAAGCTAGAATTAATCTAAATCAAAGCTAATGTGAAAATAAATGAAAAACTAGAGAAAAACTAAGGAAAACGTGTAAAATCGTGTTAGGGAAAGTTGGGGGCGCGAGGGGGCGAAGCCCTATTTATAGATTTAGGGTGAAATCCTAATTTTCCACTCTGCCGCCTCTCTTCGCAGCTGAGCTCGCGGTCGTGAGCTCGATCGCGAGGCATCCTTCTCGTCTCGGCCATCTTCAGTTTCTCGGCAGGTACGCGCGTCCAGACTCGTCTCGCGGCCACACCTCGCGGTCGCTAGGTGTGGTCGCGTCGACATAAAATCATCGCGGGCATGTCTCGCGCCCGCTGGGAATGTTTGCGTGTGATGGAGTTTCCTTGCGGCCGACCTAGCGGTCGTTAAGCGGTCGCGAGGCTCGATTACAAGACATATGCGAGCTCACGCCGTGCTCGTTTCCACGTGGTCTGGTGGCGGTCGCGGGCGGTCGCTAGGCCCTCATTTTTGCCCTCGTCTGCTCGTTCTTCGTTCCATGCTTCGGTTTTCAACTTATAAGCCTACAAAACACCAAAACGGAACCCAAGAGCAGTATCTTCCAAAAATATGTAAAAGCATTGAGATCCAAGACATAAACGCACTTTATCGATCTAAAATCATCTTTAAAAATCAACAATAAACGTGTAAAATACGCGTTTATCAACCCCCCAATCTTAAATCATTGTTTGTCCTCAAACAAAAACAAAACCAAAAAGAAAGAGAGAAAACAACAAAAGATCAACGAGCGTCAGCGAATGTGATTAACACAATCAAGCCTCAGAAATATCTCAAATCTCGAAAATTAGTGCACACGACAACATTGGTCAACTCGACAATGTACAACCATTGAAAGCAAAAATCTCATTCAATTCAACCCTCACAATGGCATGTGCGTAAAATATAGAGTACACTCAACTCATAAAGAAATAAAGGACGTGTATGCACTCAATAATCAATGCAATGCAAAAATCTCACCATAGGCTTGCCATTTCTCTAATATCTCCACCACGTCAAATGCATTCAAATTAGGATCAAAAAGGACTTTTCATAGGTTGTATTGTAGGCACATTGGTTAAGGTAGGATAATATATGGCTAAGTGACTCAAATATATTCCAAGTACTTCCATCTCTATAATCAGCTCATATGGACTTTGTCCATTGCCTTTTCCTTTCCAATATGCTATTTCGACATTTATTCACTCAAGGTACCATATACTATGATAATTGACTTCCTTTATGCTCATACTATTCACAAAATTTTTCTTTTCTTGGCTTTGTAATAGAGCTTATAGGTCTATTCTTTTCACACGGTACCATACTTTATCTTTTATCCCACTTTGCATATCAAAACAAATTTTTCTCCCATTTGATTCCCATATCCATCCTCACCTCCTATCATCCGGTTAATCGAAAGAATAAGGTCTAATGAAGGCTCAAAGAAGGCGACAAATGGTATATATCATTGGGCTAGTGTTTGGGTAAATATGTGGTTTAACAAAGATGACCTTTATACTTTCCATATTCAAAACACATATTGCGACCTCGACACGAAAAAACGGCAAGTTTCGATAATTACATGCACGATATCACACAAATAAAAGAAACTATAACAAGATGTGTATACGATGAAGCTCAAGTCTCCGGTTTTAGCAAATGGTTAAAACAACAAGCTAAGCAATCTCGAGTTATCCATGCGTCATTTTCTAACATATCATGTGCACTATCACATATTTAATGGAAAATTTCTATCATCATTGGCTACATGGATTAACACATTTCACTTCAACTCGTTGATCGACCGACACAACAAAAACACAAATGACACGACAAAAGCACCAACATATAATAACTTAACAAAACAAAGCAAAAACATAAACAAGGACTCTCAACCAACCAAACTCGTCCACTCCCCTCAAACTTATTGTAAACAGTGTGAAATGGAGGCAATAAGGTTTGCAGAAGAGAGTGATTGGGAGAGACCTTACCTCATGTGCCACTTTACTCTGGCGGCGGGAGAAACCTCTCCATTGGTTCCATTGTTGCATCATCTGCATCATCTGACTTTGCTGCTCTTGATGCGTGTAGGGAAAACTAGGTTTAGCCCTCTACCGATGATCTATCTTGGATGTTTAATTCACCATACATTGATTATATACCTAGCATGCACCTATATAATTAATTGCAACACGTAGGGGTTTTCTCGTGTTTACCTTTGAATCTGTCGAGGTGGATCGGGATGAACGGATCGAGACTCGTGCTTTGATCTTCTGGACTGTATCCCGGTTGCCCAATCTCCAATATCGAGTGAGGATAAGCTATGGAGAATGCTACAAAATCACCCTAACCCTCTAGGCAATTTTCGAAAATCTCTCACCAAGGAACTATGGTGATTCACGAAAATATGGATAGGATAATTGATGATTAGCCTTGATCTTATCTCTTACCTTATATTTATAATGCATTACCATAATCCCATAAGGAAAGGATCCATGCATATCCCATAAATATAATAATATCCTTATAGGATAAAGAGAATCAAATCCTTGCCTTAGAGGGTAGGGGGCCGATTTCCATGTAGCTACGGGCCTGGATGGGTCAGCCCAGGGATCAAATGCAAGGAATAAAGATGGGCCTCAAATAAATTAATTATCTTATGTTCAGCCCAGAACATAAATTAATTTATAAACATTCATTCATGCCACTAGAGAATAAATGCTGACTTACCCCTTTATTACCGAAGGTGAGTCGGGCTTGCACTTAGACATTACGAATCCCCGTATTTAAGATATCGCACGTCCATTAATTATTTAGAGCATTCTGACTGCTTAAAATAATTAATATCTTTCATTCCTTAAGTAGTACCACTCAACCTTATTATTGTACTTGAGCTAACTCAACATGCAGGGTTTAGTACAATAAACCTTTTGAGCTCCTTAAGGGGACGTCATCATCCTAAACGGATACGGTGACTCGATACAGGTAACTAGCATGACATACAAGCACTGCCACCACCCAAGATGCGGAGAATATTGGGTTAGAACATATAACCCTCACCCATAACAAGTCAAAGTGATGGTCAGCAACTCATACTCACCTAATACCTTATCGAGGTTTAGATCATCGAAGTCACCGAGATCTAGGTTCTTCACGACGGTCGATAGAAGAACTCATCTCATCGTGATCCATCAATACGCCGAGACGCATCAAAGATAGACAAGCAACCAAGTCAAGTCACTTCTTATCTATACCGCAGCTATACCGACAACTCGTCCTCAAGTCGTCTCACCGTGATACTTTTATATATCATTAAGCTTGACCAATCATACGGACTTCGTGATCTTCTACACATCGTATGATCTAACTTATATATGAGATAAGGGACACGATATATGCAATCAAGTAATCAATTCGAGATAGGAGATTGTAATAGTGGTAACAAGAAACATTGTATACAAGCTCAACTAAAGCGCTTTCAAGATAAAATCCAACAATGCGCTTGTCACCGGGCCGAGAGGTCTCTGTTGTGTCATCATGGAGGTCATATTCTCGTCCATACGGTCTCAGACGACGCCTATGCGATCTAGTCGCTCATAAATCCCGAATATCCCCGAGCATGACTTGGTGGCATCGCGCCACCGACCTCGGTGTCTCCCCGCTGCTCGTCCTCCTCTCCCCCGCTCTTCCTCGACCTCGCCTTGACGGTTACCGAGTCCATGATAGTCTTGGTCGGAGCTTATGCTCCAATTATGCTCGCGCGCCAACCGTGCTTATCTTTGGTGAGCTCGGGGTTGGGCAAGCGGACTATCGACCGCCATGCTTGTCATATAACATCCAGAGTAGCGGTCTCGGTGCCTCTTCAAGAACGTCTCGACATATAGATATTTTTGTCCAGAAAATATCTTGAGAGATGGGCTCCTCTCGAATTGTGATACCAAAAATCGCAATAGGGTAACAAATCCCCTATGCATATCCGAGCATTCCCCGATACTCGGCTTGATCTGGAAGTCGGGCTAGGAACATCCCGCATGCACTTCTCGTCTCATCGCCGCAGCAATCAGGAGACTCATGTCCTGAGATAGAACAGTGCCGACATTCGAGCGGCCATGTATGGTGAACGTGAGTAGGCGGTGGAAGTAGCGGACTGCCGGATTTCGAATGGAGCTCGCCTTAGCCCTGGAGGCATCATAATATGGGCTCGCTCCAAGGATGTGTTCGTGATCAATGGCCACGCATCCCGAGGCGAATGCTCTAAGTCCCCGATGTATCCGCCTCGGGACGGCCCTCGAGGACGGAGTTCAACTCGCCCATCGAGAGTCGTCGGGCTCGTTATCGAGCTCGAACGTTATGTAATCCGGCGATCCATGCATCTTATGAACATATAAGGTCGACAGGAATTATAGCGTGAGGGTCCGGTATGATAGATGATTAGCTCTTACAACTGAATACAATCCGGCTCTCTTCGCAAGCCATGAGACGTCATTGGCTATCCCCATAGCCTGGCAGGTCTCAATGCACATAAACCGGGAATATCGGTGCTTTAGCTGCACCAGTTTCCTCCACCTTTCCCGTGATGAGGGAGTCGGCAGTCGCACCCCAACAGTGGAGGGGTGGAACTCATCATGTGGCTCATCCCGAGATGAGGAAGCAACCTCCTTATCCTTTCGCTTATGGCCGGAGCGGTGTGACATATTGTACCTAAAGATAAAAGCAAAGTTAGTTCATGTACTTATTAAAGAGGCATATAAAAGCAAACGACAACCCATAGCAAAATATAGACCTCCCCCAAACTTGAATTGAGCAAAATACCGCCCCCTATACTAACATATGGTCAAACAAAGCGAAATAAGGGGGAGGAATCGCACACACGCACAAAAATACACAAAAAATAGCATTATGGGCTGCCTCGCGGCCAACCTCACGGTCGCGAGGTACCACTCGGTGCTTGGGGTATCCGCACGCGAGAACGCCCGCGCTCGCAACCTTGCCCGCGAGCACGCTCACGGTCGCTAATTTCCGAAAGCTCACGCGCGAAGGCGCGCGGACATGGGCGAAGATAAACGTGAAGGAGCGCGGACATGCGCGTGGACCCTCGCGGCCGGGCTCACGGTCACGAGCTCGGTCACGAGCGACGCGCTGACAGCAGCAAAATAGGGTTTTCGAACATTTTTCATCCCAAATCAACAATGTAGGCAAAATTGACCAATAATAAGCATCAATACACATCTTTTGAGAATCCTTCACAATCTCTACGTCGTCAACGCGCTCCCTGGTAGCACCTCCCGTTGACCCCGGCAACTTTCTGACCTGCAAACAACAAAAGAAACAAGAAAGAAAAAATGGAGATACCAATTCGGCTCAGGTGCGGCTCCTCCTTTGACGCACACACACAACCGTGGCTCCACCAAAGGAAGTGACTATCTCGTCGGCTCCGCAATCACAACCACAAAGGCTATAGGGAGAAGATTTCTTTATCTCTCTCACTCACAGGCTTGCGCTCCAAAAGGAATGGGGAAACGTGATTTTGTGTTTGCTACACTCAAAACTAGAGTGCAAAAGGAGGCGTGTATATAGCTTATTGAGCTTCTGTCCAGAATAGGGATTAGAGGCTGTTTCACTTCTCTCTACATTAAGTAAGCATAATAGGTTTATAGAAAACATAAAGGTGACAAAATGGGCTTGAAGGGTGGGCTGCAAATTTGGGCCAAACCTTAATAACAATCTCCACCTTTGGCCCAACCGTGTTGTTGTGGTGCATCGGAGAATAAACCGCACAATCATCTCACCGAACCCCTCAGTAAAATCACGAAGATAGAACAAGGGACGATTGCTGACGACGAAACCACAAAGGCTAAACGGGGACTTTTGTACAAACATAGTTTGTACGGATCACAAAGATCCAAGGGTAAACTAACCAAAGTTAAAGTTCAAGATCCTTTCGACATGAACGAAGCTTCTCAACCCGCATACACTTAGTACCCATATCAGCAGGATTAAAATCAGTGTGCACTTTCTCAAGTTTAATAATGCCTTTATCAACAATGTCACGTATAAAATGAAACCTTACATCAATATGCTTAGTTCTATCATGAAACAAAGGATTCTTACATAATTGAATAGCAGATTGACTATCAGAGAAAAGCACAACATCTTTATCAAGAAAACTAATTTCATATAAAAGACCTTTAACCAAATAGCTTCTTTTAAGGCTTGATGGCAACAACATACTCAACCAAGAGTAGATAAATCAACAATAGGTTGTAATTGAGATTTCCAACTTATGCATGATCCACACAAAGTAAACACATAAGAGGTGGTGGATTTCCTATTGTCTCTATCATTAACATAATTAGAGTCCACATAACCAACAAGTTTAACTCCATCAGTACACTTAGAGAAAGTTAAACCAAGATTCATAGAAGATTTCAAGTACCTAAGCAACCATTTCAACGCTCCCAATGCGACATACCGGGATTAGACATGTAGCGACTTAGACAACTCACAAGATAAGCAATGTCGGCTAGTACTAATCATAAGATACATCATGATCCTATAGCATCGAGTAAGGCACTTTCTTCATGACATTCATTTCGTAGCGGCCTTGGGGACCGATCCTTACTTAGCACAAAATGAGAAGCAAGAGGCACATTAGAACACTTAGCATTCGACATATAGAATTTACTCAAAATCTTTTCAACATATTAAATTTGATTAAGCACTAGAGTACCTTTACTCCTATCTCTAACAATATCCATGCCAAGAATTTTCTTTGCATCTCCTAAGTCTTTCATCTCAAAATTATCACTTAGACACTTTTGAATATGCTTGATAGTCTTAACACACGGACTAACTAACAACATATCATCCACATATAAGAGCAAGAACATAGGCACAGAATCACAATCTTTAAAGTAGAGATAGTGATCAAATTCACTTCTAGTAAAATTTAAAGATTTCATGCATTGATCAAATTTTATGTTCCATTGCATAGGTGATTGTTTCAAACCATACAAAACCTTCTTAAGGAGACACACATGATTAGGTTTCTTAAGATCAACAAAGCCCTCGGGCTGTCTCATGTAAATAGGTTTATCTAAATCACCATGCAGGAAAGCAGTAGTCACATCCATTTGTTTTAATTCCCAATTAAAGTGTGCAACTAAAGCAAGCATCATTCTAATAGTGGTAAACTTCACAACGGGAGCAAAAATTTCATTGTAGTCTACCCCCTCTTTTTGAGTAAATCCCTTAGCCACTAACCTAGCCTTATAACGAATAGAATCAAGTTCTTCTTTCAGTTTAAAAAGCCATTTGCAATCAATAATAGAGCAATCTTTAGGTTCAGGCACAAGAATCCAAGTCACATTGGATTGAAGGGAGTTCATCTCCTTTTGCATAGCTTCCAACCACTTATTAGCATTCACAGATTTTAATGCTTCTTGATATGTATTAGGAGCATTACTCTCTAAGGATTCAAACACATTAAAGGCAAGCAAACACAACTCAAAGTCAATATACTTAGTAGGCACTTTAGTTGTCCTCTTACCTCTATCCCTAGTAAGTTGATAATCATGCATATCATCATTTTCAATAACATCATCATGCGTATCATCTTCATGCATACCATCATCAAGAGCATTATCAATATGATTTTCATGCAAAGTTTCATCAATAATAGGCACATTTTCATCAACAACATGCTCATTATCACTTTCGGCACTCAAATCATTGGAACCATCCAAATGAATCAAATGAGGGAATTGCTCCACCTCACTTTGAGTCGTGTCGAGATGTAATCGCAGACAAGCAAGGAAAATCGATTCATTAAAGATCACATCCCTACTAACTACGGCTTTGAAGCCGTGCTCATTTCTATCCCATACCCTATACCCTTTAACACCTTCTGTGGTATCCTAAAAAACACATTTTTAGATCTAGTTCTAATTTATCACCCATTTTATGCATAAAAGCAAGACGCCCAAACACACGGAGATTACAAAATCAACAAAGCTTACCACAGAAAACACTTTTAGACGCCGCCTTCAAAGGCATGTATGAGACCTATTTATTAAATAAGCATATATATATAGCTTCCCCAAAAGTTCTTAGAAAGCCCAAAGAAGCCAACATGCTTCTTACCCTTTCTAACAAAGTCCTATTCATACGCTCACTACCCCATTCATTGTGGTGTGTAAGTACGTTCTATGTCTCTTAATACCGATAAAGAGCACAAATCATCAAGCGAGCATTACCAAACTCAAGGCCATTATCGTTCTCAAAACCTTAATCTTCTTTCCGCTTGGTTTTCAATTTGAGTTTTCCAAGTTTTAAACTTATCAAAACATCGACTTATTCTTAAGCAGAAAAATCCAAACTTTTCTCGAGTAATCATCAATCACAAACAGGAAATACCTATTCCCACCATGAGTGGGCACACTAGCAGGACCCCATACATCAGCATGTAAATACTCAAGAACATCAGAACACATAGTCTTATTCTTCAAAGACGACATAGGAAAAGAGACTCTATGTAGTTTTCCTAACACACACGACTCACAGAAAGGCATGCTCGACAACTTATCATCACCAAAAGCACCATTCTTATGCAAGATTTCTAGATCCCTATTGCTCATATGCCCTAAACGTTTATGCCAAAGCACAGTCTTATCTTCTTGGACAACATTCACAGAGATTGCATCATCAATGATAGCATTAGCAAAGCAAATATACAAGTTATGGCGTTTTTCAACCTTAAACACAACAAGGGAGCCTTTAAATATTTTCATTTGCCCCCTTCCCCATCTACCTTCTAACCCATCATCTTCCAAAGCAGCATGTTTGGTATGAATTTGTGCTGATTCTTGGTATTGTTTTACATGTCATTTTCTATGGTTTGTCCTATTTATGCCGTTGGTTTGATTAAAATTTATCGATTTGGACTTACTTCGTTCGTTTCAATGTTTTGTAGAAAATCGGCATTAAATAGGATGAAATGAATCTGCCAAGGATCAAGTATAATGAAGAGCATCTCGACGAAGTTCGAGGTAAAACCGTGCGTAAATCGGAGTTCGACGGGAGAACGGGATGAACGATCAAAGCAAGACGAGCACCCCCGTCACACGCCCAGCGCGCCGGGCCCAAGACCCATCGCCGTGCGGGAACACACGCCCGCGCACGCGTGAGCGCCCTCGCCCATGCCGCGCCCGCCCAACCTCGGCTACTGCCTGCGGCTCACCAGGCGCCCTCGCACAGCCGCGCAGCGCAAGGCCTCCAGCACACTGCATCCTCTCGCGGCGCCCGCGCCCTGCCCGCCCGATGCCACCACAGCGCGAGCTCACCCGCACGCCTCCTGCTAACTCCTAGGCCAGCATCTGTCCGCCGCCACCGCCGCTCACGGCTACTGCGCGCCAATTGCCCTCGCGCTGCCTGGCCAGCGCCCCGCTTGCCAGCATCCGCTGCTCCACAAGACGCCGCGCCGCGCTGCGGCAAGACGCCAGATGCATCTGTCCGCGCTGGCATCGCCCTAGCGTCCAGCGCCCGTGCCACCCGCAACGCCCGTTGGCCATCAGCTCCCTCTCCAGCGCGCACACAGCGCGCACGATCCAGCCGGCGCTGAGTTCCAAACACGTGTTCTACATTCCCCTCGCGCGCTCAACTTCAACCGGCATTCATTTTCAAGACAGAATGTTTTTCCAGCCGGCGTTCACTTTGAACTAGCGTTCAAGTTCAAGGCAGAACGTATTCTGAACCTACGCTCACCTTAAACCGGCGCTCACCTTCATTTAATATATATATGCATGTTTAGGTCAAAAACTATAGTTCTCGGTTCTCAGTTCTATTTCTCACGTAGCCGCGGCTGCTCTTCACACTGTTCTTCCGGAGTTCTTCAACAGATCGACACAAAGAGATAATTATTAGTTTTAATTCATGTTTCCTGTTTTCATCGAATGATTTAGTTTATCAATTTATACTTTTAGATTTATCAGTTTTATCAGAATCAATTTCATAGTATTATTGCTTTATGATTTCTTGCTTTGTGATTCTTGTGAATTTAATTCCATAGTGACAGTGGATTGGATTTTCATGTTCTTAAGATTTATATTGCTTTTGTTTATTGTTTTCATTTACTGCTTTCATAGTTCAACTAGGGATTGACAACCCCTGGTTTAGATTTATTGCTTTATTAGTTTAGCTCAGGATTGACAACCCATAGCTTATGTCTCATTGCTTAATTCTCGTGATTTCAATTCCAAGATGTTTCAAACCCCGCTGGTATTAGAATGTTTAGGATTTAATTGCTTTACGTATGCGACACCTAACAATAGCCATTAAGTTTTCCTTGAGAGACGACTTGGGTTAACTTATCACGCTACAATTACCTCGCACGATTGTGAGTGAATTTGAGTGTGTTTTAGCTCGATCAATTTTAGCGCCGCTGTCGGAGAAAACTTTAGTCGTATTGTTTGTGTTGTTTGTTTTCTGTGTTTCTTTTCGTTCTGTTTGGTTATTTTCTCCCCCCGGTGCGTGTGATCTTGTTTTTGTTGTTGGTGTCTGTAATGCAGGGGTATCAGCAGTACGAATGTGGTCAAACAGGCTGGGGGAGAAAAGTTCGTCGTATTGGGCAAATTCTTCTTATGAAGAAAGAGCCCAGTTCGACCATGTTGAAGGATATCCGCCAGTTTATGAGCAAGAATATGATTCGGGGTGGAATAACCAACCCAACTCAGAGTTTTGGACTCAACCCGACCGAATTATTGGGATCCACAACCCGATTTGGGATGTTGGGATCCACAGCAGCAGCAGCCGCCCCCTCAGCCCGACTCCGGATGGTGGGAACCACAACATGATTATGGATGGTGTGATCCACATCAGCCACAACCTCCACGGCAACAAAGGGTACCACCCCAGCGAGAGTATATTTCACCACCACACCCACCACCACCTCGTAGGTATCCATCGATAATATGGAGATAGAATTGATTCGCATCGCCAACAACGGTTGGATGTCGACAACACCAAAATTAGGCGCTTAGAGGCAAAATTGGAATTGATGACCGAGAAGTCGAACGAGTTGTTGCAACAAGATGCAATAGGAGCCTCAAGCTCACCCTATGAGGCTCAGCGACCATCGACCATCGAGTTCGCCGTTGGAGGATATGGGTGCATCGTTCTTTGATTACACGATCAAGGATGGATGCTAGAGACGCAACTCTTGAGCATTTAGAGGCACGTGTGGGACCGATGGTGAGAAGTTGGTTTTGTATCAACGGCAACTTGCAAGTGAGAGAACTCGAGCCACCCCGCGAGGCTCAGCATCATTGTCCTTCAAGGTGATCGAGCAAATGACCATATAGTGGAAGAGCCATCCGAAAATATTTCGCCACTACAAGAAAAGAGGAAGATGTGGTAGTCTCCGAGTTAGACTCCGATGAGTATGAGCCATCCTTTGATAATCTTGTCAAGTAGTTCATGCGGTTTCGGTGATGAAGAGGGGCGGAAAAGGAAAGTGTTCGCATGCCTGCACTCCACAATGGTAGTGAAGGAACCACCGATGAAATATGTGTTCTTGGAGGATGAGCAAGGAAGTCGGTGATCATCTCAACCGAACTTCTAATTGTTAGAGAAATGGAGTTGACTTTGAGCTTATAGAGGTGGTAAAGCGGTTTTTAAAGTCGCTAATAAAGGATGTCTATGCCCTATCCGAGCAAAGACATGGTTTAGTCCTCGGGACACCGGTGGAGTTCTTGGCACTCGATTATGGGGACCGCCACATTGACCACCACCGTTGTTTAATAAACACGCCGTGATCACGACGTTAACCGAGTACTACGGGAGTTTACCCACGGATTTATTTCTTGCTATTCTCGTTTTCTTTTGGCTTTGTGTTTGTTCTTTTGATTTTTCGTGTGTCTTTGTTTGTTTTGTTCGGATGTGTGAAGAAAGATTTTGCGTATTTTCATCACCGTGAGGTGTAGGCGTGTTACTCGGTTGCTCGCTGCACGCCACATTCCAACCCCGCCATCGCCATCTATTATCGTGGAAGTCTCTCCTCTTTTCGCTCTTTTGTGTTATTCATGTTTTGAGCATCGGGACAAAGGTTCGAATTTAGTGTGGGGAGAGTATTTGGTTTTGTGGGCGTGATATATATATTTTTGTATGCTCAATGATGTGCCCTTGTGTTTATTTTGATTGTTTGGACTCAAGTTTTTGTGTCTATGCGAGTAAGTTAGGATTTTGATTTGTGCAACTGAACTCTGTGGTATTGGTCAAATTGATTTTGAATTTCCGAGACTTTTGGTGATATATGATTTGAGTGTAATGTGAATTGACGAGATTGTGATTGATAGAAAATGAATAGGGGAAAATTGATGTGATTTGTCCGGCTAATGTTAGGGGTAGTGTTAACATTGTGGTCGTCTATATACTTGTCTCCTTTTATAAATACAAAAAAAAAATGGAAGAGAAAAGAAAAGAAAAAGTATGAATTTGTTTTGTTGAGATTGTTGAAATGGAGGATGGGATTCTGTCCCTCTTTCTCGTAAATTGAGAAATGGACATGGGAAACCACGATAGGAGACTCGAGTTCATCGAGAGTTCACCTTCGAATATTGTTCAAAATGTTAAAACATTCTTTGTGCTTTAAAAGGAACTTGTTGCTAAAGATGACCACATTAGTTAGTTCACCCCTAACGGAGAGTTGGGTCTGAGCAGAGGTTACCCTTGTATTGATTGGAAATCAATTGCCGTCCTAGATTTATTTCACATTATCTTTGAATTCTTAAACACCAAGTGTGGGGAAAAGCAATAAGGTTTGACTGATTAGAATAAGAGTGAAGTTGCATGAATTATTTTCCCTATTCTTATTGGTATAGAGTTTGCTTGAGGACAAGCAAATGGATAAGTGTGGGGGAGTTGTTTGGTATGAATTTGTGCTGATTCTTGGTATTGTTTTACATGTCATTTTCTATGGTTTGTCCTATTTATGCCGTTGGTTTGATTAATATTTATCGATTCGGACTTACTTCGTTCATTTCAATGTTTTGCAGAAAATCGGCATTAAATAGGATGAAATGAATCTGCCAAGGATCAAGTATAATGAAGAGCATCTCGACAGAAGTTCGTAGGCGAAAACCATGCGTAAATCGGAGTTCAGACGAAGGAGAACGGGACGAACGATCAAAGTCACGCACGAGAACCCCCGTCACACGCCCAAAGCCCGGCGCCAAAGAACCATCGCCCGCTGAACGCACGCCCACACGCGCGAGCGCCCTCGCCCATGCCGGGCGCCCCGCCCGGCCTCGGCCACCTAGCGCCGCAAGGCTCCTCACGCACGCATCCTCTCGCAGCCAGCGCGCCCGCCGCCAGCTGCCGCCACCACCAAGGCCACCAAGGCCTCCTCGGCCAGCGCCATCCGTCCGCCAGCCGCGGCTCACTCCGAGCGCGCGTTAATTTTCACTCGCGCCAGAGTGCGCGCCGTTCACCAACCGCCCGCGTGCCCGCGTGCGCGCGCTGCGTTCGCTGCGCGCCACGCCCAACGCCGCTTCCGCGCCGCCCGCCGCTCATCCGTGCCCACAAGACGCCGCCAGCGCCCAACAGACGTTGATCTTCGTCCGACGCGGGCATCGCCCGGCGTCGAGCCCGAGCCACCCGCAACGCCTGTTGGCCATCGCCTCCCTCCAAGTACGCACGCGCAACGCGATCAGTGGCGAGTTCCAAACGCACGTTCTACATTCCCCTCGCGCGCTCAACTTCAATCGGCGTTCATTTTCAAGACATAATGTTTTTCTAGCCGGCGTTCACTTTGAACCAGCGTTCAAGTTCAAGGCAGAACGTATTCTGAACCTGCGCTCACCTTCATTTAATATATATATGCGCGTTTAGGTCAAAAACTAGAGTTCTCGGTTCTCAGTTCTATTTTCTCAAGCAGCCGCGGCTGCTCTTCACACTGTTCTTCCGGAGTTCTTCAACAGATCGACACAAACAGATAATTATTAGTTTTAATTCCTGTTTCTGTTTTCATCGAATGATTTAGTTTATCAATTTATACTTTTAGATTTATCAGTTTTATCAGAATCAAATTCATAGTATTATTGCTTTATGATTTCTTGCTTTGTGATTCTTGTGGATTCAATTCAATAGTGACAGTGGATTGGATATTCATGTTCTTAAGATTTATATTGCTTTTGTTTATTGTTTTCATTTACTGCTTCCATAGTTCAACTAGGGATTGTTAGTTTAGCTCGGGATTGACAACCCCTAGCTTAGGTTTGCTGTTTAATTCTCGTATTTCAATTCCATTATGTTTCAAACCCCCGTTGGTATTAGAATGTTTAGGATTTAATTGCTTTCTGTATGCGACGTGAACAATAGCCCTGTTAAGTTTTCCTTGAGAGACGACTTGGGTTAACTTATCACACTACAATTACCTCGTACGATTGCGAGTGAATTTGAGTGTGTTTTTAGCTCGATCACAGCACAAGACAACAAATTATAACGAAGAGCAGGCACATGACGCACATTCTTCAAGGTATAGACATGACCAGAATCAAACTTAAGACAAACATCACCAATACCAAGCACGGGACATTTCTTCTCATCAGCTAATGACACAAAACCATCACTAACATCTTTATAGTTTGAAAATATGTTCTTAAATGGAGACATATGGAAAGTGCAACCAGAATCAACTAGCCATTCATTTTCACATAGAACAGATGAATGCATAGAATTCACAGAAAACACCATAAACAAATCTTCCATAATTTCACCATTTGTCACAACATTAGCATGCTCTTTCTTCTTAGGGTGTGGACACTCTTTGATAAAGTGACCAACTTCACCACAGTTAAAACACTTTTTCCCTTAGGCTGACTTAATACTACTCTTACCACGTAAACGTTTTCTTTCCCTCGATTCATCATTACTAGCATGCTTGTGATTATTAAACTTATGTTGAGTTCGTCCTCTCACATGCATAACCTCACGAGACGATTTTCCACCCTTATTGTGTCTTAAATCTAATTCTTTGCTTTTAACCCATTCACAACAAAGATCAAGACTCACATTATCTCTTCCATACTTAATGGCGATTTCACGTCCACCGTAAGAATCAGGTATAGCATTTATAAGCACAATAGGAGCATAATCATCAATGTGTTTATCACCAGTCAGTTTATATCTTGTATTAACTTAGTAAACACATCTAGGTTCTCATCTATCTCTTTAGATAAATCAAGCTTAAACCGAAAGAAACTTTCAAGTAAAAACATTTTTGAAGGAAGAGAAGTTTCAGTATATAGTTCTTCAAGTTTTTCCCACAATTCTTTTGCAGAATCCAACACACCAACTTTTCTTATCACATTGTCAGACAAATTAAGAATAATGGTAGAGCATGCAAGTTTATTCATTTCATCCTGTTTATCACTTTCTACATAATTTTGAGTGATAGCACGAAAAACTTTCTGTTGAACTAATACACACTTTATTTTCTGTTTCCATATACTAAAATCTGATTTTCCATTAAAAGAAGACATGCTGTATGCGTTAGTAGTCATTGCACAAAGCAAAAATTCAACAAATGAATAAGGCAACAAAAATAAAACTAACATAGCAACACGGTAAGAAACGGATTGAAAAACACCACACAAATCACGTAGCAAAACGCAAGTTGGTAAACAGCAACAAATGCTAAAGCCTATACTGCGTCAATCGGTAGTTTTCTACGAATTTAAATACAACCTATGCTGCGCCACTCGGCAGTCTCTAGGAATTTAAATTACGGAGAGGTTAAGCCAATTTACCAGAGCGGTGCCTAAGATCGAGGCACCGTTATACCTGCGGCAATCTGAATCGCTGATTAACGCATCGTGACAACGAGACAAACCTCGCTCTGATACCACTGTTGGGGACTGCTGCTGCCACCACTCCATCCAATTAGTATGATATTGTCCGCTTTGGGCCAAAAGCCCGCACGGATTTGGCTGTGCGGGAGTTCTTTGAGAAGGGGATGCTGTTGCGGGAGATCAACCACTCAGTGGTCACTCTTATCCACAAGAAGCATCACAATCCCACTGTAGCTGATTTCAGACCGATTGCATGCACCAATGTCGTCTACAAGACCATAACGAAGATTCTGACTGAGAGGATGGCGTCTTTGATGGGCAAGATCATTGATCCAGCACAGTCTGGGTTTGTGAGAGGACGAAACATTTCAGACAACATCTTCCTGGCTCAGGAGTTGCTCAGAGGCTATGAAAGGAAGCAGATCACCCCGAGATGCATGCTCAAGATTGACCTCCAGAAGGCATATGACTCGATCTCTTGGGACTTCCTCAGACGGGGATTGGATGGTTTGGGTTTTCACCCTTGTTTCACTTATTGGATCATGACATGTGTCAGCTCGGCGACATACACGCTGGCCATTAATGGAGGGACTCATGGGTTCATCACTAGGCAGCGAGGGCTTAGGCAGGGTGACCCGATGTCACCCAATCTGTTCCTTTGCTGTATGGAGTACCTTTCCAGACTGTTGAAGAAACGAACAAGGGAGTTGGATTTTCAATTTCATCCTAAGTGTAGTACTTCCATTCTTACACATCTTGCCTTCGCTGATGACTTATTACTTTTTGGCAGGGGTGACATTGAATCGATGGAGGTGCTTTCAGATGCACTTGGAGACTTCGCAAATGCTTCAGGATTGAAGATTAATAATCATAAGTCCTTGATATTTATGGCGGAGTTCGACCATTTGAGAAGCGGCGATCTGGATCCGCTCGGCTTCCCATTGGGAGAACTCCCGACAAGATATCTTGGCATCCTCTATCAGGAAGCAAGAGTAAGATAGTGGACTAGTGGAGAAGATAGCGTCTTGTATCCACCGATGGTCTAATCTTAACTTATCTCTTGCGTGACGGTTGGAGTTGATTCGCTCGGTTCTCCAAGGGTGGAGTGCTTCGGTTGCGTGTTTTTCCTCCGCGGTCACCGTCATTGATCGCATCAATACTATGGCCAGGAGGTTCCTGTGGGATTCGACACATTGTCCTGTCTCCTGGAAAGCCGTTTGTTTACCTAAGAATGAATGAGGTTTAGGTCCACGAGATCTCTCGACTTGGAACAAAGCTTTACTAGCAAAGACCTTGTGGAACATCCATACCAAGAAGGACTCCCTGTGGATTCAGTGGATCCATGTTGAGTACTTGACGACCACCACCATATGGGAGTATCCTAATCACATTCGTTTATCTCTCCTTCTTAAGAATATTATCATCCTTCGTGATCGATTTTTACAGGATTCAGGTGGTGATCATGACAGAGCTGCAGATCTTCTTAAGAGTTTATTTGGATCCAAAGGGACGGGAGCTGCCTATCACTACCTCCGTGAGAAGGGCGAGGGGCAGTTCTGGCACAAGGCGATATGGAAGGACTATATCCCGCCTAAGTTTTCCATCACCATGTGGCTTGCCATGAGAGGAAGACTTAAGACGGTGGATAGACTGAGATACATGAATATCTCGCAGGTATGTAATGTTTGTAATACCCATTTAGAGACTCATGATCACTTGTTTTTTAAGTGTAAGGGCACGGAGGAGGTCTGGAAACAAATCAAGGAATGGCTCTGCCTCCCGAGGAGTATGACTACTGTTGCTAGTGCTATCAAGCACATCAAAAGGGAGAAGAAGGCGGGGTCAGCTATCATCCTTCGAGCTAAGCAGATTGGATTAGCATCTACCGTCAATCACATTTGGTATGCGTGTAACAAGATAAACTTCAAGGACATCCCCTTCGATGTGAAGACCATTGTGAAGAGCATTCAAGAAGACGTTTATGCTGCTTTATATTCTATGTATTCTGTGGATCTTGTTGTTTTTTAAGCTTGCTTTGTAGGGAGCTGAGGGATATCTCAGTCTTATTTTGGGTCCACTTTTGGGATGCCATATCTTGTATTTCATCTTTATTAGTGGTTTTGGTGTGTGTGTGTGTTGAGGGACTGCTTAGGCCCAACCGAAGCAGTGCACCTCATGTGGTTACATGTGTTCACATTTCCTATCCCCTGTGCCACGCGATCACACTGCACAAGGGCACTATTTTTTCACTGGTCATGGGGTTTTTAATGAGGCCCGCCCCTTCTTCGTCACAAAGGGGTTTGTTGAGGAGGTTTTGTTTCTTTATCACTTTCATAGGTTGAGCAAGTCGCTCTTTGGCCTATGTGTTTTGGCTCTTAGGTCTTATATCCCTCCCCATGCCTTGTTTCTCCGGAAATTTAGCTGTATCCCCCTCGGGTATGCCTGAGTTCGGTTTGTAATATGTTTCTCCCGTTTTATGTTATTTCGTACGTTTTGACAAAAAAAAATTAGCCCTAACATTGTAACAATCATGCTCAAAACACCAAGTAATTTAGCAATATGAGCCCTAATTCCTCAAAAAATCAAAAACCCACCATAAGGAGATATAATGGACAAAAACCCTCCAAATCATGCTAAAAAGCGTAAATTCAAGAGGAATTAAGTAAATGTAGCGTACCTTGAGCGGATTAGTGGTGAAAATTGCAATCAAAATGAAGAACTTAGGTGTAAGGTGCTTGAGAGAGAGTATTTTGTCTTTGAAAATGTGTGTGCATGTAAAATGGGGGAAAGGGTTAAATAGGTGAAAAGATCGCGGGTCGCGTCTGGGCGCGGGTCGGTGCACGCCTCGCGGTCGCGAGGTGCGCCCATGCGCGGAAAACTCGTTTTCTCGGCTTAATGGCTATTCGCGGCCACACCTCGCGGCGCGAGGGTGATCGCGAGGTGTGGTTTTGCTTTTTTTTTTTTATGTTTTAAAAAGAAAGCAATTATACCTCGGGACTCGAAAACGATGAAACACGACACGACACGACAAAACAACGACAAACAAGAAAGAAAAAAAACAAAACGAAAATAAAAACGAGAAAACACGTTGGGTTACCTCCCAACCAGTGCTAGATTTTCCGTCGCTAGCTCGACAGTACCTCTCATCAATCAGACGATTTGACAACTGATAGCTTTCCAAACCTCGATTTTCCCTTGTACTTAGCATTTACAACAGCCCACCAATTAGCATAAGAATGGCTTCCACTGAGCTTGAACGAATCACTCGAATTTTTATACCGAATCCACTTCTTCCTCGCAAAGATGCTCGTCGATGGTCTATTGAAATTCGAGCTCAAGAATGGGCTAGGTGTGGTAGTGGTGATCGAATAGCACTCTTCATATGTCGAGTTTCTCTCTCATGATGGCATCATAAATCGAGATCGTTAACTCATCTTTGTTCACACGGAAGGTGAGATCACCCTCCGCACGCCGATCGAGCCCCGCCGTGGCTAAGAACGGTCTCCCTAGAATGAGAGGCGATTCCCATCCTCCGGCATATCGAGGACTACGAAGTCCGCCGGGAAGATGAACTGGACTTTGATCAAGACATCTTCCACTATCCCTTTTAGCCTCAGGATCGATGCGTCCGCCATTTGGAGAGTAATAGTAGTAGGCTTCACCTCCGATCTCCAATTTATTAAATTTGGACAACGACATCAAATTGATGCTTGCCCCAAATCACACAAAGACTTTGGAGAAGGTATGCCTCCAATGACACAGTATCGAAGTTCGCCGGATCTTTCTGCTTGGATGGCAACTTCTTTTGCAAAGACAAAGATCGCACTCTTGAGACAGATTGACCGCCTCGAATTTTTAGCTTCTTCTTATTGGTAACGGCATCCTTGAGAAATTTCATGTATCCCGGCACATCTTTGAGTGCATCAAGCAAAGGAATATTGATGTTCACCTTCTCGAACTTCTCCAGAAATCGAGTCAGTCTATCATCCTGCTTGGGCTTGGCCAAACGACTCGGGAACGGAATCGGAGGTGTGTACGTCGGGAATTTCGGCTGTGGACGTCCCTCGCTTCCTTCCTCGCGATCGCGAGGGCGATCGTTAGGTACCTGCGCCACTTTGGCGTTCTTCTTCGCGTCTGGGCGCGTGGGTGCGGGGTCGTCCCCCTGACTCTTTGCGTGGTCTCTCACGGCCGGGCTCGCGGTCGTGAGCTCGGCGTGAGGTACTTTTCATTCACGGCCGCGTGGTCGTTCGCGTGCTCCTCGGACTGACTAGACGCGTGATGTCTCGCGGCCGGGCTCACGGTCGCGAGCTCGGTCGCGAGGTGCTCATTTTTCCTCCGCTGCCTCTTTTCATCCCGTGTCATTCGATATGCTTTTCCACTTCTCAACCGGATAGCAAAGCACCGATTCTTAGGGTTTACTCAGATTACTCGGAAATTGGCCCGCCTTTTGGTCAGGCATTCTCGCCGCGCGCCATCCGATCGATCCGATTCTCCAAGATCTTCAAGTGTTTGCCCATGGCCGTGATGGTGGATTCGGATGTGCAACTTTCGAGTAGTGCTATTGATGAACGAGTTCTGCGTGCAGCCATCAAGTCGATTTGTCGTCATTTGTTGGTTGCTCACAACCAACCGCTACATCAACTCCTCTAAACCCCGCTTCTTGGCTCTTGAATCATACCATTACGCACAAGTGGCTTCTTTGGAGGTTGTTGGAAGTTATCGATTGGCATACAATGATTCGGATGATTCTCGTTGTTCGGATGGTATGCCGGATTTTCCCATGGTTCCTCCGATTGATATGATTAACCTCTTCGTCTCGATCCGCTCTTCAAAAGAGTGAACTTCTTCATAAGATCGTCAGATTTGAGTCACCTCAAGCTGCCGCCATTGTGCCTTCCATCGGCCATTGATAACTATTGGCCGCCATCTCTTCTATGATGCGGCTGGCCTCCTCTACTCGACGGCTCAACAGCATCCCCACCGATGCATCTACAATTCTCCTCGATATAATGTCTAGCCCGCTATAGAACTGCGTGATCCGCCGCCTTTAGAGAATCCGTGTTGGGGAATTTCTCAATAAGCCCCGAATCTCTCCCATGCCTCGTCTCCACTTCCGCCTTAAACTCTTTGAATTTCTCAAAGCATTCGACTTGCGGTGAAGGTATATATGTATCCGTGCTTGAGTAATCGTCAATGAAAGTGACAAAATACCACCCTCCACGAGCTTGTGTGGACATAGGTCCACACAGTCGAATGGACTAACTCCAACATTTCTTTGGCTCTATAACCCTTCGCTTTGAAGAGGTGCAGTCGACATCTTACCTTATATCAGTGATTCGCAGGAACGAGTAACCGTGAGATCACCCAACGCTCCATTCTTGTCTTTGGATCCTATTTAGATTGATGTGACCTATTCTAAGACGCCGAGAGAAAAGTAGAGTCATCTTCTTGAAGAAAACTTTCTCTTTTAGGGTTTGATGAAGATGCAACATAGTTATAGGTATTATGTTTTGCGAGAAATAGTATAAAGCTTAATTATATAAAGTGCCAACACGGATAACCGTCATTTCTTATGATAGAAACACCACTATCAAAAATAATGTAATATCCATGAGTAAATAATTCAAAGCGAAACAAGGTTCCATGAAAATCCGGCACATATAAAGCGTCTTTCAAAACTAAAAGCTGTTGTCCCAAAACATAAAGAAACATCTCCAATCGCAACAGCCGACTTTCGCGTTGCCCATGGAGATCGTTATCTCGCCATCAAACGACTCCCTTGTCCGCGGGAACCTCGCAAGGTGTAACAAACATGATCGATTCGCCAGATCTACTACCCGAGAACGGGTAGAACAAGTCGCTAAACATGTTTCGTTACTAAAGCAAATGGCGTACCTTGAGCCTTGAGCATAGGGCACTGGCCTTCAATGCCCGTCTTGCCGCACTTGAAGCACTTGCCCTTCTCCTTTGGCTTCTTCAAGCCTCGGTGGCAACCATGTTCTTCTCCCATTACTCCCACTATTTCCTCGCTTTACCACCTTTGGCACCCTTTTTCTATTTCCATTTTGCAACGCGTAAGAGACATATCTGAAAAGATAATGTAAACACATAAGCATCACGATCGCAAATAATTAGTAACAATAATATTGTAACCTTTTGATAAAACAATATTATTTGAAACCTCCATCGCCCAAGGAATCCCATGCAAGCCATGCAGCGTGTGGGCGTTTACACATGAACCCTCGACCGCACTAAAATATACCTTTTAGTCGTTTAATTTCAATCCATGTCAACTTATCCTTATGACAAATGAAATTAATGATTGGACCTTACTGCACCACATCACTATCGCAAGAAGGGACTTGGAAGTTGTGCTGGGTGAGATATGTCTAAGCATTGACCACAATTTTAACAATAGAAATGAATTCTTAGAATTGGTATACTCACTCCGGACCATACCGCTTCTAATTCAAATTCTTTTGTTATCTCATTTTATATCTATCTCTAGAGAACTTATGAAAATCGCACATGCAAGCCACGCTGTGGACGTTTACATGAAACTCCCACTTCTCAATAGATTTAAAAGGTTTTATTTAGAAATCTCATCTAACAAACTTATGATAAGCAGTGCAAGCAAACCCGCGCGTGTGGGCGTTTACTCACGGTGCGTCTCACTTTGTTTAGAGATCAAATAGTGGAGGTCTTGACATTTTAATTTGAAAAATTAATTTGTGGGGTTACTTGCTTAGTCTTTTTATTCAAAAGGTTTGTCCATGCAGATCACGTAATCCTAGCATGCTTTTCATAGAACTCAACATGTAAAACATGCTCATGAGAATTCTAAAATATGCTTGATAAACGCGATAAACCTAGCATGCTTACTATGCGCATCCAATTACGTAAAACACTTAAAGGTTTGTCAGCGTAATATAAACATACATAACATACTCTTGCATAATATAAACATCCACGACATGCATATGAGCGATAAAATAAAATAAAACGTTCATCGCGCCCAATCGTGAAACACAGTACATTTAAATCTAATCTATTACATAGATTTACAAAGCATGTAATTAAACTTGACGGGCCTCTTTCGAAGTGCTTTGACCTACGGGATCGTATCCGGATACCCAAACTCCAACGTCGAGTGAGGACGAGCTATGGAGAATGCACCAAAATCACCCTTTCTCTCAAAACTCACGAAATTTTCTCTCTCAAAATTATGAGAATACCGAAATTGTCTTGTTAATATGTGAGCATTAGCCTAGACATTATCTCATACCTTATATTTATAATGCACTACCTTAATCCTATATGGAATATTACCATAATCCTATATGGAATATTACCATACTCTTAGGATTATTTCCATACTCTTAGGATTATTTCCATACTCTCAAGATTATTACCATAATCTTATATGGAAAGGATCTATGCATATACCATAAATATAATTATATCCATGTGGATAAAGAGAATAAAATCTTGCCAATTGAGCAATAGGGGAACCGATTTTCCTCGATGCTACGGGCTGGATGGGCCAAAACCTGAGGATCAAATGCAAGGAATAAAGATGGGCCTCAAATAAATTAATTATCTTATGTTCACCCGAACATAAATTAATTTATAAACATTCGATCATGCCACTAGAGAAAGAATGTTGACTTACCCTTTATTACCGAAGTTGAGTCGGGCTTGCACTTAGACATTACGAATCCCGTATTTAAGATATCGAGCGTCCATTAATCATTTATAGCAATCGGCTGACTTAAAACGATTAATAACTTTATTTCCTTAAGTAGTACCACTCAACCTTATTATTGTACTCGAGCTAACTCAACTGCGGGGTTTAGTACAATAAACCTTTTGAGCTCCTTAAGGGGCGTCATCATCCTAAGCGGATACGGTGACTCGATGAGATAACTAGCGTGACATACAAGATCGCCACCACCCAAGATCACGGAGAATCTTGGGTTAGAACATATAACCTCACTCATAACAAGTCAAAGTGATGGTCGACAACTCATACTCACCTAATACCTTATCGAGGTTTAGATCATCGTAAGTCACCGAGATCTTGGTTCTTCACGATGGTCGTAAAGAAGAACTCATCTCACTCGTGATCCTTGATCGTCGGAGGCGTACCGGCGTAAACAAGCAACTAAGTCGAGTCACTTCTTATCTATCTGCAGCCTCAAACCGACAACTCGTCCTTAAGTCGTCTCGGTGTGAAACTTTTATATCTCATTAAGCTTGACCAATCATACGGACTTACGTGATCTTCTACACAATCGTGTGATCTAACTTATATATGAGATAAGGGGACACATATATATGCAATCATGTATTCAAATCAGACAGGAGATTGTAATAGTGGTAACAGGAAACATTGTATACAAGCTCAACCAAACTGCTTTCAGTATACAAATCCAACACGAATAACGACTCTCCTCCTTGTTGGCAAAAGTGGGAGATCTCGATATGATCTTCGTGCTTTGGTGTCAAAAGTATTTTGAAAGGAACTTCTCGCAAAGTTTCCCCAAACTATTTATCCCGGTTCGGTCCAGGCTCTTGAACCAATCCTTCGCCTGGCTGCGCAGAGATAATCCGAACATGCACATCCTAATAGTGTCTTGTGGCATCCCATTCTGCTTGATGGTGTCACAAATGTCGAGATAAGTCTCGAGATGTGCATTCGGTCTCTCAGAACTCCTCCCCAAACCGCCTCCTTGCACCATACCGATCGTACGGCTTTAATTCAAATTGTTCGCGTCCACTTATGGGCCCCATCCTCCTCCTTGGAATTGTTCAGTGGGAGGTCGGTACATGTAGTTCAGAGGTCTCGTCTCTCGAACAGGGACAAGGAGTCCCATATTCGCCATCCGGCGCCGCATCTCTCAGAACTCGCAAGACGTGCGGTACCGCTGGGAGGTATACCCCATTGGGAGGAACACCCTGCTCGTGGATTAGCTGCCATTGCAGCCCTTCTTCTCTCTCGTCTCCTTCTCCTTTGGGAATTTTCGATCTCTGGGTCAAGATTTTGCTCAGGAGGTCCCTGGGACCTTGTGATCATAAACTACCTGGAGAAAAAGAGAGAGCTTAACTCTGACAAGAATAAATAAATAATATAATAAATATAACTTGAATTAATAACTCCAAATCATCAAATTATTCCTATGTGATTTTAACAATCCCCGGCAACGACGCCAAAATTTGATCGCTCACTTTTCTCACACGAAAAATGCGAAAGTATAAGGTAAGTCGAGTATCGTATCCACAGGGATTGCAATCCGAAAACACAGAAGCTAATTCAACGAAACTTCATTATTATCCAAGAAAAGATTTGGTTTGTATAGGTTTATGGCTTCAGATAATTAAATCCAAAGCAAAGGTGACAATAAGAAAATAAACTAAAGCAGTAAAAACTCAAAGAGATAACTATAAAGAAAGACTAACCCTAGGGATGCACTAATCCTATCCACTACGATGTTTATCCCGCTTATTATTAACCGCTTTAATCCGCATAAGATGAAAGATCACATATGTAGCCAACAACTTCGCCATTCGACAATTGTGACAGATTGATTACTAATTTTCCCTATTATCAATTACGCCTCTAGAGGAAAATAAGCTACCCAAAAGGATCACAAAGAATATGCTTCCTACGAGTGTTCTGCCTCGCCACGACTCAAGGCTTATCCGTATCATGCATTCAAGATCGATTGACAATTAAAATCATTACGTAATTAACTGGCAACTATGATATGCATCAAGATTGATCAGAAATCAACACATATAATTAAGCACCAAGAATCATGAATCAATGCTTGGAAGGTAAATAACAATAGCAGGAATCACAACATATAGGATAGAATCATGCAAACCCTAGGATTAGAACAGAAATTTAGCTAGACATAATTAACGGAATAAAATATGAGATAATCATAAAAATAGAAATTAAATTGATAAAACCCGTAGGGAAGCGTCTGAAGAACAATGGTTGGGTTCGTATCCAAACCCAACGGAAAACGGGAAAACGATGGAATTCCTTCGGACGAAAGTGTTCCAAAGCGTTAACAATGCGTAGAACTAATGTAGAACGATGGAAAACTAAAGCTAGAATTAATCTAAATCAAAGCTAATGTGAAAATAAATGAAAAACTAGAGAAAAACTGAGGAAAACGTGTAAAATCGTGCTAGGGAAAGTTGGGGGCGCGAGGGGGCGAAGCCCTATTTATAGATTTAGGGTGAAACCCTAATTTTCCACTCTGCCACCTCTCTTCGCGGCCGAGCTCGCGGTCGCGAGCTCGGTCGCGAGGCATCCTTCTTATCTAGGCCATCTTCAGTTTCTCGGTAGGTACGCGCATCCGGACTCGCCTCGCGGCCACACCTCACGGTCGCTAGGTGTGGTCGCGTCGCACATAAAATCATCGCGGGCACGTCTCGCGCCCGCTGGGAATGCTCGCGTGTGATGGAGTTTCCTTGCGGCCGACCTAGCGGTCGTTAGGCCGGTCGCGAGGCTTCGATTGCGCACATATGCGAGCTCGCGCTCGTGCTTGTTTCCTCGCGGTCTGGCTAGCGGCCGCGAAGGCGGTCGCTAGGCCCTCATTTTTGCCCTCGTCTGCTCGTTCTTCGTTCCATGCTTCGGTTTTCAACTTATAAGCCTACAAAACACCAAAACGGAACCCAAGAGCAGTATCTTCCAAAAATATGTAAAAGCATTGAGATCCAAGACATAAACGCACTTTATCGATCTAAAATCATCTTTAAAAATCAACAATAAACGTGTAAAATGCGCGTTTACAGTAAGTGATTTCGAAACTTCTGGAAATCTATCATGTTTTGGAAACGATTAAACGAGTACACATCTTTAGAGGTTACATACTAAGTTGAATGAGTTAAGATCCATTTTCAGAACATAGAATTCTATAAGTTTACATGATCACTGCTACGACAGAACATAGAGGCGAGCTTAGGACGAAAATCAATTTTCTTTCCTTGCAGTGACAATAAAGAACACCGAGAAGATAACGAATGAATGAGTTGCTGAAAGGACGATAAGAGATCGAGAATAAAGAAGCAACAAAGATTTAGGAAAATGTCATTCACAATATAATGACATGGACTTAGTCGTTCGTTCGGATCGTTCATGCACTAAGTTCACTATTGCTATACTCAATAGGAACTGTTTGGGCCGTAGACGATAGAGATAAGAGCGATAAAGATAATAAATCTTGTTTTGTAATAAGTTGAGTTCTGTTTCAACCCTCATTTATCACTATGTAAGGAGTTATAGTTAATAGAAATCGAGATGGTAAGAATTAAAAATTTATTTGAAGATTATGTGTAAGCGAGTCATGAAGACAAATAATATGCCAAGAACTCTTATAGCTTGAGAGCTTTTAAGTAATGCTAAGGAACCTTTGCAGCTTACACCAACGATTTTGTCATTTGAGTTTTGAACTTCATTACCCAGTTTCAGTTGAGATACCATTTTGGTTCTAACTCTATGGTTACGAAGATATCGTCAGAATAATTAATAAGTGGTTATGAAAGGTTCTACCTTTATCATATGACAAGTTGATGCTAAGGTATAGTATCTTACAGTTAGTTACAATGCATTAGTTATGCTATAAAATGATCTAATCTTAATAAATGATCCAGTAGTATGAAGGACTCTAGAAGGACGAGAAGAACAAAGCCAGAATGTATAAAGACTAGAGTAAGCTGTTTAGTATGAATTTGTGATGATTCTTGGTATTGTTTTACGTGTTATTTTCTATGGTTTGTTCTATTTATGCCGTTGGTTTGATTAAGATTTATCGATTCGGATTAACTTCGTTCGTCTTGATGTTTTGTAGGAAAACGGCAGAAAATAGGATGAATTGGATATGCCAAGGATCAGATATAATTGAAGAGCATCTCGACGAGAGTTCATAGGCAAGCGGATTGCAAATCGGAGTTCGCTTAATAATTACGTCCCGTGCGCCGCGTCATAAATTCCTCCGGCGCTCAATGCCGCCCGGCGCCACCCGCTTGTTCCGCGCACGCAAGGCGTTGCTGGTTCACTGAAGCGTCCTCCGTCGGCGCTGACTCCAGCCTCGCTCAACTCCCGCAGGCGCCGTCTTACCTCGCCCAACTTATCATCTCCAAGAGCGCTTGCCTGCGCCGGCCTCTTCAGCGCGGCATCCTCCGCCGCCGCGCTCTCCACATCAGCGCCCATCTCGGTAACTTTCACCTAAGTTCACCCACGGTGGCGTTCATATTCAAGCGAGAATGTATTTTGCGTGCGTTCATTTTGAAAGGTATATGTGTCTGCTCCTTCTCGACTTTCACTATGGTTTCTTGAGCAACAACAACAGATACAATCCTAGTTTTAATTCTTGCTCTGCTTTATTGCACAATCTTCTTTATCAATTTATGCTTGGATTTTCACTTTATTGGAATTAATTTGAGTATTATTATTTGATGATTTATTGAATTCAATTCCATAGTGACAAAGTGGATTGTTTTCTTGTTCCGTTGATTTATATTGCTATGATTTCTTGCTTTCGATTATTCCTGTTCTTGTTGGATGATTACGATCATGGTTCATTTACAAGTAGACTTAGATTAGGGCTTGCGAATAAGAATATGTTTGCTATTGCTTTGTTTATCGCCTTTGATTTAAGGGATTGACAACCCCTGGTTTAGATTTATCGCTAATTGTTTATTTCTCGTATTTCTATTCTTGCATGCTCAACCCCGTTGTTATTAGAATGTTTAGGAATGGGACACGAACAATCGCCTTGTTAAGTTTTCCTTGAGAGGCGACTCGTGTTAACTTATCACACTACGATTACCTCGCACGTGCGATTGCGAGTGAATTTGAGTGTGTTTTAGCTCGATCAATTTTGGCGCCGCTGTCGAAACTTTAGCGTATTGTTTGTGTTGTTTGTTTTCGTGTTTCTTTTCTTTCTGCTTGGTTATTTTCCCCAGTGCGTGTAATTTTGTTTTTGTTGTTGGTATACGCTAATGCGGGGTTATGAAGACGATTATAGTCAACCGGTGGGGAGGAAAGTTCGTCGTATTGGGCAAATTCTTCTTTCGAAGAAGGAGCCCAATTCGATTTTTCTAAGGAATATCCGTTGAGCTATGAGCAGCATGCCTATGATCCTTGCTGGGAGCAACCACCTCCGCCGCAATATTCATACCCAGAGCAACCACCTCCACCTCAATATTCATACCCGCAGCAGCAGCAGCCACCTCCTCGACCCGATTCGAATGGTGGGGAATCACAACCCGACCCGAATATTGGAACCCACAACCGGTTATGAATGGTGTGATCCACGGAGCCACACCTCCACAAAGAACGATTAGTACGACCCGCGGCAGGAGTATTATTCACCGCCACACGCATCACCACCGCAGAAGTCATCATTTGAGGATTCGTTCACCCCACGAATGGATATGTTACTTAACAAAATGGATGCTGCAAACACCTCATCTCAGCGTTTGGAGACGCAAGCGGGGCATGTTAATAGCACAGCTAAAGAGTCATAAAGAATGGAGGAACCTCCAAACCAATCCGAGCAGATCCAAGCGGTCACAATTCTAGAAAGTGACCCAATTATTGAGAATTGGGTGGAAGAGACACCTGAAGAGCCGCTGCAGCCAGAGGAGGTGGAAATTGATGAAGAATGGGCACGTGAGGATGAGGAGCATAATCGAGTCACGAGAAGTGGTTACGGGATGGTTGACGAGGAAGAGTGGGTACATGAAATAGATGACACACCGAACCCACTGCGGAGGTGATAGAACTACCCAAGCACGTGGAGGAGGATGAAGAGGATGGAGAAAGTGAGCACTTGAAGATACTCGAATACCAAAGCTCACTCGGAAGCTTATCAGACCGCTTCAACAATTGGAGTCACGGGATCCCGAGGAGGACACAATGATAACAAAGGTTGAGGTAGTTTCTATAATTTGTCAACATCTTAATTTACAAGTATTGTCTTTGTAGGAGTTGAAGTTATTTATTTTACTTTGGAAAATAGGATGTTTGATTTGAGCTTAATTGATGTATTACTTGTTGTCTTTACTATCCTCTGTTCTTATAAGGTTGCACCGATGTTTCGGCGAGATGGTATTCCTGGTGAAGGACTATGGATAGTCCGTTGTTGACCGGAACACGTCGTGCTCACGACGTAAAGCGAAATCTTGCGTGGGAGTTGACCCACGGATTTTTATTGCTTTTTCTTTCTTTCTTTTCTTTGTCTTGTTTTGTTGTTCTTGTTGATCTATCGCTTGTTGTTGAGTTTGTTTTGCTCGGATCGAAAAGTTGTCAATTGCGAGATGAAGCCGTGACACTCAACTCGTCGCACGCCACATTCCAACCCCCGCCAACGCCATATTTTATCGGGAAGTCTTCTCTCTATCGGCTATTTTTATGTTATTAATGTTTTGAGCACTGGGGACAGTGCTCGAATTAAGTGTGGGGGAGTTGATAGTATTTGGTTTTGTGGGCGTGATGTATTGTTTTGTATGCTTAATGACGTGCCCTTGTGCTTATTTAGATTGTTTGGACTTGAGTTTGTGTCTATGCGAATAAGTTAGGATTTTGATTTGTGCAACTGAACTCTGTGGTATTGATCGGACCTTGATGTATTTCTCGTTTATCTTGATGTCATGTGATTAAAGTGCAATGTGAATTGACAAGATTGTGTGAATTGATTTTAAATCGGTGGTTATTGACGTGATTTGTCCGGCTAATGCTAGGGGGAGTGTTAACAGGATGGTTACCTATATACTCGTTTCAAATATATAAAAAAAAAAAAAAAAGAAAAAAAAGAAAAATATGTGTGAAAAAGAAAATAAGGAGAATTAAAACTCCAATGTTGTTGAGATTGTATAAATGGAGGATGGGATTCTGCCCCTCTTTCTCATAAATTGAGAAATGGGCATGGGAAACCACGATAGGAGACTCGAGTTCATCGAGACTTCACCTTTCGAACATTGTTCCAAAATTTGTTTATACTTTCTTTGTGTTCTCAAAAGAAACTTGTTGCTAAAGGTAACCATTTTAGTTAATTCGCCTCAACGGAGAGTTGGGTCCGAGTTAAAATAACCTACATGTTTGTTTGATATTTACACAATCTTAGATTTGTTTCACATTAACTTTTATTATGTATTCATCATGTTTGGGAGAATTGCAAAAGAGATTTGATTGATTGGACTAAGAGTGATTTTGCATGAGTTATCTTTCGAACCTTATTAGTACAGACTTTGCTTGAGGACAAGCAAATGGATAAGTGTGGGGGATTTGTTTAGTATGAATTTGTGATGATTCTTGGTATTGTTTTACGTGTCATTTTCTATGGTTTGTTCTATTTATGCCGTTGGTTTGATTAAGATTTATCGATTCGGATTAACTTCGTTCGTCTCGATGTTTTGTAGGAAAACGGCAGAAAATAGGATGAATTGGATATGCCAAGGATCAGATATAATTGAAGAGCATCTCGACAGGAGTTCATAGGCGCAGCGGATCGCAAATCGGAGTTCGGACGCGAGAAGCCGAGCCAACGTCAAGTCGCAAGCGTGCGTGCACGAGCGCCAGCGCGCCGCACCGCCGCGTCCAGCGCGCCGCGTCACACGGCCACCAGCGCCGGCTGGGTCTGAGCGAGCAGCGTGCCCATTTCTCCGGCGCTCAATGCCGCCGGCGCCACCCGCTCCGCCTTCACGCGCGTGCACCTGCGTCGTTGCCTCGCCCGCCTCCGCTTTCTCTCTCCGACGACGCGTCCTCCGTCGCGGCTGGGACTCCAGCGCCTTGCCCGCGCCTGTCTCGCCCAACTCCGCAGCGCCGCGCCTTGCGCCCGCCTGCCTCGCCTAACTCCGCAGCGCCTGCCTGCCAGCCAGCGCATTTTTTTCAGCCACTGGCGAGGCGGCACCCATTCCGTCTCCCGCTCCCGTCTCCAGCGCGCGCTTGCCTAGCGCGCGGCCTCTTCAGCGCGGCATCCTCCTTGCCCGCGCGCGCTCGTCTCCATCTGCCACGCTCAGCTGGCGCTTACATCAAGCGCCCATCTCAGCGCGCTTTCACCTATTTTCCTCGCGCGTTCTCTTTGAGCTGGCGCCACAAATGAGGCGAATGTTTCTCGGCGGCGTTCCCACACGGTGGCGTTCATATTCAAGCGAATGTATTTTGAACATGCGTTCATTTTGAACGCCGCTCACTTCCATTTAATATAAATAAGCGCGCTTAGGGTTGAGGGGCGGTCGACGTTTTCTCTCAATTTTGGTTCTTCCCAGCAGTGACGCATGGTCTTTCTCCTCGACTTTCACTATGGATTTCTTGAGCAACAACAATGATACAATCCTAGTTTTAATTCTTGCTCTCTGTTTTATTGCACAATCTTCTTTATCAATTTATGCTTGGATTTTCAGCTTTATTGGAATTAATTTCAGAGTATTATTATTTGATGATTTATGTTGAATTCAATTCCATAGTGACAGTGGATTGTTTTCTTGTTCCGTTGATTTATATTGCTATGATTTCTTGCTTTCGATTATTCCTGTTCTTGTTGGATGATTGACGATCATGGTTCATTTACAAGTAGACTTAGATTAGGGCTTGACGAACCCTAAGAATATGTTTGCTATTGCTTTGTTTATCGCCTTTGATTTATCGCTTTCATAGTTCAACTAGGGATTGACAACCCCTGGTTTAGATTTATCGCTTATTAGTTTAGCTCGATCGACAACCCACAACTTAGGATGCTTATTTCTTTCTATTCTTGCATGCTCAACCCCGTTGTTATTAGAATGTTTAGGATTTAATTGCTTTACGTGTGGGACACGAACAATCGCCTGCTAAGTTTTCCTGAGAGACGACTCATGTTAACTTATCACACTACGATTACCTCGCACGATTGCGAGTGAATTTGAGTGTGTTTTTAGCTCGATCATAAGCCCTTAAGTTCAGTAAATTTTACTCCTATCCACACAAGGGCCAAGAAGTTTAATATTCAAAAACTGTTTATCCATGTGATTGAGATGTGATTGTGATGGGCCAGATCACCCCATATGATCAAGAAGATCTCAGTAGTCGTCTTTTGGGTTTTAATACCCCTATGTCTCCGTCTTTGTTTAAAGGCTAGTTGAGTTTTGGCATTGAGTTAATTGTTTCGACTCTTTAGTCAGTTTATTTCTACTCTCTGGTCAAATCATTTCGACCTTATGGTCAGTCTGTTGCAACTTTGCTTAGTCGGTCATTTAGGATTTGAACATTTACGACTGCAAGTCGCCATAGTAGGTTTTCCTTCAACCTTAAAAATTAGAGTTTTATTTGGGTCTACTCAAATAGTTGCCCAAGTTATCAGTGATGAGATAATTACCGACAGTTAAAGAGACGTATCAATTAAGATACAACATAGTTCTCATTGAGACAAGTTGTCATATGCAGATTAAAACTAACAAAGTTAGGTATGAGATTTACTCTTGAAAATGTGTGCTATGGTTATAGAAATTGTAAAAAAAAAATGCTATTAGAACAATTTCATTGTTCGTATAGATGAGTAGAGTAATATGAAGTCCATTATTTTATGGAGGTTGAAATTCCTAGTGATCTATCTTTTACATGGTCGAATCATCCTTAAAAATCTAGAAGCAGAATGACGTGTACAGAGTATAGAGGAGCATGATGCTCATTCCCACCATACGAAAATGGACCGTGAGATTCCAGTTAATAAACTTCTCATTTTCAAAGATGACCTTAATAATGTACCCTAACGAAAAACGATTTCAAAGTTGGATCTTCAGTGTGAGGCACGCATGATAGCAGACAAGGACAAGGCCCCAGTCCACTCGAGTTACGAGGAGGGAGAGACCCCACCACTGCACACTGTTGGTACCACCAGACTAGGGCCACTACCAGTAGGTGCTTTGATTCGACCACTTTCCTCGAGGACGAGGACAACTGTGATCGATGTACAGGACCTCTACGTGAGCATAGCACGATGCCATCAGGCCGAAGATATATCTCGGATGGAGATGACGGGTGACAAGGATGGCGAGGACCCGGAGGAGGATACATATGAGGACTTAGGCTACAAGTCCGTGATTAACTCTCAGGGATCGACATTCCGTTAGTAATCTGGATCAAAGATGTTCTTGGTAGAATATATTTTATAAGCTAGTCCATACGTAGGAACCTTAGAACTCACAGTTGAACGGGCTGAACCTAAGATGAAAGTATCTTCACTAGGAGGGGGAATCATAGAAATCGCACGCGTTTGCTCAAACCTAGAACTAGCCTTCGGAGGCCACAAAGTATTCATAAATAATCTCATGATTATGTTAATGTGAACGTCGACATAATCCTATGAATGGATTGGCTAGCCGAAAACTATGCCACAATCCTTTGCAACAAAAAAAAAATCTCCTTCCGACCTCAAAAAAAAGAAGAAGGAAACAACATGTTTTCATGGAATAAACATTGGTAGAAAGAAGATTGTCGTCTCTACCATGTAAGCAACGAAGATAAAGAAGAAAGATTGTTAAGCTTACCTTGTTTACATAAACGGAGAAGCAGAAGACAAAAAAAAATCGAGGACGTAGCAATCGTACAAGATTATCAAGATGTCTTCCTCGACATACTACCTGGGTTACCGCTAGATAGACAAGTGGAACTTACCATCGACTTGGAACTCGAATCAGCCCCGTGTCAAAGGCACCATACAGAATGGCTCCGAAAGAACTAGAAGGGCTCAAGATACAACTCCAAGAACTCTTGGACTTAGGTTTTATCAGACTTAGTGTCTCTCCATGGGGAGCGCCTGTGCTTTTCGTAAAGAAGAAAGACGGTACCTTGAGAATGTGCATAGACTACAGGGAACTAAACAAGCTGACACTAAAAAACAAATACCCGCTCCCAATGATAGATGATTTATTTGATCAACTTAAAGGAACGAGTGTATTCTCAAAGATAGATCTGAGGTCTGGGTACCATCAATTGAAGATTCGACCAGAAGACATACCCAAGGCAGCTTTCCGAACTAGGTATGGCCACTACGAGTTTGTAGTTATGCCATTCGGATTAAATAATGCACATGCAGTGCTCATGGATCTCATGAATCGAGTATTTCACCCATACTTAGATAAATTTGTCTTAGTTTTCATAGATGATGTCCTCATCTATTCTAAAGACGAGAGAGACCATAAAGAACACTTAAAGGTCGTTTTAGGAACTTTGAGAATGGAGCAACTTTATGCCAAATTCTCCAAATGTGAGTTTTGGCTCGATGAGGTCACTTTTCTTGGGAATCAAAGTGGATCCCGCAAAGGTACAAACAGTACGTGATTGGAAGTCACCCACTAATCCTAACGAGATCAGAAGCTTTTTAGGATTAGCAGGCTACTATAGGAGATTCATTGAAGAATTCTCCAAAATAGCAAGGCCAATGACACAACTACTTCGAAAATGAGTCAAATACACGTGGACCAGTGAATGCGAAGAAAACTTTCAAGAACTCAAGGAGAGATAAACCACTGCACCAGTGCTAACTGTTCCAGCAGCCGATAAGGAATATGCAATCTATACGGACGCATCTAAAAATGGACCAGGTTGTGTACTAATGCAAGAAGGAAGAGTGATAGCCTATGCATCGCGACAACTCAGACCACACTAGTTGAATTATCCTACGCACGATCTGGAATTAGCAGCAATGGCACATGCCTTGAAGATCTAGAGACACCACCTCTACGGAGTTCGGTGTGAGATATATACAGATCATAAAAGTTTTAAATACTTCTTTGAACAGAAAGATCTTAACATGAGGCGAGGAGATGGCTCGAACTGGTTAAAGATTACGATTATGGTACAAACTACCACCCGGGCAAGGCTAACGTGGTAGCTGACGCCTTGAGTCATAAAACTCACCCTAAGTTAGGATTTCTCCTCACTCAAGAAGAGTAACTCTTAAAAGAGTTCCAAAAGATGAGCTTAGAAGTGGTACAACCACCAAAGTCAGTTGAGGGAATTGTTGCCACAATGGTAGCGACGCCTGACTTAAGGGAATGGATCATAAGCATGCAGAGGCAAGACGAAATCCTGAAAAAGATTCATTTGAAAATAAGGATAGATAACCCTGGAGGTTACCACGAGGCGCCAGACGATGCCATTATGTTTGAAAACAGATTGTGCATCCCACACGACGGGAACTCAAAATGAGATCATGGGCGAAGCTCATGAAACACCTTACACCGCCCACCCAGGAGGTACAAAGATGTATCAAGACTTGAAGAAAAGGTTATGGTGGGATGGTATGAAGAGAGATATAGCCTCATTTGTGGAGAGGTGTCTGGCTTGTCAACAAGTAAAGGCTTTACACCAACGACCCTATGGGAAGTTGCAGCCTTTAGAAATACCAGAATGGAAGTGGGAGCACATCGTAATGGATTTTGTGACAGGTCTGCCAAAATAAAAAAGATGGAACACTGCTATCTGGGTAGTGGTAGATCGCCTCACAAAATGTGCACATTTTGTACCAATCCCAATCACTTACGAATCCGACAAGTTAGCCCAATTGTATGTCCGTAAAATCATACGCATGCATGGCGTACCAGTGTCAATCACTTCAGATCGTGATTCTAAGTTTACATCAAGATTCTGGATAAGCTTACAGAAAGAGTTACGTACAAGATTAAACTTTAGTACCGCTTTCCACCCGCAAACTGAGGGTCAGTCAGAGAGAACCATTCAGACTGGAAGATATCTTGAGGACAGTGGTACTCGACCGAGATGGAAGTTAAGAATTAATACTACCACTGATTGAATTTTCCTACAATAACAATTACCAGATGACCATTGACATGGATCCATATGAGGCATTGTCTGGGAATAAATGCTGATCACCACTTTACTGGGATGAGGTAGGTGGAAAAAAAAAATCTTAGGACCAGACACGGTCAGCGAGATGATAGGAATTGTCAGACAGATTAAAGGGAGAATAAAGGAGGCCCAAGATAGGCAAAAATCATATGCTGACACACGCCGAACTGAGCTACATTTTGAAGTATGAGATAAGGTCTTCCTGAAAGTATCACCTTCTAGGGGGATAATCAGATTTGGTTTCAAGGGTAAGCTAAGACCTCGTTTTGTAGGACCTTATGAGATCTTAGACAAAATAGGTCCAACGGCTTACAGATTGGCATTACCTCCAAGCTTTGGAAATGTCCGCAATGTCTTCCACGTATCACAACTTCGAAAATACATATTTGATCCAAACAAAGTAATTCACCAAGACGAGATAATTCTCAATCCAGACCTGAGATATGAAGAAAGACCCGAAGCCATCTTAGATCGAAAAGTACAGCAGCTTAGGAATAAATCGATCGCATCAGTAAAGGTTTTATGAAGACATCATGGTCAGGAGGAAGCCACGTGAGAACTCGAAGACAAAATGAAAGAAAAATATCCGCAACTGTTTCACGAAGTGCGCAAATTTCGGGACGGAATTTTCTTAAGAGGGGTAGAATGTAATACCCCGTGTTGATAAATAATTATATCGAATTATTAACGTTTAACGACTTCACTGAAATCGCATTTTAGTATATCGAATAATTGATTTACCGCATACTCAACGAACGAGAATCGATATCGAATTAAAAACATTAACCAAAGTCGAGAACTAATACAGAAGTGTGTCAAGCCAGATAAATTATATCGCGATATATGTCACATCGCATCTTTCCGAATTTACATCAACCTTTTAACTTTTCAAGAACTTTTACAACCCTTACCATCAACCTCACATCCTACCCTATTACCTAATTACTAGCTTGTACCTTAAGATCTACAAACAACTTTTACATAAAACAACATAGAGCCATTCGGCAGCTCAATCAAAACAAAACAAAGAAAAAGAAGAAGAAAACAACAACAAGAAGACAGAGCTTCTCCCAAAAGCCAAGCTTTTAAACCACCAAGGAAACAAGAATTCCAAGCATAACAACCTCTCAAGGTATTAAACATCCGCACTCCAAGTTCTACTTAATTTCTTTTCGCTCAAGTTCTACTTAATTTCTTTTCGCTCATAATATCGCAAGATGCTAGATATACAAAGGAACACCTCAAACCAACTTGTAACAGAATGTAGTACATGATATGCAAGCTAATCATCTAGAATCATTCTTTGAAATAAACCATAAGCATGCATATAAACTCCGTTTACCTCTCATAGGCGTAAATTGAGCTTAAAATGTATGCACCTCATATATAATTTTTCGAACACTAAAATAATAAAGATACTAGTTGTTTAACAAGCGCACGTCTCTATTTGGACCGAGCTACCTAGGGCTCGGGCTTTCGATCGAATATCATAAAAGAGTAGGGCTCGGTCACTAGTCGATCCTACAACGGCGCGATGGCTATAAAGGCAGCCATCAAGGCACCGTCCCGTGATGATACCGTAACGACATAGCAAAGGAGCGGTGATGACGAGGCTCGCCAACTCCAATCGACGCGGAAACCCGAAATCAAAACGAGAGAGATGGTGAGAGACAGATGAGAGAGAAGAAGTGCACGCGTGTGCTAGTGTGTTTGCACTGTGAAGAAAGAAACAGCGCCGAGCGTGGCATGACGAGGGTGCCAAGCATTGACGACGACGGTAGGCCGGCGGCGGCAACCACGGCGCTTGTCGAGGTGAGGCGGCACTCCCTGGAGGAGTTGAGTGAGAGCGAGAGTGAAAGTGAGAGAGAAATCGAGAAGGGGGTAGGAATTATAGATTTGGGGTTTTTGGGGTGATGTCCTCTGTTTTTGATTTGAGAGAGAGGCAGAGAGGAAGAGGCAATGCCTGACGGGAGCGGCGGTGGCGGCGGCATTGCGATGACGATACATCACCGGAAAAGGACGGTGGCGCCAGATGAAGAAGGGGATGGCACCGCCTGGAGAAGCTGAGTGAGAGCCGAGAGTATGAGTGAGAATAGTTGGAGGGGAAGAAAAAGAGAGGACGACATCGCGACAAGCGACACGTCGTCGGAAAAAGGGAACGACGGCGGCGAAGCTACTGAGAGGGAGATAGAGGAATGAGAGAGTCAAGAGAGGGAAAAGAGTGAGGCCGGAGGAATAAAAAAGGGGCGGCGCCGCACAACGACCGCACGCCGACGCGACGGTGCCAGAGAGGGAGAGGTGGCGCCTCCCTGGAATGAAATGGGGGGTATGCGAGAGTGAGAGAGGTAGGGGGTGAGTTAGGGTTTTAATTTCAGAAGTTGGAGTGGGCCTTGGGCTGGGCAAAAAAAAAAAGAAGAAGGAGAAATGGGTTGGGCCCTGATGGGCGAACAAAAAAAAAAAAGAAATGGGAATGGGGAAAGAAATGTTTTAAGCGATGGGCCTTAATCCTGGTGAGTGGACCGAAAAATAAAGAAATAAATAGGCTACTTAAGATTTAATTACCTAGCTCATTCAGGATTTAATTGATGGACTGGAATTATTTATGGGATAGAAGCCCAATTCAAAATTCTTATAAAAGCATGGACTGATTCCTTCCTTAGCCCAACATCCATATTTTGTTGTTAGACTCAATTGTCTAATTAATATTAACTAGGATCTATTGTTTAAATAATTTATAACAGACCCTCTAACTTTCGATCGGACCTCTAATTATTAATAAAATTTAGCTAAAGATGAATTAGTTTAGACTCATTTATTAAGCCATTGGGGTTGTTCAATTATGGAATAAGTATTTAAGACCCGCTTAAATTCTCTAATTAATTAGCGATTGATTTCTTCTTAATCAATCATGCGAACGAAGCGATCTTTAAATTTCTAAATATCAGAGGACGAGTTAGGATTCTCAATATTTATTAATATCGATAAATGCGAGACTTAGTAAAAAAATGTAAAACCCCTAATAAAATCTTATCGAATAAGATTTAGAAGTTCTTTTGATAAGAATGTTCATTCGTTCGGACTTCTTATTTATTTTATTGCGATAAAGGTCGGACGACGAAGTGACGTGACAGCAACAGAAATGACTGTGAACTGTGAGTAATGGTGCTGACAGGTGGGCTTTCATATATATAAACAAAATCAAATGATTCATTTAAGCAGTTATTTTCTTTTCAAGATCTTTGAACTGAAAATGTTTTAAATATTGTCTTGCCATAAATGTTTTGAGATTTATGTATGATACCTATCTGTGTTTGGCTATGCCAAAAACCCGAGAATCGAATTCGAGTCCTATACTAGGGACCCCTAGGCAGGATTTATGTACACAAGTGACCGAGAGTCATCTTAAAGGGGTGAGTGGTCCGGTGACCGTGGAAGGAGGCCTCCTTCCCGGGACATAACAATTGTTACAGATATAGAGATTACAAAAGAACTTAGACTGATCAGTCGAACTTTAAGATTCACAAAAGAATTTAGTAAGCTTGGGCCTTTTACGATAAAACCCCTTGCATTACTGATGGGATGGTTTGACAATTATATATGTATCTTTCGGCATGTGACCACTGAGTGCTTTTGGACTCAGCCCTGCATGTATTTCTAAATGTGCAAGTTGAGCAGTGATGGGTGAAGGTGGAGTGCCGAGCGGGCTTTTGTCAGACATATTAGATAAACTTTTGGGGAAGATACATGTCCTCCTACATGTATCTTAATTTCTAATCCCGCTGCGTACACTCGTTTTTGTAGTCAGTCTAATGCTCGATCCTTCATAATTAAGTTAATGTATGAACTTATTGTGGTCTGATCCTTGTGACTGTCCCCATCTTGTCTATGATTCATTTTGGATAATTCTCGTTCAAATCAGTTCATTCTAGCAACATCAATCCCCTTTCTATCCCCTCTTCTAATCTTCCCTCCCTAGTCACGGTTTTCCCAGCTTGGCTATCCTTAGCAAAGTCCGATTGTGACACAAATGCTCTCAAGCCATGAATGAAATATGCTTAGAAATATGTTCTAAGGCTGTATTTAAAATTTGGGAATTTTTGGAGCATGTTTAATATTTTTCGATTTATGTTATATTTCTTTTTATATGTGATAAAGCATGATTTTGTGAATATTATTTGATATTGTTTCTTGTTGATGTATTAGAAGCATGTAGCATAAATATAATAATATTCAGAATATTTTTGGAATTTTCTTGTATTTATTTTGATTTTATTTGTTGGAAAATAGTTGAGATTTAGTGTTTAATATATGATATGAACATCATATATTAATCTTGAAATTATTGAAACACTACTCCTATTTTTCACAAATGGGCTGAATTTATTTATGTATTTTTAAGCCATTGTTTGATTTTATTTGTTGAGAAATAGTTGAGATATAGTGTTTAATATATGATATGAACATCATATATTAATCTTGAAATTTTTGAGACACTACTCCTATTTGTTCATATGTACCGAAAACTATATATATATATATATTAGTTTTATTTGATTTTTATTTGTTGAAAACAATATGATATGTGATGTTTAGAAATAATATGAACCTAATATGCATTGTTGGGAATTTATTGAACACATATACAATATATGTGTGAGGACAAAAAGAATTCCAAACATTTAGTTCATATTATAAATATTGGTTGATGTTTATTGTTAATATTACATGTTTATTGCATATTATAAAGATATGGTGAAGTGAATGGAATTTATTGAATATATATGTATATATATTATAATTACCGAAAATATACATGTAGTAAAAAGCATGTGTTTTAATTTTAATGTATGATATGAGATGATATTTCATGTTTAGTATATGACATAAGCATGATATGATTTTTGTGGAATTTATGGAACACAAATACTCATTAAACCATGATTACCGAAAATTACATGCTTGATTACTCATGCTTTTAAATTTTATTTGATGGTATTGAGTTGATAATTAAATTCTATAGTATCGTAGGAATATAACATAATTTTATTGGAATTTATTGGATATATATGCTAATTATTGCTAATTACCGAAAACATAGCAAAATGGTTAAGTATGAGTTTAATTTTAATGATAAATGATGCTATGATAGTTAAACTATAAGCTTGGAATGAATGGTTGTGATTGTGATGAATGAATGAAACACTTATGCACACATACACAATGGTTTTGCATTATGTTAGAAATTAGGGTTTTCTAATGTTTTCGTATAGTTTATGTTGTGTATGGTATTGTATAGTGTTGAATGGTTATGTTTATATTGTACCGACAAACAAAACCCCAAACGTAAATAACATAACACTTTATGTACGAGAATCCAAAGAAATCGACCAATTTCGATGACTTAAGAAGGAATTAACGAGAATCGAAGCTAGACACGAATTTAGGGTTTTCTATTAATAATAGGATACTCAAACGTGAGTTCCTAAGTTAAAGAAACCAAAAGCCGAGTTACAACGTTAATACTCAACAACGATAATCTAATACGATATTAGATTGAGCGTTAAGACAACTCGACAACAAATAGCGATTATACAACTTATATAATCTCCGACGAGTTAAGAGAAAAAAACAATGTCGTAAAGTGTAAGCAAAGATTCGCACATAAGATGTCGATCTTTATGTCTCGAGGGTCGAGTTAATATTCCCGATGAAATTCATCTATTCCTAAGTGCTTACTTACATGATAGCATGTGATCACTTGAATCATAAGTCAGGACTCCCCTTTTATTCGTTGTGCTAATACGACAAGTCGTCAAGCATAACCTACTAGGACGTAACTACAATTGTTAAGTCTAGTTAGTGGCTTGAGAATATCCTAATATACCAATCACAACTTGAATACTAACAATCTATAACGTAATAACGTTTAGAAGAACACTAAGGTTAAGAGTCGAGGATAGACTCGAAGTATACGACTCATAAGTTGAGGTTCATCTATGTAATACCCCGATTATTTAAACGCCTAATTACGATATTAATTTCGTAAATTAGAATATTATTATAATAATTTGATTAATAAACTATCGAATAACGATTTCGATTATTTTGGAATAATAAATTCCTATGTACATTCACGAATGAATGTGAATTGAGAAATACGAATGTGTAACGTATTTCAACTGTATTAACTCTACGTCGATTACGTATCGATATTTATAGGCTCGTGATATTTTCTAAGTTTTTAAGCTTAGAATTTAATTCCATTATTATGGGAATTATTTAATAAAGTGATTATAGCTTTATTACGACCATTTTGAGATGAGTCGATATTTAAACGTTTGAGACGTTTCAAACGTTAACATTTGGAGATGACTTGAGAATCAAGTCAAATGATCAAGGAATTATGGTATTTAAATTCCTATGATTATTTTATGTAATTAGAATATTATTTAGCATTGAAATAATGCTAGAAAATTTTGGAATGATATTTTTGATTATTTATGATTCTCGAAAACCCTAAATCGAGAATTAGGGTTTTCTACCTATGGATTAATTCCAATAATTTTTCCTATGATATAATTTATCATCTAAAACATGTATTATGATATATATGTATAATTAGCATGAAATAAATTATATAGCTCATGTAGAATGAAAGATGCGTGAGTGTTGTGTTCAATACACACATTCACGTCATTTTGGAGCTTAAATTGCTAAGTTGTGAATTAATTTATGCAAGTAGATTCTAATATACACTAATCAAGAAATTAACCAAGTGGGATATATTTTTGTGAGAGGAGCCGAAAATGTTGACTAAATTTTGTACAAAAAGCTTGATTTTCCTACCACTTGAGTGTGAAATTTTTGGGATAAAGTGTACAAATACACATGCATAATACATGGTAAAATCTGAAAATTATTTCCTTCCCACTCCTCTGAAGTCGACGGCCAATGTGCCTCATGAAACAAAATTTAATTGTGCTTCCCAAAAACTTTTATAAAGCTATTACAAGTAGTAAATGTAGTTAATGCTTGTAAGGGATATTTTCTTTCATGACCTCACAACTTTGACTAAGTTAATTCATTTTGTTCTGTGAGAGTTGAGAGAGAGCCGAGAGTTGTGTGTGATTGTTTCATTTTTTTTTATTATTATTTTTTTGCTAAGTATATATATTTACTCTTTTGCATCACAGAACATACTTCACACTTTGTCCTCTCCCTCTTTTCTTTCTTCTGCCGAGAGCATTTCTTTTGAAAACCAAGTTTCATCTTCTTCCATTCTCTCAAATAGCTTGAGCTCTAGTTACCCTACAACCGATCGACTCCGTTAACGAGGTTAGATATCGAACAAGCTTCGATAAAACCTATCTTTTTCAATAATCCTACGGTTTAAATAATTATTTTTAGCATGTATTATTTATGTAATAAATCATGCTAGCATGTTATAAGCTTAGAAATTATGTTACATATGTTAAAATGTGCATAGATTATTTATTTCCTAAGCTTAACAATTTATTTAAATTATTCTAGTGATGCTCGATTTTTGCTAGGATGTTTTTAATGTTGGATTATTGACTTATAGTGTTGTAGGAGTGCATGATATTAATTTAGAAATTTTGGAATTCATTTGCTAAAATTTTGAAAAACTGCCGTGAATGCTATAGGTTTGTACTATGGTGTATAGGTTGATTTTATTAAACCTTAGGTTACAATTATGTTATATATTGATATTGGAGCCTAGTGTATAATTATTAGAATTTTGAAAAATTATGGACTAATTCTCATGAAAACCGTGACCTTTATAATGTATATAGGTGTATTCCAAATTTTTCTATAGTGATATTAATACATATTAATGATCATAGTGTAAAATAATACACTATATGAAATTAGAGGATTTTTTGGAACAAGTTTGGAAAATATTGTGTTATAGCCGTGAGCTATGTTGTGAAATTAAGGAATTTTAATTCATTTTTTAATCAATAATAATAATTTATTATATGTCTAAAAAAATTATATTAGACATAATTGAATTTCTGAGGATTATTAAACATAGAATATTATGTTTACGATGAAACATTATATTAAATAACGTTAAAAGCATAAATAATGCTTAATGTATTAAGAGATTAATATTGAAAGAAAATATTAATTAAGTTTATCGATTTACGTGAAAAATCGAGGATTAAAGTTTTATTAAAATAAATCGATTGAAAATTAATTTATATTGATTTTATTCATTAAAATATGAGTTATTGAAAATTTATTAAGAAAAGTCAAAATGGTTGACTTTCAAATTAACGCATTTAAATCGTTCGTTAAATACGCTAATACGTGAAAAAAACGTATTACTTTTATCTGAATATCTCATTTGTGAGAAAAGATTTCATAATTGAAATCATTTTATTGAATAACGTTATTATACGTTAATTATTTAACCTAAAAGGTTAAAATGAGACTATAGATCATATTACGCCTCTCGATATACGAATTATTTTTATTGATATACGATCGCTTCAACGTATTAAGACGTATAAATAATCATCGAAACTTCAATTATTAATTTATTTAGCAAGGTTGAATGAACTTTGAAAATCTCAAAAGCGTGCCAACGCATTAAACGTACATTTTGCGTAAAGGTGGGACGTGAAGTTCACGCTACGACGATGGTAAGAGCACGCACGCATGTGAAATTCGAAGTCCAAAGTAAAGGTGGGCTTTACTATACTCGACTGATAAATCTTTGTCAAATGATTATTTATGATGCTTTATTGCAAGCAATATTTATGAACTGATTTATTTAATTACCTGCCCAAAATGTTTATATTTTATGTATGTATCCAATCCATGATTATTGATGCATATGGTTGGGTAGCCCCCACTTTATGACATGTTGAATTGTGATTTCTTGGAAGTACCCCAAGAATGATGGAGAATTCATATCATGTGCCGAGACGGCCCTGGATTTTGTGCAATCGATTATTTTGTGATTTGTGTCTTTGAAAGGGTGCTCGGTCACGGCGTCTGTGAGAGGAGGCCTCTCCAATAAGAGAATTGTTGTGAATGATTATTGTGGTGGATATGGATCATACATACGTGGAAAATGCTTGTGGCGATATTTATTGAAAATGATGTAAAATATTTAGTAAGCACGAGTATTTCAAATTAAAACCTCGTGTTACTTGTGATGGGGCAAAGTAATTCAAACCGTGATAAATTATTTTCGCATGAGCCATCGAGTGCATTATTTGTACTCACCGCATATTTGTTTTAAATGTGCGATTGAGCCGGTAATGATGGTGATGGGCGGAGATGTTGAGTAGTCGGGGGTCTTTTGGTATTTATTATGTTTGAAAGAACCCTGGGTGCATATCGTCATATATGCATTCACATGCTTTCATTGATATTCTAAATATTTTGTATGTTATTGCGATAGGTTGTATCTGTTCAATTATCGAACCCATCGTTAAAGGAACTCGTAGCCTTTACATTGGTATATGACTTTTGCCTTGTGAATAAGGATTGAATTGCTTTTGCCTTGTAAATAAGGTTTGATCATTGAAGTTCGATAGATATTATTCGAAATCTTTTGATTACTTTTATCAATTGTTTGCATTCATCGCTCCAAGCTCAGCCTTCTAATCATCCCTTGGATTAGAGCGGTCAGACAATCTATGAATGATGAAGTAAAATGGTTTGGGAATTCGAGAATGTAAGATAATAGAAATTATCTTAAAACCATCACATGAAATCATAAAGAAACCCTAATTGGGAACTTTAAGTCGTAATCTATAAACGACCTTCGATTGATAGAAAGAATCTAAGAACGGTTATTTTCTTATGAAGGGTTTGATCATACGTAGTTGCGAGGAAGGACACTCACACATTGCTTTGCTTAGAACAATTAGCTTCGGATTAGCAGGTGGGCTCTCTTGAAACAAAATGACATGCATGTCTATCTCAAAGCATGATTTACAAAAGCTTTATGAAATATTATTGATGAACTGTTATTGATTGCCAAATGTTTATGTTTTGTTGTGATCCTATCTGAGATTAGTATATCCAATGTGGTATGTGAATGTGTTGGTCCACCAACGTTAAAAAAGGATAACGATCGGATCCGACTTAGTTAAGGACTAACTCGGATTGTGTACACATGTGACTGTGTGTTAAGGTTAGCTACCTCGACCGGTCACGGAGACTATGTGTAGGTGGCCACCTCCATAGTGCGAATGAATGAATGAATGAATGAATGATCAGATATGGAACAACGTGGATAAAATAGTTCGGCCGAACGCTTTTGGAAAATGATAAAATGTTTGATAGGCATGAGTCTTTCAACTAAAATCCTCATGTGCTATTGTGGGCAGTTCAATAACTTTTGGATAAAGAAAATGTTTTCGGCAATGAGTCCACTGAGTACTTTTTTACTTAGCCCTGCATCTCGTTTTTGATGTGCAGGTTGAGCAAGGATTCATGATGGGTGCAAGGTGGTGCAGAGTGGCAGTTGATTTGATGCTTTATTAGAAAGGTTTCTAGAACCTTGGGCATGTATCGTCATATGCATGTCCACATGTTTATTGCTACCTAACTCTAATATTATTTTGATGTCTTGATTATAACTGCTTTCATACCGTATTGAACTTGAGGTCGTACCTCGTTCCTTGAATTGCGCCCTGATTGGGTTATATTTGAACTTTGAACCTTTTAGCAAGTCCTTCTGTGACTTGAGTTGGTATTGAACAGTTTATCCCTTTTTAGGTCCATGCATTTCTGAGTAGTTCAATTGTTAATTGCATTGATTAGTTATGTATATATCCGCTGCATTATCATACCAGTGACGATCCGTATGATCCGTACTTCCTTGGGAAGTCGGGTCGTCACAATGAACGTGCTTTGTTCAATACATGTTTTGTGTTTTGTGGCAACATGCAGTTTTATGTTTTGTTCAATACATTTTTATGGTTTTCGACAACAAATCTCTCATCCATCCTTCTCTGTCAATTCCGCCGTCTCTTTCCCTGATTACCGGCAAATTCACCGTGAACCACCGCCATAGCCACCATATTTCTCAATTCTTCGATCATCTATCAAATTTATCTGCTATTTTTTCTCAAAATCCATCAATTTTCTTCTTTTTTCTTTCTTTCAAAATCTATTGTTTGTTGTTGTTTGTTTATATTGCTGCTATTCGCTGGTGCTGCCACCATCTTCGCCGATGCCGTCCACTTCCGTTGCTGTCGTCGTCGTCTCTGGCGCCATCCGTTACAACCAAGGAGGAGAAGAAGAAGGCTGATTTGATTTCTTCCCATTTTGCCCCTTGCGAAAATAAAAGAAGAAAAGAAAAGAAAAGGAGCACCATGTATCAGCTTGTGGTGCGGTCACGTGTTCAAAATGTATGGTCTAAATTGGGTACTACATACTATCTGGGGACCGGATATTACGGACACCCAACCCTATATATATATATATATATTCACTTCGACGATGAAATATGTGAGAAAATATCGAAATGAATTTGAATGCACCAAACAAGTATAACTAAATATTGGAAAATACAATAATAAGATTATGTTCAAAATATCGAACAAAAATTTAAAGGGTAACACTCAACATCCACTTTCTGCTTTCATCTACATTCTATACCCATATTTCAAAATATCTATATTCCAAACTCATTTACTATTACAAACCCATATTTTTGTCTTTTCCAACTTCATTTTGGATTTATCAACTATCATCATTCTATTATCAATCCATTCAACTGATGAATATTTTCATGATTTTTTTTCATAAATTTTTATCAGATCCAACATGTTTCCGTATATTTAAATATAATCAACAGTTTATCAACCTCATATATTTATTACTAGAATATTGTTAGGTTGTGTTTGTCGGATCTTGTGATTTTTATAGGCTAAAACCAACCACATGATCGCAACAAATGAACTCCTCGTATACAAACTCCTTCACCAACACACAACACAACCCTGGTTTGTTTTCAACTCGGTGCATAGAGAACTTAGTCGATTCAATGGAATAAAATATAAAAAGAATACTGAAATAGTCGGGAAAAAACTTGAATTTTATTGAGGAATTATTAAATATTTAGTATGTAAGTATATCTCATTTCAGGAGGAGACAAACTTAATTAGCTACATATTGTAGCCAAAATTACTACATACATTCAAAAAGGAAACTTTAAAAAACTAAAAAACTATTACAATGTTTATTTTGAAAAAAAAATGAAGAAAAATATGACTATCTTGAATGTTTAATAACCATACATTGATTATATTCCTAGCATGCTCCTATATAATTAATTGCAGCATAAGAATTTTCTTGTGTTTACCTACGAATTTATGGCACAGTTGATCAATGACTGACTCCATCTTTGATCTTTTAGACTATGTCCCGCTTACCTGATCTCCAATACCGAGTTAGACAAATCTTTGGAGAACACCATATTTTGTCTTACCTAGGTGGTTTTTGAAATCTATAGTAGTAAATCGAATACTACTGGCTTTCTCTTATCTTGTATTTATAGTGCTCTTTTAAAATCATAATTTGATCAAGATTTTGATACATCTAATGTTGGAAAAATTCCTAAGTTGCTGAAAATTAATCTATCTTAACCGTGTATTTTTATTAGATCCCAAAACATCTGATGATTACCTTGCTGCTGTAACTAATGCTACAGACTTGTTCTAGAGTTATGCATTTGCGTTACATATTACAGCAGTAGAACTACCAACTTGGATAGGCCCAAAACTGAACGAGTTTAAGCAGTACTGAAGTCAGTCTTACTGGTTGGAGTATCAATATCAGCATAATTAATAGAAGCTCAATTGAAGGATCACGGACTGAAGAACTATAGACTGATAGAAGGTCAACTAATGTCTGAAGAACTGAAGTATGATGATGCTGATGAACAGAGCTATTGGAGTAAAGTCAAAGACTGAAGACTGACGCCGAAAGATCAAAGGTTGAAGATCGGAGACTAAGACCCAGCACTAAAGAGATGAAGGAGTTATGATATGACTAAGTGTCATATCACCACCGATCATTGTCTCGCAGGTCAAAGCGGCTATCGAGTCAAAGTCAAGTCCCGAGTCAAAGCTGGCAATCATGGGTCAAAGCTAAAGTCCTGAAGTCAAAGCTGCCAATCGATAGTCAAAGCTGAAGATAAGTAGTCGATGCTAGTTATATTAAGTCAAAGCTCACTGATGAAAGATCAAAGTTGATTGTTTATTTATGTCTGCTGAATACATCATCGACTCGGTGTGGTGACAAAGATGGGAGTCCACTGGCGACAAAGATGGAGCGATGCGGGCCCAACTCAAGTGAATCTTGATAAAACACCTTGAGTGTTTAACTTACCATGTGTGCTAGCATATCTGCAGAAGATATGTCTTGTCAGGAGACTATTTTCATAATTACAGAGCTATAGTGTACGATGATATAGACATCTGATAGCGACGTACTAGGATTCTCAATGGGAAGAATTCAAATGATAATTAGAAGGATTTAAATGGTAGCCCCTCCAACGACTCTATTCATATTCCCCTCTATATATATTATGCAGAATACAACCTTTGAAGGTTACTGAAACGGTGCACAATTGTAATCTCAAAGTATTTAAGCTCAAGCCAACTAAACAAATTTTGAAGAAGGAAGTTAACGGTGCTATAAGTAAATCTCAAGAGCTCACACATATCTATTAGCTCGAGATTTCAGTATACACTTCCATAAGTCTGGGATATTCATCTTGAATATCTTAAGCATAGAACATACTGAGTTTGAAGTCTATGTCAACTCAATCCTTAGTTGGAAACCCTTCTACTAAACCCCCAAAAAGTTAAGTAGAAGTTTGGGCAAGTCGGCAACGAAGTGTTAGGTGCTGAAAGCTTGGTCATCTAGCACCGGTAAGATAAAGTTTAAGTCGACTGCATCTTGAAAGCAGTTAGTGGTTCCTCGCACCAACAAGCATAGGAGGAACGCCGAGCTAGGCGGGATACTATAAGGTGACCTCATTATCTAGGTTTACTCTTGTACCAGTAAACAATATCCAATCCAAAGTTAGTGGATTAACTGAGCAATCAGTTCGTGTACATAGGTGTTGATCTCTTTGAAATATGTAAAAATCAACGTGTTATTTACTTTTAGTAACGATTTAAGTTTACAAGTTATTGAACTGATTATCAACAATACACAACAGCACAACATGGTTTTGAAACCCTCTATCAGTATCCCATTGATACAAAAGAGATATAAGCTGAAAACTGCCTAATCAATATTTGACTAAGTATTTCAAACTAGCTTTAAGTTTTCAGTAAGGCAAACACAATAACCATCATATTCCGCAAGTACATCAGTTATCAGTCCAACTGACTGACTATCTTAGCAGTCAATGGGTTTGCTAACTGATAATACTCAGTACAAGACATCAATTATTTGAATTGACCAGTAGTACTATCATCAGTACTAGACTGCCAGTTATCCGACCAGCTACACCTAGTAGTCAATTAGTCTTGTCAAAAGAAAAGGTTAAAATTTATCTAACTGGTGTATTTTTCCATTTCCCCTCCGTATACTCAAGTACATATCCAGCGGGACCCATAATCTAATAAATACAATAATTTTCTTTTACCTATAAGAAAATTCGTTTCTAGAATAATTATCTCTAGATATATTTTGATATCAAATAATCCTATCTAGACTATGAAATATATTAAATTAATAATATAATTAATAGAGCCCAATCCATTAGGACCCATCATAGGGAGGAGAGGGGAAAATATCAAGACAAGCAAACCTTATTGAGCCAATTTAGAGATCAAATATAAGGAATAAAGATGAGTCTAAACTTAATTAATTATCTTATGTTCATTCTAGAGCATAAATTAATTCATAAATATTTATTCACCCCACTAGAAAATAAATGCTAACTTACCCCTTTATTATTGAAGTTGAGTCGAGCTTGTATTTAGACTTACGAATCTTCGTATTTAAGATATCGCACATCCATTAATTATTTATAGCACCCTGTCTCCTTAAAATAATTAATCTCTTAATTAATTCCTTAAATAGTACTACTCAATCTTATGATCGTACCTGAGCTATCTCAACTTATATGATTTAGTACGATAACCTTTTAAGCTCATTAAGGGGACGTCATCATCCTGAACGGATATGATTACTCGATACATGTAACACCCCGACTTACTTAATCAAGTAATTAGGCTGTTACGTGGGTTAAGAAAGAAAAGAAAGGAATAAAGATGAACATAATAGTTTGATGCCACAAGTTAAACAAACCTGACAAAGAATATACATATTCAAGCATGCTAAAAGAGGTAGAATGGAATCTGACAAAGGATGATTTTAGGTCCTCAAACCAAGAGTAATCGAACAAAGAAAACAACGGCTGAAGATGAATAATCAGAATAAGATAATCAAGATCAATTACGACATTGATCTGATATCACAGGTTAAGCTAATTTTACAATGAATGTAAGAACTCAAACATGCTTTCACCAAAATAAAATCTTTGGTTAGCTAGGGTTGAAAGCATGACTCATCAATAACTTCGAAGCATTTTATACAATATTGGATCCAACAAAATAATTCTGGATATTCAAAAGAAATCCTTGTTCATAGAAGCAAGTCGACATCATAAAAGAGATGTCAAGATCCCAACAATGAAATGAAACTGTCATCAGGACAAAAATCAAAACATAAACAAGCAAAGGCCAAAGTTTGGCAACAAGAAGTGTGGCTGAGAATCATGTATGATGACATAAGACTCTGGGCAAACGAGACAAGACAACAACAAATTAACAATACCATCATGAGACAAAACATCTAGAGAAGCTCCTCTGCACAACATTCGATTCCAGCATCCTCTCGAGCTCATCCTGCACATTTAGAAATATATGCAGGGCGTGAGTACTAGATGCACTCAGTGGGTATATGCCGAAAACATTTGAAACATTGCTCTTAGAGCTATAAGATTGACTTGTCATAAAATTTGCAACACACAGAAGTTTTCAGTTAAATAGCATGTGCATGCTTCTTAAATAAACTTACTTGCTTTCATGCTCATATATTCAAGATGCAACATTTAACATGCGTCTGCAGACATTATCTCATTCATTAACCATATCTACGTACTCTTATGTTGAGAAGTAGGCCTCCTTCTCAAACACCGTGATCGGCAATTTAGCTCACGATCACTCTGTGTACACAAACCCTTACTGGCAGCTCGTCCAGCATAGGGCCGATATCGTCCATCTCTCGTAGATAGGCAACATGCTCAAAAACTTGGCAAGTCAGTCAACTTTTCATAAAAATGCATATCATATCATTTTGTATGCAAAAGCATATCATTTCTCATTTTTAAGAAGGATTTTACCCACCTGGCAACAATCACTCAAGTGGACTTTACGTTCTGTCCTTCACTTCTTTCTTCTCTGAACTTGGCCCTTCATCAACATAGAGTAGCGTATAAGCATACCAGGAACCAAACAATAAGATAAACTCTTTATCTTATCTAAGTCGTCAACACGACTATAACTTCTTGATATTCAAGACTCTATAGTCTATGAACATTTAGGTCATTGCATCCTCTAACATCTAAACATATATCAAGACTTAACTAAGCCTCATATGACTAAACAAGCATAGAGGACAAACTTAAGCCATCTAATCTTAAACAAAAACCAACAACTCTTTACAAACATAGCTTATGACCAACGTGAATAATCACGTGAGACGTCATCTAACATAAACGAACCTCTATACATGCTCAACTATCATCAACGATCATCAATAAATCATCAAAATCCAAAGATCAAAGCTCTAGCATTGAAAACCCAATTTGACGTCAAACTAAAATTTTTCATTTTTAAAATACGTCGGCCAAAAAATCCGAATAAATCATTTTAAGCTTTATTCATATCATAGAATCCAAATATGAAGTCAAAATGATCAAATAAAATCAAAAATCCCACCTTATGTGAGACATAAGTTTCGGCCATTTGGGGGTTTTTGCATAGGTTCGATTTCGATCGTTTTTCTTGCTCAAAACATGTTTATATTTACCCAACAACACATATATGAAGGTATATCAAGCATATAAACAACATAAGTTCAAGATCTAGGCCTCCATGTTTTCGAAAATTTCAAGAATTTCCAAAGGATGAAGTCATGCTCGAAAATTCAACACAAAACAACTCATAGGCGATAGATCTAACATAATATTAAGAAATAATGGAACAAAACATGTTCCTTCAAACAAACTCAAAAGGACCGAAAACTTGGAGCTTCAAAAGTTCATGATTTTCGAATTTTTAAACCATAAATATGTTCTAGATGTGAAGATCTACCTTTATGCGAAGACGGATCGCGAATTCATCGGTTAGATCTTTGTAGAATTGAGCTTGAATGGAGGTGTGTGTGTATGTGTAACAGCCCCTAAATCCCAAGTATGGATTAGCAGGGACTATTATTTGGAACAGGATTAAGAAACGCAATTATAATATAAAGTACTAAGTTTTGAGACATATATCGAGATATTTCTAAAACTTCAATCGTTCAAGGTTCGACTGAACATATTGTACAAATGACTTCGTAATCTAGCAATGGAAAACATGTGATGTGTACATATGACGATGTACCATCAAGGTATACTATCACGACAACTTTCCTATTGCTCAACACCGCCCATCGCATCACTGACTCAATCGCACATTTAAAACAAATATGCGGTGAGTACAAGAATGCACTCGGTGGGCTTATGCCAAAACATTTTCATTAAATTACTCGCCTCATTAGTAACACACGAGGTTTTAGTAGAAAATACTCGTGTTCATTGAAACATTTTTTCATTTTCATAAAGTTATGCGGCGGACATATTTTTCGTCTGTATGATCCGTATCATTTCCCTTATAACATTATCATAATTTCACATACGTTGGTAGCGAACCAACAACATTTAATATCATCATAACATCATAATATGTTGGTAATGACCCAACAACTATCAATCTCATTATAACATCATACGTTGGTAGCGAACCAACAACATTCATATCATCACATCATCCTCCTCATAATACATCATACTATCCTCCTCATAATACATCATTCCATCCTCCTCATAAATAATTTATACCATCATCCTCATAAACAATTTATACCATCCTCCTCATGAACATCATACCATTCTCCTCATAAACAATTTCACCTCATAAACATTTCATTCATCATAATATGTTGGTAGCGAACCAACACTATTGATAGGATCATACATAAAATCATAAACACTTTGGGCAGGTAATCATTTCAACATCATTTCTCAACAGAGAGCATTGTAAAATAAACATTTGATAAACATTTTATCCTCGAGGAGAAAGAAATGCCCACTTGGACTATAGATCGTCTTAAACGATTTCTTGCTTTGTCAACTCGTCACGTCCGCGTCCAACCTTTACGTAAAAAGTATTTTAGTCGTCGGCACGTTTTTCGAGAATATCAAAGTTTGACCAACTTTGATAATTTATAAAATAATAACTCGAATCTTTTAACAAATTTTAATACGCCGTTTTAACGCGTATTTTAATAAAATAATTCTCGTACTTGAAGGGAGATGTAATATGATCTACAGTCTCATATTAACCTTTTAGGTTAAACGTTGGACGTGTAATAACGTCTTTTAAATAAAATGATTTCAATTATGAAATCTTTTCTCACAAATGAGATATCTTAAAAAAAAGTAATACGTTTTTCACGTATTAGTGTATTTAATCAACGTCTCCATACGTTGTATCAAAAGTCAACATTTTGACTTTTCTTAACACATTAAATAAATAATATCAATATAAATCGATTTTCAATCGATTTCTTTTCCATAAAATTCTAATTTCTATTTTCACGCAAATCGATAAACTTTATTAATATTTTCTTTAATACTAATCAACTAATACTTTAAACATTATTTTACAATTCTAACGTTATTTAATATAACGTTTCGTCGTAAACATAATATACTATGTTTATAAATTCTCGAAAATTCTAATTATGTCTAAAATAATTTCTAGACATATAAAGTATTATTTTCTTGATTAAAAGGATTTAATATCCTTTATGCTCCAACTAATAGTTTTCGCCCTTTTCTTAAAATTCTCAAACTTCTTCCAAAATTCTTCTAAATTCATATAGTGTACTATATTATCATGGGTTCACTAATATGAATTAACATTAGCTATAGAAAATTGAACATCAATTTCCTATACCTTATAGCTTTCGCCATTTACACCAATATAGCAAATATTTTCTAAAATTCCATTAATGCCTAAATATAGCTATATAGCTATAATACATCATAATATTCAACAAGAACAACTCACACAACATCCAACTATAACTTAAAGCTTCTAAATTTTTTCAAAATGAAACATATATTTTCCAAAAATCCTAATAAATTCATAGGGTGCATAATCAAGGCCCTAGATCAATAATATGCTAAGATATCATTTAAATAAATTTTGTACATCAATCTTATATTTCTTAAATATTTTCGGTAATTATAAAATATTCACAAACAAATCCTAAAAATTTCCAAATAATCATAATGATCTCCATTACTATCATATATCATAATTCCATTAACATATGTACTTCAAGAATTTTCGATCAACACTATTAAAATCAAAGCATGCTTAGTTTGCACTTAAATCATAACACATGATCATACTCAACACTATTTATCAACAATTAAACATGATAACATAATTTATCATTTTTGTAGCATTAGGAACATAAGTTTATACATTAAAATCTAACGGTTAGAAATCGAAAAAATTAACGTATAACTAAAGCTCGTTAACTTCCTAACCTTTTAACCGATGTCGATTTAGTGCAAAGGATTTTTGTATCAAGGATTGGGTGAAGAAAAGGAAGAACACTCCTCTCTTTTTTTCTTTTTCTTATGCTCACGGCAGTAAGGAGTTGGGTAAGAGAAGTGTTTGGTTTTGTTTTAATCCTATCTCCTATATACCAAGACAAAAGAATTTACAACACCTAACCCACATCTCTACACTCTCAGCTCTCACAAGCAATTGCAAGACAATTGTCTTTGCTTTATGTTTCACTCACAAATTATGCAAGACAAAAATATATATGACTCACCAAGGTGTATATGTCATGCTAATAAATGTTCTTACACATACTTAATACACTACGCAAAAAGTTTTTTGAAGAAAACAAATATCTTGACTTAGCAATTCACAATTGCCGTCAACAATGCACAAGGGGGAAGAAAAATCTGATTTGCATTGCCTCATGCATGTACCATCTCAACACTCTATCCCAAAATATATTTAATCAAGTATCAAGAGGTGTAAACAAGCTTCTTAGTTAATTAGAAGTCAATAATTACGGCTACTCTCAAACAATTGCAAGAAAATTTGATCTCCAATTAATTTACTTTGACTTTGTGTAAGTAAAACCTCTTGGCTTACGTGAATATATAAATCATGTAAGGATAGCAAAATTTGTTCATGTAAAACTTGTTACATACATTTGGTCACGACATTTTTGAATAAAAGGGCCAAAATTTGATTTTCTTGCTATTTATACATATATAGCATAATATATGTCTTAGATGATAAATTATATCATAGGAAAAATAATTAGAAAGATTCCATGTGCCAAACTCTAATTTTCGAAAATGCTAACTTTATCCAAAAATCATTCCTTAATTCTCTAGCATTATTTCAATGCCAAATAATATTCTAAATACATAAAATAATCATAGTAATTTAAATATTATAATTCCTTGATCATTAGACTTGATTCTCAAGTCATCTCTAAACGTTAACGTTTGAAACGTCTCAAGACGTTAATTATCGACTCATCTCAAAATGGTCGTAATAAAGTCGTAATCACTTTATTAAATCATTCCAATAATAATTGAATTTAATTCTAAGCTTAAACACTTAGAAAATATTGCAACATTTTAACTATCGATACTCAATCGACGTTAAAATTATACTACCGGAAAAAAACGTTATATAATCGTATTTATCAATTCACAATCATTAGTGAATAAATCATAGGAATTTATTATTAAAAAAAAATAATCGAAATCATTATTCGATATTTTATTAATCAAATTATCATAACAGAACCCTAATTTACGAAATTAATTATCGTAATTAGGTTTTTAAATAATCGGGGTATTACAGTATGTGTGTGTATATTTCGAAAATGAGGGAGAGAGAATGATGAAGAAGGTGAAATGGTGTGTTTTGGAAGCTATATATATATATATATATATACATCATTCACTATTGCAATATTCCTTAAGAAGCTTTAACTTTTCTAGAAAATTCTAAGCTTATTACATAAGCTTTTTAATAGCTTATCTTAGAAGCTTGTCCTTAGCTTATCTCATAAGCTTAGATTGTCATTTGGGCCTATTACAACGTATTGGTGCTAGACCCAATTTACTCGGGACGTTATGTCCTCATTCGAATATTGTCATGGCCCGACTAATTAATTATAAGATTAACTAACTAATCAGGTAGTGACGGGTTAAGACAATAAAACTTTGGACAAATGAACAGGTTTAAATGAAATCAAAATTTTCAACAAACGGGCTATATAACCTCTAGAATATGGATAAGCCAACCCGCACGCAGAAGATAACTAACAATGGCAATATCAACAAGTGAGGACACAGCCTCCAAGATATATATATATATATATATATATATATATATATATATATACATAGATGTTTTCAAAACATTTACAAGGTTCTTTAAAAGTATAGTTTCAAATTTATAAGTCAACAACGGAAGAGTAGAGAATGTTGTGTATGAAGACACAACATTCAGACTTAACAAATTCCAAACAAAAGAACTCTATTAACTCAGTTCCAAGCCCACACCTCTTCACTGCTCAACCTGCACCAAATAAAATAATTTTCGGGTATGAGTACGAAAGAGTACTCAGTGGGTAATTTTCAACAAATTTTCAAACTTATAACTTTAAATTAAGTAAACCTTGAATAAAGTAACTTGAATAATGATTTTGTAGGAAACTTTTATTATCACATCACCACAAATTCATTTTTGAAACATACCGGCATCACATACCCGAGTTGGTCCCGAAGGATCTCAACTACGGTCATACCCTATCTACGTCATCCGATAGTGAGAAGTAGGCCTCCTTCCCAATACCATGGCCGGCCTACATTTGCAAGCTCACGGCCATAACCTGTGCACAGTATAATATATTTTCCTACCGTAGATAGGTAAATCGCCGTCATACCCACAATGTGGTAAAACATTCATTTTCAAAGTATTCATAATGTGGTGATTGAAAATACTTTCATAATATCAATCATTTTGAAACATAAATTCAACTTTATTCAAAAATGATTTGCAAAACATTACCCACCTCAAACGTTTACTCCACAACGTCAGGTTCTTCGTTCTTCACTTCTCGACTTTCTTTGCTTGTTCCTTGTAAAAATAAGATTATTATTGAATTTAGCAACCCTTCATTATTCATTTAATTATTTATCAATAGTGTATCAATTAACAATTCAAAACGTTTCTATTAACAACAAATTCTACCGAAATTTCGGCAGAGTAACGTCTGTAATATGTATAGCCCAAATACACCAAATTCATCAAATTTCATCCCAAACTCCTCAATACCATCACCATATACTTAAATATGTATTTAGAAACTTAAAACAAGCTTAAACTCACTCATTTACAAGTTAATCGCCTAATGTCCTTCATTCACATATATAGAATTTCCAATAGTTTTACTATCTAAATTCCATTTAACATCAAATATCTCATAATTATACTCATTTATCATCAATGATCATAATTCCATCATCTATTCAAGTCTTGATTAAAATTTCTCACATAAAATCATAACTTATACTAAACTTTAATTTTCTAGTTTTCATACCTTATATCCATAAATTCTTATAAATTCAACTTAAGCATTATTTTTATCATAGATCTCAAATATCAACTCAAATACATCAAATAAAATCAAGAAATCAAGGTTCATGGTATGCCCTTCATTTTCGAAAATTAGGGTAATTTACCTATGTTTGAATTAAATTCCCATAAATTCATTTTATACATTATTTACATCCCTAAACATGAATATCATGTCAATTTACTCAAATAAAATCAAAATCATTAAGTTCATATTACATGAAATTTTCAAAAATTTCAATAATTGAACAAACATAGTTTAACTTTTAATTTCTTCATTTATATGTTGTTTATAAGCATACCTAAACATATATCTAAGCTTAATTCAATCATAGCCTAACATATAAATCATATTCAAAAATTAGGGTTTCATGATCAAACTTTAATTTTTCAATTTCATTTATATGTTGTTTATAATGCCTTTGGGTTATACAGACTCGGATTTTCAAGCTGACTGTGATGTGAAAAAGTCTACCTCTGCTATGTGTTTACCTTGGGAGGTGGAGCCGATCTGGCGGAGTGCAAAGCGGCGATGCATTGCGGACTCTACCATGGAAGCGAATATGTAGCCACGGAGGCTTCTAAGGAGGTCAGATGGTTCAAGAAGCGCCTCATGGATCTAGGTGTGGTACTGGTTTGCCCAAGAGTATCATAGTTTCTCGTGATAACTCGGGTGCAATGGCAAACTCGAAGGAACCACGGACCCACAAGGCGACCAAACACATAGAGAGAAAGTACCATGTCATACGAGAAATCGTTAGACGAGGTGACGTGCTGATTGCAAAGATTGATACAACGGATAACCTAGCGGATCCATTCACGAAAGCTCGCCGCTATAAGTCTACGTTGGGCACGTTAGAGGACTTGAATTGCGCTAGATGGCACCGCTAAAGCCTGCCAGAATAAGTCTACGTCGGGGACGTTAGAGGACTTGAATTGCGCTAGATGGCACCCACTTAGAAAGGAAACTTTTGTATAAGTGGGAGAAGCAAAGTGATGGTTTTGTTTGTAATAGCTAGTAGAGACACATTGTATACTAAAAGTTTGCTTTAGTATAAGTGGGAGATTGTTGGATTTTGTATCTTGAAAGCGCTTTGGTTAAGCTTGTATACAATGTTTCTGTTACCACTATTACAATCTCCTATCCGAAATGAATACTTGATTGCATATATCGTGTCCCCTTATCTCATATATAAGTTAGATCATACGGTTTGTAGAAGATCACGAAGTGCGTATGATTGGTCAAGCTTAATGAGATATAAAAGTTTCACAACCGAGATAACTTGAGGACGAGTTGTCGGTATAGGCTGCGGTATAGATAAGAAGTGACTTGGTTGCTTACCTATGCTGGTACGTCTCTGACGTATTGAAGGATCACAGTGAGATGAGTTCTTCTATCTGACCGTCGTGAAGAACCAAGATCTCGGTGACTTAGGATGATCTAAACCTCGATAAGGTATTAGATGAGTATGAGTTCTTGACCATCACTTTGACTTGTTATGGGTGAGGGTTATATGTTCTAACCCAATATTCTCCGTGATCTTGGGTGGTGGCGGTGCTTGTATGTCATGCTAGTTATCTCAGACGAGTCACCGTATCCGTTTAGGATGATGACATTCCTTAAGGAGGTCGAAAGGTTTATTGTACTAAACCCCGCAGTTGAGTTAGCTCAAGTACAATAATAAGGTTGAGTGGTACTACTTAAGGAATTAAAGATATTAATTATTTTAAGCGATGTAATGCTATAAATAATTAATGGACGCTCGATATCTTAAATACGGGATTCAGTAATGTCTAAGTGCAAGCCCGACTCAACTTCGGTAATAAAGGGTAAGTCAAGATTTATTCTCTAGTGGCATGAATAAATGTTTATAAATTAATTTATGTTCTGGTGAACATAAGATAATTAATTTATTTGAGGCCCATCTTTATTCCTTGCATTTGATCCTCGGGTCGGCCCATCCAGCCCGTAAGCTAGGCAAAATCGGTGCCCTATGCTCTTCAAGGCAAGGATTTGATTCTCTTAATCCTATAAGGATATTATTATATTTATGGGATATGCATAGATCCTTTCCATATAAGATTATGGTAATAATCCTTTCCATAAAGGTTTATGGTAATTTCCATATGGGATTATGGTAATTTCCATAAAGGATTATGGTAATTTCCACATGGGATTATGGTAATTTCCATATAGGATTATGGTAATTTCCATATGGGATTATGGTAATTTCCATATAGGATTATGGTAATGCATTATAAATATGAGGTAAGAGATTAAATCTAGGTCAATGATTAATAATCATCATCATAATTTTCGAGACTCCCATTGTTCTTGGGAGAGAATTTTCGAAAAAGTGTAGAGAGGATAAAGGGTGATTTTTCTGAAGCATTCTCCATAGATCGTCCTCACTCGACGTTGGAGATTGGGAAACCGGGATACAGTCCAGAAGGTCAAAGCACGAGTCTCGATCCATTCCGCCTCGACAGATTCAAAGGTAAACACGAGAAAACCCCAACGTGTTGCAATTAATAATATAGGTGCATGCTAGGTATATAATCAATGTATGGTGAATTAAACATCCAAGATAGATCATCGGGAGAGGGCTAAACATAGTTTTTCCCTACGAAAATTAGGGTTTCCCTGCGCCTATATATAGGCAATACATTGCCCTCACGCCCCCAACTCTCCCAGCACGTTTTTTCTCCAGTTTTTCATAGTTTTCATATATTTTGACTTTAGCTTTGATTTATATCCATCTAGGCTTTAGATTTCCGTTGGTTTACATTAGTTCTACACATTGTTATCGCTTTGGAATGTTTTAGTCCTAACAAATTTCGTCTTTTCCTGTTTTCCGCTGAGGTTGGGATACGAACCCAACGATTGTTCTTCATACGCCGTATTACGGGTTTTATCTATATAATTTCTATTTCTATGATTAATTCTTATTTTATTTCGTTTATTATGTCTAGCTAAATTTCCGTTCTAATCCTAGGGTTTGCATGATTTTATCCTAAGTGTTGTGATTCCTGCTATTGCTATTTACCTTCCAAGCATTGATTTGTGATTCTTGGTGCTTAATAATATGTGTTAATTTCTGATCAATCTTGATGCATATCTAGTTGCCAGTTAATTACTTAACGGTTTTAATTGTCAATCGATCTTGAATACTGTCTGAATAAACCTTGAGTCGTAGCTGAGATAGGAACATTCGTAGGAAGCTTATTCTTTGTGATCCTTTTGGAGTTGCTAATTTTCACCTAGAGACATAACAGTAATAGGGAAAATTGGTAATCAACTACTACAATTGTTGTAACTGAAATTGTTGGTTATATATGTGATCTTCCATCTTGTCTGAATTAAAATTGGTTAATAAGAAGCAGGATAAACATACGTTGTGGGTGGAATTAATGCATCCATAGGGTTAGTCTTTCTATCTTATTATCTCTTTGAGTGTTTATTGCTTTCGTTTTTATTTGCATTGTTACCCTTTGGTTTTGGATTTAATATTCGAAGCCCCAAAACCTTTTAAAACCAAATCTGTTTTTGGATAATGATGAATTATTGTTGAGTTAGCTTCTGTGTTTTCATATTACAATCCTTGTGGATACGATAGTCGACTTACCTTTATACTTGCACGTTTTTGTGTTAGAAAAGTGAGCGATCAAATTTTGGCGTCGTTGCCGGGGATTGTTAAGATTATATAGGAATAACTTGACGATTTGGAATATTAATTCAAGTTGTATTTTATTTTATTTATTTGTTCTTGCCAGAGTTAAGTTCTCCCTTTTCTCCAGGTAGTATATGATTACAAGATTTCAGGGACCTCCTGAAAAAATTTTAGATCCCGAGATCGAAAGCACTCAGAGAAGAAGGAGACGAGAAAGGAGAAATCAAGAAATGGCAGCTAACCCGAACAATGGGGGTGTACCTCCCAGCGGTGCACGTCTTACGCGAGTTCTTCGAGATGCAGCGCTAAATGGCGAACATGGGACTCCTTGTCCCTGCTCCAGAGACTATACCGTTGAACTACATGTATCGACCTCCTACTGAGCAATTTTAAGGAGGTGGATGGGGCCCGAAAGTTAATGCTAATAATTTTAAGTTGAAGTCTGCCCTGTTAGCATGGTTCAAGGAGAACAGTTCGGATGAGGAGTAACAGAAGATCCGAATGCCCATCTCGAGACATACCTCGACATATATGACACCATCAAGCAGAATGGGGTGCCACAAGATACGATTCGGATGCGCATGTTCGGATTTTCTCTACGCAGCCAGGTGAATGATTGGTTCAAGAGCCTGGATCAGACTGGGATAGACAGTTAGGGGAAACTTTGTGAGAAGTTTCTTTCGAAATATTTTCCGCCAGCGAAAGCACAAAAGATAATAGCCGAGATCTCCCATTTCTGCCAACAAGGAGATGAATCATTATTCGAGAAGTGGGAGAGATTCAGGGGCTTATTGAGAAAGTGCCCTCAACATGGATTCTCCAAAGAGCAGCAGATCACGCAATTCTACAGTGGGCTGACACTTCACACGAGGAGCATTGTGGATGCATCGGCAGGAGGATTCCTGTTGAACCGCCGAGTGGAGGAGGCCAGCCAAATCATAGAAGAGATGGCGGCCAATAGTTATCAATGGCCGATGGAGAGAATGCCAGTGGTTAAAGCAGCTGCCATAGAGGTCGACTCGAGATACGATGATCTCATGGAGAAGTTTACTCTTTTGAAGAGCCAGTTCGAGACGGAGGACGTGAATTTTATAAATCAGAGGAACCATCCTGGGGGAAATCCGGCATACCATCCTAACAACAGGAATCATCCTAATTTGTCGTATGCCAACCCCAATAACATCCAACAACCTACAGCAGGCTTCGCTGTGCAAAATGGGATGATTCAGGAGCCGAAAAAGCAAAGCTTGGAGGACATGATGCAGCAGTTGGTTGTGAGCAACTAACAACTGGCGACTCAATAGAATTCGTTCATCAGTACTACTGGTCAGAGGATAACACAGTTGGAATCCACCGTAGCAGCCATGGGCAAACACATGAAGATAATGGAGAATCATATTGGTCAGATTGCTGCACAACAAAATGCACAGAAAAAGACGGGCCAATTCCCTAGCACTATGGATGTAAACCCAAAGAATCAGTGCTTTGCTATCCAGGTGAGGAGTGGAAGAGCATACCATAACCACCCGGAGCGAAATGACGAAAATGGGATGAATGAGGTGAAACTCGCGGTCGCGAGCCCGACCACGAGAAACCAGGCATAATGTTTTCCACAGAGGCTTGCGACTGACCTAGCGACCGCTAGGCCGGCCGTGAGAAATTATCCAGAGAGCTCGGACGAAGCGTTAGCGACCGAGCCTGCAACCACAAGCCCAGCCGCGAAGAAGACGGCAGAAGCAGCTCGTGTGCCTAGCGACCACCCTAGAGACCGCGTGGGTGGCCGTGAGGCACTCCCAAAGAAGAAATATCCGACTTACACTCCTCCAATCTTGTTCCTAAGTCGGCTAGCCAAGCCAAAGCATGACGATAGGCTGATCCGATTCCTGGAGATGTTCCAGAAGGTGAATATCAACATCTCATTGATAGATGCGCTCAAAGATATGCCGGGGTACATGAAATTTCTAAAGGATGCTGTGACCAACAAGAAGAAGTTGGAAAAGTTCGAGACTATTAATTTGTCTCAAGAGTGCAGTGCTGTGCTGCAAAAGAAGCTACCGTTGAAGCAGAAAGATCCAGACAGTTTCACAATACCTTGTATTATTGGAGGGCATACTTTTTCTAGAGTTCTGTGCGACTTAGGGGAAAGCATCAACCTGATGCCGTTGTCCATATTTAACAAATTGGAGATTGGAGAATTAAAGCCTACTACAATTGCTCTCCAGATGGAAGACGCATCAGTTACCTGTCCAAAGGGGATAGTGGAAGACGTGCTCGTAAAAGTTAAAGATTTCATCTTTCCAACGGATTTCGTGGTCCTTGACATGCCAGAGGATGGGAACACGCCTCTCATTCTCGGGAGACCGTTCTTAGCCACAGGCAGGGCTCTGATCGATGTGCAAGATGGTGATCTCACCTTCCGTGTGAATAAGGAGGAGTTAACCATTTCAATCTATGATACCATCAAGCGAAATGATAACTCAAAGCATGAAGATTGTTTTTCGGTCACCACTGCCACAGCCAGCCCATTTTTGAGCTTGGATTTCAATCAACCATCGGACGAGCATGCTACAAAGAAGTGGTGGACTCGGCATAAAACTCAGAGTGAGTCATTCAAGTTTGGGGGAGGCTACTCATACGCTAAATGGTGGTCTGCTGTTAATGATAAGTATAAGGGTAAACAAAAGTTTGGAAAGATGTCAGTTGTCAAATCGCCCGATTGATGAGAGGTAACGTCGAGCTAGCGGCGAAAAAAATCTAGCACTATTTTTTTTTCTTTGTTTTTGTTGTGTCGTGTCTTGTTGGTCGTTAAGTATAATAGCTTTTTTTTTTTAAAAAATAAAATAAAATGACGGACCTAGCGACCACCCCGCGACCGCGAGGGGTGGCCGCGTGAAAGTGGGCAGAACACTTGCACTGAACCGAACATGATTAGCGATCGATCTCGCGACCGCAAGCCCGGCCGCGAGAAATCAGGCAGTACGTTTTTGGACATAACTCGCGACCGCGAGCCCGGCCGCGAGGCGCTACCCTACCCGCGATCCGGACGTCGACCCGCGTGTTTTAACATAATTTTATACATTTTCCCCATTTTCACACTTCACACACGCATACACTCACTCTAAAAGCTACAAACCCTTGTTCTTCAATTTCTTGTGCTTCCGACGTAGATTTCACTCAAGGTATGCTTCCTTTGCTTAATTCTTCTTGGATTTTCGCTTGATAGCATGATTTAGAAGAGTTTTTACCATATATTGCTTCTTGTGTGGATTATTGAGAAATTTATGAACTAGAGCCTATTTTGAAAAAATTACATGATGTTTGAGCATGTTTTCTCATATGTTAGGTTTATTAGTGTTCATAGATGTATATTGTTGGTTTAATTTGCTTACATTGTTGAATTGGGTTGGAAAATTTCGAAAAATCTTACGAAACCCTTGCTGTCACGCGCGCTGCACGACCAAGCTCGTGGCCGCTAGCCTGGCCGCGAGCGTTTGCGCGGTCACGGATTAGTGCCAAGCGACCACCCTCGCGACCGCAAGGATGGCCGCGAGGCAGCCCCAGAATGCATTTTCACGTGTTTTTGAGTTTGTGTGTGCGTTTCTCCCCTTGTTATACCTTAGAAGATCATATGTTAGTATGGGGGGAAGAATTTTACTAAGTTCAAGTTCAGGGGAGCTATATATATTGATATGGGTTGACGTTTACATTGAATTTCTTTTTAATACGTATATGAGCTAACTTTGAAATATCTTTAGGTACATTATGTCGCGTTCATCCGGAAGCAAGCGCAAGGGCTAGGAGGTTGTTTCATCGTCTCACGAAGAACCACATGATGAGTTCCACCCCGAAACTTTTGGGGTGCGACTGTCGAATCCCTCGTCAAGGGACCGTTGGAGGAGATTAGTGCAGCTGAAGCACAGACACTCGAGATTCATGTGCATCGATACTTTGCCAAGCAATGGGGATAGCCAACGAAGTAACGTGGCTAGCTGAGAGGGTCGGTCTGTACTCTATTATCACAAACAAACTATCGACGCACTGCACCCTAACTCGAGTTTCATCGACCGTCCATGTCCACAAGACGCAAGGGTCGCCAGACTACATTACATTCTAGATGGACAACGAGCCCCGACGGCTCTCAGTGGATGAATTGAACGCCATCATCGATGGCACCCCTGATGGCAAATACATCGGGGATTTAGAGAACTCAGCTTAGCAGATGTAGCCATTGTTCATGGACACAACAGTAGAGCAGACCCCATACTATGACGCCTCAAGGGTGAAGGCAAGTTCGATACGGAATCCTGCGATCCGCTACTTCTACCGCCTTATCACCTTCACCATATATGGCCGCACCAACGCTAGCACTGTCCTCTCCCAAGACATGAGTCTTCTAATTGGTGCTGCGACAGGACAGAAGATGCACGCCGGCATGTTCCTCGCCCAGCACTTCCAAATGCAATCAGAGGTTTCGGGTAATACAAAGATATGCATAGGAGGATTCGTTACCCCTATTGCCGATTTTTTCAGGTGACGATTCGCAAGAATCCTATCTCTTATGATATTTTCCTGGACAAGCCCTATCTATACGTCCAGACGTTCCTGAAGAGACACCCCAACCGTCACCTCAGGCTGCTCTACGACAAGAACGACCAGTCCATATTTTGCCTGCCCCATACAGATCTTACTAGTTTGAGCGGATTTAGGCAGCCGGAGGCCAATTGGAACTTGAGCTCACGTGTTCACTACGGATGGGCTCGGCTTAAAACCATCTAAGGCGAGATTGAGGAGAGCGGCGGGAAGAGGAAGGCGGCGAGGAGGCGCCCGACACAGGCGGCACGTTGCACCCACAACCCGTTCAAGGCAATCCCGGGATTTATGAGCGTTTGGATCGCATAGACGGTCATCTCGACCGCATCGATGGGAGTATGACCTCCATGATGGCCCAACTATTGGATTTGTATACTGGAAGCAGTTTTGGTTGAGCTTGTATACAATGTTTCCTGTTACCACTATTACAATCTCCTATCTGAATTGTTTACTTGATTGCATATGTATGTCCCTTTATCTCATATATAGGTTAGATCATACAATGTGTTGTACATCACAGAAGTCTGTATGATTGGTCAAGCTTAATGAGATATTAAAAGTATCACAGCTGAGACAACTTGAGTATGAGTTGTCGGTATAGGCTGCGGTATAGATAAGAAGTTACTTGACTTGGTTGCTTGTCTATGCTGGTACGTATCTGATGTATTGATGGATCACAGTGAGATGAGTTGTACTATCTGACCGTCGTGAAGAACCTAGATCTCGGTGACTTTACGTTGATCTAAACCTCGATAAGGTATTAGGTGAGTATGAGTTGCTGACCATCACTTTGACTTGTTATGGGTGAGGGTTACATGAGATAATCCAAGATTCTCTACATCTTGGGTGGTGGCAGTGCTTGTATGTCAAGCTAGTTACCTGTGTAGAGTCACCATATCCGTTTAGGATGATGACGTCCTTTAAGGAGCTCAAAAGGTTTATTGTACTAAACTCTGCAGGTTGAGTTATCTCAAGTACAATAATAAGGTTGAGTGGTACTACTTAAGGAATTAAAGTAATTAATTATTTTAAGCAGTCAGAATGCTGTAAATAATTAATGGACGTACGATATCTTAAATACGGAGATTCGTTAAGTCTAAATGTGAGCCCGACTAAACTTCGAAAATAAATGGGTAAGTCAACATTTATTCTCTAGTGGCATGAATAAATGTTTATGAATTAATTTATGTTCTGGGCTGAACATAAGATAATTAATTTATTTGAGGCCCATCTTTATTCCTTGCTATTGATCCCTGGGCTGACCCATCAAGGCCTTTAGCTTGAGATTTTAGAAACCTTTCTTGTAGAGTCCCTCTAAGACTCTGTCTTGATCCTCTCTATCTTAAGTGATATTATTATATTTATTAGATATGTAGAAATCCTATCGGGATAGGATTTAGGGTTGCATTATAAATATAAGGTGAGAGAAAATCAAACTTGAATCCTCAATAGTGAAATTTTCGAGAATCATACTTCTCCAAGTTAAGATTTTCGAAAACTTTGAGAAAAGGACGGCGAATTTCTATAGCACTCTCCATAGATTATCCTCACTCGGCATTGGAGTTTAGGCAATCGGGATACAGTCCAGAAGATCAAAGCACGAGTATTGATCCAATCCTTGCCTGGAAATTCGCAGGTAAACACGAGAAAACACCAACGTGTTGCAATTAATTATATAGGTGCATGCTAGGTACATAATCAATGTATGGTGAATTAAACATCTAAGATAGATTCTCGAGAGAGGGTTAAAATCAGATTTTCCTAGAATTAGTATCAAAGCGAGGTTCATAATCTTGGCTCTGTTGGATTAATTCACGTTTGATTATAACGTGCGTAATTAATTAATTTTGGATCTGTCGTTCATCGTGGCTCGTTTTATTTTTTGTCGGATTTTTTTTTCACCACGAGAAAATCCGTGGTTAGATTTGAATTTTTTCTTGTAAATCTAATATGTAAAAGAAGAACGAAGACAAAAAGCACGAAGAACGAGACAACGGGATATACGCAGGAAAATCGGACGCACGGCCGAGGGTGTGGGCGACAGCACGCGGACATGCTTGACGCTCGCAACACGCTTCTCGGCAGCTGCACGTGTTTTTCTCGTGGCATAGGCGGACAGGGGCAGACGGGGAGCGCGGAGTCCTCCGCAAGGCTGGACGGCAGGGCTCGGCAGTCGGGTGTACGGGACGCGTGGTTTCCACGGATGCCTTGGCACGCCTCGACGCTGAGAGTGTGCGCTCGGCGGGTCGCGTGGCAGCAGCCTTCGGCAGCGCCCGGACACGCCTCGGCAGATGGTGCGTAAACCTCGGCGGGCAGACCTATGTAGGCATCGGGCGACGGCTCGACAAGCCTCGGTGGGTCATGCTCGGCAGCATCGCATAGCATCGGGCAACGCGGCTCAGCACGTCTTGGCTGGTCATGCCCGGCAGCGCTCGGCAGCTTCGGCAACAGGGCTCGACGATGCCTCGGTAGGGCGCTGGGCGATAACGCGTGAGTCGCGCGCAGGTTTTCTCGACAGTTGACGGCACCTGCATGCAGACGGCTCGGTAGTGTCTCTCGACGGGTCATGCCCGACAGATTCGGCAGCGTATGGGCGATTCTCGCTCGGCAGCACCCGAGCGCCCTGGGCGGTAATTCACGGCAGCGCCTGGGCGGTCTCGGCAAGTCTCTCTCGGCAGCTTGATGCGGGTGGCTGGGCGATGGCACGAACGAGTCCGAGCAGGTCTCGGCGCGGCTGGGCGACGATGCTCGGCCAGGTCTCGGCAGCGTTGGCGGCGCTCGCGGGTAGTAGGGCGACAATGAGGCAGGAGGGTTGTGCGGCGGATGGTGCTGGGCATGCGCATGGGCTGTGCCCTAGCGCGCGGCCCAGCCCATCTTGGGCCGACCCGGCCTGTTTTCGGCCCAAACCCGATATTTTGGCCCGTACCCAAATTTTAACATGGTTCCAGATTTTCAACCCGATCCGGCCCGATCCACAGTTCCGGCCCGTTTTAAAATTTTCCGCCCAAATCCAGTTTTTGACGAATCCTGTCCGTGCCCGTGCACGAGAGGCCCGTTTCGAGATTTTTGAAGATCTGTACTTTGCAAATTTATGTAATAAATTAGGCAGGGAATTACAGGATCCACGAGTGGGCCGCGATGAATGAATTTATTTTATTTTTATCGTTCAAAGCATGTCGTGGATGTTTAAATTATGCATAAGCATGCTATGTATGTTTAATTACGTAGATAAACATGTTATATGTTTTCGTGATTGGATGCGCATAGTAAGCATGCTAGGTTTATCACGTTTTTCAAAGCATATTTTAGAATTCTGCGAGCATGTTTTACATGTTGAGTTCTATAGAAAAGCATGTTAGGATTACGTGATCTGCATGGACAAACCTTTTGAAACAAAAAAACTAAGCAAGTAACCCGACATATTAATTTCTAAAATTAAAATATCAAGACCTCCACTTTTTGATCTCTAAACAAAGTGATACACACTGTGAGTAAACGTCCACATGCGTGGCTTGCTTGCACTGTTTGTCATAAGTTTATTAGATGAGATTTCTAAATAAAACATTTTAATCTATTAAGAAGTGGGAGTTTCATGTGTAAACGTCCACACGCGTGGCTTGCATATGCAATTTTCATGAGTTCTCTAGAGATAGATTTAAAATGAGATAACAAAATTGTGAGTATGCCAATTCTAAGAATTCATTTTCTGTTTTTAAAATTGTGGTCATTGCTTAGACATTACCTCAAGTACAACTTCCCTCGAAGTCCCTTCTTGTGATAGTGATGTGGTCTAGTAAGGTCCAATCATTAATTTCATTTGTCATAAGGATAAGTTGACATGGATTGAAATTAAACAACTAAAAGGTATATTTTAGTCTAGTCGAGGGGTTCATGTGTAGCGCCCACACGCGTGGCTTGCATGTGGAATTCCTTGGGCGATTGGAGGTTTCAATTAATATTGTTTTATCAAAAGGTTACAATATTATTATTACTTAATTATGTGCGATCGTATGCTTATGTGTTTACATTATCTTTTCAGATATGTCTCTTACACCAATTGTCAATATGCTCGCACAAAATCTTCTATCCGGTACAAATTTAATCGAGTGGAAACGAAACATTCAGATTGTTCTTACTGCCGAGGAAAAAATTTTTGTACTCACTACACCCCGTCCGAAACCTCTAGACGATTTATCTACTGATGAGGAGCGCAAGGAGCACGAGAAATGGGACAAATCAAATAGAATGGCAAAGTGCCTTCTTTTGGTCACCATGTGCGAGTCCCTGCAACTCAAGCATCAAGAGATGGATGATGCAGCCACTATATGGCTAAATCTCATGAAATCGTATGAGGAGTCGGACATAATTGTTTGTCATAATTTGACAAAATCAATAATGTCAAGTTCAATGAAGGAAAGCGATTCAGAGCATGACCATGTGGAGAAAATGATCAATCTCTTCGGAGAGCTCGAATTGGTTGGAGGATATATTGATGACGTAGTCAGAATCGATATGATCCTCAACACTTTGCCGTCATATAATCCTCTTCTAAGTACCGGGCATTAGTGCTAATAACGACCTTCTGATCCTTAGGACTATAGAAATAACCACCCTTCGTTCCTCTAGATAGTGATAAATGACCTTGTTTGGATCTAGCTCCAACTTGTCGACCTTCTTGTTCAGCACATGTACTGGACTGCCCCATATACTTATGTGGTTTAAACTAGGCTTGCGCCCAAACCACAACTCGAAAGGGGTCTTATCGACTGACTTGGACGGTACTAGATTTAGCAAGTATGCCGTTGTTTCTAAGGCATACCCCTAGAACGAAATAGGCAATGTTGCATAACTCATCATTGATCGAACCATTTCTAAGATAGTCATATTTCTTCGCTCTGACACACCATTTTGCTGTGGTGTGCCCGGTGTAGTAAGCTGGGAGGTAATCCCACATTGCACCAAATATTCCATAAACACGTTACTGAGGTATTCGTCACCGCGATCAGACCGCAGTGACTTGATACTTTTACCAAGCTTCGTCTCCACTTCCGCCTTAAATTCTTTGAATTTCTCAAAGCATTCAGACTTGCGGTGAAGCAGGTATATGTATCCGTACCTTGAGTAATCATCAATGAAAGTGAAAAATACTCGTACCCTCCACGAGCTTGTGTGGACATAGGTCCACACAGGTTAGAATGGACTAGCTCCAAAACTTCTTTGGCTCTATAACCCTTCGCTTTGAAGGTTCTGGTCGACATCTTTCCTTCTATACATGATTCATAGACTGGGAACAGAGTAACTGTGATATCACCCAACGCTCCATTCTTAGCCAGTCTTTGGATCCTATTTAGATTGATGTGACCTAATCGAAGATGCCAGAGAAATGTGGTGTCATCTTGCGAAGAAAACTTTCTCTTCTTAAGTTTTGAAGTAGATGCAACTAATTAAAGGTATTATGTTTGGCGTAAATAGTATAAAGCTAATTATATAAAGTGCCACCACGTATAACCGTTATTTCTTATGATAGAAACACCACTATCAAAAACAACTGAATATCCATGAATAAATAGTTTGAAAACGGAAATAAAGTTCCGCCGAAACTCCGCACATATAAAACGTCTTTTAATACTAAAATTGTTCTATCAAAACATAAAGAAACATCTCCAACTGCAACGGCCTCGACTTTCGCCGCGTTGCCCATGTAGATCGTTATCTCGCCATCATACAGCTCCCTTGTCCGCATGAACCCCTGCAAGGTGTAACAAACATGATCAGTCGCACCTGTATCTACTACCCATGAATGAGTAGAACAAGTCACTAAACATGTTTCCGTTACTAAGGCAAATGGCATACCTTGAGCCTTGAGCATAGGGCATTTAGACTTCAAATGCTCAGTCTTGCCGCACTTGAAGCACTTGCCCATCTCCTTTGGCTTTTTCAAGCCTCCGGTGGCAGCCATGTTCCTGCTCACACTGGTTCCTTTGCCTCTACCACATTTGGTGCCCCTTTTTCTTCTTCAATTTTCAACGGAAAATTTGGACCCTTAGATGTGCTAGTATGGGCATGTGCTCCTTTATCCATGACTCCTTCCGCGGCCATGAGATCATTAAGCAACTGACTAAGTGTATACTCGGTCTTGCTCATGATCACGTTCACGCGAAAATTCTCAAAAGACTTGGGCAGTGTGTTGAGGATGATATCGACCTTGGCTTCACCGTCAATACCTCCTCCCAACTGATCAAGACTATCCATGAGATGAGTCAGGTGGGAGACATGTTCATGGACCGAACTTCCTTCTTCCATCCTACACGCCAAGATTTCTCTCATTGTGTGGAAGCGGACTATCCGATCCGACTGCCCAAACTTACTTTCGAGACTTGACCATATTTCAGTCGCGTCTACCATCGACTGATGCTGCAGCTGCAAGGCTTTGGACATAGTAGTCATCATATAGCATTTGGCCATATTGTTTGACTTATGCCAAAGTCCGCTGACCACGCTCATTAGTCGATGCGTCAGTAAGGGCATCAGGTTTGGGAGTAGTAAGAACAAACATGTGTTCTTCATCGATAAGAACATATTCCATGTTTCGTTTCCACTCGATAAAATTTGGACCGGATAGAGGATTTTGTGCGAGCATATTGATAATCGGTGTAAGAGACATATCTGAAAAGATAATGTAAGCGCACAAGCATACGATCGCACATAATTCATAAAAATAATATTGTAACCTTTTGATAAAATAATATTAATTGAAACCTCCAATCGCCCAAGGAATTCCACATACAAGCCACGCGTGTGGACGTTTACACATGAACCCTCGACTGCACTAAAATATACCTTTTAGTCGTTTAATTTCAATCCATGTCAACTTATCCTTATGACAAATGAAATTAATGATTGGACCTTACTAGACCACATTACTATCATAAGAAGGGACTTCACGGGAAGTTGTACTTGAGGTGATGTCTAAGCAATGACCACAATTTTAACAGCAGAAAATGAATTCTTAGAATTGGCATACTCACTAGGACCATACCGCTTCCAATCCAAATTCTTTTGTTATCTCATTTTAAATCTATCTCTAGAGAACTCATGAAAATTGCGCATATGCAAGCCACACGTGTGGACGTTTACACATGAAACTCCAACTTCTCAATAGATAAAAATGTTTCATTTAGAAATCTCATCTAACAAACTTATGACAAACAGTGCAAGCAAGCCACACGTGTGGACGTTTACTCACAGTGCGTATCACTTTGTTTAGAGATCAAAAAGTGGAGGTCTTAACATTTTAATTTTAGAAATTAATATGTCGGGTTACTTCCTTAGTCTTTTGTTTCAAAAGGTTTGTCCATGCAGATCACGTAATCCTAGCATACTTTTCTATAGAACTCAACATGTAAAACATGCTCGCATAATTCTAAAATATACTTGAAAAACACGATAAACCTAGCATGCTTACTATGCGCATCCAATCACGAAAACATATAACATGTTTATCTACGTAATTAAACGTACATAGCATGTACGCGATAATTTAAACATCCACGACATGCTTTGAACGATAAAAATAAAATAAATTGCTCATCGCGCCCACTCGTGGATCCTCAGATTTCGCCTAATTTATTACATAAATTTGCAAAGTAAAGATCTTCAAAAATCTCGAACGGCCTCGCGTGCACGGGCACGGACCGGATTCGTCAAAACTGGATTTGGGCCAAAATTTGAAAACGGGCAGAACAGTGGATCGGGCCGGATCGGGTAAAAAATTTGGAACCGGTCAAAATTGTGTTCGGGCGAAAAATCGGGTTTGGGCGAAAATGGGTCGGTCGACCAAGATGGGGTGGGCAGCGCCAGGGCATAGCCCATGCGCACGCCCAGCACCATCCGCCGCACAACCCTCCTGCCTCGTTGTCGCCCTACTGCCCGCGAGCGCCGCCAACGCTGCCGAGCGTCGTCGCCCAGCCACGACGAGACCGCCCGGACTCGTTCGCGCCATTGCCCAGCCACCCGCGCCAAGCTACCGAGCGAGACCTGCCGAGACCGCCCAGGCGCTGCCGGGAATTGCCGCTGAGGGTGCTCGGGCGCTACCAAACGAGAATCACCCACACGCTGCCGAGTCTGTCGGGCACGACCTAGATGCTGCCGAGCCGTCTGCGCGCAGGTGCTGGCAACTACCGAGAAAACCTGTGCGTGACTCGTGCGCTATCACCCAGCGCCCTACCGAGGTTATCGCCGAGCCCTGTTGCCGAAGCCACCGATCGCTGCCGGGCATGACCCACCGAGGCTTGTCGAGCCATGTCGCCCGATGCTGTGCGATACTGCCGAGCGCTGCCAAGCATGACCCGCCGAGGTATGCCGAGCCATGTCGCCTGATACCTGCCGAGGTATGCCCGCCGAGGTTTGCGCGCCATCTGCCGAGGCATGTTCGGCGCTGCCGAAGGCTGCTTCCAGGCGACCCACCGAGCGCGCACACTTAGCGCCGAGGCGTGCCGAGGCGTCCGCGTAAAACCGTGACGCCCGCATGCCCCGCACCGAGCCTCGCCGCCAGCCTCGCCGAGGACTCCCGCCCCATCTCGCCTCGCCCGCCTATGCCGCCGAGAAAAACACACGCAGCTACCGAGAGGCGTGCTACGAGCACCGAGCACGTCCGCGTGCCGTCGCCCGCACACCCTCGGCCGTGAGTCTGTGTTCCGGCATGCCTCACGTTGTCTCGTTCTTCGTGCTTTTTATCTTCGTTCTTCTTTTACATATTAGATTTACAAGAAAAAATTCTAATCTAACCACGGATTTTCTCGTGGTGAAAAACAAAATCCGACAAAAAATAAAACGAGCCACGATGAACGACAGATCCACAATTAATTAATTGCGCACGTTATAATCAAGCGTGAATTAATCCAACAGAGCCAAGATTCTGATCCCAGGCTCTGATACCAATTGTAGGGAAATCTTATTTTAACCCTCTCCCGAAGATCTATCTTGGATGTTTAATTCACCATACATTGATTATATACCTAGCATGCACCAATATAATTAATTGCAACACGTTGGTGTTTTCTCGTGTTTACCTGTGAATTTTCCAGGCAAGGATTGGATCAATACTCGTGCTTTGATCTTCTGGACTGTATCCGATTGCCTAAACTCCAATGCCGAGTGATGACAATCTATGGAGAGTGCTATATAAATTCGCCTTCTTCCTTTTCTCAAAGTTTTTGAAAATCCTAACTTGGAGAAGTATGATTCTCGAAAATTTCACTATTGAGGATTCAAGTTAGATTTTTCTCACCTTATATTTATAATGCAACCCTAAATCTGTAATATCCCGAAGTTTTAAAGCTTATTTACGATTATAAAAATCGTAAATTATGGTTTCGTCTCGATAATTGAAATAGTAATTTATCGAAGCTTGATTTCGACTATCTATGATACGAGAATTCATATGTGATATTCACTAATGATTAGTGAAGTAAGGAATATAGTTTATACTATTCCTTCGAAAGTATTATTCTAACGTCGATTAAATTTCGATAGTTAATCTTACGATATTTTCTAAGCAACGAAGCTTAGAATTAAATTTCCTTATTAACGAAATGAATGAATAAAGTGTTTATGACTTTATTATGAACAGTTTAGAAATGATTCGATTATCCATATTTTGAGATGATTCGAACGTCGACGTTTAGAGACGATTCGAAAACTTAGTCTAACGATTGAGGAATTATATTATTTAAATTCCTATGATTATTTTATGTAATAAGGGCATTATTTTTATTAAAATAATGCTAGAGGAATTAAGGAATAAATATTGGAAAATATATTCCTATTTCGAATTCAATGTTCGAAAATCTCATTTTGTGACATAGAATAATTTTAATTATTTTCCTATGATTAAATTTATTATCTAGGATTTATAATATGTCACATAGCTATATATTAGCTATATGTTAAAAGAAAATAAAATGTGTAGCAAATTATATCTATAAGTACCGAAAATTGTACTTATAAGTGTGAAATGGATTTAATTGCTATCTAGTTGATGATATATTGTAATAATTATGTTAATAAGATATTTTTAAGGATAATCCCAGGTGTTTTTAACATGTTGTGCAAGTGGATGAATTTTATCCTTTAATAGCCGAAAATGTTGAAAAATTGAGAGAGAAAAATGATGAAATTCAAAGCTTTTATTTGTGAGAGTGATGTCTTGATAATGACACATCAATTCTTGTATTTTAGTACATGGAATTAAAATATAATCTCCTATGTTAGATAAGGACCGAAAAATTCAAGAAAATAATGTGTTGAACAAGTGTACATGTTGAAAAGTCAAATTGTATAATATTTGACTTTTCAAAGTGATATTTTTCCAAAAGTATTTTTGATAGAATAAACTTGAAAATGACTTATATGATTCATTAAATATAGTATAAGACAAAAGGAATTTTTCTCTTCTAATTGCTATGATAGCCGATACATATAGATATGAATTAATGTGATGATTTCCTTAATTCTTTGATAATTGTGAGAATTAAATTTATATGTATTGTTTATAATATAAGATGATGTATTGAAGCATGAAAAAAATATAATTTTTTTCCTACACTATATGAAGTGATCGAAACATATACTTATGTGTACAAAAGATTAAAATTTCATTATTTCATGATAATGATTGATATTATTTGAAATTTTCATATAATTAATTCTTATATGATATAATATGATGTGTAATGAGGTGAATTATTAAAAACACAAGTGGAGGTATTTATTCCTTGTAATAGCCGAAATCCATGAAATGAAATGATAAAATTTTGCAACTTGTTGAAAGTGACATACATATGTAATAATTATTGTGATAAGGTACATCATTAATAAAGTTTTTGATAGAATAAAATCTTGTCTTCTATCACCACTAAAGTGACCGAAAATAATGGGAGGCAATTGTAAAGTATGATATTTTTAACTTTCAAACTTGATAATTGCTAAAAGGTGTTATTAAAGTATACTTGCATCTATTAAAACAAATAAATAAATAAAAATCACCTCCACATGAATTGAATGTACCATGAAGTATGAGAAAGTGGAAGGAAGATATTTTTTCAATAAAAGTTGATAGTGAAAGGATTTGAAATGAAAGGAAATTCATTAATTAATTAATAATAGTGATATATCACAAAAGAACACAATTTCTCTCACATTCTCTCATTAGAACCGAGAGCTTGAGGAAAAAGAAAGAAAGAGGGTTTCTTCAATTTCTTACTCAAATCCTAAGTAGAAAACGTTTGCCGTCGAAAATCGACACCGATTAAAAGGTTAGAAATCGTTCAAGCTTTACGTACATGCTTAAAGTTTCGAAATCCATCCATTAGATCTTATGTTATGCACTTATGTTATTTATCTTGAAAAATTCAAAAATAATGTTATAATGTTAGGATGTTTATTAACACTACTACAAAAACCACTTTTCTCACACTTATAGACTACGCTTTTTGAAAAGCGAGTCTATAGATAGACTACGCCAGTATCAAAAGCGTAGTCTATGTGCGAATTTTTCAAGTATAGACTACGCTAACAAAAACGTGGTGTAAATGCGTAGTCTATGGTGGGTATAGACTACACTTAACAAAAGCGTAGTGTAAATGCGTAGTCTATGGTGGGTATAGACTACGCTAAAAGCAGAGTGTATGTGCGTGTTTTAATAAAAAGCGTAGTCTATGTCATAAATTAAAAAAAAAAAAAACTGGCTTCTGTGGATTCAACTCACGACATCGAGTTTGTTAACATATCACTTAACCATTTCACCAACAAGTCTTCGTCTCATATCCGGACTTTATTTGTATTCTTAACCATTTTCGACTTAGAATTTTGGGCAAAAGAATTACGCCTCTTTTTCCTTCTCTCTCCACGAACATCACTTTTCCTTCTCTCGCCTTCTCATTCGATTGAGACTTAGAATTTTGGGCAAAAACAGCATAAGCGTGTATCGATCCCTTTGTGGGTTTACCCTTTGTGGGTGCGCTTTCGGTGATCGAAGCACACCGTCCTACGACCATCCATCAGCCGGTGGCGGTCTTCCCCGACGATTATTTCATCCAATTAAGCGTGTATCGATCCCGGTCGGGATTCGTGGTCTGAGGAGGCGCCCATCTCGCCCTCTCACCATTCATAGAAATCCGTTCCCTCTTCAGCTCCTCTCTCCGAGGTATGGAGTAACAATTATATCTTCTTCACTTTGTTCATTAATTAATTTGTTTTTTAATTTTGTGTTTTTGCCTTGATCAGAAAAAGGAGAATGTAACGCCGATGAATCCCAAGATTGCGGTAACGATTGCTAATCTTTTTTTTTGCGGTTTAAGTAATGTTTGAGTTGAATAGTTTTGAATTGGGTTTTGTAGGAATTGGGTGAATCGCGCGGAGAGTGGTCTGAGAATACGTAATCAAACAGTCCTCTACACACTATTTTTTCGCTCGTTGATGCGTTTTTAGCTTCCACTTTATGGAATGAGGTGTTTGTTGGGTTTAATTTAGTTATTCGCTTAGTTTTGGGGTCTTATCAAGAAATTAACTAAGCTCCTATTGAAAGTCTTTGATGTTGATGAAGTATTTCGTATATGTTATTTGTATTAACATTGATCGAGTAGTACTGTTCTTGCTTTTGAGTTCAGCAATTTCTTAACTTGTCCCTTTTCTTGAAAAAATTAGGACCTCCAAAACTGGAGGATGAAGCTGGACACACAAGTTAAGGTCTACCGCAGTGTAAGTTTTAGTAGTCCTTTATGGGTTAATGGCTGATCTTGATGAGTTGCTATGTCTTTGTAGTCTATCCTCCTAATTGTGTTATGCTCTTATAGATTGTATATGTTGTTTCTATTCTTTGTGGGGGCTCTTCAACTTGGGTTAATTCTTGAACAAAATTTAGTAGTTTGAATGGAGTTGCTACCATCGTTATGCTACATGTATTTTGAAATGTCAAGAATGAGTTTTTATCCTGTTGTCTAACTACAAAAGCTTCTACCTTTTAGTGCTTAGGTTGATAGTCAGACTGAACCTTGCCCAAGTATATGATATGCATCTGATATCAGCTAACACAAATTCCAGTGAGAGCAATGAACTGGGACTAGGACTTGAGAAAATTGTCCTCATACACGATCGATCGATGAAGGTGAGCTTAAATCAGATACATGTTAGTCCAAACAATAGAATGGCTGTTGGATGACTAGTGAGAATAATGTGGAAGTCTACATGACTTAATGGGGAAAAGCAGGTGGATGCTGCTCTTGTGGCATTCATGATAAATATTCGTGTGAGTACCATTAAGTCATTAACCACCTTTGGCAAAACTCTTAAACTAAATTTTTAACTCTTGTGGATGCCAATCTGAACCTTTTGATTTTGGACATCAAAATTGTCAAATTTACATTAGTTTTATGGAGGTATTTTACTAGGATTCAGTATGTAGTATAATAATCGACAACAAAGTAGTCAATTACAAGAAGTTCGTAACTTCAAGATTTGGAACCGCTCACATTACTATGATACGAGAGATGTATCTTTGTCTCGACTAGAAATCGCAAAATTATCGTGACATAGCAATCGGCAGGTGATAAAAACTTTCTTCGATGCATTTGACACTTCAATCCTCCCATGTCATTCAAGAATCCGCTTCCTTTCTTCCCGCAGGAGCTCTCGAGCTTAAGAAGTCTCAACCTTGAAGTTGATCACTCCAACAGTCGGTGGCCTCCTTTACTTTATACTTATAACTTGTAAATTCACACGCACTTATCACGTGCTTGTTTGTTTGATAAACAAAGGAATTTCAAGAAGCGGGGACTACTCTCCAACAAAGCAGCAGGAAGACGTCTCGCCAAACTAAAAATCTAGGGGTCATATGTAATGCCAACATGTCACGGCTTTATTTAACTTTTTTGGGAGAGTAACTACAAATTATAGTTATGGAGATGACTCTATCTAACTACATCCATCAATAGAAAGCGATCGGTGGAACCATAAAATGCCAAGATCTTTATCAAGAACAACTTGTTTTAGCTGTGGAAATGGTTGGTCGAGGACAGATACACCTGCTCAAAGCTGCAGTCACTCAGAATACAAAATGGTGAACATTGCTACAACCTTCCACTCATATTAGTCCACTATCTGGTTCGTTTCTTTCATGGATTAGTCTTCTAAGAGAAGGAACGGGCTGAAGAACGAATGCTTTTCACTCAGAGTAACCGTATATTTAGAAGTATAAAATTGTTTACCATCCTCCCATATATGTTCTTCGCGAAAAGATCAGTGTATAAAACAAGATCATCAACATTTTCGCGATGTGTAACTTCATGATACGATCAGTATATTTTGACACATTCACACACAGACTAGGCGTAAGAATTGTCTCGTGGTCCATTTGTGAATGCATGAGGCTCTTGTAGTATCAAATCCATCTTGACAATGGATTTGAATTTTGATTCAAATATCTAATCAGAGCAATCAAAACAGCATTGTTAAAAGCATAATAGCTCTCGCTGTAATTAATATTGCTTGTTTGAGATGTTTTTTTACTTATTTTATTTCATTATTTATCGTGTGGGTTATGTACGATTCACATGTATTGTTTTGGATGATTTCTTTGCTTTTAATTATTGTGGTATGTAATACCAAATTATTTAGAGCCATCCCTATATTGTGCAACTTGTTTGTGTGGTTCTATTATTATATTGATGTATGTATGTGCATATAAGATAAAATATAAAGAACTTTCCGCGTCCTATATTCAGCGTCCTCATATAAGATAAAATATAAAGAACTTGTATGTAATACCAAACTGTTTGATTCTCCAATCTGCTTCATTAGTCCTATATTCGGCCCTCATTTTTGCTTTGTGCATTTCTTCAGAGAAAAAGGCGTTAGTGTTAAACCGAAAACCACTACACTATAAAGGAACATTTTTCCATCGTATTATTAAAGGATATGTGGCTCGGTATGTTATCTACTTTACAAAATTTTTCGTCAAATGCTTAATGATATGAGCTCTATTTGATGTATTTCAGACCGCCATTGTATTGGTTGGGCATCAATGAGAAGTGGCTTTTGCTTTTTAGTCGATTATCCTTGTTTATCCCGTGATGGTGATGTTCACGATCGCATTTCTTGTGATATAGTTTTAAGGTTGTACTTATTGAATTGTCCATTTTATGATTTCTTTGAAACTTGCTTAAAAAGCACGGATGCACTATCTTTGTAGTTATTTTGTTTTGACACTTTAAATTATTTTGCGAGGAGGGACTTTCTTGAAAGATGGTGTTATAGGCATTGACGTTATACATGCCAACGTTTCTAAGGATGCCTTAGTGAATTTATTTTAACTTGCAGGAAAATATGGGAAAGTATATATGATGGAAAGTTTCGGTATGAAACTATTATTGGTTTCACCTTTATTTTCTAGTTTACATCCGACTTCAAGATCGATGCATTGAGCTTTAAGTAGTCATTCCTATCTTCCGGGAAGTCTATGGAAAGCATAGTTTACAATAGTATCTATAATATCCGCCCTAATGTAAACATAATTTTAAAGTTTGAGATTCAAGTCGAGCATAGTTGAGTTGGATGATTTACGCCCGAGTGTTGCGGTTCCGATCGGAAACTTCCAGGCGACATCAAATCTGCTGCTCTTTCCGGTTTGTGCACAAGGGAATGGGCTTGGACCCCGAGTGATCTGAACATGGAAGCACGGATAGGCATGTTCAGTGCCATCATTGCCATCATTTTGTGTGATTGGTAATGTCGTACCGCGCCTCTTTCCCTTTTGTGAGCATTCCGTGTCCACTGAGGCTTGTGGTGTAGAACTTACGCATGCAGAAGTTGCAAGAGAAAACCTTGGCTGAAGCAAGTCTTGATTGTACCTCAGGTTCTTTGGATGCTCGTGATGGATCCCCTCCGAGGCTCAAATTCAACCACTCTCCTGGATTCAATTCTGGTATGCCTTGATCACCAGTTTCTTCACTTGGCATCTTATTTTGTTGTAGCTGCCAATTCCTTCCTGAGAAATCTTCTTCCTCTCTTCTGACTCTCAAATTGGTTCTATATATGAGGGATGGAATAATTTGAGACTGACAAGATGAAGCATGTGGTATAAGACATCTTAAATTTATCATATGTCTCTTCACTGTCCCCACCAGTTGATGCTTGGGTCTTCCCAAGAGGATGGTTCGCTATCTTTAATCGTTGCCTCTGTCAAGTTTAAGATTCCCACTCACCATTTTTTCTCCTTATCTGCTTAAAGCACTTCAACTTTACTTGGTTTCTATTGGATCGCTTAAAAGTAAACTAATGTTGCCACTCCTACGACATTTCCACTTCCAACAAATCAAATCCTTATTATTTTCTTTTATGCCTACCATGATTTGAGCAACTTCAAATTTATTTCAACTTTATCGATTGATGATCTTGACCGCTTTAGAAAACGATCTTAAATCAAAAGTTCTCGGAATAAATTTCACTATTATTCGGATCTCTTCTCGGAATCAAATGTTGAGCTTATTTTATGTAGATCTAGATGGAAGCTTGCTCTAGTACAACCCTTATCTTAAGTTTTTGAAGTTGAAAATAATTTATGAATTGTTCAATACATGTTTCATGTAGGTTTGCATCGATACTATGATCGTCATTGTCTATCGTCTTAACAAGTGAAAGCCTTCACCGATCTTTCGACTCATTTAAAACCGCAATTGTTGTTGTGGTTCCATTTCTTTACGCTCACATGTAAGATAAACATTTCATTTCTTTAATATAATCATTTTTTCATACAAGAGTGCTAATATTCTATTTTGAATTGTTAATAGCTTCAAAATCGGTCTTACTCTCAAGAGGACATTGATGAAGTTCGCGTTGAATGGGCAAATTTCATGCTTCTTCACATATAGTCTTGTGATGTTTTAGTTGTAAGTTATCGATTTTTGAATTATTTTGTCCGTGTTATGGAGAATACGGTCTTATTGTTTTGTTAAGTGATGTGCATAGTATTTTGTATAGTGATTTTGTAGCTGTAATGAAAACAGATTGTATATTTTTGTATAGTGATTTTGTAGCTGTAATGAAAACAGATTGTATATTTTTGAATAGTGATTTTGAACGTAGTCGCAAGTATATTTTAATCTCATTTGCTTGTGCGTTATTAATTGTACATGTTTAAATAAAGAAATTAACTACGGTTGAAATTGAAAAACCGTAGTTGTTATTAAATTGACTACGGGTTGTAATAGAAAAAGCGTAGTAAATTTGGCATTAAAACCGTAGTAAATAAACTCAAAAACCGTAGTTAATACATATAGACTACGCATAAAAGCGTAGTGTATGTGCGAAATTTTGTGTAGATCTGTTGGTATAGACTACCGCGTAAAAAGCGTAGTCTATGTGCGGCGAGTCATGGTGGGTATAGACTACGGCGAAAGCGTAGTCTATGTGCGGCGTAGTCTATGGTGGGTATAGACTACGACAAAAAAGCGAGTGTATGAGCGAACTATTGTGTAGTTCGTGTGTATAGACTACGCGAAAAGCGTAGTCTATGTGCGGCGAGTCTATGGTGGGTATAGACTACGACAAAAACGAGTGTGCGGCGCCTTTTCTGAGTTCGGGGTATAGACTACGGCGAAAAGCGTAGTCTATGTCGTAAAAGCGTAGTCTATGGTGGGTATAGACTACGCTAAAAAGCAGAGTGTATGAGCGCATTTTACGTGGTTTGTGGGTATAGACTACGCGTAAAAGCGTAGTCTATGTCGAGCGTGGTCTATGGTGGGTATAGACTACGCTAAAAAGCGTAGTGTATGCGCCGCCTACTTTTCTCTACACCACTTTTCTCTACACTACCTGATGCACATAGACTACACATAAAACGTGTAGTCTATTCTGTTTTTTGTAGTAGTGTAAATATGTTTATATGATGATTGTGAGTATATATTATGAATTTAGTATAAAGTTGAGCTTGTATAAAAATTTTATGAAGTGACCGAATACTTGGGATGAACATATGATGGTGGAAATGATTTTTAATTGTTGATTTGAGCATGGATTAATGATCTATGGTAATAATAAAGCTTATATGAATTTATTTAGAATTTTTGGAAAACATTGTTATATATACTCAAAATTACCGAAAATTATGAGAGGATATATTATTAATGTATGATTCATATTTGAATGATATTATGACATATTAATGTTGTAGATTCATAATATAGTGTTGGATGAATTTATTGAAATTTTAAAATTATATGGTTCCTAAGTCAAAATTTCGAAACATATGGTTCTAAAGTATATTGAAGTATGAATGGTGTTTGATGAAAATTATGTCATAGTGATGATGTATGATGATGATTATGTGTTGTGTGATTTAATTGTAATTTTTGAAAAATGTTTAATATATTTATTAAAAGGACCGAAAGTTATAGTGTATAGTAAAGTGATGTACAATTTTTCTATGATCAATATTATTACATATTATTGATCCTATGTTGATATAGTATGTTATGTGAATTTATAAGAAATTTGGAAAAGTTTTGATATATGTATACTAAAGGACCGAAACCTTATTGTATAAGGTTTGAAAGTTTTAAAATTATTTTATCATGTATAATCACATGTTATGTTTCAAAAATATGTTTTAGACATACTATGAATTTATGTGATTTTTAAAATAAGGTATACTATGTTTATGTCGAAACGTTACGTTAGGTAACGTATGTTGTGAATAATGGTATGTATTGTACAAGTTAGGTCATACTTAAGAATAAATTCAAGTATGATTATTGATTAACATGAAAAATTGAGACGTATGATAATGTAATACCCCGAATTTCTGGACTTAAAAATTTTGAAAATAAAGAAAGAACAGTACGATAGAAACGAGTATGAAAGTGAACGTCGGTAATTGTCGATTTTGAATAAATCAAAATTTCTCTTGAAAATTTGAACGAAATAAATTTTAAATATGTTTTAAGTATATTTGGGATATTATTTACACTAAAGAAGAAAAAGAAATATTTTTCCTTATCTAATTATTATTTTCAAAATATGGTGAATTAAGTGATTAGTTTGTGATGTAATATATGATCACTTGATTTTATGTGATGAGTTGTCATGTTTATCTTATAATATATGATAAGATAATTATCTTGTACACCCAAGCATGAGGTGGATGTGATAAGGATGGAAAATGACATTTTAAGATAAGATTCTATGATATTTTTATAAAAGATAAGATAAGATCATAATTAATTAAGAGATAATGTTTATCTCTTAGAAATGTGTAGAAATGTGTAGAGTATCATAGGAAATAATATTTTGGATATTTATGTGCATGATTTTCGAAATTAATGTATTATTTTATGTGTAATTCTCGAAAATCACAATATTATGTGATAAATGTATTAAATAATTTATTTAATTATATAATTGATAAATATCATGATTCTAGATCAATCTTATCTCATAGGAAATATAAAAATTTCGAAATTTATGAAATAAGATAAGAATAGGATTTTATAAAAATAAAATCCTAAGAAACCCTAATTTTCGAAAATTTGGGGAAATAGCTTAGAAAAATTCCAAAAATTTATTTTATGATCTAATATCATTATATTAATATAATTACTCATAAAATAATATTTTATGAAAAGAATCATAGTTTGATAATTTATCCTTAACTTTGAATTATTTGCCGATAACTTTACATTAGTACATGAAATTGATCTTAATTAATTTTCTTATGATATAAATTATTATCTAAGATCAATATTATGTCACATAGCTATTAATTGGAGAAAAATAAAATATTTGGCATATTATTATATAAAGTGCCGAAAATTTTGGATATTTAGGTGTGAAATGGATATAAATATCATACTCTAATTAATGTAGAGATAAGATTATGATCTTATCATATTATTAGGTGTAAAGTAGAGGTAGTATTCAAATTAAACAAGTAACCTATAGTTTTGTTTGTATATAGCCGAAAAGTTTGAAAATGAATGTGAACAAATGTGAATTCATTTATAACCTATAGTTGAAAACTTTGACTTTTCAAATAATACTTTATCTTATAATATTAATATAGTATATGATATAGAAAAAAATAAAAATTTATCCTAAACATACAATAGTGGCCGAAAATTTCATGAAGCATTATATAAAGTTATAATTTATTTATTCTATGATAGATATAAGATACACTAATTAAATAAATAAAATAACATAATAAACTATAGGATAAAATAAAATAATGGTTCCATGAGCAATGGAGGTGGTCGAATTCCTATAATATAAGGTATGAGTTGTATTTTGTTTTATGCTAAGATATGATATCAATTTGATAATGAAAGGTAATAATTATAAAGATAAGGTATGATAAATAATTAATGTATAAGATAAGATAAGATTTTGTCTCATTTACAACTTGCATGGTTCAAAAATTAAGATGATAAAAAGGGTTGCAAATTTTGACTTTATACTAAGATATTTTATAAAGTAATGATTAAAATCATCTCATAAACTCTATAAATAGGAAACCACCCTCCCACATATCATTATGCACGAAAATAGTAAGAAAAATTGAGAGAAATAGATAGAAAGTGTTCTCCAAAGCTCTTCGATCGTAGGTAGAAAACGTCACGACGCCGACAAAACCGACTAGAAGGTTAGAATTTATACAAGCTTTATTATACATGCCAAAATACTAGAAATTCATATGTGATATGTTATGATACATGCTTTCAAAATTATGTGACATATGTGTAAATTTTGCTACATGTTCAAGTTATTAATTAAATATGCTTATATGATGTTTAGAAGCATTTATTGTGATGATAGTACAAAGTTAAGCATGTTATACCATTTTATGACATGACCGAAAATTATATAGATCATATGTTGATGGACATGAATTTTAATTGTTGTTTTGAGCATGAAATAATGATATTTGGTAATATTCAGTATGTGTGATTTAAATCATAATTTATGAAAAAAATATGGAATATTATGTCATTATAATTTCGAAAGTAATAGAACATGAAACATTGATGAATATTATATCATACTATTGATTTATGATAATAATAATAATAATATGCTATGTGAATTAATTGGAATTTTTGGAAAGTTGGGATGAATATTGGGAATTTTCGAAAATCATATCAAAAAGGGTAAAAATGTGAAATTTTTCTATGTTATGTGATACATGGGTTCTATATTAATAATATGTGGAAATTGGTCCATATATGTGAGTTAGTAAGCATGAATGGTTGTTATGTGAAAAATAAAAAATTATAAGGGTATATAGTTGGAAGTCGATAGAAAAAGAAGCATATACGTGTAAGATGACAGTTATATAAGAAATACATGAAATAACGATGAACATAAGTTGAGTAAGGTATGAACGTACAGAGTATATTGATACGATAGTACAGTAACAACGTTGGTAATAGAATTAATGTTAGTACGTTCGTTGGTTCGGATCGATGATTATTGCGAAGCATAATGATATGCTAAAATTCTCGTTTCTTACGATTGATAAGGGTTAACTCGAAGGAGAACGGAATCAGAGAATAGATATTAGTGACTTAAGAACCTTAAGTCCTCGAGGTGGGCTTTCTTACTAAAACCTTTTATGAGCTTTTTGAAAAATGTTTATCGTTATTATTCATGTCTTGTTTCTTGAAAAATTTTGAGATACGATATTATCGCGAGAAAATGTTTTATGTTTTGTATATGTCCATTCGGGTTGCACAGGGGCAATGAGAAGTTACTGGTCGGATCCCAGTGGAGGTGTAAGTAGAAATTCTAGCTAGGGTTGTGTACACGTGTTGGGCCTCTGAACCATTGGGCGGTCATGCTCTTAACCTCTGGCGGTTAGTTGCGTCCGGTGTAGGGAGGCCTCCTCCGTAGCGTTTATCCATAGCCGACTTGGAATATACGTTGTGGTTGTTGTGATATGAAAATGCCTGGCCAGGCGATGATTTTGATAAATGAGAAAATGTATTTTTTTAAGCACAAGGCCTTTTCAAACAAAACCCTTGTGTCTTACTGTGGCGAGGGCAGTACAATATTCGTAAAGTAAAATATTTTCGGCAATGTGTCCACCGAGTGCATCTTTGTACTCACCGCATATTGTTTTTAAAATGCAGTTGAGCGGTGATGGAACGGAGGCAGGAGTTGGCGGAATCCTTTTGACAAATAGTATGGAACATTTGGTTCACCTTGAGAATGCATCTTCACATGCATGTCTCACACGTTTTTCCGCTGCCAAACTCTTGAACTCCTATCTAGTTTGGATATTATGTTAAGATCGTAATTGCTTCGTTGAAAGCTTTGTAATAGCATCTGTTTTGACAAGTACCTTTTGAACGTATCTTTAATATAAGTCGTTTCCTTCTATCCTTCGTGTCATTTCATATTTGATACTTATGTTAGAAACCTTGTTCGTTTCATATTCACTTAACCCGAACCCGAGTCACGGTCCGGTAAGGTGGTAGCCGAATCGGGCTGTGACAGAGTGGTATCAGAGCAGTTCGTTTGCTTTGAACCAAAAATATCCTTTCTATCCAAAGTCTGGCTTGAATCACTAGACTTTTATAAAGCGATCATCACCGCCAACGCTCCCTGCTCATCACGCTCAACCAAAGAAGGAAAGAGAGTTTTGGTAAAAGGTATGGGTTTAAAAGTATTAAGTTATGTTTTGAGAAAGTATGAGTGAAAAAAAAAAAAATGTTTTTAAAAAGTGGACATGCCGTTAAAGTAAAATGAATAAGCTTTGAATTATGATAATTCATTGATGATCGACAAACAAGTGGTTTGTCGAAGAAGTTTAATTCATACCGGTTGGTATGTGGTTTTGTTGTGATGAATTTGGAAGGATGAAAGTTTATACCGGGGGTATATGAGTATTGATGATGGACATATATAGAGTTATATGTCGAGAAGTTGAATGAAAAGTTTGTTTATGAAAGAAAGGTGAATTGTGAAATTGTTTTGATTTTCAAAAGAGCGTAGATGAGCTCTAAGTTTCACAAAGAACTTAGATTGAACGAGATTATAAGATTTCTCTTCTATGTATGACGTAGTGATTGATGAACCATGAGAACTTGAGAACTTAGAACGCTTTTAAGAACGATTTGTGACGTGAATTGAAAAGATACGTGGAGGAATGAAAGTTCGATGAGCGAACGTCACTTGTGACATGGGCATAGTATCTTCATTTGAAATTCTACGTGACGTAATTTTGAATCAACTATTGCTTACGAATAAGTCTAGAGCGATATACTAATTGGTGTATAGAATGCTAAGTAAGGAATAAGATAAGTGTTTATGAGATGTTTTATAAGTTATGTACTAAGTATTGTTTATAAGAAGCGATTGTCTTATGGGAATGATGCAAGTACGGAAATGAAAGTTTAAAATGGAAAGTTGTTGAAAAGTGGTTTTAGGTTGTGAGAAGGAAAGGGATATGAGAAAGAATTGGAAGGGATATGAGAAAGTGTCACAGCCCAATTCCTTAACCAAGAGATTAGGCTGTGACTTAGGGACTTAACATAAAAGTTTAGGACTAATGAGGAATTAAGAATTTCAAGGAAGTTGGGACGGCCATAATTCGGGAGATAATTGTTGGTCCAAAGAGTATGAATAGGTTCCATAGAATCCAATGAACACAAGAACTAACGGAAACATAATGATCAACAACAATCAATCTTTTCATGGAAGGGTTTCTTTTTACAAAAACAATAATTACATAACCATTTCTCAAGTCAGAGTATGGCAACAGAAAGGGTAGTTGAGTTACATGTGTGAAGACATATAACTCCGGGCAACAAAGTATAACAATTTACATAAGGTTTCTGCTTATCAGCAAGGCAACTAAATGGATAACGATTTCTCCAAGACAACTTTCAACAAATTAGAACTACACAAATTCAACTTCAACAATTTCAAAGAATCATGACTACAATCCAATCAAACAGACCTTAGTAACCGAGAATATAAAGAGTTCGATATCAACTTTATCCACAGATCAAAATGACCATTTAAACCAAGAACATTCTCAGCAATAATATAATAAGGAGTTCAACTCTATTATCACCAACATTAACATAAAGTGATTCGATCATAAGGCTAATCACAACATAACAACATTTACGAACAAAAACCACAGTGTCCCTTTCCAACTCCATCTCCGAAATCCAAGCTCAACCTGCATGTTTAGAAATACATGCAGGGCGTGAGTACATAAGCACTCAGTGGACACATGCCGAAAACAGTTAAAATTTTGCTCTTAGAGCTATAAGATTGACTTGCCATCGCTTTGCAATACACAGGGGTTTTAGTGAAAAACCTGTGCATGCTTTTCAAAGTAAATACTTACTTGCTTTCATTTTCACAATTCTAAAACAAATGCATATGCATGATCTTTGTCTGAGACATATTTCTCTTCCCTTATCCACGGATTACATCTATGTGTTGAGAAGTAGGCCTCCTTCTCAAACACGCTATGACCAAGGTCGCTATCCGACGTCGGTGCATTCTTTCATTCATTCATTTTCTTTCTTTCTCTTTCCGTGATGTATAATGCATCATGCTCAAACATTTGGCAAGTCAATGAATTTAGAAGTCATGCAGTATACATAATGAAACAATATAAATTAGCACGTGCTATTATTTAGTTCGAAAGCCCAATGCGTTTTTAGTCAGTAAGCTTTACTATTCCTCCTGTTCCTCCTTCCCCTTCTTCCTTAACTGCCTTCCCTTTTCTCGATGTACCTTTAATTATTTGATAACATTAGTACACATATATAATATTCCTTATTTATCTAACTAAAATTTCTCTTTCCTTTCTTTTTCATTTCTTAGGTTTTGTTTAGACAAATTTTGCCTAAACTTTTTATTATGAGAATTTTAAGTCTTTTCGGGTCATTGCATCCTTTATCTGAACATTGTATTCTTTTCTTAAGTTGTTCAAGCATAGTAGTTTCAATTAATCGCCTACGTTAAACTTTTCACATAATTAAGTTGTAGGCCCTTATCTTTGTGAATATTAGTATTTTTCTTACTATTAGTATACTTTTAGGTATATCAATTATTCTTTTATCACTTATTAACATATAATTTATTTTCTTTATCATTAACTTTCCTTTTTAACTTAATATGTTTATAAAATTCAATCTTTCACATTTTTAGTTTTAACCTCCTCTATTAAGCTTCATTAGTCCTTATTTATATACTATATTCACAAATCATAAGATTTATAAAGAATAACATTAGAATTAAAATTCCCCTTTTTCCTCTAAGATTTTCGAAAATCTTACTATATGCATAACTATATTTTTCTTTCAACTTTCTTTCAATTCCTCATCTAATTATCATATATTAATCTTTCACAACAATAACAATAGCATATTTTAATTTTAACATAATTATGTCAACTAAACACCTAAACTAAAATTTTCCATTTTCAACATATGAACTTAGAAAATTCTAATTAATTCACCATATGCTTAAATCATCATATTAAACTCATATATCAAGTTAATTTAAGAAAATAAAATCAACATATCACTTCCCCAATTTTTCGAAATTTTCGAACATATATATATATATTCTATATTCTAAAATTTATTTATTTTTTCTCTTTTCTTTCCATTTACTAATCTAAGCATGCTTTAAACATATAATCACAACTTATTTACCATAACATCAATAATTCCTTATTTTAGTCTAAGTACATAAAATAGGGTTTTTCAAATTTAATACAATTCCTACATCTATACTATCATAAATTCCTTAATTCCACACAAAATCATCAATTCTCAACTATAACATCAATATCCATTCATAATTGTCACAAAACCCATTAAAATTCTACACTAACATGCTCAAGAATTTCATAATTACATAAAAATTTCATGCTCAAAGATTGAAAGGAGATTAGAATCATACCTTATTAACCTTGGGATCAACCTTAGAAATGAAAATTGGGAAGAAAATAGCTTAGGAAAAAGTTTTGTCTTAGTGTGTGTTGGTGTGTGTAGGCGTGATTTTAGGGAGAGATTTTGATGATTTTTGCAAAATGTTAAATGGTATAGAAGTGATATATTTATAGAGCAAATTTCATTTCATTTTTAATTTAATTTATTACATGATTATTCATCAAATTTATTAAATGTTATTACTTGGTCACCAAGTATAATAAATATGCATGCTTAATCATGCATTTCTAGAGCCTTCTTACTTAATGCTCCTAAATTCATATATTTCCATTTAAATTTTAATATTATACTATGTGTAAATATTAATATTTGATGCTACTAACTTTATACTATAACCTACTTTCTTATTTCCATGATTTCTATGAAATAAAATACTCACATTATAATCTTACATTTATAAAGTAATGTTTACCATATAACATGAAAATATAATACTCAAATAGCAAGAATTTAAAATTTCCAACAATTATAGAATTTATTTGATCATTTAAGATCAAATAATCAACCATAGCATTATTTTGAATTTTTTTTAAACAAAATCTTTCATTCATAAAGTTATAGTTAAATTGTTAATTATATTCTATTTTATTAAGAGTCATTATGTATTTTGGATCATAATTATTTCTGTTTTCTTTTGGATTAAGGATGCAATGCCCTAATTAACACTTAAGTATTCTTTCATTACTGATTAAAAATTTGAGGTATTACATTTCCTCCCCCTTAAAGAAATTTCGTCCCGAAATTTAGTACCTTAGATAAATAGTTCGGGATATTTCTGTCTCATTTGTTCTTCTAGTTCCCATGTCGCTTCATCTGAGCCATGATGCTTCCACTGTACTTTAACTAAAGGAATAGATTTATTCCTTAGTTGTTGTTCTTTATGATCCAGGATACACTCTGGTCTTTCCTCGTAACTTAGATTTGGCTCAGGAACTATTTCTTCTTGATGAACTATGTGTTTAGAATCAAACACATATTTTCGTAATTGCGACACGTGGAATACGTTGTGTACATTGCTTAAGTTTGGTGGCAACGCATTCGTATGCTACAGGTCCGATTCTTTCCAAAACTTCGTATGGTCCTATGAATCTTGGTTTCAATTTCCCTTTTATTCCAAATCGATGTACGCCCTTAGTTGGAGAAACTTTGAGAAAAACTTTGTCTCCAACTTCAAAATTGAGTTCTGTACGGCGGACATCTGCGTACGACTTTTGGCGATCTTGAGCTTCTTGAATTCTTTTCTTTATTTGTCGAACAATTTCGATCATTTCTTCAATAGCTTCCGGTCCCAGTACTTTTCTTTCTCCGATTTCATCCCAATAGAGAGGCGATCTGCATTTCTTACCGTAGAGAGCTTCGTATGGCGCCATGTTGATTGTAGCTTGATAACTATTGTTATAAGCGAATTCTACTAACGGTAAGGCTTGTTCCCATTGTTCGCCTCGATCCAACACTACGGTTCGGAGCATATCCTCAAGTATTTGAATAGTTCTTTCCGTTTGTCCGTCTGTTTGAGGATGAAAAGCCGTACTAAAATTCAATTATGTTCCCAATTCTTCTTGGAAACTTGACCAAAATCGCGAGGTAAATTTGGAGTCTCTATCGAGGTGATAGATACAGTACTCCATGTAGCCGTACTATTTCGCGAACATATATTTGAGCTAATTTGCTAGCTCCATAGGGTGAGTGAATTGGGATGAAATGAGCACATTTGGTGAGACGATCCACAATCACCCATATAGCCGTGTTCCCACGCTTTGATCTTGGTAGACCGGTTACAAAATCTATGGCGATGTGGTCCCATTTCCATTCGTGAATTTCTAGGGTTGCGACTTCCCATATGGTCGTTGATGTAATGCCTCGACTTGTTGACACGCTAGACATTGCTCCACAAATAATGCTATCTCCTTCTTCATCCCGGTCCACACGAATTGTTGTTTAAGATCTTGATACATCTTCGTGCTTCCAGGGTGCGATGTATAAAGCGAATTATGAGCTTCACTCATAATTTCATCCTTTAGTTTCGGTTATCGGTATCACTATTCTGCTTTGAACATAATTGCATTGTCCCGAGCCTCGATAATCTTGTAGTCCCTCTGCTCGATCTTGGCTCGTAACTTCTCCAATTGTTCATCTTGTCGTTGAGCATTAACGATCCTCGCCCTTAAGTCTGGTACAACCACTAAAGTGGATATGATACTCGCAGTGGTATCGGGTGGAAGTACTATTTCTATCTTTAACTTCTCGAAATCTTTAATCAACTCTTGTGCTTGGGTGAGAATCATTCCAGTTGCCTCGACTTTTTCGACTAAAGCATCCGCAACTCGTTCGCTTTGCGGTGATATTTGATTTCACGGTCATAATCTTTAACGAGTTCAAGCCATCTTCTTTGACGCATGTTCAAATCTTTTGTTCAAAGAAGTACTTTAAACTCTTATGATGCGTGAAAATTTCACATTCGAGCCATACGAGATAGTGTCTCCAAATCTTCAATGCATGGACTACGCGGCTAATTCTAAGTCATCGTTGGATAGTTAAGTTCGTATGGCCTCGGTTGTCGTGATGCATAAGCGATGACTTTTCCTTTTGCATAAGTACGCATCCTAGTCCGTTCTTTGACGTCAATATAAAGGGTAAATTCTTGATCGGGTTCGCATCAGTCAATCTTGGTCTTTGTAGTCAATCGCTTCTTAAGTTCTTGAAAACTTTCTTCGCATTCCTTGGTCCACTGAAATCTTACTCCCTTCCGGAGTAATTGAGTCATTGGTCTTGCGATTTTGGAGAAGCCTTCGATGAATCGTCGATAGTAGCCTGCCAATCCTAAGAAACTCCGAATTTCATTAGGTGTCGTAGGTGATCTCCATTCTTGTACCGCTTGCACCTTGGCAGGATCTACTTTGATTCCATCAGCTGATACAATGTGGCCAAGGAAGTTTACCTCTTTCAGCCAAAATTCACATTTGCTAAATTTGGCATACAACTTTTCAGCCCTTAGAGTTTCTAATACAACTCTTAGGTGCCTCTCATGTTCTTGTTCATCTCTTGAGTAGACAAGAATATCATCGATAAATACTAGGACAAATTTATCGAGATACTCGTGGAAAACACGATTCATCAAATCCATGAACACAGCAGGAGCATTGGTTAGTCCAAAAGGCATCACTACAAACTCATAGTGACCGTATCGTGTTGAAAAGCCGTCTTAGGAATATCTTACGAGCAATTTTCAATTGATGATACCGATCTTAAATCAATCTTAGAGAAAATACTAGCTCCCTTTAGTTGATCAAATAGATCATCTATCCGAGGCAACGAATATTTATTTTCAAGGTGAGCTTATTCAATTCTCTATAATCGATACACATTCTTAGGGTACCATCCTTCTTTTCACGAACAAGACGGCGCTCCCATGGAGATACACTGGGTCGAATAAACCCTAAGTCCAAGAGTTCTTGAAGTTGGATTTTCAACTCTTGCAACTCTTTAGGAGCCATCCGATAAAGGGCCTTTGAAATAGGTGCTGATCCGGGTTCTAGATCAATCGGAAATTCCAGTTGTCTATCTTGAGGCAATCCCGGTAACGTTTCGGGAAAAACATCTGGATATTCCGAACCATCGCACATCTTCATCTTTCTTTCATCTCAACACCGTAGAAACAGGTGGGTTCTTTTCCTGGAGGGTGGAACGAAATTTCTCGTTGTTCACATCGAATTACGGCATGATTTTCTGTTAACCAATCCATTCCTAAGATAATATCTACATCCCACATTGATATTACTTGTAAAGATCTTGCTTTCAATTTGAGAGTTCCCAACTCAAATTCTAAGTTGGAACATATGTGGAAATTGCGAGATTTACCTAAAGGAGTCATTACTTTGGATCCCAGTTACTTCGCCTATGTTCAGCTCAAACACATCTATACATGTCGTAGAGATAAAAGAATGCGAAGCTCCCGTATCAAAGAGAATTACAATAGGAATGCCGTTTAACGTTCCCATACCTGCCAAGTTTTCAGCATTTTGTTCTTGTTGCCTTGGATTTAAGGCGAATGCCCTCTGATATTGAGGTTGAGTTTGTTGAGGCTGTGGTGGCAAAATCATCGGGTATTGAGGTACTGCTGTTGATTGAGATGGATGTTGAAAGCTACCACCTATGGCCTTCATTTGTGGCATTTGTTTAGAGGATGACTTTCTTCCACTTTCGGTAATCTTAGTCGGGTTGGGCGTTATTGGCATAATGACCCATTTGACCACATCCGTAATGTATTGGTACCCCATTTCTGTGTTCTCGTATGAGCTTTGTTACATTTGGGCACAAAGGTATCCTGGGAAGGTTTGGAATTGGTGGCAATTGATGTTGGAAGGGTGGTCGGAAGAAACTTGAATTAGGGTGGGTTGGTCGTTGCCAAGGTTTCTTATTTGGAAGGTCCCTTGTTTCCCATCTTCTTTTTCCTTTAAAACGTTGATTATGAGGCATCAACTTTTGTGGGGTTTGACTTTGGGATGGACTTGGGTTTGGTTCAGGAGCCATCTTTTCTGCCTGCATCTCTAATTCCATGTCTAAAGCTCTGTTCAAGGTTTCAGCATATGAAAGGGCAGGTTGACTTGCCAAAATGATTCTTATTTCTTGACGTAACCCTGAGCGGAACAACTCAGCCATCTTCTCGTCAGTTTCTATCCTGTACGGAGCATAGCGTGATAGAGTGCAGAATTCTCTATCATATTCTGCCACAGTTTTCTTTCCTTGTTTTAGGTTCATGAATTCGATTTCTTTTTGTTTCTTATAACTCCGAGGAATGTATTTTGAACAATTCCTCCTTGAATTGTTCCGTGTAAAGTTTTCCAATCTTTACGGGTGAGAGTCTTTTGACGTGATTCCCACCAAAATCGGTGGTCCTTTTAATTGAAAGGATATGCATAAAAGGCATTCCTTATCTGAGCATTCTAAAAATTTGAAGATTCTCTCCATTGTCCGAACCCATTCCTACGCCTCGGCGGGTTTCGATTCCATAGAATGATGGTGGATTTTGTCGAAGGAATAATTCGAAATTTTCTAGTGTTTGGAGGAGGGTGGGTTCTGTGGGTAGGTTGAGGTATGTTTTACCGGCTTGTTCTTCTACCACGGATTTCGGTTTGGCGTCTTGGAGGCATACCGCATTTTAAATTTTATGAGAACAATGTGTATGCGATCGGTATGTGTGTATTTATAAGAAAGAGAGTAAAGTATCGTGGTTTTAGCAAGTAAAGTTGCATGTAAACAAATTGGCATAGTTATATAAACAATAGGTTCAAAGTTTAAAAAGCAACAAGCAACATAACATAAATATTTACATATCATGGAAAATTGCCTCTAAGAGGACTTTTACAAGATGGGACAATTTGCCTTAGCAGTAGGCATCGGAAATTCCTTCATCTTGTCTAGGTTAGTTTCATACATGTATGCTATTTACATAAATCCTACTTCATTACCTATTTACAAATGTACAAAACTACTTGTTAATTTCCTTCTAGCTTTTAATCCATCCTTGATGCCATATCATTTCCATCGTCAGGCCCAATGCTTCATTCTCATCATCCATTCTTTCAACTTCATTTGCGTGCGGTATGTTTCTCGGATTCTCTTCCTCCGATACCTCTTCAATGCATTCATTCTCTGATGGAGGGTCACAAAAACGTTTAACTTTGGATTTAGGATGAGAAATAAAACTTATTTCAGTTTCAAGGAGAGAAGGATCCTTGACAAATGGCAGATCATTAAGGTGAAGAGGTTGTACTTGAGTGGTACCAACTGGTTGTACAAATTCGAGTTCATATTTAAAAGATACGGCGAGCCACGTGGGTCTAGATGTTCCGACTTGACCTCGAACCGATTTTCTTCAAGAAGAGATGTGTTTGGGGATTCATATGGTATGGCTTGCGGTGGAGAAACATCTGCGACTATGAGGTGATTATACCATGTTAAGTTATCAGTGAAGTCGTCAATGTCCATATCATAATCAAAATCAACATAATCAAGTTCTTCAATAGGAATGTCTTACGCAATGTGTTCTTGAAGGGGAATCTCTTCTTCAAGAAGGTCCAGATAATTGCCATGAACAATAGGGCTCAATTCTAGAGGAGTAATATCATCAACAGATGTAACGTGGTCAAAAGAAGTGGTAGGATTGGTTGGTACCACTTGATCTTCATAGAAAGGGATATCAGAGGTTTCCATCAAAGATTCTGAATTGGTCGAATCTATTACAGCAGAGGTACTAGATTCGCCAACTTCGAATTGAGGTTCATTTCTTTCAATGGGAATATTTGGTGTTAGGATGTTATAGATGGCAAAAACAAAACCTTCCACGGAGGATAATTGCCGGAGGTGGACTGGGTAGCATTATATTGTCTTGAATGATTTCTACAAATTCGGAAGGTCGGCAAAGTTATGATATTCAAGAACAAAATCTATGGCAACTACAATGCCCATTCTCGCCATCCTGGTGGTAGAACCGTACTAATTGCATGATGCCATCCAGTGCATCACACCGCAAATCTCTAACTTGCATCCACAATTCCACAAATCTATCTAGGAATTCTACAAAGTTCGATTTTCCTCCATACGATATTCATAAACCGATCCGTCTTCCAATAGTAAGAGGTCTCGGTCTTGTACTCTTTTCGGGTGTTCTTATAGGCCTTGCCATCCTAACATAAAATATAATTACTAACTAAAATGTGTTGATCTTAATATACTTAAATACTTGAAACTAAAATTTACTTATCATAGTTCAATACGTACTTCACATAACTGATCATATACATGCTTTATCAATTATATAAAGAACTTGATCATATGGATGTAAAATGCATGACTTTATCAAAAGCATAACTTTATCAAATAGCTCTCTTTTCTAAATGCTCATTATAAAATTTTCATCTTACTTACCTGGTTGAGCTGGCGGAGATGGATTTGGAACACCGTGCTTTTACGGACTCTACTTACATTAGAATTGAAACAAAATCACATAGTAACTAACCCCATAGAATCATGCTCGATATTAATCACACCATTGATTCCTTAACCAAGAGATTAGGCTGTGACTTAGGGACTTAACATAAAAGTTTAGGACTAATGAGGAATTAAGAATTTCAAGGAAGTTGGGACGGCCATAATTCGGGAGATAATTGTTGGTCCAAAGAGTATGAATAGGTTCCATAGAATCCAATGAACACAAGAACTAACGGAAACATAATGATCAACAACAATCAATCTTTTCATGGAAGGGTTTCTTTTACAAAACAATAATTACATAACCATTTCTCAAGTCGAGTATGGCAATGAAAGGGTAGTTGAGTTACATGTGAAGACATATAACTCCGGGCAACAAAGTATAACAATTTACATAAGGTTTCTGCTTATCAGCAAGGCAACTAAATGGATAACGATTTCTCCAAGACAACTTTCAACAAATTAGAACTACACAAATTCAACTTCAACAATTTCAAAGAATCATGACTACAATCCAATCAAACAGACCTTAGTAACCGAGAATATAACGAGTTCGATATCAACTTTATCCACAGATCAAAATGACCATTTAAACCAAGAACATTCTCAGCAATAATATAATAAGGAGTTCAACTCTATTATCACCAACATTAACATAAAGTGATTCGATCATAAGGCTAATCACAACATAACAACATTTACGAACAAAAACCACAGTGTCCCTTCCCAACTCCATCTCCGAAATCCAAGCTCAACCTGCATGTTTAGAAATACATGCAGGGCGTGAGTACATAAGCACTCAGTGGACACATGCCGAAAACAGTTAAAATTTTGCTCTTAGAGCTATAAGATTGACTTGCCATCGCTTTGCAATACGGGGTTTTAGTGAAAAACACATGCATGCTTTTCAAAGTAAATACTTACTGCTTTCATTTCACAATTCTAAAACAAATGCATATGCATGATCTTTGTCTGCAGACATATTTCTCTTCCCTTATCCACGGATTACGTCTATGTGTTGAGAAGAGGCCTCCTTCTCAAACACGCTATGACCAAGGTCGCTATCCGACGTCGGTGCATTCTTTCATTCATTCATTTTCTTTCTTTCTCTTTCCGTGATGACAATGCATCATGCTCAAACATTTGGCAAGTCAATGAATTTAGAAGTCATGCAAGTATACATAATGAAACAATATAAATTAGCACGTGCTATTATTTAGTTCAAAGCCCACTGCTCGTTTTAGTCGATAAGCTTTACTATTCCTCCTGCTCCTCCTTCCCTTCTTCCTTAACCGCCTTGCCTTTCTCGATGTACCTTTAATTATTTGATAACATTAGTACACATATATAATATTCCTTATTTATCTAACTAAAATTTCTCTTTCTTTCTTTTTCATTTCTTAGGTTTTGTTTAGACAAATTTTGCCTAAACTTTTATTATGAGAATTTTAAGTCTTTTCGGTCATTGCATCCTTTATCCGAACATTGTATTCTTTTCTTAAGTTGTTCAAGCATAGTAGTTTCAATTAATCGCCACGTTAAACTTTTCACATAATTAAGTTGTAGGCCCTTATCTTTGTGAATATTAGTATTTTTCTTACTATTAGTATACTTTTAGGTATATCAATTATTCTTTTATCACTTATTAACATATAATTTATTTTCTTTATCATTAACTTTCCTTTTAACTTAATATGTTTATAAAATTCAATCTTTCACATTTTTAGTTTTAACCTCCTCTATTAAGCTTCATTAGTCCTTATTTATATACTATATTCACAAATCATAAGATTTATAAAGAATAACATTAGAATTAAAATTCCTTTTTCTCTAAGATTTTGAAAATCTTACTATATGCATAACTATATTTTTCTTTCAACTTTCTTTCAATTCCTCATCTAATTATCATATATTAATCTTTCACAACAATAACAATAGCATATTTTAATTTTAACATAATTATGTCAACTAAACACCTAAACTAAAATTTTCCATTTTCAACATATGAACTTAGAAAATTCTAATTAATTCACCATATGCTTAAATCATCATATTAAACTCATATATCAAGTTAATTTAAGAAAATAAAATCAACATATCACTTCCCAATTTTTGAAATTTTCGAATATATATATATATTCTATATTCTAAAATTTATTTATTTTTCTCTTTTCTTTCCATTTACTAATCTAAGCATGCTTTAAACATATAATCACAACTTATTTACCATAACATCAATAATTCCTTATTTTAGTCTAAGTACATAAAATAGGGTTTTTCAAATTTAATACAATTCCTACATCTATACTATCATAAATTCCTTAATTCCACACAAAATCATCAATTCTCAACTATAACATCAATATCCATTCATAATTGTCACAAAACCCATTAAAATTCTACACTAACATGCTCAAGAATTTCATAATTACATAAAAATTTCATGCTCAAAGATTGAAAGGAGATTAGAATCATACCTTATTAACCTTGGGATCAACCTTAGAAATGAAAATTGGGAAGAAAATAGCTTAGGAAAAAGTTTTGTCTTAGTGTGTGTTGGTGTGTGTAGGCGTGATTTTAGGGAGAGATTTTGATGATTTTTGCAAAATGTTAAATGGTATAGAAGTGATATATTTATAGAGCAAATTTCATTTCATTTTTAATTTAATTTATTACATGATTATTCATCAAATTTATTAAATGTTATTACTTGGTCACCAAGTATAATAAATATGCATGCTTAATCATGCATTTCTAGAGCCTTCTTACTTAATGCTCCTAAATTCATATATTTCCATTTAAATTTTAATATTATACTATGTGTAAATATTAATATTTGATGCTACTAACTTTATACTATAACCTACTTTCTTATTTCCATGATTTCTATGAAATAAGATACTCACATTATAATCTTACATTTATAAAGTAATGTTTACCATATAACATGAAAATATAATACTCAAATAGCAAGAATTTAAAATTTCCAACAATTATAGAATTTATTTGATCATTTAAGATCAAATAATCAACCATAACATTATTTTGAATTTTTTAAACAAAATCTTTCATTCATAAAGTTATAGTTAAATTGTTAATTATATTCTATTTTATTAAGAGTCATTATGTATTTTGGATCATAATTATTTACATTTTCTTTTGGATTAAGGATGCAATGCCCTAATTAACACTTAAGTATTCTTTCATTCTCGATTAAAAATTTGAGGTATTACAGAAAGAGATTGACAATGATATATCAAAGTGAAATGTTTGAATTCGTAGAATTCAATGAGATGTATTGGTGTGAACGAGTTATGTTATTACTGTTTGAATTACAAGTTATTAGTAAACGATGAGTAGGTTATCCCAAAAAGAACGTAGACTGTTTAAGATGTATGATGCCTTTTACGAAAGAACATAGAAATATGAATTATAAGAATTGTAGTCCATTATAACAGAAGCAATGGTGGAAATAAGAATAAATACAAGTAGAAAAGACTGAAAGAGTAGAAATGGAATGATGATAATGAATGTCACTATGCAGTGGTAACATGAGTATAGTTTTTCCCTGTAGATGTTCACACGTAATGAAACTCCGAGTTGACTATTAGAACTCAATAGAGACATGATTGAATTGTTAGTTGGAACTCGCAGAATAATATGTAATACCCCGCAGAATTAGATGCCCAATTACGGTATTTAAAACCCGTAAATTAGAAATTCGCTGAGATGATTCAATCCATAAGATATCGAATAATGATTTCGATTATTTAAGAAGGAATGAATTCCTATTTTATATTCACGGAGAATTGTGAATTAAGAAATAAAAGTATATGAAGTATATCGACAGTATTATTTTAACGTCGATCACGATCGATAGTTAAAATTCATGATATTTTCTAAGCAATTAAGCTTAGAATTAAATTCCATTATTAATGGAATAATGTAATAAAGTGATGACGACCATTTCGAGATGAGTCGATAATGAACGTTTTGCAACGTTTTCAAACGTTAACGTTTTGAGATGAAACAGCGTTTTAATCGATCAAGAAATTATAGGAATTAATTTCCTATGATTGGTATATGTAATTACAGTATGATTTAGCATTAAATCAATGCTAGATCATCAAGATTCGATAGTTACCAATTTTTCAAACGTTTGAAAACCCTAATTTTCGAACTCGATTTTTGTCGCATAAAATGATGCCATTAATTTATCCTATGATATTATTTATCATCTAAACTATATGTCATAACATATATCAATGTTTGGCATGGAAAATAAAATTTGGACCCTTTGGCATAGTGTAATAGCCGAGAGCTATATACACATATATACTAAGCACTTATTTGTTGATTTATCTATTACATGTATCTAAGTGACATTGGATTAATTATATCCTAACTACACTATTAAAATCTGATATATATATACATATATATGTAATTTTCGTGCATGTGTGTGGTGTGTAGGTAGAAGTGTGTGTAGGTGTCAACTACATGTATTAAGGGTGACAATTGTCACCCATAAGCACCCCACACACATCCCATACCTCTCTCACCCCCCCAAAATCAGATTTCATTCATCTTCTTCCCCCATTTTCGTCCATCCCCCTCCAAGAACAGCTCCAAGATCAGCCACTCCACCATTCAAAAAAAGTGGACATAAGCTCCTAGCTCAAGATGGACAGCCGTCCCTTCCTCTTCATCCTCTCGATTTCGTGGCTAAGGTAGATACCATCTCCTTAGATCCTAGGGATGACCAAGATATACACATGCATGTTCATCAATATGCTTGAATGTGTTGGGTCTATGCTTGAAAGTGATTGCATGTTGATTTAATAGGTAGATTCAATACTTTTGATCATTGCATGTTGATTTCCTGGACGAACAGCAACTTCACGAATTTATTTGACTAATTTTCAGTGGTCCGATGATTGTGAATTTTTGATATGTTGAAATTATATGTGTCTAGTATTCCTCTGTAAAATTTCAAGTCCATCCAACTTGATTTGCTATTTTAATTGTATTTATCAAAAACACTGCACAAATCTGTGAAATCGCCGTGTTTATCACCCATAGTGCGTGGCTTTCGTTTTAATTTTGGATAATGATAAAACTCTAAAATTTGACAGAAACATAATTCAGAATGTCTAGAAGATTCCTGTAAATTTTCAGAATTTTATAAAAATCTTTACTATTTATTCCAGATTTTACAAGCCAACTGCACACAATTGTCACGGGAGTGATAGCTTGTGGTAAAATATTTTTATCTCCCAATCTATGGTGAATCATTCAGTGAGGCTTTTTCTGGATAAAACTAGACTTAAGTGGCTTTTCAATATGATTGGTTTCATTTCCATATTCCTTATAATGAACTCACGGTGAATTTTTAAAGTTGATACATTACAGTAAGTTGTTTTGGACAAACTGCCTTAGTAAATTTTTCATATAATAGGCTGTTCGAGTATGACTTTTACGTGAGGTGTTCAAGCCATTTGTAGTCCGATTTGGACTTGGGTTTCTTCATAAGAAATGTTCCTCACCATGTCTAGTTATGATCTGGAAAGTTTGATCCCAAACCAAGTTTTATAGGTATACCTTTCATCGACCCAAAGTCACCTACTGGAAACTATCCATTTCCAACTAGTCAACTTTGGACTTATGTATTTCTCGATGAGTTTGATATTTTCCAGTATGCTCTTCATGACATATGTAGTACTTGTTACAAGGTTTCTAAATTGGTAGCCTGCAGACATTTTGGCATTGCGAGTCAAAAGTTACGAGCCTCGCAAAACCCCTCGTCGTTAAGCTAAAACTGAAAATTCTGAACAATTTTCCAAGTATAGAAGTCAGTTTGAGTTGCCCACTTTGAGACCCTATATCTTCAGAACCACGACTCTTTTGGATTTAATTCCTTCTTAGAACTTGTAGTACATGTTTAGAGGTTTCCAGAATGTATCTTTGTGCGACCATACGTATTCTGAATCGAGAGTTATGGGTCGTCAAAGTACGTCACTTGGGTTGTTTCAAGCTGTTTTTGCTGAAATTAAAGCACTTGAAATTTGACTAAGTGTTGGAAACCCCTATGTGAAGTATGCCTTATGTGACTAACATGCTATTAATCGATGCATTCATTATGTTATGTCGCAAGGTACGATAGAGCATTATAAGATGTACGAATTATGATAAAACATCATGATACGATATTTTCACGAAAGCATACCTTAACGTGAAATATTTGACTAGGTGCTACCACATGGTCAATTGAGTGTATATCATACCATGATATACACTAAAGTAGAAATATGGGTTCTAAGACCCAATGGATTTTTCCAGCTCCAAAACCTCAAGGTCAAGAATAGATAGGCTAAAGCTAGGACTTACAGTCCAAGAAATGGGATTAAGGCAATCTACAGTCCAGGTGGGCTTTACTCTACTCAAAAATAAAATGCTTCTGAAATATTTATTTACGATGCTTATTTCAACTGTTGATAAAATGTTTACATGATTACCTGCCAAAATGTTTATGTTTTGTGTATGTATCCTATCCATGAGATGTTATGAGATGTTATGAAATGTTATGAATGTTGTTGGGTCACTCCCAACTTATGAATGAAAATCGATATCGGATCCCGTCTTGGAAGGACAATACCGGCTAGAATAACGTGTACACCTAAGGTGACCGTGTCTTTGTAAGGACAATTCACGGCGGTCACGACGTCGAGAGGAGGCCTCCTTCACGACGCTCGACTATGATGATATGACGAAAGGATGTTAAGGGATATGGATCATACACACCAGAAAAATACCTGGCCAGGCGATGATTTTTATGAACTGATAAAATGTTTTAGTAAGCATAAGGCATTTTCAACTAAAACCCTTGTGTCTTACCATGATGTGGCAGTGTAATCTACAAATGATAAAATGTTTTTGGCATGAGTCCACTGAGTGCATTCTTGTACTCAACCCTGCATGTTTGTTTTTAAATGTGCAGGTTGAGCTGATGATGGATGGAGCAGTGTTGAGCAATAGGAATGTTGTCGCTGAAATGTTTTATACCTTGATTGACATCGTCATATGTACATATCACATGTTTTCATTGCAAGAACCCCAAATTATGTAATATAGTCCAAAAATATAAATGACATATGTATTACGCTTTTATTAAAGAGAGTCTCCATGTTTGTTCATTCATGTTTAAAGTTATAGTCCCGACTAATCCGTACTTAGGATTGAGGGATGTGACCGAGTGGTATCAGAGCGGTTCGCTCTTGAATCCAAAATCTTCTTTAAGGTTAAGTCTAGATTGAGTCATTAGACTTCTAGAGATCAGCTGACAATGCTCAACACTCCATCACATCAAGCTCAACCGAAATAAGGTAAATGACTCTTTTCCCAAAGTTTTGAAAATTAGCCTGGCGGACGAATGTTTATGAAATGATTTTTTAAATAAAATGAAAAGTTTAAAGTGAAGGATGATTGAAATGATCTTTGAAAAGAAATGAAAGCTATGAGAACGGTTGAAAATTAATGATATGACAAATGACTTGTCAAGAAAGTTATGAAAAGAAGGAAAATATAAGAAAGATGATGACAATGATATGAGAAAGTTTGGCACGATATGCCAAAGATGAAATGTTGGAATTCCTGGAATTCAATAAGAGTTCATTATTATGAACAAAGTTATGATTATTCATGTTTAAGGTGATTGAGATTGGACATTGAATTGTCAAATATGATATGTTGAATTCTTTAAAATTCAACGAAATACGTGCGTACAAATGAGCTACGTAGGAATATTCGAAGTTTTACTTCAATCTCAAAGTTGATTATGATGATGAGCATACTAGTTCAACAGAACGTAGACTTTTTAAGAAGCATGATCACTTTTTATGAAAGAACATAGAAGTAAGAACTTCCTTCAATTACAAGAACAAGGTTAAGTGATGGATTTGAGAACTTCATTCCATCTTGAGTGTAGAAAAGCAAAAGATCTATACGAAATGGTTCGACCTCGACATGTACGACCTCGGCTTCGACATCGGCATGTGCGACTGTCGACTTCAAAATCGGTATTTATAATACCGCCTTTGACATATCGACTGGGGTAGTTTGTCTGACCTCTGTGTCGGCAATATTCTGTACTACCCCGGCATCGGTAACGGCATGTACGAACTTGGTGTCGGCATCGTTTATGACCTCGGCGCGAACGTATGTAAATTTCTCTGCACTGCGCAGTGATTTTGTTTTGACTCGTTCTCGATCGTGTGAACTCCGATTTACGTATGGTTTTCGCCTACGTGCTCCTAATGAACTGTACTTCATTTCTTATGAAGGACCAAATCCCTGATTCCTACTCCAGAATTCACGAGAATCAGTTGAAGTTAGATCTATGATCTGTATAGAGTAAGAATGTTATAGTATGATACGAATCCTAGAATGTTACTAAGAAAGTAAGATCTTCAGTAATACAAGTATAACCTTGACATACATGAGAACTTTGTTGATGATCTATTACGGGTATAGAAGCTTTCAAATTATATCCATTTCCCAATTTACGTCATTGAGTTTAACTCATGATCTAGTTCCAATTGAGAATTCATTCGAGTTTCTCATTTTTCTCAAGAAAATTTTCAAACCCAAAATTCATAAAGTGTCCTTTTGAACCCAAAGCCTTGTGTGATCGAGAGTATAATTGTGACGGTCCGCCAGCCCATATGACCAAAGAAATCTCAGTAATCGTCATTCTGGTCTTCGGACCCTAGAGCCCCATTTATTCAGCCCAAGGAACATATCGATTCAATCATTGAAAGATGTTATCTTGATGGATGAGACAGTACCTTTTGTAGGTAATCGTGATAATTTCTCCTTGATTCTTGAAACCATCAAGTATGATAAATGTTGACTTACACTGTCACCTAAGTACGAATTAGTAAAGCGATAAATGTCGGGCATGGAATAGGTTGACTTATCACAGTCACCTAAAAGTTTCGCATCAAGAACCGATAGACATCAAGAAATTATGATGTAAAGAAAATCTCGATGAGACGAGATATTTATTTTCCCTATGATACACATGGATGTGAGGACCTTTGATGGGCTTAACAAAGAATGATAACAGTGAAGTTATACCATCATACAACTATTATGATAACAAAGTTATGAATAAGATACTCTTTAGCATTGAATGCAAAGAGCAAAAGTAAAGAAAAGTATATGATACCTGTAGGATATGAATTTTCCTTATTATGTCATGACGAGAGCAATTACAACTTATCTTTAAGATAGTTGGATGTCCTTGAAACCTCGTTAGTAGGTTGGACATGTTTAAAAAGAATGAAGATGCATACAAGATATTCTTTTCAAAGAATATATATATATAAGGAAATGATAGTGTCTCGTATAATAAATCTCCGCCTTATACCTCGACCAATGAGATTATGTTTGAGCATAATCGATTCCGAGTAATTAAAACTTAGTTAAACAAAAGATAATGAGATTGAGGAATCATAATCCTCAAGATTGTGTGAACGACGAGGATAGCCCTAATATGTGAACTAAGTATGGAGGAAATAACTCCGAGGCCAAGACATGGAAATAAGATGCTTAGAATTTAAGTTATAGTGTACGAATGTACTACCCTACCAAGCCATACGACAATGATAACGGTTCTAGTCCTGAAAGTGGAAACTGAAGTATAACGAAAGTAAGATTTCTTTCAAATACCATGCTCATGAAAACAGACAAAAGTCAAAAATAGCAGAAGAAATTACGAGTTATACAATTAGATAGTTCCTGATATGATATAAGCTTCAGAGATGTTATGACTTCGATAAGTAAAGTAATTCCTTGGAAGTAAAGAAACGGATTAAGAAACAGATTCATTATTTTGAAATGAATCTTAATACCCTAAGTTATAATGACACGAAACGCTTGTCTTGTGTAAGTTAATAGTTAACAAGTAAGATAGCTTCTATAGATCTTGCAAAGGAAATACGCCCAAGAGAACACGTAAAGAGATTCACATTGAGGACTTTAAGATAAATCCAATTGAAAGATTATCCTCACACATGGTGACGATCAAGAAATGGGATATTAAGTATCTCGACATGGAAATGAAGAAATCATTGAATGTCGAAAAAATGGTAAAGATATTTGACGTCAAGGTAAAAGTACAATACATCCCGGTGGACAAAGGATTTTATCTTATGCGAAATTGCATGATGAATCAATAAAGGATTTAAAAAATGACGATATCCAAAAGGGATATTACAAACGATGGCACTAAATGCCAAGACAAGGATTTCTCCGAAAGGAGTTTAAAGTAAGGATATATGAGAAATATATTCCTAAGATCGATAAACGAAAAAAAAAAAAAGGAATTTAATCATTCATACCGATTAGGAATGAATGATAGTGATAGAGACACGACGCCTCTACGATAAGATTTCATTATTGAAATATATCAATATCAAAGGATAGGTTGATGTAGACCCAACCACTAATGTTATTAGTAAAAGCATAACGATACTAACACCGAGAAGTATAAAGTGAATGAGGCAATGAAGGCCATAGCAAGGGAACATGATGTCCCAATGGAAAGGACAAGGACATATGAAATAGATGTTTACTTGAATAAACGTAAAGACCGTTTACCAAAGCCTATACTTCGGACCGAAAATAGATCAAACAAAACCAAAAGGCAGGATAGGTGTGAGGAAAAATTTCTCAGAATAGCCATAAGATTTTGTTCAATTTTGGTGCTTCGCTTTTTGACATCGCACAAGTATACGTAGAAAAGATAGAACCCAATTCAGGGTAAGCAAATCAAGAAATGAAAATCCCCTTACCTATACGAGAATTTATGACCATCGCAAGTGTTGCTCAAGCTCAGAATTGAACCTAGAATCGCCTAAAGTGTTATCCAATGATTTGGATCATTATATCTATGTGGAATGTAGATATAATTATAGAGACAAGAAGCTTCGGATATGGCTGTCATTCATGTGATTAGTGACCTGGGCCTAACCTTTTCGTTAAAGGTTTTACACGACGATATCGGCACTCCACCGCTCACTTATGCGAATATCTTTAAGGCAACATACGATGAAAATGTAAACGAAATGTGTATTAAGATGAGTGTCATGAGTCGTGTCACAAGTAGTCTACAGTTATATACATCTTAAAGTGTATAATTCATTAAAAGATCCTTCTTATTAAAAATTCCTCCATTGCTTAATTCAAGTCGGACTCATCTAGAACTATATGGTTACGTATGGCAATAAAAGGGTCCGATGAGTAAAAAAAAAAAAGAAGTTAACCCCAAGGCCTACAAGATTATAACTCACACGAGCGTATCGGCTCTTTTAATATGAATTAGAATGAATTTAGAACAATTTTGGGGAAAATTTTTGCACCTCGGATGGATACTAGTAACTATAGAGTGTTAAATGAAGATGGTACCCAACGACGATTCATCATTTGCCAATGATTGGCGAAATTTTGCAAAAGAAGTATCAGTGAATATTTTCTCCATGATAAAATTTCAAAGCTGATGACAGACTTACAGATTTGTCAATGTGCTTAAGTATACATATAATGCGTAGGAACGACACCTATGAGTACTTGTCCTGGACCTCGGCAAGTTACACAAGACGGCATAAAGGAATGTTTGTACCATGATGTTCCAACGCCGCCCCACGTCCCGTGCCATCAATGGTACCAAAAAGAGACGAGAAGGGCAAAAGGACAAAATCTTATCGCCCTCGCGGATTAGGAGAATTACCGCTACCAACCCAACCATACTTTCTGATAAAAGTAACACCGACTTCTAGTATTGAAGAAGAAACGGGGAGCAGCTTGACCCCTGGCTCTCTAAAAGAGAACGACCATCAGAAATATGAAACAAAAACGTACTTGGAGAAAGACAAGTTTCCAAGGGAGGAGTACGACTCTGACAAAGGTCACTCAAAGATATAGAATCCTAGGATCCTATAAGACTTATATGTAAATAATGGTTTATGATGAAAATGATGTGATTATAATATGTAAAATAAACGTAGTTTGGAAGAATTTATGAATATGGTAAAGAAGTGTCAAAGTTTTGAGTGTAAAAAAAAAAAAAAAAACTAGACGCCTTGTAATCAGTCAGCTCGGTAGACCGACCCTCATAAGTAATGTATGAAAAGTCCTCACTGAGGCATTATGATGTAATATTATATGGTCTTGAAGAATGGTATCCAAAATACGGAAATGAAGTGTTCTGAATAAGATATGGTTACTATGAAATAATAGTTATGCCCTTCAGACTAACCAATGCACCAGCCCTGTTCATGAACCTCAAAAATCGAGTGTTTCACACATACCTAGATAATTTTATCTCAATCTCATGGATGATGTTCTTATCTATTCAAAGGACGAGAAAGAACATAAAGAAAATCAAAAGGTCGTCTTACGACTTTTAAGACCCAAGGAATTTTGCAAATACGCTTTTGTAAATTTCGCTTAAAAGAGAAATATTCCTCAAGCACATAGTGTCTTTACAAGAGAACAATGTAGATCCGACAAAGGACAAAATAATTAAAGATGAAAGACGCCAATGACCTAAAATAAGATCATGAATTTTATAGATTAATTGACTTACATTAGAGATCCATTAAGAACTCTCTAAGGTAACAAAACCAATAAGATAGTTACCCCAAAATAGAGTCACAATTCTCACGGATTAATAAAAGTAAGGCTATGTATTAACATGAGATAAATAATAACTTATGTGTCACGATGACTTAGGCCACATGAACAGAATTTCCTAACTCATGACTCAAATAGTGATGTAGAATCGATTTAAGAAAAAAGGATCGCCGAGAGACAAAGGATGGAGGAAAAGTTAGAAAAGATCCAGAAAGGGTAAGGACTGGAGGATTTAAGAATTTCCGGGAGGCGTCGGACAACGCCTTATTGTCTCGAAGGAAGAATATGCGTTCAGCACGACGCAAAACTTCAAAATGAAATAATGAGCGAGGCTCACGATACACCCTACACCGCCACCCGAGATAGTACTAAGATGTACCAAGACCGAAAGAAAAGTTTTGGTGGGAAGGCGTGAAACGAGACATAGCTTCTTTCAGAGAACACCGCCTTGTTTGCCGCCAGATGAAAGTGTTACACCAACGTCCATACGGAAAGTTACACCGTTGGAAATACTCGAGTGGAAATGGGATGAAATAACGATGGACTTCATTATTAACTTACCCAAATCAAAAGAGGAACACCGCTATATTTGTAATTGTTGATAGACTCACCAAGAGTGCTCACTTCCTACCAATCCAAAGTACTTATGGATCGACAAGTTAGCCTGGTTGTATGTAAAGGAAATTATACGACTTCACGAGTGCCAAAATCTATTACCTCGATAGTGATAGTAGTATAAATACCAAAGTCATGAGGACATCACTCCTATATATATAAATTAAGAACCCTTCACAATTTACAAAAATTTGAATTTATTCTTCGAGCAAAGAAACTTGGATACAAGATAGGAAAGATGGCACGAATCAGTAAAAGATTATAAATGTGATAAATGATCACCTATGAACGGTTAATGTAGAATTTAATGCCTAAGATATAAAATTCAGTCTAAATCACGGTATGTCCTTATAGAAAAGGAAAACTCATCAGAAAAGTTAAGAAAACGAGAACAGAAATAGTCGGGAAATCAAGGACGAATGTAAGTAGTATTCCCACAACCAAGGTGAAATATGACTAAAAAGAAAATGAAGATGGGAATAGAATGCAAATTAAAATAAGGAATGAAGAGCTAAAGGATATTTTAAGGAGCACTAGACAAAGTGTTATATTATCTAAGAGATAGATATATACATATATTCCCAAGCAATAATAAGCTTAGAAATAAAACCAAGAATGAATTTCATGATCCTTCTCATACCGCCAACCGTGCATTATTAAGATGTATTATGATTTATTTAGTAAAGTTAGATGGCAAGGAATGGAATGAGATGTAACCATGATTGTCGATCGATGTCTCGGTTGCCAACAAGTGAAGACATCGTATCAAATGCCTTATAAGAAGTTATGATCTCTAGAGATATACGAATGAAAATAGAATGATATAGAAATAGATCTTATGATGATTTTACCAAAGTCATAAAGAAGTTGCACTACTATATGGCTAGTAGTGGATCGACTCGCCAATTATGTTTTGTCTCGCTATTCGATGACTCATAGATCCGATAAGTTAGCTCGACCGCACATAAAGGAAATCGATATTTACAAGGAGTACCAAACCTATCGTTCAGATAGAGACTTCAAGAGTACCCTAGTTTTGGAACTAACTCACAAAATGAGTTAGACACTAGATTGAGCCTTAACATAGATGTCCACCACAAGCGTAAGGACAATCAAAAGGACAAGATGAATGTTTAAGGATACGATAGAACAAGTGATAAACCAAGGTATCGGTGGGAACTTATTGTACCACTTGTTAAATTTATGTACCATCGTAATGTCAAACAACGATCAATGTAGCCTTATGAGGCGACATGCGAAAAAAGTATTGACCACCACTTTATTGTAACAAAGTAGGTGAGCAAAGGTATAAAGTCCCGACGTCGTAAGGGAAACGACTAAGATATCTGCCCAATAAAGCAAAGAATAAAGAAAGCTAAGGACAAACAAAAGTCTTACGCTGATACGCGTAATTTTGAATCGCATTTTATGCGGAATTAAAGTTTCTTAAGATTTCTAAATCTAGAAAAATTATAAGGATTCAGGTGCAAAGAATGATTAGATCACGCTTTATAGGACCTCACGAGCTCCTAACAATGATAAGCCTAGTAGTTTATAGCTTGGTACTTCCACCACATTTGGGGAAAGACGAAATGTTTTCCACGTGTCGCAGCTTAGGAAATACGAAATGACCCAATTCACGTAAACCAACATGATGATGTGACCTTTGACTCGGATGGGTTATAATGAAAATCTACGACTAATTTGATCGCATTTATTCAACGATTAAAGAAGCAAGTTTGGTCTCGATAATAAAAGTCCAATGGAAGAACCATGGACGAAAGAAAAGCACATAGAAAGTTATGATGTTATGATGTTAAGATACCCATACTTTATGAGGTATGCAAATTTCGGGACGAAATTTCTTTTAAGGGGTAGGATGTAATACCCGCGAATTAGACGCCTAATTACGGTATTTAAAACCCGTAAATTAGAAATTCACGAGATGATTCAATCCATAAGATATCGAATAATGATTTCAATTATTTACGAAGGAATGAATTCTATTTTATATTCACGAGAATTGTGAATTAAGAAATAAAAGTATACGAAGTATATCGACGAGATTATTTTAACGTCGATCACGTATCGATAGTTAAAATTCATGATATTTTCTAAGCAATTGCTTAGAATTAAATTCCATTATTAATGGAATAATGTAATAAAGTGATGACGACCATTTCGAGATGAGTCGATAATGAACGTTTTGCATCGCTTTCAAACGTTAACGCTTTGAGATGAAACGAAAAGCGTTTTAATCGATCAAGAAATTATAGGAATTAATTTCCTATGATTGGTATATGTAATTACAGTATGATTTAGCATTAAATCAATGCTAGATCATCAAGATTCGATAGTTACCAATTTTTCAAACGCTCAAAACCCTAATTTTCGAACTCGATTTTTGTCGCATAAAATGATGCCATTAATTTATCCTATGATATTATTTATCATCTAAACTATATGTCATAACATATATCAATGTTTGGCATGGAAAATAAAATTTGGACCATTTGGCATAGTGTAATAGCCGAGAGCTATATACACATATATACTAAGCACTTATTTGTTGATTTATCTATTACATGTATCTAAGTGACATTGGATTAATTATATCCTAACTACACTATTAAAATCTGATATATATATACATATATATATGTAATTTTCGTGCATGTGTGTGGTGTGTAGGTAGAAGTGTGTAGGTGTCAACTACATGTATTAAGGGTGACAATTGTCACCCATAAGCACCCCACACACATCCCATACCTCTCTCACCCCCAAAATCAGATTTCAGTCATCTTCTTCCCCATTTTCGTCCATCCCCTCCAAGAACAGCTCCAAGATCAGCCACTCCACCATTCAAAAAAGTGGACATAAGCTCCTAGCTCAAGATGGACAGCCGTCCCTTCCTCTTCATCCCTCTCGATTTCGTGGCTAAGGTAGATACCATCTCCTTAGATCCTAGGGATGATCAAGATATACACATGCATGTTCATCAATATGCTTGAATGTGTTGGGTCTATGCTTGAAAGTGATTGCATGTTGATTTAATAGGTAGATTCAATACTTTTGATCATTGCATGTTGATTTCCTGGACGAACAGCAACTTCACGAATTTATTTGACTAAGTTTCAGTGGTCCGATGATTGTGAATTTTTGATATATTGAAATTATATGTGTCTATTATTCCTCTGTAAAATTTCAAGTCCATCCAACTTGATTTGCTATTTTAATTGTATTTATCAAAAACACTGCACAAATCTGCGAAATCGCCGTGTTTATCACCCATAGTGCGTGGCTTTTGTTTTAATTTTGGATAATGATAAAACTCTAAAATTTGATAGAAACATAAATCATAATGTCTAGAAGATTCCTGTAAATTTTCAGAATTTTATAAAAATCTTTACTATTTATTCCAGATTTTACAAGCCAACTGCACAAAATTGTCACGGGAGTGATAGCTTGTGGTAAAATATTTTTATCTCCCAATCTATGGTGAATCATTGAGTGAGGCTTTTTCTGGATAAAACTAGACTTAAGTGGCTTTTCAATATGATTGGTTTCATTTCCATATTCCTTATAATGAACTCACGGTGAATTTTAAAGTTGATACATTACAGTAAGTTGTTTTGGACAAACTGCCTTAGTAAATTTTTCATATAATAGGCTGTTCGAGTATGACTTTTACGTGAGGTGTTCAAGCCATTTGTAGTCCGATTTGGACTTGGGTTTCTTCATAAGAAATGTTCCTCACCATGTCTAGTTATGATCTGGAAAGTTTGATCCCAAACCAAGTTTTATAGGTATACCTTTCATCGACCCAAAGTCACCTACTGGAAACTGTCCATTTCCAACTAGTCAACTTTGGACTTATGTATTTCTCGATGAGTTAGATATTTTCCAGTATGGTCTTCATGACATATGTAGTACTTGTTACAAGGTTTCTAAATTGGTAGCCTGCAGACATTTTGGCATTGCGAGTCAAAAGTTACGAGCCTCGCAAAACCCCTCGTCGTTAAGCTAAAACTGAAAATTCTGAAAAATTTTCCAAGTATAGAAGTCAGTTTGAGTTGCCCACTTTGAGACCCTATATCTTCAGAACCACGACTCTTTTGGATTTAATTCCTTCTTACAACTTGTAGTACATGTTTAGAGGTTTCCAGAATGTATCTTTGTGCGACCATACGTATTCTGAATCGAGAGTTATGGGTCGTCAAAGCACGTCACTTGGGTTGTTTCAAGCTGTTTTGCTGAAATTAAAGCACTTGAAATTTGACTAAGTGTTGGAAACCCCTATGTGAAGTGTGCCTTATGTGACTAACATGCTATTAATCGATGCATTCATTATGTTATGTCGCAAGGTACGATAGAGCATTATAAGATGTACAATTATGATAAAACATCATGATACGATATTTTCACGAAAGATACCTTAACGTGAAATATTCGACTAGTGCTACCACATGGTCAATCGAGTGTATATCATACCATGATATACACTAAAGTAGAAATATGGGTTCTAAGACCCAATGGATTTTTCCACTCCAAAACCTCAAGGTCAAGAATAGATAGGTTAAAGCTAGGACTTACAACCAAGAAATGGGATTAAGGCATCCACATCAGTGGGCTTTACTCTACTCAAAAATAAAATGCTTCAAATATTTATTAACGATGCTTAATTCAACTGTTGATAAAATGTTTACATGATTACCTGCCAAAATGTTTATGTTTTGTGTATGTATCCTATCCATGAGATGTTATGAGATGTTATGAAATGTTATGAATGTTGTTGGGTCACTCCCAACTTATGAATGAAAATCGATATCGGATCCTGTGCCGGAAGGACAATACCTGGCTAGGAATAACGTGTACACCTAAGGTGACTGTGTGCTGTAAGGACAATTCACGGCCGGTCACGACATCGTAGAGGGAGGCCTCCTTCACGATGTTCGACTATGATGATATGACGAAAGGATGTGAAGGGATATGGATCATAAACACGTAAAAATGCCCGCCAGGCGATGATTTTTATGAACTGATAAAATGTTTTAGTAAGCATAAGGCATTTTCAACTAAAACCCTTGTGTCTTACCATGATGTGGCAAAGGTAATCTACAAATGATAAAATGTTTTCGCATGAGTCCACCGAGTGTATTCTTGTACTCACCGCATGTTTGTTTTAAATGTGCAGTTGAGTGATGATGGATGGAGCAAGGTTGAGCAATAGGAATGTTGTCGCCGAAATGTTTTATACCTTGATTGTACATCGTCATATGTACATATCACATGTTTTCCATTGCAAGAACCCCAAATTATGTAATATAGTCCAAAATATAAATGACATATGTATTACGCTTTTATTAAAGAGAGTCTCCATGTTTGTTCATTCATGTTTAAAGTTATAGTCCCCGCTAATCCGTACTTAGGATTGAGGGTGTGACAGAGTGGTATCGAGCGGTTCGCTCAATCCAAAATCTTCTTTAAGGTTAAGTCTAGATTGAGTCATTAGACTTCTAGAGATCACCGACAATGCTCAACACTCCATCACATCAAGCTCAACCGAAATAAGGTAAATGACTCTTTTCCCAAAGTTTTGAAAATTAGCCCGGCGGACGAATGTTTATGAAATGATTTTTTAAATAAAATGAAAAGTTTAAAGTGAAGGATGATTGAAATGATCTTTGAAAAGAAATGAAAGCTATGAGAACGGTTGAAAATGAATGATATGACAAATGACTTGTTAAGAAAGTTATGAAAAGAAGGAAAATATAAGAAAGATGATGACAATGATATGAGAAAGTTTCGCACGATATGCCAAAGATGAAATGTTGGAATTCTCGAATTCAATAAGAGTTCATTATTATGAACAAAGTTATGATTATTCATGTTTAAGGTGATTGAGATCGACATTGAATTGTCAATATGATATGTTGAATTCTTTAAAATTCAACGAAATACGTATGCATAAATGAGCTACGAGGAATATTCAAGTTTTACTTCAATCTCAAAGTTGATTATGATGATGAGCATACTAGTTCAATGTAACGTAGACTTTTAAGAAGCATGATCACTTTTATGAAAGAACATAGAAGTAAGAACTTCCTTCAATTACAAGAACAAGGTTAAGTGATGGATTTGAGAACTTCATTCCATCTTGAGTGTAGAAAAGCAAAAGATCTATACGAAATGGTTCGACCCGACATGTACGACCTCGGCTCGACATCGGCATGCGCGATCGTCGACTTCAAAATCGGCATTTATAACACCGCCTTTGACATATCGACTGGGGTAGTTTGTCCGACCTCGTGTCGGCAATATTCTGTACTACCCGGCATCGGTAACGGCATGTACGAACTTGGTGTCGGCATCGTTTATGATCTCGGCGCGAACGTATGTAAATTTCTCCGCACCGCGCAGTGATTTTGTTTTGACTCGCTCTCGATCGTGTGAACTCCGATTTACGTATGGTTTTCGCCTACGTGCTCCTAATGAACTGTACTTCATTTCTTATGAAGGACCAAATCCCTGATTCCTACTCCAGAATTCACGAGAATCAGTTGAAGTTAGATCTATGATCTGTATAGAGTAAGAATGTTATAGTATGATACGAATCCTAGAATGTTACTAAGAAAGTAAGATCTTCAGTAATACAAGTATAACCTTGACATACATGAGAACTTTGTTGATGATCTATTACGGGTATAGAAGCTTTCAAATTATATCCATTTCCCAATTTCTGTCATTGAGTTTAACTCTATGATCTAGTTCCAATTGAGAATTCATTCGAGTTTCTCATTTTTTCTGAAGAAAATTTTCAAACCCAAAAATTCATAAAGTGTCCTTTTGAACCCAAAGCCTTGTGTGACTGAGAGTATAATTGTGACGGGTCTGGCCAGCCCATATGACCAAAGAAATCTCAGTAGTCGTCATTCTGGTCTTCGGACCCTAGAGCCCCATTTATTCAGTCCAAGGAACATATCGATTCAATCATTGAAAAGATGTTATCTTGATGGATGAGACAAGACTTTGTAGGTAATCGTGATAATTTCTCCTTGATTCTTGAAACCATCAAGTATGATAAATGTTGACTTACATCGTCACCTAAGTGCTAATTAGTAAAGCGATAAATGTCGGCATGGAATAGGTCGACTTATCACACCACCTAAAAGTTTCGCATCAAGAACTGATAGACATCAAGAAATTATGATGTAAAGAAAATCTCGATGAGACGAGATATTTATTTTCCCTATGATACACATGGATGTGAGGACCTTTGATGGGCTTAACAAAGAATGATAACAGTGAAGTTATACCATCATACAACTATTATGATAACAAAGTTATGAATAAGATACTCTTTAGCATTGAATGCAAAGAGCAAAAGTAAAGAAAAGTATATGATACCGTAGGATATGAATTTTCCTTATTATGTCATGACGAGCAATTACAACTTATCTTTAAGATAGTTGGATGTCCTGAAACCTCGTTAGTAGGTTGGACATGTTTAAAAAGAATGAAGATGCATACAAGATATTCTTTTCAAAGAATATATATATATAAGGAAATGATAGTGTCTCGCATAATAAATCTCCGCCTTATACCTCACCAATGAGATTATGTTTGAGCATAATCGATTCGAGTAATTAAAACTTAGTTAAACAAAAGATAATGAGATTGAGGAATCATAATCCTCAAGATTGTGTGAACGATTTAGGATAGCCCTAATATGTGAACTAAGTATGGAGGAAATAACCCGAGGCCAAGACATGGAAATAAGATGCTTAGAATTTAAGTTATAGTGTACGAATGTACTACCCTACCAAGCCATACGACAATGATAACGGTTCTAGTCCCGAAAGTGGAAATCAAGTATAACGAAAGTAAGATTTCTTTCAAATACCATGCTCATGAAAATGCATAAAAGTCAAAAATAGCGTAAGAAATTACGAGTTATACAATTAGATAGTTCCCGATATGATATAAGCTTCGTAGATGTTATGACTTGATAAGTAAAGTAATTCCTTGGAAGTAAAGAAACGGATTAAGAAACAGATTCATTATTTTGAAATGAATCTTAATACCCTAAGTTATAATGACACGAAACGCTTGTCTTGTGTAAGTTAATAGTTAACAAGTAAGATAGCTTCTATAGATCTTGCAAAGGAAATACGTCCAAGAGAACACAGAAAGAGATTCACATTGAGGGACTTTAAGATAAATCCAATTGGAAAGATTATCCCTCACACATGGTGACGATCAAGAAATGGGATATTAAGTATCTCGACATGGAAATGAAGAAATCATTGAATGTCGAAAAAATGGTAAAGATATTTGACGTCAAGGTAAAAGTACAATACATCCCCAAAGGACAAAGGATTTTATCTTATGCGAAATTGCATGATGAATCAATAAAGGATTAAAAAAAATGACGATATCCAAAAAGGATATTACAAACGATGGCACTAAATGCCAAGACAAGGATTTCTCCGAAAGGAGTTTAAAGTAAGGATATATGAGAAATATATTCCTAAGATCGATAAACCGAAAAAAAAAGAAAAGAATTTAATCATTCATACTGGATTAGGAATGAATGATAGTGATAGAGACATGACGCTCTCTACGATAAGATTTCATTATTGAAATATATCAATATCAAAGGATAGGTTGATGTAGACCTAACCACGAATGTTATTAGTAAAAGCATAACGATACTAACACCGAGAAGTATAAAGTGAATGAGGCAACAGAAGGCCATAGCAAGGGAACATGATGTCCCAATGGAAAGGACAAGGACATATGAAATAGATGTTTACTTGAATAAACGTAAAGACCGTTGACCAAAGCCTATACTTCGCACCGAAAATAGATCAAACAGAACCAAAAGGCAGGATAGGTGTGAGGAAAAATTTCTCAGAATAGCCATAAGATTTTGTTCAATTTAGGTGCTTCGCTTTTTGACATCGCACAAGTATACGTAGAAAAGATAGAACCCAATTCAGGGTAAGCAAATCAAGAAATGAAAATCCCCTTACCTATACGAGAATTTATGACCATCGCAAGTGTTACTCAAGCTCAGAATTGAACCTAGAATCGCCTTAAGTGTTATCCAATGATTTGGATCATTATATCTATGTGGAATGTAGATATAATTATAGAGACAAAAAGCTTCGGATATGGTCATCATTCATGTGATTAGTGACTGGCCTAACCTTTTCGTTAAAGGTTTTACATGACGTAATATCAAGACTCCATCGCTCGCTTATGCGAATATCTTTAAGGCAACATACGATCGAAAATGTAAAACGAAATGTGTATTAAGATGAGTGTCATGAGTCGTGTCACAAGTAGTCTACATGTGTTATATACATCTTAAAGTGTATAATTCATTAAAAGATCCTTCTTATTAAAAATTCCTCCATTGCTTAATTTAAGTCGGACTCATCTAGAACTATATGGTTACTGTATGGCAATAAAAGGGTCCGATGAGTAAAAAAAAAAAAGAAGTTAACCCCAAGGCCTACAAGATTATAACTCACACGAGCGTATCGGCTCTTTTAATATGAATTAGAATGAATTTAGAACAATTTTGGGGAAAATTTTGCACCTCCGGATGGATACTAGTAACTATAGAGTGTTAAATGAAGATGGTACCCAACGACGATCATCTATTTGCCAATGACAGTTGTAATTTTTGCAAAAGAAGTATCAAGTGAATATTTTCTACATGATAAAAATTCCAAAGCCTGCATGCATGACTTACCAGATTTGTCAATGTGCTTAAGTATACATATAATGCGTAGGAACGACACCTATGAGTACTTGTCCCGGACCTCGGCAAGTTACACAAAGACGGCATAAAGGAATGTTTGTACCATGATGTTCCAACGCCGCCCCACGCCCCGTGCCATCAATGGTACCAAAAGAGACGAGAAGGCAAAAGGACAAAATCTTATCGCCTCGCGGATTAGGAGAATTACCGCTACCAACCCAACCATACTTTTCGATAAAAGTAACACCGACTTCTAGTATTGAAGAAGAAACGGGAGAGCTTGACCCCCGGCTCTAAAAGAGAACGACCATCGAAATATGAAACAAAACGTACTTGGAGAAAGACAAGTTTCCAAGGGAGGAGTACGACTCTGACAAAGGTCACTCAAAGATATAGAATCCTAGGATCCTATAAGACTTATATGTAAATAATGGTTTATGATGAAAATGATGTGATTATAATATGTAAAATAAACGTAGTTTGGAAGAATTTATGAATATGGTAAAGAAGTGTCAAAGTTTTGAGTGTAAAAAAAAAAAAAGACGCCAGAATCGCCGCCATTTCGGTAGACCGACCCTCATAAGTAATGTATGAAAAGTCCTCACTGAGGCATTATGATGTAATATTATATGGTCTTGAAGAATGGTATCCAAAATACGGAAATGAAGTGTTCTGAATAAGATATGGTTACTATGAAATAATAGTTATGCCCTTCAGACTAACCAATGCACCACTGCTCATGAACCTCAAAATCGAGTGTTTCACACATACCTAGATAATTTTATCTCAATCCTCATGGATGATGTTCTTATCTATTCAAAGGACGAGAAAGAACATAAAGAAAATCAAAAGGCTGTCTTACGACTTTTAAGAGCCGGGCGAATTTTGCCAAATACAGTTTTGTAAATTTCGGCTTAAAAGAGAAATATTCCTCAAGCACATAGTGTCTTTACAAGAGAACAATGTAGATCTGACAAAGGACAAAATAATTAAAGATGAAAGACGTCAATGACCTAAAATAAGATCAGGAATTTTATAGATTAATTGACTTCTGTTAGAGATCCATTAAGAACTCTCTAAGGTAACAAAACCAATAAGATAGTTACCCCAAAATAGAGTCACAATTCTCACGGATTAATAAAAGTAAGGCTATGTATTAACATGAGATAAATAATAACTTATGTGTCACGATGACTTAGGCCACATGAACAGAATTTCCTAACTCATGACTCGAAATAGTGACAGAATCTGATTTAAGAAAAAAAGGATCGCCGAGAGACAAAGGATGGAGGAAAAGTTAGAAAAGATCCGAGAAAGGGTAAGGACTGGAGGATTTAAGAATTTCCAGGAGGCGTCGGACAACGCCTTATTGTCTGAAGGAAGAATATGCGTTCCAGACGACGCAAAACTTCAAAATGAAATAATGAGCGAGGCTCACGATACACCCTACACCGCTCACCCAGATAGTACTAAGATGTACCAAGACCTGAAAGAAAAGTTTTGGTGGGAAGGCGTGAAACGAGACATAGCTTCTTTCGTAGAACACTGTCTTGTTTGCCAGCAGATGAAAGTGTTACACCAACGTCCATACGGAAAGTTACAGCCGTTGGAAATACTCGAGTGGAAATGGGATGAAATAACGATGGACTTCGTTACGAACTTACCCAAATCAAAAGAGGGAACACCGCTATATTTGTAATTGTTGATAGACTCACCAAGAGTGCTCACTTCCTACCAATCCAAAGTACTTATGGATCTGACAAGTTAGCCCAGTTGTATGTAAAGGAAATTATACGACTTCACGGAGTGCCAAAATCTATTACCTCTGATAGTGACAGTAGTATAAATACCAAAGTCGCGAGGACATCACTCCTATATCAATAAATTAAGAACCCTTCACAATTTACAAAAGTTTGAATTTATTCTTCGAGCAAAGAAACTTGGATACAAGATAGGAAAGATGGCACGAATCAAGAAAGATTATAAATGTGATAAATGATCACCTATGAACGGTTAATGTAGAATTTAACGCCTAAGATATAAAATTCAGTCTAAATCATGGTATGTCCTTATAGAAAAGGAAAACTCATCGTAAAAGTTAAGAAAACGAGAATGTAAATAGTCGGAAATCAAGGACGAATGTAAGTAGTATTCCCACAACCAAGGTGAAATATGACTAAAAAGAGAAATGAAGATGGGAATAGAATGCAAATTAAAATAAGGAATGAAGAGCTAAAGGATATTTTAAGGAGCACTAGACAAAGTGTTATATTGTCTAAGAGATAGATATATACATATATTCCCAAGCAATAATAAGCTTAGAAATAAAACCAAGAATGAATTTCATGATCCTTCTCATACCGCCAACCGTGCATTATTAAGATGTATTATGATTTACGAGTAAAGTTAGATGGCAAGGAATGGAATGAGATGTAACCATGATTGTCGAGCAAAGTGTCTCGGTTGCCAACAAGTGAAGACATCGATCAAATGCCTTATAAGAAGTTATGATCTCTAGAGATATACGAATGAAAATAGAATGATATAGAAATAGATCTTATGATGATTTTACCAAAGTCATAAAGAAGTTGCACTACTATATGGCTAGTAGTGGATCGACCGCCAATTATGTTTTGTCTCGCTATTCGGATGACTCATAGATCCGATAAGTTAGCTCACCATACATAAAGGAAATCGATATTTACAAGGAGTACCAAACCTATCGCTCAGATAGAGACTTCAAGAGTATTTAGTTTTGGAACTAACTCACAAAACGAGTTAGACACTAGATTGAGCCTTAACATAGATGTCCACCACAAAGCGTAAGGACAATCAAAAGGACAAGATGAATGTTTAAGGATACGATAGAACAAGTGATAAACCAAGGTATCGGTGGGAACTTATTGTACCACTTGTTAAATTTATGTACGACCGTAGCTGTCAAACAACGATCAATGTAGCCTTATGAGGCGTATTGCGAAAAGAAGTATTGACCACCACATTATTGTAACAAAGTAGGTGAGCAAAGGTATAAAGTCCCGACGTCGTAAGGGAAACGACTAAGATATCTGCCCAATAAAGCAAAGAATAAAGAAAGCTAAGGACAAACAAAGTCTTACCGACACGCTGTAATTTTGAACCGCATTTTATGCGGAATTAAAGTTTCTTAAGATTTCTAAATCTAGAAAAATTATAAGGATTCAGGTGCAAAGAATGATTAGATCACGCTTTATAGACCCACGAGCTCCTAACAATGATAAGCCTAGTAGCTTATAGCTTGGTACTTCCACCACATTTGGGGAAAAGACGAAATGTTTTCCACGTGTCGCAGCTTAAGGAAATACGAAATGACCCAATTCACGAAACCAACATGATGATGTGACCTTTGACTCGGATGGGTTATGATGAAAATCTACGACTAATTTGATCGCATTTATTCAACGATTAAAGAAGCAAGTTTGGGTCTTATAATAAAAGTCCAATGGAAGAACCATGGACGAAAGAAAAGCACATAGAAAGTTATGATGTTATGATGTTAAGATACCCATACTTTATGAGGTATGCAAATTTCGGGACGAAATTTCTTTTAAGGGGGGTAGGATGTAATACCCCGCAGAATTAGATGCCCAATTACGGTATTTAAAACCCGTAAATTAGAAATTCGCTGAGATGATTCAATCCATAAGATATCGAATAATGATTTCAATTATTTACGAAGGAATGAATTCCTATTTTATATTCACGGAGAATTGTGAATTAAGAAATAAAAGTATATGAAGTATATCGACAAGATTATTTTAACGTCGATCACGATCGATAGTTAAAATTCATGATATTTTCTAAGCAATTGCTTAGAATTAAATTCCATTATTAATGGAATAATGTAATAAAGTGATGACGACCATTTCGAGATGAGTCGATAATGAACGCTTTGCAACGCTTTCAAACGTTAACGCTTTGAGATGAAACGAAAAGCGTTTTAATCGATCAAGAAATTATAGGAATTAATTTCCTATGATTGGTATATGTAATTACAGTATGATTTAGCATTAAATCAATGCTAGATCATCAAGATTCGATAGTTACCAATTTTTCAAACGCTCAAAACCCTAATTTTCGAACTCGATTTTGTCGCATAAAATGATGCCATTAATTTATCCTATGATATTATTTATCATCTAAACTATATGTTATAACATATATCAATGTTTGGCATGGAAAATAAAATTTGGACCCTTTGGCATAGTGTAATAGCCGAGAGCTATATACACATATATACTAAGCACTTATTTGTTGATTTATCTATTACATGTATCTAAGTGACATTGGATTAATTATATCCTAACTACACTATTAAAATCTGATATATATACATATATATATGTAATTTTCGTGCATGTGTGTGTGTGTAGGTAGAAGTGTGTGTAGGTGTCAACTACATGTATTAAGGGTGACAATTGTCACCCATAAGCACCCCACACACATCCCATACCTCTCTCACCCCCAAAATCAGATTTCAGTCATCTTCTTCCCCATTTTCGTCCATCCCCTCCAAGAACAGCTCCAAGATCAGCCACTCCACCATTCAAAAAAGTGGACATAAGCTCCTAGCTCAAGATGGACACCGTCCCTTCCTCTTCATCCTCTCGATTTCGTGGCTAAGGTAGATACCATCTCCTTAGATCCTAGGGATGATCAAGATATACACATGCATGTTCATCAATATGCTTGAATGTGTTGGGTCTATACTTGAAAGTGATTGCATGTTGATTTAATAGGTAGATTCAATACTTTTGATCATTGCATGTTGATTTCCTGGACGAACAGCAACTTCACGAATTTATTTGACTAAGTTTCAGTGGTCCGATGATTGTGAATTTTTGATATGTTAAAATAAATGTGTCTAGTATTCCTCTGTAAAATTTCAAGTCCATCCAACTTTATTTGCTATTTTAATTGTATTTATCAAAAACACTGCACAAATCTGCGAAATCGCCGTGTTTATCACCCATAGTGCGTGGCTTTCGTTTTAATTTTGGATAATGATAAAACTCTAAATTTGTCATAAACATAATTCAGAATGTCTAGAAGATTCCTGTAAATTTTCAGAATTTTATAAAAATCTTTACTATTTATTCCAGATTTTACAAGCCAACTGCACAAAATTGTCACGGGAGTGATAGCTTGTGGTAAAATATTTTTATCTCCCAATCTATGGTGAATCATTGAGTGAGGATTTTTCTGTATAAAACTAGACTTAAGTGGCTTTTCAATATGATTGGTTTCATTTCCATATTCCTTATAATGAACTCACGGTGAATTTTTAAAGTTGATACATTACAGTAAGTTGTTTTGGACAAACTGCCTTAGTAAATTTTTCATATAATAGGCTGTTCGAGTATGACTTTTACGTGAGGTGTTCAAGCCATTTGTAGTCCGATTTGGACTTGGGTTTCTTCATAAGAAATGTTCCTCACCATGTCTAGTTATGATCTGGAAAGTTTGATCCCAAACCAAGTTTTATAGGTATACCTTTCATCGACCCAAAGTCACCCACTGGAAACCGTCCATTTACAACTAGTCAACTTTGGACTTATGTATTTCTCGATGAGTTAGATATTTTCCAGTATGGTCTTCATGACATATGTAGTACTTGTTACAAGGTTTCTAAATTGGTAGCCTGCAGACATTTTGGCATTGCGAGTCAAAAGTTACGAGCCTTGGAAAACCCCCGTCGTTAAGCTAAAACTGAAAATTTGAACAATTTTCCAAGTATAGAAGTCAGTTTGAGTTGCCCACTTTGAGACCCTATATCTTCAGAACCACGACTCTTTGGATTTAATTCTTCTTAGAACTTGTAGTACATGTTTAGAGGTTTCAGAATGTATCTTTGTGCGACCATACGTATTCTGAATCGAGAGTTATGGGTCGTCAAAGTACGTCACTTGGGTTGTTTCAAGCTGTTTTGCTGAAATTAAAACACTTGAAATTTGACTAAGTGTTGGAAACCCCTATGTGAAGTATGCCTTATGTGACTAACATGCTATTAATCGATGCATTCATTATGTTATGTCGCAAGGTACGATAGAGCATTATAAGATGTACGAATTATGATAAAACATCATGATACGATATTTTCACAAAGCATACCTTAACGTGAAATATTTGACTAGGTGCTACCACATGGTCAATTGAGTGTATATCATACCATGATATACACTAAAGTAGAAATATGGGTTCTAAGACCCAATGGATTTTTCCAGCTCCAAAACCTCAAGGTCAAGAATAGATAGGCTAAAGCTAGGACTTACACCCAAGAAATGGGATTAAGGCAATCTACATCCGGTGGGCTTTACTCTACTCAAAAACAAAATGCTTCAAATATTTATTTACGATGCTTATTTCAACTGTTGATAAAATGTTTACATGATTACCGCCAAAATGTTTATGTTTTGTGTATGTATCCTATCCATGAGATGTTATGAGATGTTATGAAATGTTATGAATGTTGTTGGGTCACCCCAACTTATGAATGAAAATCGATATCGGATCCCGTGCCAAGGACAATACCGGCTAGGAATAACGTGTACACCTAGGGTGACCGTGTCTTTGTAAGGACACCACGGCGGTCACGACGCCGTCAGAGGAGGCCTCCTTCACGACGCTCGACTATGATGATATGACGAAGGATGTTAAGGGATATGGATCATACACACGTAAAAATGCCTCGCCAGCGATGATTTTTATGAATCGATAAAATGTTTTAGTAAGCATAAGGCATTTTCAACTAAAACCCTGTGTTTTACCATGATGTGGCAAAGGTAATCTACAAATGATAAAATGTTTTCGCATGAGTCCACCGAGTGCATTCTTGTACTCACCGCATGTTTGTTTTAAATGTGCAGTTGAGCGAGATGATGGATGGAGCGGTTGAGCAATAGGAATGTTGTCATTGAAATGTTTTATACCTTGATTGTACATCGTCATATGTACATATCACATGTTTTCCACTGCAAGAACCCCAAATTATGTAATATAGTCCAAAATATAAATGACATATGTATTACGCTTTTATTAAAGAGAGTCTCCATGTTTGTTCATTCATGTTTAAAGTTATAGTCCCCGCTAATCCGTACTTAGGATTGAGGGGATGTGACATAATATCCATAGTAAAGGGATTCTGCCACGGTAAAATATAAAATGTTTAAGTTAAGAGTTGCGGTTAGTAATGTGGATTTAAGTTTTGAAATGTATCATATTTTGAGCAACCCTATGATTTATGATGACCCAGTACAAAGTATACAATGTTTCAAATTTTATTCATTACCCAAGTTCTGTTATTGAGTTTAACTCCATGACCTAGTTTCAATTGAGATATCACTTGATCTTCTCACTTTTTCCTGAAAGAAGTTTACAACCGAAAGTTTATAAAATGTCCTTTTGAAACCAAGCCTTCGTGTGACTGAGAAGTAATTGTGACGGGTCTGATCATCCCATATGACCAAAGAGCTCTCAGTAGTCGTCATTCTGGTCTTCGGACCCTATATCCCCATTTATTCGTTTCAAAGAACATAAGTTGTCATCTTGAAAATATGAACCCCTACCCACTTATAAGTTGTCATGATACGTTTTCCCCAAACCTTGAAGCTAAAGAAGTATGAAATAGGTTGACTTACCTCGGCACCTAAGTTCTCAGATTAGTAGATTGATATGTTTATCCAATTAAAGAGAGATACAGCAAGACATGATAAAGAAATGTTCTCGGTGAGATAAAATAAGCACGAGGCAATTTCAAGACTACGATATTATGAGATTATACGCAAGTATTTTAGAACTTAGCACGAAACAAGATAAAGGAATACGAATCTTCTTCATCAAAGGTAGGAGGTACGACGTTAGCGTAAGTTCGCTTAAACTTAGATTTGGACATAGGATTCACCGTCTATGAGAATCGATAATTGGATAGATACGATTAGAAAACATGAGGATATTAGATATATGGAATCGGAGGTATAGAAATGAATCGATGTGAATGAAAGTTAAGGTCAGGCGATGACCAAACGGGTACGAGGTACCAACGTTGTAATTGAGAATTCAATATGGAGAAGGATTCGAGAAACGTTGTGAGAATACGCAAATTTCGAGGACGAAATTTCTTTAAGGGGGGTAGAATGTAATACCCCGAATTTCTGGACTTAAAAATTTTGAAAATAAAGAAAGAACAGTACGATAGAAACGAGTATGAAAGTGAACGTCGGTAATTGTCGATTTTGAATAAATCAAAATTTCTCTTGAAAATTTGAACGAAATAAATTTTAAATATGTTTTTAAGTATATTTGGGATATTATTTACACTAAAGAAGAAAAAGAAATATTTTTCCTTATCTAATTATTATTTTCGAAAATATGGTGAATTAAGTGATTAGTTTGTGATGTAATATATGATCACTTGATTTTATGTGATGAGTTGTCATGTTTATCTTATAATATATGATAAGATAATTATCTTGTACACCCAAGCATGAGGTGGATGTGATAAGGATGGAAATGACATTTTAAGATAAGATTGCTATGATATTTTTATAAAAGATAAGATAAGATCATAATTAATTAAGAGATAATGTTTATCTCTTAGAAATGTGTAGAAATGTGTAGAGTATCATAGGAAATAATATTTTGATATTTATGTGCATGATTTTCGAAATTAATGTATTATTTTATGTGTAATTTCGAAAATCACAATATTATGTGATAAATGTATTAAATAATTTATTTAATTATATAATTGATAAATATCATGATTCTAGATCAATCTTATCTCATAGGAAATATAAAATTTCGAAATTTATGAAATAAGATAAGAATAGGATTTTATAAAATAAAATCCTAAGAAACCCTAATTTTCGAAAATTTGGGGAAATAGCTTAGAAAAATTCCAAAAATTTATTTTATGATCTAATATCATTATATTAATATAATTACTCATGAAAATAATATTTTTATGAAAAGAATCATAGTTTGATAATTTATCCTTAACTTTGAATTATTTGCCGATAACTTTACATTAGTACATGAAATTGATCTTAATTAATTTTCTTATGATATAAATTATTATCTAAGATCAATATTATGTCACATAGCTATTAATTGGAGAAAATAAAATATTTGGCATATTATTATATAAAGTGCGAAAATTTTGGATATTTAGTGTGAAATGGATATAAATATCATACTCTAATTAATGTAGATAAGATTATGATCTTATCATATTATTAGGTGTAAAGTAGAGGTAGTATTCAAATTAAACAAGTAACCTATAGTTTTGTTTGTATATAGCCGAAAAGTTTGAAAATGAATGTGAACAAATGTGAATTCATTTATAACCTATAGTTGAAAACTTTGACTTTTCAAATAATACTTTATCTTATAATATTAATATACTATATGATATAGAAAAAAATAAAAATTTATCCTAAACATACAATAGTGGCCGAAAATTTCATGAAGCATTATATAAAGTTATAATTTATTTATTCTATGATAGATATAAGATACACTAATTAAATAAATAAAATAACATAATAAACTATAGGATAAAATAAAATAATGGTCCCATGAGCAATGGAGGTGGTCGAAAATCCTATAATATAAGGTATGAGTTGTATTTTGTTTTATGCTAAGATATGATATCAATTTGATAATGAAAGGTAATAATTATAAAGATAAGGTATGATAAATAATTAATGTATAAGATAAGATAAGATTTTGTCTCATTTACAACTTGCATGGTTCAAAATTAAGATGATAAAAAGGGGTTGCAAATTTTGACTTTATATTAAGATATTTTATAAAGTAATGATTAAAATCATCTCATAAACTCTATAAATAGGAAACCACCCTCCCACATATCATTATGCACGAAAATAGTAAGAAAAATTGAGAGAAATAGATAGAAAGTGTTCTCCAAAGCTCTCTCGATCGTGGGTAGAAAAACGTCGCCGATGTCGACAAAACCGACTAGAAGGTTAGAATTTATACAAGCTTTATTATACATGCCAAAAATACTAGAAATTCATATGTGATATGTTATGATACATGCTTTCAAAAATTATGTGACATATGTGTAAATTTTGCTACATGTTCAAGTTATTAATTAAATATGCTTATATGATGTTTAGAAGCATGTATTGTGATGATAGTACAAAGTTAAGCATGTTATACCATTTTATGACATGACCGAAAATTATATAGATCATATGTTGATGGACATGAATTTTAATTGTTGTTTTGAGCATGAAATAATGATATTTGGTAATATTCAAGTATATGTGATTTAAATCATAATTTATGAAAAAAATATGGAATATTATGTCATTATAATTTCGAAAGTAATAGAACATGAAACATTGATGAATATTATATCATACTATTGATTTATGATAATAATAATAATATGCTATGTGAATTAATTGGAATTTTTGGAAAGTTGGGATGAATATTGGGAATTTTCAAAATCATATCAAAAGGGTAAAATGTGAAATTTTTCTATGTTATGTGATACATGGGTTCTATGTTAATAATATGTGGAAATTGGTCCATATATGTGAGTTAGTAAGCATGAATGGTTGTTATGTGAAAATCAAAATTATAAGGGTATATAGTTGGAAGTCGATAGAAAAAGAAGCATATACGTAAGATGACAGCTATATAAGAAATACATGAAATAACGATGAACATAAGTTGAGTAAGGTATGAACGTATGAGTATATTGATACGATAGTACAAGAACAACGCTGGTAATAGAATTAATGTTAGTACGCTCGTTGGTTCGGATCGATGATTATTGCGTAAGCATAATGATATGCTAAAATTCTCGTTTCTTACGATTGAAAAGGGTTAACTCGAAGGAGAACGGAATCAGAGAATAGATATTAGTGACTTAAGAACCTTAAGTCCTCGAGGTGGGCTTTCTTACCAAAACCTTTTATGAGCTTTTGAAAAATGTTTATCGTTATTCTTGCATCTTGTTTATCGAAAAATTTTGAGATACGATATTGTCTCGCCGAAAATGTTTTATGTTTTGATATGTCCATTCGGGTTGCACTGGGCAACAGGAAGTTATTCTGGTCGGATCCCAGTGGAGGTGTAAGTAGAAATTCCACCTAGGGTCAGGTACACGTGTTGGCCTCCGAACCTGGCGGTCATGCTCTTAACCGCTGGCGGTTAGTTGCGTCCGGTGTAGGAGGCCTCCTCCCGCGCTTATCCATAGCCGACTGGAATATACGCTGTGGTTGTTGTGATATGAAAATGCCCGCCAGCGATGATTTTGATAAATGAGAAAATGTATTTTGTAAGACAAGGCCTTTTCAAACAAAACCTCAGGTCTTCACCGTGGCGAGGCGCACAATATTCGTAAAGTAAAATGTTTTCGCAATGTGTCCACCGAGTGCATCTTTGTACTCAACCCCGCATATTTGTTTTAAAATGTGCAGTTGAGCGAAGTGATGGAACGGAGCGTGAGTTGAGCGGAACCTTTCGACAAATAGTATGGAACATTTTGTTCACCTTGAGAATGCATCTTCACACGCATGTCTCACACGTTTTCCACCGCCAAACTCTTGAACTCCTATCTAGTTTGGATATTATGTTAAGATCGTAATTGCTTCGCTGAAAGCTTTGTAATAGCATCTGCTTTGACAAGTACCTTTTGAACGTATCTTTAATATAAGTCGTTTCCTTCTATCCTTCGTGTCATTTCATATTTGATACTTATGTTAGAAACCTTGTTCGTTTCATATTCACTTAACCCGAACCCGAGTCACGGTCCGGTAAGGTGGTAGCCGAATCGGGCTGTGACAGATAATATGATTGAAAATCGATTTATATGTACTGATAGACATATATGTCTAAAATTCGAAATATATGTTAATGAAAGTCAAAATTGTTGACTAAGGTCTAAACGTATGAAATACGTTAGTACGTGAACAATGTTATGTTGTGCGTTTATTAGAAATATGATATACGTTGAATAAATATACTAATACGTGTAAGACGTATTAGAAATATAAGAATTTCTCTTTTATAAGAGACGATTTCATCATTGAAATCATTTTATCAAAAAATGGTAGTATAAGTTCGACGTTTGACCTAAATGATTAATGTGAGGTCACTAAATCATACTTCGTCTTTATCAAAGTACGAAAAGTAATAAGTTAAGATGTTCGATGAAAAGACGTACTAAGTTAGTTAAAAGATGCAAAGTATTATTTTAGAAGGTTATCGAAGCTTATTAGACTTTGACGTTCTGGAAAAACGTGACCGACGTACTAAATTAACTTCTTACGTAAAGGTGGGACGCGACGTGATCGTTGACGTTAAGGAAAGTCTGTGTAGCGAGCATACGTACCAGGTGGGCTTTACTTTCTCAACAAAGATAAAATGCTTATGAAATGTTATATTTACGATGTTTTCTTACAAGAAATGATGATGAAATGTTTTATTTAATTACCTGCCCAAATGTTTATGTTTTATGTATGTATCATATCCATGAATGTTGATGAATGTTGTTGGTTCGCTACCAACTTATGAATGAAAATCGAATTCGGATCCTATGCCGGAGGGTAAATTCCTGACTAGGGTTAACGTGTACACTTAATGGTGACTGGGGGCCGTAAGGACAATGCGCGGCCGGTCACAGTGACGTAGAAAGAGGCATACTTCTACGGCGTGAATGATAATGCTATATGAGAAAGGAAGGGATATGGATCGTACATACAAAGGAAAATGCTTGGCCAGGCGATGATTTGATAAATGATGAAAACGTTTTAGTAAGCACATGACCTTTTCAAATAAAACCCTTATGTCTTACCATGATGGGCAGCGTAATTTAAATATGATAAAATGTTTTGGCATGAGTCCACTGATTGCATTCTTGTACTCAGCCCTGCATTTTTGTTTTTGAATGTGCAGGTTGAGCTGGTGATGCGATGGAGCAGTGTTGAGCAATAGGAAATCTTTGTCGCTGAAAGTTAATACCTTGATTGTACATCGTCATATGTACATTTCACATGTTTTCCGCTGCAGGAACTTAAGTTATGTATTAAAGTTCAAAAGTATTCTTAATATATGTATTACAGTTAAATGTCCAATGGTCTTTCCATTAATAAATTCTTATTTAAAGTAATAGTCCCTGTTAATCCGTACTTTGGATTAAGGAGCTGTTACAAAGTGGCATCAGAGCAGTTCGCTCTTTGAATCCAAAACTTCATTTCAAAAGTTAAGTCAAGATTGAGTCACTAAACTTTTAAAGGTCAGCTGACAATGCTCAACACTCCATCACATCAAGCTCAACCGGAAAGAGGTAAATGATTTCTCCTCAAAAGTTTTGAAATGAAAAGTTTCAAAGTGACAAAGGATTGAAATGATGTTTCAAAGGAAATGAAAGTTATGAAAAAGGTTGAGAATGAAAGTTATGAAAGATGCTGAAAGTGGTATGAGAAAGTTTTGACAAAGATATGTCAAAAATGAAATGTTTGAATTCATGGAATTCATTAAAGATTTATTGTTATTAATGTTTTAAGATGCTCGAAAAGGGACATTGATATGTCAAATATGATATGTTGAATTCTTCAAATTCAAAGAAATGCATGCGTACAAACGAGCTATGTTATGAATATTTGAAATTCTATTTCAAATCTCAAAGTTGATTATGATGATGAGCATGCTATCCCAAAAGAACGTAGACTGTTTAAGACGCATGATCCCTTTTGCGAAAGAACATAGAAAGATGAATTATGAGAATTTTATTCAATCATAAGAGCAAAAGCGAGATCGAAATGAAAATTTCGAATCGAAAGACGAGAAGAAAATCAAAGAGCAGAAATGGACATGATGTCAAGATGATAAATGTCACTATGCGATAAGTGACATGAGTATAGTCTTTTTATTCGGATGTTCATGCGCGACGGAAGTCCAAATTGACTATGACTTTTTCGTTAGAAACGAAATAGAATTTTGATCAAAGAATCAATTGATGCAAGTATCGTGAATTTTTACAAAAGAAGAGACCACGATGTGGTAGAAAATTGTTGAAGAGACAAATCGAAAAATTGAGTTTAATGAGATGAGTAAAGTTCGGGATGTAGGGTAGTATGTCGATAAACCTTACAACCTATGATGACCTAATACGAGTTATATAAGGTTTCAAATTTTATTCATTACCCAGTTTCTGTCATTGAGTTTAACTCTATGACCTAGTTCAGATTGAGAAATCACATGAGTTTCTCACCTTTTCTGAAAAAAATTTATAACCCAAAAATTTATAAAGTATTCTTGAAACCAAGCCCTTATGTGACTGAGAAAATATTTGTGACGGGTCTGGCCAGCCCATATGACCAAAGAAATCTCAAGAATATCATTCGGTCTTGGACTCTAGATCCCAATTATTCAGTTTAAAGAACATATGGATTCAAAATGTAAAATTTGTCATCTTGAATTGCGAATCCATACCTCTTATAAGTTGTCATGATGAATTCTCTTCAATCCTTGAAACCAATAAGTATGATGAAGGTTGACTTATCTTGTCACCTAAGTTTTGAATTAGTAAAGTGATAAACATCGGGTATGATGTAGGTTGACTTATTTTTGGTCACCAAAAAGTTTCAGATCAATAAAGTGATAGACATCAAGAAGTTATGATGTAAATAAGATCTCGATGAGACGAGATATATTTTTCCCTATGATACACATGGATGTGATGACCCTTGATGGTCTTTTCAAATACCGATAACAGTGAAGTTATACATTCATATGACTGTTATAATAATGAAGTTATGAATGAGATACTCTTTAGCATTGAATGCAAGAGTAAAAGTAAAGAAAAGTATATGATATCTGTGGGATATAATTTCCCCTTATTATGTCATAACAAGAGAGATTACAACTTATCTTTAAGATAGTTGTTTGTCCTTAAAACCTCGTTAGTAGGTTGGACATGTCTAAAGAATGGAGATGCATAATATTCTTTTCAAAAGATATATATATATAAATAAATGATAGCATCTTAGTTAACAAATCTCTCGCTTTATAATCAATCAATGAGATTATGCTTGAGCATAATCGATTCCAAGTAACTGAGACTTGGTTAAACCAATGATAATTAGATTGAAGAATCATCATCATTGAGATGTGTGAACAGCTAGGATAACCCTAGCATTTAAATCAAGTATGGAGAAAATATCACGAAAGTCGAGACATGGTAAAGAGTCAATTGTGCTTGGGACTTAAGTTATGGTATACAAATGTACTACCTTACCAAGTAATACGACGACAATAACGGTTCTAATCCTAAAAGTGAGAACTGAAGTATAATGAAAGTAATATTACTTTCCGATATCATGCTCAAGAAAAAGGGACAAAAGTCAAGAATAGCTGAAGAAACTATGAGCTATACAATTATGAGATAGCCCACAATATGATATAAGTTTCAGAAACAGTATGACTTCGATAAGTAAGGTAATTCCTTTGAAGTAAAGAAACGGATTAAGAAGTAGATTCATTTTTGAAATGAACCTTAGTACTCTAAGTTATATTGACACAAAATGCTTGTCTTGTGTGTCTTAGTAATTAACAAGCAAGATAGCTTCCAGAGACATTTGCGAAGGAAATACATCCAAGAGAACAAATGAAGAGATTCACATTGAGGGACTTTAAGATGAATCCAATTGGAAAGTTTATCCCTTATACTTTTGTGACGATCAATAAAGTGAAATATTAAGTATCTCTGACATTGAAATGAAGCCGTCAAGGCAAAAGTATGATACGTCCCCAGGGGACAAAGGATTTTATCCTAGGCGAAAATGCATGATGAATCAATAAAGATTATGAAGAAATGACGTATATCCTAAAAGGATATTACAAATGATGGCGCTAAATGTCAGTATAGGGATTTCTCTTGAAAAGAATTAAAAGTAAGGATAAATGAGAGATATATTCTTAAGATCGATAAAGAGAAAAAGGAAACTGAATCATTCATACTGGATCAAGAACGAATGATAGTGTCCGATACATCACGATCTCTACGATAAGATTTAATTATCGAGATATCAATATCAAAAGATAGGTTGATGTAGACCTAACCACAAAATGCTATTGATAAAGGAATAACTGTACTGATAACCGAGAAAGATATGGTGAACGAGGTAACAGAAGGCCATAGCAAGGGAACATAATGTCCCAAGGGCAAGGACAATATATATGAAATAAATGTTTACTTGAACAAACGAGAACACCGCAGGCTAGAACCTGAAATCCACCCCGAAAATCAGGACAAACAAATTAAGAGATGAAAATCTCTTCACCTATAGGAACAATTATGGCCGTCACAGGTGTTACTCAAACTTAGAATTGGACCTAAAACCGCTTAAAGTTCTATCCAATGATTTGGATCATAACACCTATGTGGAACGTAGATATAATTCTAGAAATGGAAGCTTCGGAAATGAATGTCACTCACGTGATTAGTGACATGGGCATAGTCTCTTCATTTGAAATTCTACGCGACGGGATATTAGTATCCACTTTTGCTTACACGAATTAATTCAGAACGATATACGAATGAAGGTGTAAAACGTTAAATGAGGAATAAGATAAGTGTTTATGAGTTGTGTTGTAAGTTGTTTACAAGTTTATGGCTTAAAGTATTTAGTTCTTTAAGAGATCCTTCTTGTTTAAATTTCCTCTATTGCTTTAGTTTAAGTCTGGCTTATCTAGAACTATCTGTTTACAGATGGCAGGAAAATGGAGTATTACGGGTAAAAAGTTAACCACAATGCCTACAAGCTTAGAACTCACACGGGCGTATCGGCTCTTTTATTATAAACTAGGCACGGATTTAGGACAGTTTTTGGTGGAATTTTTGCACCTTTGGAGGGATGCTCGTAACCATTGAGTGACAGATGAGGATGGTATACAACGACTTATTCATCGTTTGCTAACAGATTGGCAGGATTTTGCAAATGAGGTATCAGAAGAGTATATTCTCTAGGTAGAAAATTCCAAAGTTGTGGCAGATTTACCAGGATTTGTCAATCGACTCAAGTATACATATAATGCGTATGGAACGGCACCTATGAGCACTTGTCCTGGTCCCCGACAAGTTACACAGCATGATACAAAGGAATGGTTGTACCCTGATGTTCCAGACGCCGCCCACGTCCTGTGCCGTTAATTATACCTGAAAGAGACGAGAATGGCCAAAGGACAGGATCTTACCGCCTTGGAGGATTAGGGGAATTACCGCTACCAACTCAACCTTACTTTGTGATAAAAGCAACGCAAACTTCTGGTATCGAAGAAGAAACAGGGAGCAGTGTGACCCCTGGCTCTTTGAAAGAGATAGATCGTCGGATATATGAGGCAAAACATACCTAGAGACAGACAAATTTCCAAGTGAGGAATACGATTCCGACGAAGGGCACTCCGAGACATAGAATCCTAGGGTAATATGAGATTATATGTATGTAGTGGGTCATGTTGAAATGGTATGGTTAGAATGTATAAAATAAACGTAGTTTGGTAATATCTGTTGTTAATATGTTGAAGTGGTGTCAAAATTTTGGTAAATAGAACAAGACACCATGTAATCAGTTGGATTGAAAGACCGATCCTCATGATTAATGTATGGAAAGTCCTCGTTGAGGCATTTTGATGGTATATGTTACATGGGTTTTGCAGAATGGTATCTAGTATACGAAAACAAATTTTTTCGAATACGATATGGCTGTTATGAATTTATAGTTATGCCATTCGGACTAACTAATGCATCAGCCTTGTTCATGGACCTCAAAAATTGAGTGTTCCACGCGTACTTAAACAAATTGAATTAGCCTTGATAGACGACATCCTCATCCATACGAAGAACGAAGAAGAACATAAAGAATATCGGAGGACTGTCTTGCGGACATTTAGAGCCGAACAAATTTTGCCATGTTTAGTAATGTGATTTTCAGCTTAAAGGAGTAATATTCCTCAGGCACATTGTATCTTCAGTAGGAATCAAAGTGCGTAAGAATGGAAGTCGTCAATGACCTAGAATGAGATCAGGAATTTCTTAGGTTAATTAACTACTATCGGAGATTCATTGAGAATTCTCTAAGATAGCAAGGCCGATAACACAGCTACCCCAAAAAGGAATCAAATTTACATGGATCAATAAAAGTGAGGCCATGTATTAATGTGAGAAAGATAATAGCTTATGCATTACAATAACTTAGACCTCATGAATGGAATTACCCAACTCACGATTTGAAATAGCAGCAGTTGTATACGTACCAAAATTTTGGAGACATTACCTATATGGAATAAGTTGTGAATTCTTCACGATTACAAAAGTTTGAAATATTTCTTCGAGCAAAGGAACTTAAATATGAGATAGAAAAGATGGCTCGAATCAATAACAAATTATAATTGTGGTATAAATTATCACCTATGAAAGGCTAATGTAGTATCTAATGCCCTAAGATGTAAAATTCAGTCTGAGTTATGTTATATCCTTACAGAAAAGAGGAAACTCATCGAAGAATTTAAGAAAATGAATATAGAAATAGGTGAAGCTCATGATAATCCTTACACCGCCCACCCAGACAGCACTAAGATGTGTAAGGAATTTACGAGGAAAGTTTTGACAGGAAGGAATAAAACAAGATATAGCCGCGTTTGTTGAACGCTGTCTTATTTGCCGACAAGTTAAGGCATTGCATCAGCAACCCTATGAGAAGTTACAGCCTTTGGAGATACCCAAATGGAAATGGGAGGATATATCAATAAATTTTGTAATGGGTTGCCAAAGTATAAAAGAAGTAACACTGCTATGTGGGTAGTATTAAATCGACTTACCAAATGTACTTATTGTTTGCCTATTCAGATTACTTATGGATCTGATAAGTTAGCTCAGTCGTACATAAAGAGAATTGTATGTTTACATGGGGTACCAAAACCTATCACTTCAGATAGAGACTCTAAGTTTACCCCTAGATTTTGAACTAGCTCACAAAAAGGAGTTAGACACAAGATTGAACCTTAACATAGATGTCTACTCTCAGATAGATGGACGATCAAAAGGACAATATGAACGCTTAAGGATATGATGAGAACATTAATGTTAAATCGAGGTGCAAGTGGGAACATGTTTTACCACTAATCAAGTTCACATACGACCATAGCTGTCAAGCAATGATCGATAGCCCCATATGAGTCATTATATGAAAAGAAATGTCAACCATCTCTTTATTGTAATAAAGTAGGTGAGAGAAAGTATAAGGTCCTGACAACGTAAATGAAATGATTAAGATATCTGCCAAAATAGGCAAAGAATAAGAGAAACTCAGGATAGACAAATGTCTTACGTTGATGCGCGTAGATCTGAGCTGCATTTTGAATGAGGAAATAAAGTTCCTTAAGATTTCTCCATCGAGGGAAATTATTAAGTTCAAGGTATAAAGAAAGTTAAGATCACGTTTTATAGGACCTTACGAGATCCTAGAAATGATAGGCCAGTAGCCTATAGATTGGTACTTCCACCAAATTTGGGGAATGTACGTAATATTTTCCACGTGTCACAGTTAAGAAAGTATGAATATGATCCAAAACACGTGATCCATCATGATGACATTATTCTTAACCCAAATGTGAATTATGAGGAAAAATCTACGACTATTTTGATCGTAAGATTCAACGGTTAAGAAACAAGTTTATACCTTTAGTGAAAGTCCAATGGAGAAACCATGAACAAAATGAAACCACGTGGAAACCTAAGAATGTTATGATGCTAAGATACCCATACTTTCTGAGGTATGCAAATTTCGGGATGAAATTTCTTTTAAGGGGGGCAGAATGTAATATCCCGAAGTTTTAAAGCTTAATTACGATAATAAAAATCGTAAATTAGGGTTTTGTCTCGATAATTGAAATAGTAATTTATTGAAGCTTGATTTCGACTATCTATGATACGAGGATTCATATATGATATTCACTAATGATTAGTGAATTAAGGAATATAGTTTATACTATTCCTTCGAAAGTATTATTCTAACGTAGATTAAATTTCGATAGTTAATCTTACGATATTTTCTAAGCAACGAAGCTTAGAATTAAATTTCCTTATTAACGAAATGAATGAATAAAGCGTTTATGAATTTATTATGACAATTTAGAAATGATTCGATTATCCATATTTTGAGATGATTCGAACGTCGACGTTTAGAGATGATTCGAAAAATTAGTCTAAAGATTGAGGAATTATATTATTTAAATTCCTATGATTATTTTATGTAATAAGGGCATTATTTTTATTAAAATAATGCTAGAGGAATTAAGGAATAAATATTGGAAAATATATTCCTATTTTCGAATTCAATGTTCAAAAATCTCATTTTGTGACATAGAATAATTTTAATTATTTTCCTATGATTTAATTTATCATCTAGGATTTATAATCCGTCACATAGCTATATATTAGCTATATGTTATAAGAAAATAAAATGTGTAGCAAATTATATCTATAAGTACCGAAAATTGTACTTATAAATGTGAAATGGATTTAATTGCTATCTAGTTGATGATGTATTGTAATAATTATGTTAATAAAATATTTTTAAGGATAATCCTAGGTGTTTTTAACATGTTGTGCAAATGGATGAATTTTATCCTTTAATAGCCGAAAATGTTGAAAAATTGAGAGAGAAAAATTATGAAATTCAAAGCTTTTATTTGTGAGAGTGATGTCTTGATAATGACACATCAATTCTTTTATTTTAGCACATGGAATTAAAATATCATCTCCTATGTTAGATAAGGATCGAAAAATTCAAGAAAATAATGTGTTGAACAAGTGTACATGTTGAAAAGTCAAATTGTATAATATTTGACTTTTCAAAGTGATATTTTTCCTAAAGTATTTTTGATAGAATAAACTTGAAAATTACTTATATGATTCATGAAATATATTATAAGACAAAAGGAATTTTTCTCTTCTAATTCCTATGATAGCCGATACATATCGATATGAATTAATGTGATGATTTTCTTAATTCTTTGATAATTTTGAGAATTAAATTTATATGTATTGTTTATAAGATAAGATGATGTATTGAAGCATGAAAAAAATATAATTTTTGTCCTACACTATATGTAGTGATCGAAACATATACTTATGTGTACAAAAGATTGAAATTTCATTATTTCATGATAATGATTGATATTCTTTGAAATTTTCATATAATTAATTCTTATGTGATATAATATGATGTGTAATGAGGTGAATTATTAAAAACACATGTGGAGGTATTTATTCCTTGTAATAGCCGAAATCTATGAAATGAAATGATAAAATTTTGCAACTTGTTGAAAGTGACATACATATGTAATAATTATTGTGATAAGGTACATCATTAATAAATTTTTGATAGAATAAAATCTTGTCTTCTATCACCACTAAAGTGACCGAAAATAATGGGAGGCAATTGTGAAGTATGAGATTTTTTAATTTCAAACTTGATAATTGCTAAAAGGTGTTATTAAAGTATACTTTCTTCTATTAAAACAAATAAATAAATAAAAATCACCTCCACATGAATTGAATGTACCGTGAACTATGAGAAAGTGGAAGGAAGATATTTTTTCAATAAAAGTGGATAGTGAAAGGATTTGAAATGAAAAGAAATTCATTAATTAATTAATAATAGTGATATATCACAAAAGAACACAATTTCTTTCTCATTCTCTCATTAGAACCGAGAGCTTGAGGAAAAAAGAAAGAAAGAGGGTTTCTTCAATTTCTTAGTCAAATCCTAAGTAGAAAATGTTTGTCGTCGAAAATCGACACCGATTAAAATGTTAGAAATCGTTCAAGCATTACGTACATGCTTAAATTTTCGAAATCCATCCATTAAATCTTATGTTATGCACTTATGTTATTTATGTTGAAAAATTCAAAAATAATGTTATAATGTTAGGATGTTTATTAAATATGTTTATATGATGATTGTGAGTATATATGATGAATTTAGTATAAAGTTGAGCTTGTATAAAAATTTTATGAAGTGACCGAATACTTGGGATGAACATATTGTAGGGCAATCTGATTTTAACCCTCTCCCGAGGATCTATCTTGGATGTTTAATTCACCATACATTGATTATATGCCTAGCATGCACCTATATAATAAATCGCAACACGTAGGAGTTTTCTCGTGTTTACCTGCGAATCTGTCGAGGATGAACGGATCAAGACTCGTGCTTTGATCTTCTGGACTGTATCCCGATTGCCTAATCTCCAATGTCGAGTGAGGACAATCTATGGAGAATGCTATAGAAAATCACCTCATTCTTTTCTCTCAAATTTTCAAAAATTCTCATTAATGGATTATGGTAATTCTCGAAAATAATGATTGAGTATTAGCCTTGATTTTCTCTCTCACCTTATATTTATAATGCACTCCCAAATCCTATCTAGATAAGATTTATGCATATCTAATAAATATAATAATATCCTTTAGGATAGAGAGGATCAAGTTAGAGTCCAAGTAGGACTCTTGAGAGAGAGGGGCGAAATTCACCAAGCTACAGGCCTGGATGGGCCATCCCAGGGATCAAATGCAAGGAATAAAGATGGGCCTCAAATAAATTAATTATCTTATGTTCAGCCCAGAACATAAATTAATTCATAAACATTTATTCATGCCACTAGAGAATAAATGCTGACTTACCCCTTTATTACCGAAGTTGAGTCGGGCTTGCACTAAGACTTTACGAATCCCCGTATTTAAGATATCGTACGTTCATTAATTATTTACAACGTTCTGACTGCTTAAAATAATTAATATCTTTAATTCCTTAAGTAGTACCACTCAACCTTATTATTGTACTTGAGATAACTCAACTGCGGGGTTTAGTACAATAAACCTTTGAGCTCCTTAAGGGACGCCATCATCCTAAACGGATACGGTGACTCGAATACGGTAACTAGCATGACATACAAGATCGCCACCACCCAAGATGCGTAACTAGAGAGAATTGGTTATCTCATGTAACCCTCACCCATAGCAAATCAAAGTGATGGTCAAGAACTCATACTCAACTAATACCTTATCGAGATTTAGATCAACGTATGTCTCCGAGATCTAGGTTCTTCACGACGGTCAGATAGAAGAACTCATCTCACTTTGATCCATCAATACGTCAGAGACGTACCAGCATAGATAAGCAACCAAGTCAAGTCACTTCTTATCTACACCGCAGCCTATACCGACAACTCGTCCTCATGTTGTCTCAGCTGTGATTCTATTTATATCTCATTAAGCTTGACCAATCAAACAGACTTCTGTGATCTACAACACACTGTATGATCTAACTTATATATGAGATAAAAGGACATACATATGCAATCAAGTAAACAATTCAGATAGGAGATTGTAATAGTGGTAACAGGGAATCATTGTATACAAGCTCAACCAAAACTGCTTCCAGTATACAAATCCAACAATCTCCCACTTATACTAAAGCAAAACTTTTAGTATACAATGTGTCTCTCTACTAGCTATTACAAACAACACCATCACTTTGCTTCTCCCACTTATACAAAAGTTTCCTTTCTAAGTGGGTGCCATCTTGCGCAATCCAAGTCCTCGAATATGCTCTTCGTAGACTTTTTGCGGAGCTCTTCGTGAATGGATCGCTAGGTTATCCGCAGCCAATCTTCTCAATCAGCACATCCCTCGCCTAACGATTTCTCGTATGACATGGTACTTTCTCTCTATGTGTTTCGTTGCCTTGTGGGTCCGTGGTTCCTTCGAGTTTGCACATCGCACCGAGTTATCACAAGAAACTATGATACTCTTGGGCAAACCAGTACCACATCTAGATCCATGAGGTAGTTCTTGAACCATCTGACCTCTTTAGCTTGCCTCAAGGCGGCTACATATTCGCTTCCATGGTGGAGTCCGCAATGCATCGCCGCTTACACTCCGCCAGATACGGCCTCCTCCCAAGGTAAACACATACCGAGGTAGACTTCTTCTCATCACGGTCGACTTGGAAATCCAAGTCGAATAACCCAAAGGTATTAGACTATCTGCTTGGTAAACTAGCCTATAATCTCGAGTCCTTTTCAGGTACTTGAATATATGCTTTACCGCAGTCCAACGAGCTTGTCCAGGGTTAGACTGATATCTAGCTACTATGCCTATCGCATAGCAGATATCGGGTCTCGTACATAGCATTGCGTACATGAGACTTCCTACGACGGAAGCGTAAGGAACTTGTCTCATTTCCTCTATCTCCTTTGCAGTCATAGGTGACTGCTCCTTAGATAAAGGAACGCTATGTCTGAAAGGTAGCAATCCTTTCTTGGCGGTCTGCATACTAAAACGAGTAATTACAGTATCAATGTAAGACGCCTGAGATAAGCTCAACATTTTCCTCTTGCGATCTCGGTAAACCTTGATCCCAAGAATGTACGCTGCATCTCCCAAGTCTTTCATTTGAAACTGATCGGATAACCAACTCTTTACGTCTGATAACAACTTCACATTGTTGCCAAGTAGAAGGATGTCATCTACATAAAGTGCAAGAAATACCACATCACCGTTGACATCTAAACGATACACACAACTTTCGCTAGGCAACTGGGTAAATCCATAGGACTTTACCACCTCGTCAAAGCGTAAGTTCCAGGATCGTGAAGCTTGCTTAAGTCCATAAATGGACTTCTTAAGCTTCCATACTAGATGCTCTTCACCCTTCACCATATAACCTTCGGTTCTGCATATAGATGTTTCTACCTTCTTCAAGGTAACCGTTTAGGAAAGCGGTTTCACATCCATTTGCCAAACCTCAAGGTTTAAGTCGGTTGCTATGGCTAGAAGAATTTCGATGGACTTGAGCATTGCTACAGCGAAAAGGTCTCATCGAAATCGATGCCCTCAACTGAGTGTACCCTTTCGCCACAAGCCCGACTTTAAAAGCCGAAACCTCCATCTAAATCTCTCTTCCTCTCAGATACCCACTTACTACCTATGGCTTCCTCGCCATCCGGTAGAGTGTCTTTCAGATACATCCATAGTCGTTATGGACTCAATTTCTAAGTCCATAGCAAGGTGCCATGATCTTGCATCGTTGTCTTGTATCGCCTCAGTATGTCCATGGGTCGATTATTTTACGCCGTTTCTTCGACTAAACCAAGATTAACCCACGAACATAAATCGCTCGGGTTAACGAACCACCCTCCCACTACGACTCAGGCGCCATCGGCACAATGGCGGTGGGTGCGAGAACTTGTGGTTCTCTATCTTGCACAACTTGTCGGATAGGAGCCACTTACGGTCGGTATCTCTAGTGGAACTCGACCCACTTCAATTTCTTGAAGGATCCGTGTCGATCCTCCCGATGAGACACGACATCTCGTACCTTTCGCTTAATCGGTGGTGGAATACGATCATCTTCTAATTCTTTAAGAATGATTTCAACTTTGGATTTATGGTTTTCATATAATCCTCTTCTAAGAATCGGGCATTAGTGCTAATAATGACCTTCTGATCCTTAGGATTATAGAAATAACCACCTTTCGTTCCTCTAGGATAGCCAATAAACAGCCTTGCATCGGATCTAGCCTCCAACTCGTCAAGATTCTAGTTCAAAGACATGTCGGATCGCCCATATCCTTATGTGGCTTAAACTCCCAAACCACAACTCGAAAGGGGTCTTTTCGACTGACTTTAATGGTACTAGATTTAGCAAGTATGCCGTCGTTTCTAAGGCATACCCCCAGAACGAAATAGGCAATGTTGCATAACTCATCATCGATCTAACCATTTCTAAAAGAGTCCTATTTCTTCGCTCTGACACACCATTTTGTTGTGGTGTGCCCGGTGTAGTGAGCTGGGAGGTAATCCCACACTGCACCAAGTAGTCCATAAACTCGTTACTGAGGTATTCACCACCGCGATCAGACCGCAGTGACTTGATACTTTTACCAAGCTTCGTCTCCACTTCCGCCTTAAACTCTTTGAATTTCTCAAAGCATTCAGACTTGCGGTGAAGCAGGTATATGTATCCGTACCTTGAGTAATCGTCAATGAAAGTGACAAAATACTGCATTCTCCACGAGCTTGTGTTGACATAGGTCCACACAGGTCAGAATGGACTAGCTCCAACACTTCTTTGGCTCTATAACCCTTCGCTTTGAAGGGTCTGGTCGACATCTTTCCTTCTATACAGGATTCGCAGACTGGGAACGGAGTAACTGTGAGATCACCCAATGCTCCATTCTTAGCCAGTCTTTGGATCCTATTTAGATTGATGTGACCTAATCTAAGATGCCAGAGAAATGTGGTGTCATCTTGCGAAGAAAACTTTCTCTTTTTAAGGTTTGAAGAAGATGCAACATAGTTATAGGTATTATGTTTGATGAAATAGTATAAAGCTTAATTACATAAAGTGCCACCACGTATAACTCGTCATTTCTTATGATAGAAACACCACTATCAAAAATAGCGAATATCCATGAATAAATAGTTTGGCTGAAACAAGGTTTCACGAAACTTCGCACATATAAAACGTCTTTCAAAACTAAAACTATCCTATCAAAACATAAAATAACATCTCCGACTGCAACGGCCTCGACTTTCGCCGCGTTGCCCATGGAGATCGTTATCTCGCTATCACTGACTCCCTTATCCGCAGAACCACTGCAAGGTGTAACAAACATGATCGGCCGACCCATGTCTACTACCCAAGAATGGGTAGAACAAGTCGCTAAACATTTTCTCGTTACTAAAGCAAATGGCGTACCTTGAGCCTCGAGCATAGGGCACTTGACCTTCAATGCCCGATCTTGCCGCACTCAAGCACCGCCTCTCCTTTGGCTTCTTCAAGCCTCGGTGGTAGACATGTTCTTGCTCCCATTACTCCCACTAGTTCCTTGCCTCTACCACCTTTGGTGCCCTTTTTTTTTTCATTTTCAACGGAAAATTTGGGCCCTAGATGTGCTAGCAAGAGCATGTTCTCCTTGCCCATGAATCCTTCCACGCCACGAGATCATTAAGCAACCGACTAAGTGTATACCGGTCTTGCTCATGATTGCGCTCACGCGAAAATTCTCAAAGACTTGGGCGGTGTGTTGAGGATGATATCGACCTTGGCTTCGCCGTCAATACCTCCTCCCAACCGATCAAGACTATCCATGAGACGAGTCATGTGGGAGACATGTTCATGGATCGAACTTCCTTCTTCCATCTTACACGCTAAGATTTCTCTCATTGTGTGGAAGCGGATTGCTCGATCCGATCGCCCAAACTTACTCGAGACTTGACCATATTTCGCTTCGTCTACCATCGACCGATGTTGCACCGCAAGCCTTTGGACATCGTAGTCATCATATAGCACTTGGTCATATTGTTGATTTATGCCAAAGTCCTTGACTCGCCGCTCATTAGTCGATCGTCGAAGGGCATCGGGTTTGGGAGTAGTGAGAACAAACATGTATTCTTCAGCGATAAGGACATATTCCATGTTTCGTTTCCACTCGATAAAATTCGGACCGGATAAAGGATTTTGTGCGAGCATGTTGATAATCGGTGTAAGAGACATATCTGAAAAGTAATGTAAACACATAAGCATACGATCGCACATAATTCGTAACAATAATATTGTAAACTTTTGATAAAACAATATTAATTGAAACCTCCAATCGCCCAAGGAATCCCACATGCAAGCCACGCGTGTTGACGTTTACACATGAACCCTTCGACCAAACTAAAATAAACCTTTTAGTCGTTTAATTTCAATTCATGTCAACTTGACCTTATGACAAATGAAATTAATGATTGTACCTTACTAGACCACATCACTATCGCAAGAAGGACTTCGGGAAGTTGTACTTGAGGTGATGTCTAAGCAATGACCACAATTTTAACAAAGAAAATGAATTCTTAGAATCGCATACTCACTAGACCATACCGCCCAATCCAAATTCTTTTGTTATCTCATTTTAAATCTATCTCTAGAGAACTTATGGAAAAATCGCATATGCAAGCCACGCGTGTGGACGCCACACATGAAACTCCCACTTCTCAATAGATTAAAATGTTTTATTTAGAAATCTCATCTAACAAACTTATGACAAATAGTGCAAGCAAGCCACGCGTTTGGACGTTTACTCACAGTGCGTATCACTTTGTTTAGAGATCAAAAAGTGGAGGTCTTGACATTTTAATTTAAAAATTAATATGTCGGGTTACTTGCTTAGTCTTTTGTTTCAAAAGGTTTGTCCATGCAATCACGTAATCCTAGCATGCTTTTCTATAGAACTCAACATGTAAAACATGCTCGCAGTAATTCTAAAATATGCTTGAAAAACGCGATAAACCTAGCATGCTTACTATGCTCATCCAATCACGAAAACATATAAAATGTTTATCTACGTAATTAAACATACATAGCATGCTTCTGCAATGTTTAAACATCCACGACATGCTTTGAACGATAAAAACAAAATAAAATCATTCATCGCGGCCACCTCGTGGATCCTGTACTTCCCTGCCTAATTTATTACATAAATTTGCAAAGTACAGATCTTGAAACTCGAAAAAAGGGCCTCGCGTGCACGGGCACGGACCGGTTTCGTTAAAACTGGATTTGAAAATGGGCCGGATCATTAGAACGGGCCGAACCAGGTCAAAATTCTGGAACCGGGTCAAAATTTAAGATCCGGGCCGAAAAATCGGTCGGGGCGAGCGGGTTAGGTCAGCCCAAAACAAACGGGCGGGTCAACAGAGGTGGCTGGGCTGCTGCCAGGCACGACCCGTGCGCGCGCCAAAGACCGCTGCTGCGCTAGGCACACCCATGCCGCGCCAAAGACCGCCGCCGCCCATCCTCGTCGCGCGCGGCTCGCCGAGAAAATCACGCAGCTTGAGGAATCGCACGATAATCGCGCCGCCGCGCCGCCGAGAAATCCACACGCCCGCCGCCGGGCGCAACCCACGCTGCGATGCCCGCTGCCGCTTCCAGCCGCCGGCGCTACCTCGGGGTCGCAGGCGCGCGAAGCGGCCGCTCGAGGTTTCCGCGCGCCACGCGGCGCGCGCGCGGCACCGCTATCGGGTGCCTATGCACGCGATACGCGCGTCGCTGCCGAGCCTCGCGACCGCTGTCGAACCCACGCGATAAGACCCGCCGAGCGCTGTCGAGAACTTGCACGAAAATCGGACACCCCCGCGCCGCCCGATGGTTCGCGAAGCCTCGCGCCGCAAAGGTGCTCGCGAGGATGCCGGGATCTCGCGCGACAAACACGCGCCCGACGCCGCAGCGCGCGCGCTGCGCGCCGCTTATGAACGATGTGCGCCCGCGACCGGCCGTGCGTGCACACTCGGCGCCAGCGGTGCCGAGGCATCCGTCGCGTGGCGCGCACACCGCACCTCGGCCGTCGAGTCGTGCGCCGCCGTGTCGCCCGCCCATCGCCGCCGTCGTGCGGTGTGTCCACGAGCGCTGCACGCCGAAGCGTGCCGCCGCCGCACGCCGGCGATGGTTTCCGGCGTACCCCGCCATCTCGTTCTTCGTGCTTTCGTCTTCGTTCTTCTTTTACAGATAAGATTTACATGGAAAAATATAATCTAACCACGGATTTTCTCGTGGTGAAAAACAAAATCCGACAAAAATAAAACGAGCCACGATGAAGCATGCATTCACAATTAATTAATTGCGCGTTATAATCAAATGTGAATTAATCCAACAGAGCCAAGATACTGATCCCAGGCTCTGATACAAATTGTAGGGCAATCTGATTTTAACCCTCTCCCGATGATCTATCTTGGATGTTTAATTCACCATACATTGATTATATGCCTAGCATGCACCTATATAATTAATCGCAACACGTAGGAGTTTTCTCGTGTTTACCTGCGAATCTATCGAGGATGAACGGATCAAGACTCTTGCTTTGATCTTCTGGATTGTATCCCGATTGCCTAATCTCCAATGTCGAGTGAGGACAATCTATGGAGAATGCTATAGAAAATCACCTCTTTCTTTTCTCTCCATATGTAATAATTATTGTGATAAGGTATATCATTAATAAATTTTTTGATAGAATAAAATCTTTTCTTCTATCACCACTAAAGTGACCGAAAATAATGGGAGGCAATTGTGAAGTATGAGATTTTTTAATTTCAAACTTGATAATTGCTAAAAGGTGTTATTAAAGTATACTTTCATCTATTAAAACAAATAAATAAATAAAAATCACCTCCACATGAATTGAATGTACCGTGAACTATGAGAAAGTGGAAGGAAGATATTTTTTCAATAAAAGTTGATAGTGAAAGGATTTGAACTGAAAGGAAATTCATTAATTAATTAATAATAGTGATATATCACAAAAGAACACAATTTCTTTCTCATTCTCTCATTAGAACCGAGAGCTTGAGGAAAAAAGAAAGAAAGAGGGTTTCTTCAATTTCTTAGTCAAATCCTAAGTAGAAAACGTTTGCCGTCGAAAATCAACACCGATTAAAAGATTAGAAATCGTTCAAGCTTTACGTACATGTTTAAATTTTCAAAATCCATCCATTAGATCTTATGTTATGCACTTATGTTATTTATGTTGAAAAATTCAAAAATAATGTTATAATGTTAGGATGTTTATTAAATATGTTTATATGATGATTGTGAGTATATATTATGAATTTAGTATAAAGTTGAGCTTGTATAAAAATTTTATGAAGTGACCGAATACTTGGGATGAACATATTGTAGGGCAATCTGATTTTAACCCTCTCCGATGAACTATCTTGGATGTTTAATTCATCATACATTGATTATATGCCTAGCATGCACCTATATAATAAATCGCAACACGTAGAAGTTTTCTCATGTTTACTTGCGAATCTGTCGAGGATGAACGGATCAAGACTCGTGTTTTGATCTTCTGGACTGTATCCCGATTGCCTAATGTCCAATGTCGAGTAAGGACAATCTATGGAGAATGCTATAGAAAATCACCTCTTTCTTTTCTCTCAAATTTTTAAAAATTCTCACCAATAGATTATGGTAATTCTCGAAAATAATGATTGAGTATTAGCCTTGATTTTCTCTCTCACCTTATATTTATAATGCACTCCCAAATCCTATCTAGATAAGATTTATGCATATCTAATAAATATAATAATATCCTATATAGATAGAGAGGATCAAGTTAGAGTCCCGATGGGACTCTTGAGAGAGAGGGGCAAAATTCACCAAGCTACAGGCCTGGATGGGCCAGCCCAGGGATCAAATGCAAGGAATAAAGATGGGCCTCAAATAAATTAATTATCTTATGTTCAGCCCAGAACATAAATTAATTCATAAACATTTATTCATGCCACTAGAGAATAAATCTTGACTTACCCCTTTATTACGAAGTTGAGTCGGGCTTGCACTTAGACTTTACGAATCCCGTATTTAAGATATCAGACGTCCATTAATTATTTACGCTGCTCGATCGCTTAAAATAATTAATATCTTTAATTCCTTAAGTAGTACCACTCAACCTTATTATTGTACTTGAGATAACTCCACCGAAGGGTTTAGTACAATAAACCTTTTGAGCTCCTAAGGGACGCCATCATCCTAAACGGATACGGTGACTCGACACGGTAACTAGCACGACATACAAAGACCGCCACCACCCAAGATGCAGAGAATCTTGGTTATCTCATGTAACCCTCACCTATAGCAAATCAAAGTGATGGTCAACAACTCATACTCACCTAATACCTTATCGAGATTTAGATCAACGTAAGTCTCCGAGATCTAGGTTCTTCACGACGGTCAGATAGAAGAACTCGTCTCACTGTGATCCATCAATACGCCGAGACGCATCAAAGATAGATAAGCAACCAAGTCAAGTCACTTTATCTACACCGCAGCCTATACCGACAACTCGTCCTCAAGTTGTCTCAGCTGTGATTCTATTTATATCTCATTAAGCTTGACCAATCATACAGACTTCTGTGATCTATGACACACTGTATGATCTAACTTATATATGAGATAAAAGGACATACATATGCAATCAAGTAAACAATTCAGATAGGAGATTGTAATAGTGGTAACAGGAATCATTGTATACAAGCTCAAACAAAAACTGCTTCCAGTATACAAATCCAACACATATGATGTTGGAAATGATTTTTAATTGTTGATTTCAGCATAGATTAATGATCTTTGGTAATAATAAAGCTTATATGAATTTATTTAGAATTTTTGGAAAACATTGATATATATACTCAAAATTACCGAAAATTATGAGAGGATATATATTATTGATGTATGATTCATATTTGAATGATATTATTAATGTTGTAGATTCATAATATAGTGTTGGATGAATTTATTGAAATTTTAAAAATTATATGGTTCCTAAGTCAAAATTTTGAAACATATGGTTCTAAAGTATATTGAAGTATGAATGGTGTTTGATGAAAATTATGTCATAGTAATGATATATGATGATGATTATGTGTTGTGTGATTTAATTGGAATTTTTGAAAAATGTTTGATATATTTATTAAAAGGACCGAAAGTTATAGTGTATAATAAGGTGATGTACAATTTTTCTATGATCAATATTATTACATTTTATTGATCCTATGTTGATATAGTATGTTATGTGAATTTATAAGAATTTTTGGAAAAGTTTTGATTTATGTATACTAAAGGACCGAAACCTTATTGTATAAGGTTTGAAAGTTTTAAAATTATTTTATCATGTATAATCACTTGTTATGTTTCAAAAATATGTTTTAGACATACTATGAATTTATGTTATTTTTAAAATTAGGTATACTATGTTTATGTCGAAACGTTACGTTAGGTAACGTATGTTGTGAATAATGGTATGTATTGTACAAGTTAGGTCATACTTAAGAATAAATTCAAGTATGATTATTGATTAACGTGAAAAATTGAGACGTATGATAATATGATTGAAAATCGATTTATATGTATTGATAGACATATATGTCTATAAATTCGAAATATATGTTAATGAAATACGTTAGTACGTGAACAATGTTATGTTGTGCGTCTATTAGAAATATGATATACGTTGAATAAATATACTAATACGTGTAAGACGTATTAGAAATATAAGAATATCTCTTTTATAAGAGACGATTTCATAATTGAAATCATTTTATCGAAAAATGGTAGTATAAGTTCGACGTTTGACCTAAATGATTAATGTGAGGTCATAAATCATACTTCGTCTTTATCAAAGTACGAAAAGTAATAAGTTAAGATGTTCGATGAAAAGACGTACTAAGTTAGTTAAAAGATGCGAAGTATTATTTTGGAAGGTTATCGAAGCTTATTAGACTTTGACTTTCTTAAAAAACGTGACCGACGTACTAAATTAACTTCTTATGTAAAGGTGGGACGCGACGTGATCGTTGACGTTAAGGAAAGTCTGTGTAGAGAGCTTACGTACCAGGTGGGCTTTACTTTCTCAACAAAGATAAAATGCTTATGAAATGTTTTATTTACGATGCTTTCTTACAAGAAATGATGATGAAATGTTTTATTTAATTACCTGCCCAAATGTTTATGTGTTATGAATGTATCCTATCCATGAATATTGATGAATGTTGTTGGTTCGCTATCAACTTATGAATGAAAATCGAATTCGGATCCTATGCCGGAGGGTAAATTCCTGGCTAGGGTTAACGTGTACACTTAATGGTGACTGGGGGCCGTAAGGACAATGCGCGGCCGGTCACAGCGACGTAGAAGGAGGCCTATTTCTACGGCGTGAATGATAATGTTATATGAGAAAGGAAGGGATATGGATCATACATACAAAGGAAAATGCCTGGCCAGGCGATGATTTGATAAATGATGAAAATGTTTTAGTAAGCACAGGGCCTTTTCAAATAAAACCCTTGTTTCTTACCATGATGGGGCAGCATAATTTAAAGATGATAAAATGTTTTGGCATGAGTCCACTGAGTGCATTCTTGTACTCAGCCCTGCATGTTTGTTTTTAAATGTACAGGTTGAGCTGGTGATGCGATGGAGCAGTGTTGAGCAATAGGAATCTTTGTCGTTGAAAGTTAATACCTTGATTGTACATCGTCATATGTACATTTCACATGTTTTCCGCTGCAAGAATTTAAGTTATGTTTTAAAGTTAAAAAGTATTCTTAATATATGTATTACAGTTAAATGTCCAATGGTCTTTCCATTAATAAATTCCTATTTAAAGTATTAGTCCCTGTTAATCCGCACTTAGGATTAAGGGTCACATAAAGTGGTATCGAGCGGTTAAGCTCTTTGAATCCAAAACTTCCTTTCAAAATTTAAGTCTAGATTGAGTCACTAGACTTTTAAAGGTCTGCTGACAATGCTCAACACTCCATCACATCAAACTCAACTGGAAAGAGGTAAATGATTTTTCCTCAAAAGTTTTGAAATGAAAAGTTTCAAAGTGAAAAATGATTGAAATGATGTTTCAAAGTGACCGAAAATAATGGGAGGCAATTGTGAAGTATGAGATTTTTTAATTTCAAACTTGATAATTGCTAAAAGGTGTTATTAAAGTATACTTTCATCTATTAAAACAAATAAATAAATAAAAATCACCTCCACATGAATTGAATGTACCGTGAACTATGAGAAAGTGGAAGGAAGATATTTTTTCAATAAAAGTTGATAGTGAAAGGATTTGAAATGAAAGGAAATTAATTAATTAATTAATAATAGTGATATATCACAAAAGAACACAATTTCTTTCTCATTCTCTCATTAGAACCGAGAGCTTGAGGAAAAAACAAAGAAAGAGGGTTTCTTCAATTTCTTAGTCAAATCCTAAGTAGAAAACGTTTGCCGTCGAAAATCGACACCGATTAAAAGGTTAGAAATCGTTCAAGCTTTACGTATATGCTTAAATTTTCGAAATCCATCCATTAGATCTTATGTTATGCACTTATGTTATTTATGTTGAAAAAATCAAAAATAAAGTTATAATGTTAGGATGTTTATTAAATATGTTTATATGATGATTGTGAGTATATATTATGAATTTAGTATAAAGTTGAGCTTGTATAAAAATTTTATGAAGTGACCGAATATTTGGGATGAACATATTGTAGGGCAATCTAATTTTAACCCTCTCCCGAGGATTTATCTTGGATGTTTAATTCATCATACATTGATTATATGCCTAGCATGCACCTATATAATAAATCGCAACACGTAGGAGTTTTCTCGTGTTTACCTGCGAATCTGTCGAGGATGAACGGATCAAGACTCGTGCTTTGATCTTTTGGACTGTATCCCGATTGCCTAATCTCCAATGTCGAGTGAGGACAATCTATGGAGAATGCTATAGAAAATCACCTCTTTCTTTTCTCTCAAATTTTCGAAAATTCTCACCAATGGATTATGGTAATTCTCGAAAATAATGATTGAGTATTAGCTTGATTTTCTCTCTCACCTTATATTTATAATGCACTCTCAAATCATATCTAGATAAGATTTATGCATATCTAATAAATATAATAATATCCTTTAGTATAGAGAGGATCAGTCGAGTCGATGGGACTCTTGAGAGAGGCGAAATTCACCAAGCTACGAGGCTGGATGGGCCGACCAAGGATCAAATCTGAGGAATAAAGATGAGCCTCAAATAAATTAATTATCTTTATATTCAGCCCGGAACATAAATTAATTCACAAACATTTATTCATCCCACTAGAGAATGAATCTTGACTTACCCTTTATTACGAAGTTGAGTCGGACTTGCACTTAGACTTTACGAATCCCGTATTAATGATATCGTCGTCCATTAATTATTTGATACGATTGCTTAAAACAATTAATATCTTTAATTCCTTAAGTAGTACCACTCAACCTTATTATTGTACTTGAGATAACTCAACTGCGGGGTTTAGTACAATAAACATTTGAGCTCCTTAAGGGGCGTCATCATCCTAGCGGATCGGTGACTCGACACGGTAACTAGCATGACATACAAACACCGCCACCACGAAGATCGAGAGAATCTTGGGTTATCTCATGTAACTCTCACCCATAGCAAATCAAAGTGATGGTCGACAACTCATACTCACCTAATACCTTATCGAGATTTAGATCAGCGTAAGTCTTGAGATCTAGGTTCTTCATGACGGTCCGATAGAAGAACTCGACTCACTTGTGATCCATCAATCGTTAGAGGCGCACCGGCATAGATAAGCAACCAAGTCAAGTCACTTATCTACACGCGGCTATCTGACAACTCGTCCTCAAGTTGTCTCGTTGTGATTCTATTTATTTCTCATTGCTCGACCAATCATACGGACTTACGTGATCTACAACACAATTGTATGATCTAACTTATATATGAGATAAAAGGACATACATATGCAATCAAGTAAACAATTCAGATAGGAGATTGTAATAGTGGTATGAGAATCATTGTATACAAGCTCAACCAAAAGCGCTTCGGTAAACAAATCCAACACATATGATGTTGGAAATGATTTTTAATTGTTGATTTGAGCATAGATTAATGATCTTTGGTAATAATAAAGCTTATATGAATTTATTTAGAATTTTTTGAAAACATTGATATATATAATCAAAATTACCGAAAATTATGAGAGGATATATTATTGATGTATGATTCATATTTGAATGATATTATTAATGTTGTAGATTCATAATATAGTGTTGGATGAATTTATTGAAATTTTAAAAATTATATGGTTCCTAAGTCAAAATTTTGAAACATAAGGTTCTAAAGTATATTGAAGTGTGAATGGTGTTTGATGAAAATTATGTCATAGTGATGATATATGATGATGATTATGTGTTGTGTGATTTAATTGGAATTTTGAAAATGTTTGATATATTTATTAAGAGGACCGAAAGTTATAGTGTATAATAAGGTGATGTACAATTTTCTATTATCAATATTATTACATATTATTGATCCTATGTTGATATAGTATGTTATGTGAATTTATAAAAATTTTGGAAAAGTTTTGATATATATATACTAAGGACGAAACCTTATGTATAAGGTTTGAAAGTTTTAAAATTATTTTATCATGTATAATCACTTGTTATGTTTCAAAATATGTTTTAGACATACTATGAATTTATGTGATTTTAAAATAAGGTATACTATGTTTATGTCGAAGCGTTACGTTAGGTAACGTATGTTGTGAATAATGTTATGTATTGTACAAGTTAGGTCATACTTAAGAATAAATTCAAGTATGATTATTGATTAACGTGAAAAATTGAGACATAAGATAATATGATTGAAAACTATTTATATGTATTGATAGACATGTATGTCTATAAATTCGAAATATATGTTAATGAAATACGTTAGTACGTGAACAATGTTATGTTGTGCGTCTATTAGAAATATGATATACGTTGAATAAATATACTAATACGTTTAAGACGTATTAGAAATATAAGAATATCTCTTTTATAAGAGACGATTTCATAATTGAAATCATTTTATCGAAAAATGGTAGTATAAGTTCGACGTTTGACCTAAATGATTAATGTGAGGTCATAAATCATACTTCGTCTTTATCAAAGTAAGAAAAGTAATAAGTCAAGATGTTCGATGAAAAGACGTACTAAGTTAGTTAAAAGATGCGAAGTATTATTTTGGAAAAACGTGACCGACGTACTAAATTAACTTCTTATGTAAAGGTGGGACGCGACGTGATCGTTGACGTTAAGGAAAGTCTGTGTAGAGAGCTTACGTACCAGGTGGGCTTTACTTTCTCAACAAAGATAAAATGTTTATGAAATGTTTTATTTACGATGCTTTCTTACAAGAAATGATGATGAAATATTTTATTTAATTACCTGCCCAAATGTTTATGTTTTATGAATGTATCCTATCCATGAATGTTGATGAATGTTGTTGGTTCGCTACCAACTTATGAATGAAAATCGAATTCGGATCCAATGCCGGAGGGTAAATTCCTGGCAAGGGTTAACGTGTACACTTAATGGTGACTGGGGGCCGTAAGGACAATGCGCGGCCGGTCACAGCGACGTAGAAGGAGACATATTTCTTCGGAATGAATGATAATGTTATATGAGAAGGAAGGGATATGGATCATACATACAAAGAAAAATGTCTGGCCAGGCGATGATTTGATAAATGATGAAAATGTTTTAGTAAGCACAGGGCCTTTTCAAATAAAACCCTTGTGTCTTACCATGATGGGGCAGCAAAATTTAAAGATGATAAAATGTTTTGGCATGAGTCCACTGAGTGCAATCTTGTACTCAGCCCTGCATGTTTGTTTTTAAATGTGCAGGTTGAGCTGGTGATGCGATGGAGCAGTGTTGAGCAATAGGAATCTTTGTCGCTGAAAGTTAATACCTTGATTATACATCGTCATATGTACATTTCACATGTTTTCCGCTGCAGGAACTTAAGTTATGTATTAAAGTTCAAAAGTATTCTTAATATATGTATTACAGTTAAATGTCCAATGGTCTTTCCATTTATAAATTCCTATTTAAAGTATTAGTCCCTGTTAATCCGTACTTGGGATTAAGGGGCTGTTACAAAGTGGTATCAGAGCAGTTAGCTCTTTGAATCCAAAACTTCCTTTCAAAAGTTAAGTCTAGATTGAGTCATTAGACTTTTAAAGGTCAGCTGACAATGCTCAACACTCCATCACATCAAGCTCAACTGGAAAGAGGTAATGATTTCTCCTCAAAAGTTTTGAAATGAAAAGTTTCAAAGTGAAAAATGATTGAAATGATGTTTCAAAGGAAATGAAAGTTATGAGAAAGGTTGAGGATGAAAGTTATGAAAGATGCTGAAAGTGATATGAGAAAGTTTTGACAAAGATGTGTCAAAAATGAAATGTTTGAATTCATAGAATTCAATAAAGATTTATTGTTATTAATGTTTTAAGATGCTCGAAAAGGGACATTGATATGTCAAATATGATATGTTGAATTCTTGAAATTCAAAGAAATGCATGCGTACAAACGAGCTATGTTATGAATATTTGAAATTCTATTTCAAATCTCAAAGTTGATTATGATGATGAGCTTGCTATCCCAAAAGAACGTAGACTGTTTAAGACGCATGATCCCTTTTGCGAAAGAACATAGAAAGATGAATTATGAGAATTTATTCAATCCTAAGAGAAAAAGCGAGATCGAAATGAAAATTTCGAATCGAAAGACGAGAACAAAATCAAAGAGCAGAAATGGACATGATGTCAAGATGATAAATGTCACTATGTGATAAGTGACATGAGTATAGTCTTTTTATTTGGATGTTCATGCATGACGGAAGTCCAAATCGACTATGACTTTTTCGTTATAAACGAAATAGAAATGTGATCAAAGAATCAATTCATGCAAGTATCGTGAATTTTTACAAAAGAAGAGACCACGATGTGGTAGAAAATTGTTGAAGAGAAAAATCGAAAAATTGAGTTTAATGAGATGAGTAAAGTTCGGGATGTAGGGTAGTATGTTGATAAACCTTACAACCTAATACGAGTTATATAAGGTTTCAAATTTTATTCATTACCTAGTTTCTGTCATTGAGTTTAACTCTATGATCTAGTTCAGATTGAGAAATCACTTGAGTTTCTCACATTTTCTGAAAAAAAATTATAACCCAAAAATTTATAAAGTATTCTTGAAACCAAGCCCTTGTGTGTGAGAAAATATTTGTGGCAGATGCAGCCGACCCGTATGATCAAAGAAATCTCGTGATATCATTCGGTCTTGGACCTATAACCCAATTATTCAGTTTAAAGAACATATGGATTCAAATTGTAAAATTTGTCATCTTGAATTGCGAATCCATACCTCTTGTAAGTTGTCATGATGAATTCTCTTCAATCCTTGAAACCAATAAGTATGATGAAGGTTGACTTATCTTATCACCTAAGTTTCGAATTAGTAAAGTGATAAACATCGGGTATGATGTAGGTTGACTTATTTTTGGTAACCAAAAAGTTTCAGATCAATAAAGTGATAGCATCAAGAAGTTATGATGTAAATAAGATCTCGATGTGTAATATTCCGTTAAAGCGAGCGATACGATTACGGTATTCTAAACCCGTAATTAGGGTTTTGCCATATATATTTGACGACATCGAATATTGTGATTTCGATCGATATCGCTATAGCGAATTCTTTTATAATTCACTAAAGATTGTGAATTACGGAAATGAAATTTATGAAATGATACGGTATTATTTTAACGTCGAGCAGCGTATCAAACGTCGACTTTATGGGAATCTACGGTTGTAAAGCTTAGAATTAATTTCCATCTTAATTCCTTGATTAAAGGAATATATTTATAAAGTAAGCACGAGCTTACTCGACCATTTTGAGATGAGTCGATTTTGAGCGTTTGAGGCGTTTTGAGCGTCAACGTCTAGAGGCGTTTTGTAAAATGAGTTTAATGCTCGGAAATTATAATAATTAATTTCTTATTATTATTTTATATAATTTCAGTATTATTAAGTATTAAAATCAATTTTCAATTATTAAAATTCGATAATTTGGTATTGAAATTTTGAAAACCCTAAGTTTATAAACTTTGGTTTTTCACATGAAATGACACCATTAAATTATCATATGGTATCTAAACTATATGTTATGATATATATGAGTATTATTAAGCTATGAAAACAGTTTTTGGAACATTAAAACTCGATAGCTTATATTTATAATTTTCGAAACCTAATTTTCGAAATTAGGGTTCCTTATGCATAAATTGATGCTATTATTTTATCCTATGATATTATTTAATATCTAAATCATATATTATGATATATATGAGTAAATTTTGATCGAATTGGGCATGAGTATCAATAATAGGTGTAATTTGTATTTTATTCCTATTTTCCTAATTTCAATCGGTAATTTCGAATAAATACTATATGCTTGATTTAATTATTTTGATGGCTTGTATTATACATCTATGATTATGTGTGATATATATATCTTGTATTAAGGATTAAATGAAATTAAACCACCCCTAAAACACCCTAAAACCATGGCTGCACCTCTTTAAACAAAGCATGGGATTCGCTTATTTTGACCAATACATGCACACCTAGCAATGATTACTACACTCTCATCATTTTTACTGCATTAAGCCCATTGGTGAGGTGTGTGTGCAGCCGTGTATGTTGAGAGAAAGGGGTATAGGGGAGCCTCTCCACATTCCTCTCATTATACTAACACTACAAACAATAGGAACTCACAAAAATACTCCACACTCTCCCAAACTCAGCAAGAAAACCGAGAGCCAAGCCTCTCCATTTTTCAAAAGCTTCCTTCTTCTTCTTCTTCTCTATTTCCTCTCCCAACTAGCTACTATATTGTTTCTTGTGAATCCTATATCATTCCAAGGTAAACATGGACCATAAGTATCGATTATATCATCATTTATTCCAGAAAAATCGAGCATGCTCTTGTGTATATATATGTATGTTCGAATGTTCTATATATGTATACATATGTGTTTTATTGTTCTTATGTATGAGCTATGGATGAATAATGGTTCTTGATGATTTTATTTTCAAATATATGAGAATATATGCTTAGATAATCATATGTTGTTGTGTATGAGATTTTTGAATGGATCTAACTTGTTTATGAAATTTTCGAACCATAGGATTTGTTTAACAAAATTTTCGAAAACTTTATAAAATAAAATAATGAGGACCGATTACTTCTTGAGCATTTTAGTGATGGATTATTGTTTATTATCATGTTTATAACTCATATGTATGATTGAATTTTTTTTTAAAAAACCCTAAGTATTTTTGTTAAAATACCGTGAGCTATTTCAAAATGTACCATAGTGTATAATTTTTATTTTAAGCTTGTGATGACATATTAATGCTTGAATGTATTGTTTATATGTTATATGATTTATCTAGAATTTTTGGAAACCATATGTTTATTTATTTAAAAATACCGTGAGCATTTATATACATGAAGGTTGATGTATGATTTTATTTTGATCATACAATAGTATATTAATACTTTAATATATTGTTTATGTGTTGTATGATTTTGTTGGAATTTTTGGAAATCAATTACCAAAATCAAATCAAAAAAACCGAAGGCCTTGAGCCTAAGTATGGTGATGATTTAATTTGGTTTTGATGAATGTTTTAATGTTATAATGTTGTATTATGATGTATAAACATAGTGTATAATTATTAGAATTTTTGGAAATCAAATACCATATTTAAATCAAAGAAGCCGTGAGCTTGATGCTCTTAAGGTGATGATTTAATTTGTTTTGATTAATGTTATGATGTTATATTACTATACTATAGTATATAAGCATAGTATATAATTGTTAAATTTTGAAAACCAAATACCAAAATTAATCAAAAGCCGAGCATATATGCTCCATATGGTGATGATTTCAATTGGTTTGGTTGATATTGTGATATTACAATGTTATAATATAATGTTTAATCATGTTGTGATTTAATTAAAATTTTTAGAAATTGTTTGATAATTATTGGGTAATTAAATCGAAATTACCGTGAATATTGTCATATATATTGTGGAATGAATGCTTATGATGAACTATAGGTTATATTAATGACATATATTGATATTGGGATATTATACTATGTGTATATTAATTTTGGGAATTTTTGGATAATTATTCCATATTATATGGAATTACCGAAATGTATATATATGTAAATATACTAATAAATGACAAACAATATCATATGGATCTTATAAATTCATATTCTGGACCATAGTGTATAATAATACACTATATTAATTTAGAAATTTTTTCAAAAGTCATTTAGTATTTTTAAGCTAATTATCGAAAATTTCGATAATTAAAAAGGGGTTTTAAAATCCTTTTTAAATCAGTTATTAATAAAATATATGTCTAATTATATTCTGGACATATTTTGGAAATTATAAAAATTTTATAAACATAGTTTACTATGTTTAAGGCAAACTTAAGGTTGTTAACGTTTTAAAATCAAAAATACGCTTTCCTAATTATTAAGGGTTTAATAAATGCGAAATTATTTATAAGTCCACGATTTACGTGATAAATCGAGGGTTAGGACTTCGTTTTCAAATCGATCAAATTCGATTTATAAAGCGAAATAGTAAGAAATTACTATTTGAAAGTCAAAATCGTTGACTTTGTTGGATCGTGTTGACTTCGTTGACTTTTAAAGTCAAGCGTGCGATTATCGTTCGATAAATACGCGATGGGCGTAAGATGTGCTAATTGAGTATAATACCTCATTAGCAAGAAAGGATTTCACAAATGAAATCTTTTATCGAAAGCGTGCTCATCGTTAAAGCGTTTAAGCGGGGCGTTAAGCGAAATAGTTGAGCGTATCTCGAGGCGAGAACAATTGATTAAATAACGTATTTGAAAGCATATCGAAGTCATTTGAGGAATTGACTCACGTCGATATAAAATATCGAAGTTATCTTTTGAAAGTCACGAAAAACTTGAGCGACGTACTAAAACCTCGCTTTTTAGTAAAGGTGTGGGCAAACGCCGCGACCGGATTGTGAGGAACGATCGAACTAGGACTTTTACAATGAACCATAGTCGGTGGGCTTATCTTCAAATGTGGGCCCTTTTCTTACCCACTAAAGCGTGACTTTCTTGTTGTTTCAAATGAGTTTATTTCTGACTTATCCTACCTGTTGTTTAACAAATGTTTCTTGCATTACCGCCAAAAATATTTCGTTTGTGTATGGATCTATCTGTTATGCGGGTAGGCTGTGGAGATAGTTGGAACTATTATATCAATTGTTGTGGTAGCATGACCTTTTTAATAGGGTCTGTCTTGGGATGATAAATGCCCGCTAGGATTGGCGTGAAGGTTGGAACTATCTGTTGTGTTAACATATGCTTGCAGAGATTTGTGTCTTGTGCGGGATTCTGACGGTCACGGCGTCGTAGATGGAGGCCTCCTCTCGGCGTTTATTATTTATTATTATTATGTATTATGACTATGAGATATGGACCATACACACCAAGAAAATGCTTGGCGAGCTATGATTCTGATCGAAAATGATTTGGTAAGCCTGAGGCATTTTAACTAAAACCACTCGTGACTTACCCGATATTGGCGGTAATTGAATTCTATCAAATGTTTTCGGCATGAGTCCATTTGAGTGCAATTTCTTGTACTTAGCCTGCATGTTTGTTTTTAAATGTGAGGTTGAGCTCGATGGTGATGATGGAGGTGTGTTGAGAGTCCGGTGTCATGATTGTTTATCTAGGATTTGGTTTTGCTTGAATACATATCGTCATATATGTATTCACACACTTTCATTGCTAAACTCTAAACTCTTAAACATTATGTCTCTTCGTCAGTACTATTGAGGTTCATCGGATCACGGTTTAATCTTTGGGTGCGATGGCTAAACCTTTGAATAATTGGGATAATATCTTATGTCATATTATGCGTGCTTGTTTATAACCAATGTGACCACTTATCTTGGTCGATTTGTTCTATAATACTATTCTAGTATTAGTCGCCTCAGGTCAGGGTTGGTGGGAGTGGGCGTGACAGTGGTATCGAGCTCTTTTGCTCTTTGTAAACCCAAAATCATTTTATTCTAAGTCTAGGTCGAGTCATTGGACTTCTAGTAAACCATGACTCACTCAACACTCCATCACATCGAGCTCGGGAAGAAGGTAACTGCATTTCTTTCTCAAAACCATGAAATGGAAATTTTTACATGTTAAGCAAATTGGAAGGACTTTTGAGAGATTTGGTTATGATGAAAATGAAAGTTGAGCAAGAAAATTTTCCAAAGTACTTTTGGTTGAACTAATGCAAATACTCGAGTATTGATATGAAAGTACATGGTGGTACTAGTTGAATGATCAACATGGGATGAATGAATCCATATTTGACATGCATATAAGTTGATTATGATGGTTATGTTGAAATCGTATTTCCAAAATTTTCAATTGAGACCTTATTCAACTTTTAAAATTTTGTTTATGGAGAGCGATATGTTATCATAAGGCGAACTTAGACTCTAAGGAGCATGTTCATATATCGTGAAAGAACATAGAAATGCGAACTTCTTTTCCTTACGAGAACAAAGAGCGATAGGAAGAATGAAAGTAATGATGGCCTCGAGCTCGAGCGGCGAAGGCGAGCGAGAAGGATGAACAAGGTGACCTCGACCTTAAAGATGAACAACGTCGACACTTCATCACTACCTCGACATGGTGAGCATCGACACAAATCACGACATGAGCGTCACTTACGACTTCAGAATGTCCAGCCTCAACTTAAAAACCCGAAGATGGTAGGCGTATTACGTCAACATACGTCTCGATTTACAATTTGGCACGATCGCGCAAATTTCCTGCACTGCGCAGTAAATTTGTTTTAGCTAGATCTCTTTCGTTAGGACTCCGATTTACGCATGGTTTTCACCTGCGTACTCTAACACTGATCTTCATTTGTTATGAAGAACAGAATCCCTAATTCTGCCTCAGAATACGATAGAGTCCGTTGAACTCTAGTTCGAGTGTTTGGTATAGGATAAGGATCTCGTAGCTTATATTAAGATGTTTTGGCTTATGTATACGTTTGGGTAAGACTAAGAAGGTAAGTCGTGGTATGTATTGTGCAGTATAATGTTGCCTACCTTATAGACTTGCTTGACCTTATCTAGTTGCTTCACGTTACGTTTAAGTTATCCTTGCTGCTTTTGAGATGGCGATAGTTGACTTATGTTAGTTTTGTTCGTGACGGATGGAGGATGAGATATCTCGCGAGGAGGAGGATTGGACCACCCCACCCCAGAGGATGAGGTGAGTATTTACCGCTCGGTGGATGTCTTGTTGAGGAAGACTTGGGTGAGTTTTGGCATATTATCTCCATCTTTGAGAGCGCCCGAGCCCCGGCGTGGCCCGTTATAATGACATCAACGCCTTCTAGCGATACTCCCTGCACTGGGATGGGTATGCAGAGATATCGGGAGATTTCATCTACCGGGCGATGGGCTACGACGACAGTGGGAGATTTGCCCAGTTCGTGAGTCGCCGACTTACGTATGACATATCTGAGGCGGCACAGAGGACCCTACCTCCTCCCCAGAGTATACAGGCGGGATGAGTCGCCAGAGTGGCTATACTGAGAGGTTCGAGGCGATTGACCCGGTTGTGCCTCCTTTCCTTTTGACGAGGAAGGCACGCCCGCTTAGAGAGGCGGCCGCCTAGAAACTCTGGGAGGCCGGTATTCCCACCCACAGCCGGACACCCGTCGTCCACCAGTACCACCTCCACCACCTATGGTCCCAGTAGTACCACCGGTCGAGCACTTCTTGGTCGGACGGCACGGATGAGGGTAGCAGATGTCGCGGTGGCTACGGCCCGATCCGCCCGACTACGAGCATCGGGTGAATCGACGAGCGCTTTTAACCCCTGCGAGACATACCGATGGTGGAAGCGATGGGCCGGTCCGTCGAGGATTGCCCGCATGGACATTTCGGCGAGGAAGACTCAGGAGGAGGAAGATCCGAGGAGGATGGACGGTGGGAGGGCGCATGATGTAGACCACGATGAAGCTTAAGGAGATTTTTTTGTGTTTAAACACATTGTTTCCTTTTCCTATGTTTAAATTTTAGTGATGGACTTAGAACCTTAACTTTTGGAAGGCCGTGTGGGCGGGACTTATGTTTTATTTCTCTTTTTGTATAACCGTTGGTTTGAACATCACGCCTATGGCGTAAATTTTGGATATATATACATGACCTAATAGGGCTTTTGCGGCAAGTTATGTTTGTTAAGAGTGATATTACATTAGAATCGTTTTACAATAAGGCCATAATAGTGTTGGTGTATGTTGAGTTGTGAAAAGAATAAGTGCTAATGATTACACATTTTCTATAGCGACATGCCTCAGGAGAAATCCGGGCGGGAACCCGGAGGTCGAGGTCGGGAAGGCGAGAGGAAGGGTAGAATCCCGAGCAAGAGCCGAAGATATGCCCCAACCACCACCTCCACCTCAACTGATCGCGGGATCGAAGAAATGTTTCTAAGGCAGAACCCTCACTGTCTTTAACGGGAAAGGTAGCCGGAAGAAGCCGAACAATGGGTTAGGGCCATTGAGCGGTTTTACCTTTTAAGATGCACGGCACGGGAAGGGCGTCGTGTGTTACCTTCGGTGATTGGACGGTGACTTACGGTGGGAGGCCGAAGAAGACTTTCTGGTGAGCGACGAGGAATTCTCGTGGGAGGACTTGAAAGGATGTCGAGAAATACATCCTAAAAGCTATAAGAGGAAGAAGGGCGAGAATTTTCTGCTAAAACAAGAAAGGATATTGTGACCGACTATGATCGCACTTCTGCGAGATGTCGAGATATGCACTGGCTGGTGGACACCGACTTGAAAATGTCGGAAAAGTTGGTCGGGGCTAAGAATGGAGATCGCATGTCTCTTGCCGACCATGGAGACTGTCTACATCAAGCTCTTACGAGCTTTAGATATTGGTGACCATGGCCAGAGAATAAGTCGGTGTCGTCTCGGACACAATCTGTTGGATAGAGGAAAGGGAAATGGGAACCCAGCGGGGAATAACAACCGTGGGAGCTATGGGGCCTTGAGTCCTGGCCGTGGCAAGAAAACAGCGCCACAGGACAAAGTGGAAGAGAGCATATGCTCCAATCGGCAGGGGACCACATGAGCAGTTGAGGACACCTCAATGCCCTCGATGCCATAGAGCACACAAGGTGTGTGCACGGCAAGCGTGGTGGTGTTACAAGTGCGGGGCAAGCGGGCATTACATGACAATTGCCCGGTGTCGCGTTCGGATGTAAGGCCGAACCAACCGGGCAATGCTCAGCCATTAAGGGCTATCTGACTTCAACCCGGCCGCCACGGCGGTTTCAATTTCAACCCGGCAACTCCGGTGGCAACAACCCCAGCCTCACAACAACTCCAACACAAGCAACAATGGCGGCCGCGGCAAAGAACAAATCCGCAGCGATGGCGGCAACAACCACCGCAGCGGGCGTCAACCACCGTGCCAGCGCCCGGTGAAGCAGCAGCCGAGCAACGGCCCGAATCGGCCGGACCGGCGCCCGTCGGCCTCGGTAGGCTCGGTGGAGACTACGCCTGCGTAGGAGGCGAGCAGACAAAACCAAGGAAACTTGGCGGTATGGGAGTTCTACTCAACCTACACTGTTATAGTATTGTTCGATCTGGTGCTTCGCATTATTTTATTGCAAAATCATGCGTGAAATCTTGGGCCTTAGGTGCGAAAAGTCGAGCAGGATATGAGAATCTCATCGCCTATGGGAGGATTATGGCCGTTACACTTTTGCTCGAACCTAGAGTTGACATTAGGATCACTTAAGGTTACGGCTAGCGATCTAAACATAATACCCATGGATGATGTAGACATAATCCTAGGAATGGACTAGTTAGCTAAGAATCATTCCACGATTCTCTGTAAGGAAAGGAAAATTTCGTTTCACTTTCACAGAAGAAGCTATGCATTTCACGGGATCGGCATGGGAGAAGGATTAGATAGTATCGGCACTACAAGCTAGGAGGATGATGAACGGAAGGGATGCCATGCATTCCTTGTTTATTTAAACGAAGAGGATAAACCCGAGCGGGTAGAAGACATTGAAGTTGTCCGAGAATTTTGGACGTATTTCCGAAAATCTACCAGACTACCTCACGATAGACAACTAGAGTTTACCATCGACTTGGGCAGGATCAGCCCGATGTCGAAGGCGCCCTATAGGATGGCCCAGAAGGAACTAGAAGAGTGAAAATCCAAATCAAGAGCTTTTGGATCTAGGATTCATTAGGCGAGTGTTTCGCCTTGGGAGGCGCTGTTTTGTTTGTTAAGAAGAAGAATGGTTCTTTGAGGATGTGCATCGATTATAGGGAGCTAAATAAGATGACACTAAAGAACAAATACCCTTTACCGAATTGATGACATGTTTGATCAATTGCGAGCGAGGCGGGTGTATTCTCTAAAATTGATCTTAAGTCGAGGATACCATCGGCTGAAAATACGGTGCGAGGATGTACCTAAGGCGCATTCGAACGAGATATGGCCACTATGAGTTCATAGTTATGCCATTCGGATTAACAATGCACCGGCCGTATTCGGGGACCTCATGAGCAGTATTTCATCCATTTACGGATAAATTTGTTTTGGTCTTCATATATGATATCCTTATTTATTCAAAGAATGAAGAGGATCATAGGGAACATCTGACGGTTTTGCAAACCACGAGGCGAAGACTCTTTGCTAAGTTTAGCAAATGTGAGTTTTGGCTGAAGGAAGTTATGTTCCTTGGACACATCGTGTCTGCTAAAGGTATAAAAGTAGATCCGACCAAAGTAGAGGCCGTGCAAGAATGGAAATCACCAAGAACACTGACATGAAATTAGAAGTTTCCTAGGATTAGGCTGGTTACTATAGGAGATTCATGAAGGATTCTCCAAGATTGCAAGGCCAATAACCGGCTACTCGGGAAGGAATCAAGTTCAATTGGATGATGAGTGCGAGGCGAGTTTTCAAATACTCGAAAAATTGACCGGTGCACAGTTCTAGCGGTCCCGAAGCGGATAAGGGGTATGTGGTCTATACAAGCGCATCTAAGGCTGGGTGGGTTGTGTCTTGATGCAAGAAGGAAAAGTGATAGCTTATGCATCCCGACAACTCGGACCTGAACCGAACTACCAACCCACGATTTAGAATTAGCGATGGTTCATGCCACGAAAATTTGGAACACCATCTCATGGGGTGAGATGTGAGATCTTCACGGATCATAAAGTTTGAAGTATTTCTTGAACAACGAGATTTGAAATATGAGAGAGAAGATGGCTAGAATTAGGAAAAGATTACGACGTGGTATTAACTATCACCGGGCAAAGCGAATGTAGTGGTGGCGCCTTGAGTCGTGAAGCCATACCAAGTTAGGATGTCTCTTTATCTGAGAGGAAAAACTGGTTGAAGAGTTTGGTAGGATGAGGATTAAGCGGTGGAACACTTTGAGACAATTGTGGTGTCGCTACACTCTCACGCTGGCATCGACCTAAGAAAAGAATTGTCGAGAGACAAAGGATGGAGGAAAAGTTGGAAAAGATCGAGAAAGACTAAGGTCGAAGGTTCGAGAATTTCAGAGGCGCGGATAACGCCTTGTTGTTTGAAGGTAGGATATGCGTTTCACGGCGGCGAGCTTGAGCGAAATCATGAGTGAGGCTCACGTCGCCTACACCGCCCATGAGGCGGTACTAAGATGTACCAAGACACGAAGGAAAAGTTTTGGTGGGAAGGCGTGAAGCGAGACATAGCTTCTTTAGTAGAGCGTTGTCTTGTTTGTCGACAAGTGAAAGCACTACACCAGCGTCCCTACGGGAAGTTACAACCATTGGAAATCCACAGATGGAAGTGGGACGATATAACGATGGATTTCGTTACAAGCTTACCCAAATCTAAAGAGGAAACACAGCCATATGGGTGGTGTGGATAGACTTACCAAGAGTGCTCACTTTCTACCTATTGAAAGCACTTATGGATCGATAAGTTGGCCCGGTATGCGTTAAGGAAATTATCACGATTACATGGAGTGCAAAATCTATTACCTCGATCGAGACTCCAAATTCACATCCGAGTTGGATTAGCTTACGAGAGAATTGGGTACTAAACTCGATTTGATCGACTTTTCATCCACAAGCGGATGGGCGATCGAAAGAAACGATCAAGCGTTAGAGGATATGCTTAGAAACGGTAATATTGGACGAGGTGCAAAATGGGAAGATGTTTTACCTTTGATTGAGTTTGCCTACAACAATAGCTACCAAGCGACGATCGGCATGGCCCCGTCTGAGCCTTGTATGGCAAAAGTGTGAATCACCGCTCTATTGAGATGAAGTCGGTGAGAGAAGGTCATAGGGCACGATGCGTTGAGCGAGATGATCGAGATCGCCCGACAAATTAGGATGAGAATCAAAGAGGCCCAAGATAGGCAAAATCTTACGCCCGATCTGCGTAGATCCGAACTACGATTTGAAGATGGAGACAAAGTGTTTCTTAAGGTCTCTCCATCAAAGGGATCGTCGATTCGGACTAAAGGGAAGTTGAGACCCGCTTTATAGGACCATATGAGATCTAGAGAGGATAGGTCCGATGGCTTACGAGGTTGGCTCTTGGCCGAACTAGGGAATGTGCATAATGTTTTCACGTGTCGCGATTGCGAAAATCGTTCAAGATCCTAAGCACGTGATCCACCAAGGCGGCGTGATTCTCAAGCCCGACATGAGCTACGAAGAGGAACGATGGCAATCCTCGACTATAAAGTCCAACACTACGGGCAAGTCGATTCAGTTAGTCAATCTTGTTGAGACACCACGGACGAAGAAGAAGCCACGTGGGAACTTGAAGAAGCGATAAAGAGCGATACCCGATTTATTTTCTAAAGGTATACAAATTTGGGACGAAATTTATCGTGAGGGTGGAATGTAATATTCGAAAAGCGAGCGTCTGATTACGGTATTCTAAACCCGTAATTAGGGTTTTGCCATATATATTTTGCGACATCGAATATTGTGATTTCGATACGATATCGCTATATAGCGAATTCTTTTATAATTCACTAAAGATTGTGAATTACGGAAATGAAATTTATGAAATGATCGACGGTATTATTTTAACGTCGAGCAGCGTGTCGAGCGTCGACTTTTATGGGAATCTACGGTTGTAAAGCTTAGAATTAATTTCCATCTTAATTCCTTGATTAAAGGAATATATTTATAAAGTAAGTGCGAGCTTACTACGACCATTTTGAGATGAGTCGATTTTGAGCGTTTGAGGCGTTTTGAGCGTCAGCGTCTGAGAGCGTTTTGTAAAATGAGTTTAATGCTCAGGAAATTATAATAATTAATTTCTAATTATTATTTTATATAATTTCAGTATTATTAAGTATTAAAATCAATTTTCAGTTATTAAAATTCGATAATTTGGTATTGAAATTTTGAAAACCCTAAGTTTATAAACTTTGGTTTTCACATGAAATAACACCATTAAATTATCATATGGTATCTAAACTATATGTTATGATATATATGAGTATTATTAAGCTATGAAAACAGTTTTGGGAACATTAAAACTCGATAGCTTATATTTATAATATTGAAACCTAATTTTGAAATTAGGGTTCCTTATGCATAAATTGATGCTATTATTTTATCCTATGATATTATTTAATATCTAAATCATATATTATGATATATATGAGTAAATTTTGATCGAATTGGGCATGAGTATCAATAATAGGTGTAATTTGTATTTTATTCCTATTTTCACAATTTGATCGGTAATTTGAATAAATACTATATGCTTGATTTAATTATTTTGATGGCTTGTATTATATATCTATGATTATGTGTGATATATATATCTTGTATTAAGGATTAAATGAAATTAAACCACCCTAAAACACCCTAAGACTTTGCACCTCTTTAAACAAAGCATGGGATTCACCTTATTTTGACCAATACATGCACACTAGCCAATGATTACTACACTCTCATCATTTTACTGCATTAAGCCCATTGGTGAGGTGTGTGTGCAGCGTGTATGTTGAGAGAAGGGGTATAGGGGCCTCTCACATTCATCTCATTATACTAACACTACAAACAATAGGAACTCACAAAAATACTCCACACTCTCCCAAACTCAGCAAGAAAACCGAGAGCCAAGCCTCTCCATTTTTCAAAAGCTTTCTTCTTCTTCTTCTTCTCTATTTCCTCTCCCAACTAGCTACTATATTGTTTCTTGTGAATCTATATCGTTCAAGGTAAACATGGACCTTAAGTATCGATTATATCATCATTTATTCGGAAAAATCGAGCATGCTCTTGTGTATATATATGTATGTTCGAATGTTCTATATATGTATACATATGTGTTTTATTGTTCTTATGTATGAGCTATGGATGAATAATGGTTCTTGATGATTTTATTTTCAAATATATGAGAATATATGCTTAGATAATCATATGTTGTTGTGTATGAGATTTTTGAATGGATCTAACTTGTTTATGAAATTTTTGAACCATAGGTTTGTTTAACAAAATTTTTGAAAACTTTATAAAATAAAATAATGAGGACCGATTACTTCTTGAGCATTTTAGGGATGGATTATTGTTTATTATCATGTTTATAACTTCGTATGTATGATTGAAATTTTTTGAAAAAACCACAAGTATTTTGTTAAAATACCGTGAGCTATTTCAAAATGTACCATGGTGTATAATTTTTATTTTAAGCTTGTGATGACATATTAATGCTTGAATGTATTGTTTATATGTTATATGATTTATCTAGAATTTTTGGAAACCATATGTTTATTTATTTAAAAATACCGTGAGCATTTATATACATGAAGGTTGATGTATGATTTTATTTTGATCATACAATAGTATATTAATACTTTAATATATTGTTTATGTGTTGTATGATTTTGTTGGAATTTTTGGAAATCAATTACCAAAATCAAATCAAAAAACCGAAGGCCTTGAGCTAAGTATGGTGATGATTTAATTTGGTTTTGATGAATGTTTTAATGTTATAATGTTGTATTATGATGTATAAACATAGTGTATAATTATTAGAATTTTTGGAAATCAAATACCATATTTAAATCAAAGAAGCCGTGAGCTTGATGCTCTTAAGGTGATGATTTAATTTGTTTTGATTAATGTTATGATGTTATATTACTATACTATAGTATATAAGCATAGTATATAATTGTTAGAATTTTTGAAAACCAAATACCAAAAATTAATCAAAAAGCCGAGAGCATATATGCTCCATATGGTGATGATTTCAATTGGTTTGGTTGATATTGTGATATTACAATGTTATAATATAATGTTTAATCATGTTGTGATTTAATTAAAATTTTTAGAAATTGTTTGATAATTATTGGGTAATTAAATCGAAATTATCGTGAATATTGTCATATATATTGTGGAATGAATGCTTATGATGAACTATAGGTTATATTAATGACATATATTGATATTGGGATATTATACTATGTGTATATTGATTTTGGGAATTTTGGATAATTATTCCATATTATATGGAATTAAAATGTATATATATGTAAATATACTAATAAATGACAAACAATATCATATGGATCTTATAAATTCATATTCTGGACCATAGTGTATAATAATACACTATATTAATTTAGAAAAATTTCAAAAGTCATTTAGTATTTTTAAGCTAATTATCGAAAATTTCGATAATTAAAAGGGTTTAAAATCCTTTTAAATCGAGTTATTAATAAAATATATGTCTAATTATATTCGGACATATTTTGGAAATTATAAAAATTTATAAACATAGTTTACTATGTTTAAGGAAAACTTAAGGTTGTTAACGTTTTAAAATCAAAAATACGCTTTCCTAATTATTAAGGGTTTAATAAATGCGAAATTATTTATAAGTCACGATTTACGTGATAAATCGGGGTTAGGACTTACGTTTTCAAATCGATCAAATTGATTTATAAAATGAAATAGTGAAATTACTATTTGAAAGTCAAAATCGTTGACTTTGTTGGCCGTGTTGACTTCGTTGACTTTTAAAGTCGACGTGCGATTATCGTTCGATAAATACGCCAATGCGGCGTAAGATGTGATAATTGAGTATAATACCTCATTAGCAAGAAAGGATTTCACAAATGAAATCTTTTATCGAAGCGTGCTCATTCGTTAAAGCGTTTAAGCGGGGCGTTAAGCGAAATAGTTGAGCGTATCTCGAGGCGAGAACAATTGATTAAATAACGTATTTGAAAGCATATCGAAGTCATTTGAGAATTGACTCACGTCGATATAAAATATCGAAGTTATCTTTTGAAAGTCACGAAAACGGCGGCGTACTAAAACCTCGCTTTTTCGTAAAGGTGTGGCAAACGCGGCCACCGGATTATGACGAACGATCGAACCTAGGACTTTACAACGAACCATAGTCGGTGGGCTTCTTATCTTCAAAATGTGGGCCTTTTCTTACCCCACTAAAGCGTGACTTTCTTGTTATTTCAAATGAGTTTATTCTGACACTTATCCTACGATTGTTTAACAAATGTTTCTTGCATTACACGCGAAAATATTTCGTTTTGTGTATGGATCTATCTGTTATGCCGTGTAGAAATTGTGGAGATAGTTGGAACTATTATATCAATTGTTGTGGTAGCACTGACCTTTTAATGTCGGGTCTGTCTTGGGATGATAAATGTCTGGCTAGGATTGGCGTGAAGGTTGGAACTATCTGTTGTGTTAACATATGCTTGCAGAGGTATTTGTGTCTTGTGCGGGATTACGGCGGTCACGGCGTCGTAGATGGGAGGCCTCACTCTCGGCGTTTATTATTTATTATTATTATGTATTGTGACTATGAGATATGGACCATACACACGAAAATGCTTGGCGAGCTATGTTTCTGAACTAAAATGATTTGGTAAGCCACAGGCATTTTAACTAAAACCCTTGTGACTTACCCGATATTGGCGGTAATTCAAATTCTATCTAATGTTTCGGCATGAGTCCTGAGTGCAATTTCTTGTACTTAGCCACTGCATGTTTGTTTTAAATGTGCGAGGTTGAGCTCGATGGTGATGATGGAGGTGTGTTGAGGAGTCGGTGTCCTTATTGTTTATCTAGGATTTGGTTTTGCCTGAATACATATCGTCATATATGTATTCACACACTCATTGCTAAACTCTAAACTCTTAAACATTATGTCTCTTGTCGTACTATTGAGGTTCATCGGATCACGGTTTAATCTTTGGGTCGATGGCTAAACCTTTGAATAATTGGGATAATATCTTATGTCGTATTATGCATGCTTGTTTATAACCAATGTGACCACTTATCTTGGTCGATTTGTCCTATAATACTATTCTAGTATTAGTCACCCTCAGGTCAGGGTTGGTTAGGAGTGGGGGCATGTTTCTGATGAGACGAGATATATTTTCCTATGATACACATGGATATGATGACCATGATGGTATTTTCAAATACCGATATGATGAAGTTATACATTCATATGGTTGTTGTAATAATGAAGTTATGAATGAGATACTCTTTAGCATTGAATCAAGAGTAAAAGTAAAGAAAATTATATGATATCATGGGATATAATTTCCCTTATTATGTCATAACAAGAGAGATTAGAACTTATCTTTAAAATAGTTGTTTGTCCTTAAAACCTCGTTAGTAGGTTGGACATGTCTAAAGAATGGAGATGCATAATATTCTTTTCAAAGGATATATATGTAAAGAAATGATAGCATCTCAGTTAACAAATCTCTCGCTTTATACCTCAATCAATGAGATTATGCTTGAGCATAATCGATTCCAAGTAAATGAGACTTGGTTAAACCAATGATAATTAGATTGAGGAATCATAATCATTGAAATGTGTGAACAGCTAGGATAACCCTAGCATTTAAATCAAGTATGGAGAAAATATCTCCAAAGTCGAGACATGGTAAAGAGGCAATTTTGCTTGGGACTTAAGTTATGGTGTACAAATGTACTACCTTACCAAGCTATATAGCGACAATATGAGTTCTAATCTAAAAGTGAGAACAGTATAATGAAAGTAATATTACTTTCGATATCATGCTCAAGAAAAAGGACAAAAGTCGAGAATAGTGAAGAAACTATGAGCTATCAATTATGAGATAGCCACAATATGATATAAGTTTCAGAAACAGTATGACTTCGATAAGTAAGGTAATTCCTTTGAAGTAAAGAAGCGGATTAAGAAGTAGATTCATTTTTGAAATGAACCTTAGTACTCTAAGTTATATTGACACAAAACGCTTGTCTTGTGTGTCTTAGTAATTAACAAGCAAGATAGCTTCGGAGACATTCTGAAGAAAATACATCAAGAGAACAAAGGAAGAGATTCACATTGAGGGACTTTAAGGTGAATCCAATTGGAAAGTTTATCCCTTATACTTTTGAGATGATCAATAAAGTGGAATATTAAGTATCTCTGACATTGAAATGAAGCCGTCAAGGCAAAAGTATGATACATCCCCAGTGGACAAATGATTTTATCCTATGCGAAAATGCATGATGAATCAATAAAGATTAAGAAGAAATGATGTATATCCTAAAAGGATATTACAAACGATGGCGCTAAATGCCAGTATAGGGATTTCTCTTGAAAAGAATTTAAAGTAAGGATAAATGAGAGATATATTCTTAAGATCGATAAAGAGAAAAAGGAAACTGAATCATTCATACTGGATCAAGAACGAATGATAGTGTCAGATACATCACGATCTCTACGATAAGATTTAATTATTGAGATATCAATATCAAAAGATAGGTTGATGTAGACCTAACCACAAAATGCTATTGATAAAGGTATAACTGTACTGTTAACCGAGAAGGATATGGTGACCGAGGTGTGTGAAGGCCATATGAGGAACATAATGTCCCGAGGCAAGGACAATGATATATGAAATAGATGTTTACTTGAACAAGCGAGAACACATGAGCTAGAACACAAATCAACCCCGAAAATCTGGACAAACAAATTAAGAGATGAAAATCTCTTCACCTATAGGAAGAATTATGGCCGTCACGGTGTTACTCAAACTTAGAATTGGACCTAAAACCGCTTAAAGTTCTATCGATGATTTGGATCATAACACTATGTGGAGCGTAGATATAATGTCACACCCTTAATCCTAATTACGGATTAGCGGGGACTATAGCTGTATACATGAAAGAATAAACATGGAGACTCTCATTAATAATAAGCGTAATACATATATCGAGCATGTTCTTGGAACTCAGTACATAAATTAGGTTACGGCGTGGAAGGCGTGTGATAAGTACATATGACGATGTACTATCAAGGTATAAACTTTTCGATGACAATAATCCTGTTGCTCAACAACGCCCATCCATCATCTGCTCAACTGCGCATTTAAAACAAACATGCGGTGAGTACAAGAATACTCGGTGGACTCATGCGAAAACATTTTATTTTCTTTGAATTTACACTTGACATCATGGTAAGACACGAGGGTTTTAGTTGAAAATGCCTTGTGCTTACTAAAATATTTTCATCGGTTCATAAAATCATCGCTTTGGCGGGCATTTTTCTTAGTGTGTATGATCCATATCCTTATCATCATTCATCATAACATCATAGTCGAGCGTCGTGAAGGAGGCCTCACTCTACGGCCGTGGCCGGCCGTGGTGTCCTTCTGACACACGGTCACCTTAGGTGTACACGTTAATCTAGCGGTATAAGCCTTAGGCATAGGATCCGATATCGATTTCATTCATAAGTTGGGGTGACCCGACACGTTCATATCATTCATGTCATTCATATCAATCTCATGGATAGGATACATACACAAAACATAAACATTTTGGCGGTATTCTTGTAAACATTTAACAACAGTTGAAATAAGCATCGTAAATAAATATTTGAAGCATTTTATTCTTGAGTAGAGTAAAGCCCACGGACTATCGATTGTCTAAATCGATTTCTTGGGTGTAAGTCCCGGACTTAGCCTATCTATTCTTGGCCTTGAAGTTACGGGTAGAAACTATCCATCGAGTCTTAGAATCCATATTTCTACTATAGTGTATATCAGGTATGATATACACTCAATTGAGCATGTAGGAAGCACTAGTCGAATATTTCACGTTAAGGTATGCTTTTCGTGAAAATATCGTATCATGATGTTTTATCATAGTTCGTACATCTTATAATGCTCTATCGTACCTTGCGACATAACATAATGAATGCATCAATTACTAGCATGTTAGTCACATAAGGCATATTTCACAAAGGGTTTCCAACACTTAGTCAAATTTTCAAGTGTTGAATTTCAGCAAAACAGCTTGAAACAACCCAGTGGCGTGCTTTGACGATCCATAACTCTCGATTCAGAATCGTGTGGTCGCACAAAGATACATTCTGAAACCTCTAAACATGTACTACAAGTTCTAAGAAGAATTAAATCCAAAAGAGTCGTGGTTCTGAAGATATAGGGTCTCAAAGTGAGCAACTCAATCTGACTTCTATACTTAGAAATTTTTCAAATTTCAGTTTTAGCTTAACGACGAGGGGTTTTGCGAGGCTCGTAACTTTTGACTCACAATGCAAAAATGGCTGCAGGCTACCAATTTAGAAACCTTGTAACAAGTACTACATATGTCATGAAGACCACACTGGAAAATATCTAACGCATCGAGAAATACATAAGTCCAAAGTTGACTAGTTGAAATGGACAGTTTCAGTAGGTGACTTTGGGTCGATGAAAGGTATACCTATAAAACTGGGTTTGGGATCAAACTTTCCAGATCATAAATAGACATGGTGGGGAACATTTCTTATGAAGAAACCCAAGTCCAAATCGGACTACAAATGGCTTGAACATCTCACGTAAAGTCATACTCGAACAGCCTATTATATGAAAAATTTACTAAGGCAGTTTGTCCAAAACAACTTACTGTAATGTATCAACTTTAAAAATTCACCGTGAGTTCATTATAAGGAATCTGGAAATGAAACCAATCATATTGAAAAGCCACTTAAGTCTAGTTTTATCCAGAAAATCCTCACTCAATGATTCACAATAGATTGGGAGATAAAATGTTTTACCACAAGCTATCACTCCCGTGACAGTTTGTGCAGTTAACTTGTAAAATCTGGAATAAATAGTAAAACTTTTAGAAAATTCTGAAAATTTACAGGAATCTTCTAGACATGCTGAATTATGTTTCTGCCAAATTTTAGAGTTTATCATTAGCCAAACTTAAAACGAAAGCCACGCACTATGGGTGATAAACACGGCGATTTCGCAGATTTGTGCAGTGTTTTGATAAATACAATTAAAATAGCAAATCAAGTTGGATGGACTTGAAATTTTACAGAGGCATACTAGACACATATAATTTCAACATATCAAAATTCACAATCATCGGACCACTGAAACGTAATCAAATAAATTCGTGAAGTTTCTGTTCGTCAGGAAATCAACATGCAATGATCAAAAGTATTGAATCTACCTATTAAATCAACATGCAATCACTTTCAAGCATAGACCCAACACATTCAAGCATATTGATGAACATGCATGTGTATATCTTGATCATCCCTAGGATCTAAGGAGATGGAATTTACCTCAGCCATGAAATCGAGAGGATGAAGAAGAAGAGGATGGCTGTCCATCTTCAGCTAGGAGCTTGTCCACTTTTTTGATGGTGTAGTGGCTGATTCTTGGAGCTGTTCTTGGAGGAAATGGATGAAAATGGGGGAAAGAGAGAGAGGAGGGGGACGGCAGAATGAGGGAGAGAGTGGCTGAAATGGTGTAGGTGGTGGGGTGTTTATGGTGGTGACACCTAAGGGGCATGTGTCTCTCTACACATATGCACACCTACACTACACACTACACTCACATTACATGCACTAAATTGTACCTATATATATATATATCAGATTTTAATAGTGTAATTAGGATATAATTAATCCAATGTCACTTAGATACATGTAATAGGTAAATCAACAAATAAGTGCTTAGTATATATGTGTATATAGCTATCGGCTATTACACTATACCAAAGGGTCCAAATTTTATTTTCCATGCCAAACATTGATATATGTTATGACATATAGTTTAGATGATAAATAATATCATAGGATAAATTAATGGCATCATTTTATGCGATAAAAACCGAGTTAGAAAATTAAGGTTTTCAAGCGTTTGAAAAATTGGTCACTCTCAATTCTTGTTGATCTAGCATTGATTTAATGCTTAATAATCTGTAATTACATATACTAATCATAGAAATTAATTCCTATAATTTCTTGATCGATTAAAGCGCTTTTGTTTCATCTCAAAGCGTTAACGTTTGAAAGCGTTGCAAAGCGTTCATTATCGACTCATCTCGAAATGGTGCGTCATTACTTTATTACATTATTCCATTAATAATGGAATTTAATTCTAAGCAATTGCTTAGAAAATATCATAATTTTAACTATCGATCGTGATCGACGTTAAAATAATCTTGTCGATATACTTCATATACTTTTATTTCTTAATTCACAATTCTCCGTGAATATAAAATAGGAATTCATTCCTTAGTAAATAATTGAAATCATTATTCGATATCTTATGGATTGAATCATCTCGTGAATTTCTAATTTACGGGTTTTAAATACCGTAATTGGGCATCTAATTCTGCAGGGTATTACATATAATTCTAGAAATGGAAGCTTCGGAAATGGATGTCACTCACGTGATTAGTGACATGGGCATAGTATCTTCATTTGAAATTCTATGCGACGGGATATTAGTATCCACTTGTAATACCACGATTATTTAAACTCCTAATTACGAAATTAATTTAGTCAATTAGAATATTCTCATAATAATATTATTATATATCGAATAATGATTTGATTATTGTTGGAATAATAAATTCCTATGTACAATTCACGAAGGAATGTGAATTGAGAAATACAATATATAGCGTATTTCAAGGTATTAATTCTCGTCGATTACGTATCGATATTATAAACTCGTGATATTTTCTAAGTTTTAAACAGAATTTAATCCCATTATTATTGAAATTGTTAATAAAGTGATTATATATAATACGACCATTTTGAGATGAGTCGATATTAAACGTTGAGGCGTTTCAAGCGTTAACGTTTGAGATGACTTGAAAATCAAGTCTAGCGATCGAGGAATTATGATATTTAAATTCCTATGATTATTTTATATAATTAGAATATTATTTTAGCATTGAATTAATGCTAGAAAAATTGGAATGATATTGTTGATTATTTATGATTCTGAAAACCCTAAATCGAAATTGGGTTTTCTACCTATGGATTAATTCGATAATTTTCCTATGATATAAATTATCATCTAGGATATATATTATGCTATATATCTATTTATAGCATGAAAATCAATTTTGGGCATTAAAAATGCCAAAGTGAAGTAATTCTATATGAATATAATATGGGATTATTTAATTTTTGATCATCAATTTGTGTTATATCTTAAGTGTAGTATTAATACACACTTACCTATTAAAATGTGTAGATGAAAAATTACACTAGCATTGATTTTACAATAGCGAAATATTTGACCCATTGTGCACAAAATCAATTCTTGTTTTAATACACTTGATTGCACAAATTTTTGGGGAAGAGTGTATCTAATACCTTGAGAAATACATTGAAAATCTGAAATTGTTTCTTCCATTCACTGTTGTGGTTACGCCTACACAATGTATGAGACAAGGATTTAATTTTATTTCTCCCAAAATTTGCTTTAATAAAGCATGCCATGAATTAAATGAGTTGTAAGAGATATTTAGTAGTGACATAATCAATCTTTGACTAATTTCTTTCTTTTGGTTACGTGAGAGAGGCGAGAAGTGCATGTGTTGTGTTGTTTCAATTGTTTAAAATTACCTAAGTATATATATTTATGTATTGAACCACGAACACATAAAACACTTTTCTTCTCATTTTCATTCCATTCGCGTAACCTTTCTTAAGAAAACCAAACCCATTTCTTCATCTTTTCTTTCCATTTGCTTGAGCTCTTGTTATCCTACAACCGATCGACTCGATAACGAGGTTAGATATCGAATAAGCTTGATAAAACCCGACTTTTCAATAATCCATCGGTTTAAATATTATTTTAGCATGTATTATTTATCTGATAAATCATGTTAGCATGTTATAAGCTTATGATTTATGTTACATATGTTAATATGTGTATAGATTATTTATTTACTAAGCTTAGCAATTTATTTAAATTATTCTAGTGATGCTCGATTTTTTTTTTACTAGGATGTTTTAATGTTGGATTATTGATCTATAATGTTGTAGGAGTGCATGGTATTAATTTGAGAATTTTGGAAATCATTTGTTTTAAATGTTGAAAGCTTGCCGAAAATGCTTAAGCCTTGAACTATAATTATATAATTTTGTATGCTTGATAAAATAGTATATTATTGATCTAGGGTATTAATTAGGTGATGTAGGAGTTTATTAAATTTTTGGACCTTGGTAGCTATTTTTATTCAAAGTAGCCGTGAGCTACATATTGATATTCTTGGGTGAATAGTTTGATTATGTTGTGTATTATAGTAAAATGATGATATAAGATAATATTTAAGTGTTATAAGAATTTAGAATTTTAGAATAATTATTGGTTAATTTTAAGAAAGAACCGTGAGCTATAGTATGTATATAGGTATGTTCCAAATTTTTCTATAGTAATATTAATACATAGTAATGATCCTAATGTAAAATAATACACTATATGAATTTAGAGGAATTTTGGAATAAGGTTGAAAATATTACAAATAATAGTGAGCTATGTGTTGAATTTAAGGATTTTAATTCCTTTTTAATCATGAATAATAATTTATTATATGTCTAAAATTATATTAGACATAATTGAATTTTTAGAATTATTAAACATAGAATATTATGTTTAAGATGGAGCGTTACATTAAATAACGTTAAAGCGTAAATAATGCTTAATGTATTAAAGATTAATATTGAAGAAAATATTAATCAAAATTATCGATTTGGTTGAAAAATCGAAGATTAAAGCTTTATGAAAAGAAATTGATTGAAAATCGATTTATATTGATTAAAATATGTTTCTTGAATATTTTTAATGAAAAGTCAAAATGGTTGACCTTGAAATTAACGTCTGAAATCGTTAGTTAAATACGCTAATCGTGAAAAGCGTGTTACTTTTATCGAATATCTCAATTGTGAGAAAAGATTTCATAATTGAAATCATTTTATTGAATAACGTTATTATCGTTAATTATTTAACCTAAAGGTTAAAATGAGGCGTAGATCATATTCGTCTCTCGATATCTGAAATTATTTTTATTGATATCTGCGTCGTTTCAACATATTAAGGCGTATAAAGAATCATCGAAACTTGAATTATTAATTTATTTATCAAGGTTGAATGAACTTTAAAATCTCGGCGTGCCAGCGTACTAAGCGTACATTTTGCGTAAGGTGGGACGTGAAGTTCGCGCCTAGCGAGGAGAAGCACGCATGCGGTGAAATTGAAGTCAAAGTAAAGGTGGGCTTTACTATACTCAAATTGATAGAACTTATCAAATGATTTATTTATGATGCTTTATTATGACAAATATTTATGGTGAATTATTTAATTACACGCCCAAAATGTTTATGTTTTATGTATGTATCAGTTAAGCGATTGTTGATGCATAATGTTGGGTAGCTCCCACTTTATGACATGCTTGAATTCGTATTCTTGGACCCCAAGGATGATGGAGAATTAAGTATCTGTCGAGATGGCTGGATTTTGTGCTGATTATTTGTATTGTGTCTTTGAAAGGGTGCTCGACGATCGTGGCGTCGTGAGAGAGGCCTCACTCGGTAGAAGTGTGTTGGTTGAATTGTTGTGGTGAATATGGATCATACATATGTGGAAAATGCTTGTGGCGATGTTTATGGAAAATATCGGAAAATATTTAGTAAGCACAGTATTTCAAATTAAAACCTAGGTGTTATTCTTGTGATGGGGCGCGTAATTTAAACTTGATAAATTATTTTGGCATGAGCCTTGAGTGCGTTATTTGTACTCGACCTGCATATTGTTTTAAATGTGCGAGGTTGAAAATTTGATGATGATGGAGGAGGCTGTTGAGTAGTCGAAGTCTTTGAATATTTATTATGTTTGAAAGAAAGAACCGCGAGTGCATATCGTCATATATGCATTCACGTCTTTCATTGCATATTACGAATAGTATTGTATGTTAATGTTGTGATTGAGTGCATGCAGATTATCGAAACCTACGTTTAAGGACTTATAGCCTTATATCGTAAATTACTTTTGCCTTATATGGGGTTGATTATCGAAGTTCGATCGTATTAGTTTGAAGTCTTTAATTATTCTTATTCAATGTTTGGTAATCCTTGTTCCAAGCTCCAGTTATCTCTAATCATCCTTTGGATTAGGCGGTACGTAACAGTGGTATCGGGGTATTGCTCTTTGAACCCTAAACTTTCTTTCAAAGTTAAGTCTAGATTGAGTCACTAGATTTCTAGAAATCATCGACTCACTCAACACTCCATCACGTCCTTTCAATAGGGAAAAGGTAAATTATTTTCGTCTTTGAAAAAGAAAAGTTTGAAATTATGAATTTGATTTGTTGTCGATAGAACATTATCGACAAATGATTTATAATTTGATTTATTGTCGATAGAACATTATCGACAAATGAAATGAGAAAAGGCGTAAATAACCATGATTGATTTATTGATTGAAGATTTTTCGCGAGAAATGCATATGTTTAAAGCGAACTATGTTAAATAAATATTTTATTCTCATTTCTCAATATTGATTTTGATTAATTCTATGTAATCCCGAATGGAACATAGGCGTAATAAGAAGCATGTTCACGAGTTACGAAAGAACATAGAAATGCAGATATGCAATTTCATCCCATTGAGAGACGAAAGCAAAATGGATTTGAAGAACTTCGTTCCATTATGGGATTAGAAGGCTAAAAGCAAAAAAAAAAAAAAAAAAAAAAAAAGCGCAGTGCCGACCTCGAAGTGCCGACCTCGAAATGCCGACCTTGGGAAGCATGGCGATCTCGGAGAGCTCAAAATAAAAAGTCATTGAGCTGGGCGGAGGCTCGAAAATAAAGCTAAGGCATTTGAGCTGGGCGGAGGCTCAAAATAAAAGCTAAGGCATTTGAGCTAGGCGGAGGCTCAAAATAAAAACTAAGGCATTGAGCTAGGCGGAGCTCAAAATAAAAGCTAAGTCATTGAGCTGGGTGGAGGCTCAAAATAAAAACAAGGCATTTGACCTCGTCACCTCGTCACACCTCGGACAGTTCACCTCGGCAAAGGCAAACTGCTTTGCAGTGTTTTGTTTGGGTCCGTTCTCCTTCGTTGGACTCCGATTTGCGCATGGTTTTCGCCCACATACTCCTAACACACTGTACTGTATCTCTTATGAAGGACCGAACTCTTGATTCCTTCTCCAAAATTCGCTAGAATCAGTACAGTTTCACCTCAAAATTTTTCACCTCGGCGTTGACTTGGTCAATTTTTCACCTCGTCGTTGACTTGGTCAAACTTTCACCTCGTCACCTCAGAATTTTTCACCTCGAAATTTTTCACCTAAATCGTTGACTTGGTCAAACTTTCACCTCGTCACCTCGAAATTTTCACCTCGAAATTTTTCACCAAATGGTTGACTTGGTCAAACTTTCGCTCGTCACCTCGAATTTTTCACCTCGAAATTTTTCACCTCGTCGTTGACTTGGTCAAACTTTCACCTCAAATTTTCACCTCGAAATTTTTCACCTCGTCGTTGACTTGGTCAAACTTTCACCTCGTCACCTCAGAAATTTTCACCTCGAAAATTTTCACCTCGGCGTTGACTTGGTCAATTTTTCACCTCGTCGTTGACTTGGTCAAACTTTCACCTCGTCACCTCGAAATTTTCACCTCGAAATTTTCACCTAAATCGTTGACTTGGTCAAACTTTCACCTCGTCACCTCAGAATTTTTCACCTCGAAATTTTCACTCGTCGTTGACTTGGTCAAATTTTCACCTCGAAATTCACCTCGTCACCTCAGATTTTCACCTCAGCAAAGGCGAACTGTTTCGCGCAGTGATTTTATTTTAGTCCGTTCTCCTTCGTTCGGACTCCGATTTGCTACGGTTTTCGCCTCGTACTCCTAACACACTGTACTATATTTCTTGTGAAGGACCGAACCCTAATTCCTTCTCCAGAATTCACGAGTCAGTACAGTACACCTCGGACAGTTCACCTCGGCGAAGGTGAACTGCTTTATGCATGTTTTTGTTTGGATCGTTCTCTTTCATTCGGATTCCGATTTGCACACGGTTTTCGCCTACGTACTCCTAACAAACTGTAATATATTTCTTATGAAGGGAAGATCCCCTGTTTCCTTCTCCAGAAATCACGAGAGCCAGCAGAAGCTAGCTCATAGTTTTATAGAACTAGAAATTAGTTATGTGATAAGATTTTTTATATATCTTGCTAGATAGCAAGTTTCCTAGTATGGTAGGAAAGCTACAGCGTCGTTGTATATGAGAACAATTTTAGTATAACATTTATACATTTATCGAGGTGTTTGGATTGTTTATCGCTTTATAGACACTGTCCAGTTTATCCTTTTGCTTTATAGATCGTTAAGTTTAGTTTTATACGTGTATCGGATATCTTTATTTAGTTTGACTTTTGATGGTTGTATGTGACGGATGGCGGGACTCGACACACCACTAGGCGGAGGCTGGGGCCGAGGCCACCCAGAGATTATTCACGGGTACCTTGGTTATCGGATGTGTTGGGGATGATCTCGGAGAGTTTCTCATGCCTACCTTCGTCATTGGAGGAGGCGGCAGTATGGAGTGGCGATTCGATGGCGTGGGCGCCGCCGATGCGTTGCCGATGGGCGGGAGGATTATGCACGGAAGTGTCGGGAGATTATATCTACCGTTATGGTGGTGACTATGATCGATAGCGGATCTACCGAGATTTGTGAGCCATCGACCTCGTCTTGACATCTACGGGTAGCAGAGAGGCCCCTATCTCCTCAGGGAATATCGTGGCATGACGAGTCACCCGAGTGGCTTTACTTGGAGTACCTCGTGAGTGGACCCAGTGGTACCCAGTTCACGGAGGGCGGTGGGCTTGCGAGGAGGTAGAGAGGCGTCTCGGCCGAGCTTTGGGGATGCCGGTGTTTCCCCTATGTCGATTGGACACCCATACACCCGCCGCTTCCCGTCTTGCCGCCTATGGCGGTACCGGCACGCCGGTGAGCCGTACCGATTGACCGGGATGAGAGTATCGATGCCCGTGATGACCTCGGTCCGATCCGCGACATTCCTATGGTTGGGGATGATGGGTGAGGGCCATCCAGTCGCCGCCTTGAGGAGTCGGATGACGACGACTCAGATGATGATTCGGATGATGAGGAAGATCACGAGGAGGATCGGTATGATGATGGTGATGCACCGCATTGACTGTTTAGCTAGGTTTTAGTCCGTATGTATATAGTCCGGTATGTGTGTGGAGTTCTTATGTATTTTGGGAAAGGAAAGTGAACTTTGTATTTTGTATTATCTTGAAATCCGTATGTTGTTCGATCTGGGTTAAGCTTTGAAATGCCATCTATTGTACATTATCTCTTTTGTATCAATTGTTTGTACAAATTAGTCCTCGTTGAGGCACAACTTTACGATATGTATATATGATAACCCGAGCGGGCTTTTGCGGCAAAAATGATTATTGTGATAAAGATGAATGGCTTGGTTTAAGCGACTTTACAAAAGGATTGTATGATGATATTATATATATCGATTGTGAAAATGATTTTCAATATTTATTGTATGTTAAACAACGAATGCCATGAGGCGGGATCACGCACAAGAGGTAGGGAAGGGGAAGAGGTAGAGGCGGAGGAAGAATTCTGTGTGCAGAACACGCTAATATACCACCACCACCACCCACCCGATCGTGGGATCGAAGAATTATTCTTAAGCGAGAACCCACCTTCTTTTGATGGAAAAGGAGCCCGAGATAATGCGAAGCAATGGATAAGGGCTATGGAAAGGATATTTGATTTTCTTGATGCATGACAGGAGCAGCTACATCTGTATTACCTTTCAGAAGCGGGACACTGCCGACTTTTGGTGGGAAGCCCGGCGGAAGATCTTCTGCGGGATCGAGATAAATGAGTTCACTTGGGAAGAATTTAAAGAGGGCGTATGAGAAATACGTTCGAAAGTTATCGGAAAAGAAAGGAACAAGAATTTTATAATCGAAGCAGGAAAGATGTCAGTGATTATGATCGCACTTCTGCGATATGTCGATATACTTACGATCGGTAAATCTGAGTTGAAGATGGCGGAAAATTTAGGTGCGGATTGAGGTCGGGAGATAAGAATGTCTTTGCTTGACCAGGAAATCGACTTACGAAGCTCTCGGACGAGCTTTGGACATCGAGCGACCATGCGGAAGAAAAGTCAATCGAACACGGACATCGAATATAGGGGACAAAGGAAGAGAAAGTGGGAAGGAAATTTCGATGTGATGGCAGGGAAGTTTTGGTAATCTGAATAACAAGCGGCCGTGTACGGAAACACTGTACCGCAGGGCGAGGATGGAAGAAACCGGTCTTTACCCCTCGGACGGAGGATCACAAGAGCGAGCAAGGACAACTCCTTGCCTAAGTGTCAAAGTTTCACAAAGGGTTTGCCATTTGGTAAATTGCTTTAAGTGCGGAATGAAGGGCATTCGCAAATAGTTGCCGAGGGGATACGCGCAGGCGAGGAAGGCCAAATCAGCCGACAATGCCCAACCCCTCGTGGCTATTCAATTTCACCACAACCATGACAACGACCACCGCAACAACGGTGGCAACAACCTCATCAACAACAACAACGACAACCACCGCAGCGGCGTAATCGGTGACGGCATGCAGTGCACCAGCGGCGAGAATCAGCAGAGGCAGGCGCCCGTCGGCCTCGGCCGGCTCGAGCGGAGCATATGCTGCAGGAGCAAAATAGACAAAACCGAGAAACACAGCGGTATGGGAACACTTCTCAGCGTACTGTTATACTTTTGTTCGATCACGGGGCATCGCGTTCTTTGTAGCAAGAACATGTGTAGATCTATTGGAACTTAGATCCGAGAAAGCAAACCGGGATATGAACATCTCTTCACCTATAGGAGGGATTATGACCGTTACTCATATTTGCTCGAACCTAGAGTTGAACTTAGGATCATAAGGTTCCGACAAATAACAAACATAATACCCATGGGTGATGTAGATATAATTTTGGGAATGGATTGGTTAGCGAGAAAATCATGCTACGATCTTGTGTAAAGAGAGGAAAATTTCATTCCATTTTCACGGGCAAGAAGTGTTCAACCAAAAGTATACTTTCAATTGACTACATGATAAATGCGAGGTGTTATAATAGGGAAAGCTAACCTGAGTAGTCTCTCAAGGAAAACTTAACAGGGCCTAATGTTCGTGTTGCTCCTGAGCGATTAAATCCTAAACACTCTAATACCGATAAGGGATTTTGAAACATCGAGGAATCAAACACGAGAATTAAGCAGCAAACCTAAGCCGGGTTGTCGATCCCGAGCTAAATTACGAAAACAAAGATCTAAACTAGAGGTCACAAACCCTAGATGATTAACTACAAACACGAGGCGAAATAAATCAAAACAATTAAATTAGATCTTCAAACAAGGATCAATGAAATTCAACAAAACGATTAAACATGAATTTAAAGTTCAACACCACTTGCATAGAATTCGATTATTAAACCCGAAACAAGAACTAATCAAGAACCTAATCAAGGCGAGGGAATAATCGAAAGCGAGCGAATCGACATGTAAGCAGTGATCAAGAACAATTGGAACAAAAAGCGATCAATTACTTTCAATCCAATCCAAAATTACACAATGTATTGCGAGAATCAGTAAATAAAATTCTTGGCGTTGCTAGAATTCATAAACAAATAGAGTACCAATGTAAAGTAATATACGAATTGGAACAAGTCGAAGAAACGACTCATGGCGCAATGGCGAATGAAAAGCAGAAAAATCGTAAAGTCTCTCTGAAAATAACCTAAAATAGGCTATATATAGGAAAGCAACCGAGCGCTAAATTTGGAAAAGAACGTCGGCGTAGCGTGCGAGGCGGCGTCTTGAGGAAATCGGCGAGGACGGGCGGGCACGCGGGCGGGCGGCGAGGCAGGCGAGGCGAGGCGGCGGCAGCGCTCACTCCGAAGTGAGTAATTGAGAACGCTCGGGTGAGCGGCGTTCGGATCATGAGGTGGTGGCGGCGGGCGGGCGGGCACGCGGGCGGGCGGCGGGCGTCTTGCGCTGGGTGGCCAGCGTTCACTCCGGCGCGGGGGTGGGAACAGCGCTCGGAGTGAGCCGGCGTTCGAGTGTCTTGTGGAAGGAGGCGCTGGGCGGCTGGGCGTCTGTGCAGGGCTTCTTGTGAGGCGTCTTGTGCTGGCGGCGTGGCGTCGCGTCTTGCGGATGCTCGACCGTGCGGCGGGGTCGTCTTGTGACTTCAACAATTCGTTTAGATTCTCGCCGTCCGAACTCGAAATAGGATCCGCTTTCGCCTATGAACTCCTATCGCGATTCTCTTCATTATACCTGATCCTTGGAAGATAGATTTCATCCTATTTAATGCCGATTTTCTGCAAAACATTGAAACGAGACAAGTAAGTCCGAAGCGATAAATAATAATTGAACTAACGGCATAAATGTGATAAACTAATGAAGACAACATGCAAAACAATACCAAGAATCAGCTGATTCATACCAAACAACTCCCCACACTTATCCATTTGCTTGTCCTCAAGCAAAGTCTATAATAACAAGAGTAGAAAAATAACTCATGCAACTTTAACTCTTAATCAATCAATCAAACCTCTATTTGAAATTCCCCAACATGATGAATCGTAATCAAGTTAATGCGAAACAAATCTAAGATTGTGAGAAAGTCGAATAAGCAATAGGATCATTTTTGCTCGGACCCGACTCAAAATCGAGGGTGAATTAACAAAAATGGTTACCTTTAGCAACAAATTTCTTTTGAGAACACAAAGAAAATATTATGATTTTGGAACAATGTTCGAAAGGTGAAGTCTCGATAAACTCGAGTCTCCTATCGTGGTTTCCCATGCCCATTTCTCAATTTACGAGAAGAGGCGAAATTCCATCCTCCGTTTATATAATCTCAACAATAAACATGGAAAGTCTTAACAGATTTTGGAACAATGGTGAAGGTGAATTCTCGATGAACTCGAGTCTCCTATCGTGGTTTCCATGCCCATTTCTCAATTTACGAGAAGAGGGTAGAATCCCATCCTCCATTTCAACAATCTCACATAAAATATAGTTTGTTTTTTTTTTTTTTTTTATAAAGAAACAAGTATATAGGTAACCACATTGTTAACACTCCACAACATTAGTCGGACAAATCACATCAATAACCCTTGATTTAAGATCAATTCTCACAACCCGTCAATTCACATTGCTCTTCAAAAGCGTAACAACAAGATAGCGGGAACACATGAGGTTAGAGCCAATACCACGAGTTGGTGCACAAATCACAATCTAACTTATTCGTATAGCAAAAACTTGAGCTCAAGAAACCAAAGTAAGCATAGATCCATGGGGTCAATCATGCACATATCCGAGCACAACATATACAACATATCATCAACAACTCCCCGCATAGATGAGCCACTGCCCCGAGCTCAAAACATGAACAACAAAATAAAGCAAAAGAGAACGAGACTTCCACGATAACGGTGAGAGAAAGGAGGTCGGGCGGACATCCGGTTCAAGGATAGTCCTGCGGCAAACACACCACAAAAGGAAAACAACGAACCACGAAAAGGGCGAGCAAAAAGAAATAAGGAAATATATACATACTCTCCAACGGTGAAGCTTCACCATTGGTCCGCGATGGTGGTGGTGGTGGAGAGGTTGTGTGGGATAGGGACAGGCGTCCATCGGGCTTGAAGGTCGACGAAATCTGCTCATGGGTGTCTAGGCGCGGTAAACATCTTGACGAAAATCCCCAAGCGCTGCTGTGAAGATTGGTGAAGGCGTTGGTGGCGATTTTGAGCGTCAAGACACCGATATACCTCGAAGACGGAACTCTCCGAAACCACGGGTCGAAGATTGGTGAACTCGTGAATTGCTGACCCATCTGTGCCGATCTCTCAAAGTTACGATTCGGGAGGAGCTAAAGTCCCAAGCTGCTGAAGTGGCTGCTGAAACCGTGGCGGAATCAAAATGAGCCCTAAGACCCTTTGAAAGCGTCGTAGTGGGGTGATGGGAGTAGGGGTAAGCAAGGAGGGTGTGACATTGGGTGCCGCTTGTCCTTCGGTGGCCTCATCATCAGAGAATCTTCATCCATTGGGGTAGGCTGTCCCGACAATAGACCGGATGGTGGGTTACGCTTGAATGTGATATACTCTTGAGCGATGCATGCCGTGCTTCATAAGGAAGAAATGTTCTCGGGTCGGGAAGCAATCAGCAGGAAATCCTTTGAAAGTGATGGGGAGATGCTCAATAACGGCGGGCCGAAAAAGGTATATCATCTCTAGTCACTCCCACAAAGTATTTGGCAAGTATAAAAGGTATTGGCTCGAGGAGAGTTTGGCCTTACGGTTCCGCCTCATATACTCAAATCGCCGCCATAAGAGCGGTGCTGCATGGACCTTCTTATTATTCACGACACCACAAGAAGAAAAACTCTATAGCACTCACTTTATTGGCTTGCTCTTTCCTGTGGGTTGAATGCTAGGAACTTATGGCGATAACCAAAGCGGGGTCTTGAATAAAGGCACTAGAAGTGCCTGCGATGACCAATTGTCAAACCGGTTAAAATTTTCCATGTCTCACCCATAGGAAATCCTTGGTACATCGGAAAAACCACTACTATGAAAACCCAAGACCTCGCGTAACCTTAGGTGTAACGGCAAATCTATTCTCCCCAACCGACGAGGCTTGAGACTTGAAATCTTATTTGGTCTCGAGTGACACACAAAATTCCCTAGCAAAGGCTTAAAACCATCTTGGGTTCCCTAGTTGCCAAACTAAGCGAGACCCCACAATTTCAAATATCTTTTAATGATCCATCAACACCCAATGAAGCTAAAATATTCCAATCAAATGAGCATTGGGTGGTGATATCTTTCGAGCGAATAACGGAGTAAAAGATACCTTCTTGGGGCGTAAAAATCGCGAATGGGGCATTGTAGTTAGCCCGTAGATCTTCGGGTTGTTCACCGATCGAAAGCACCTTCGTCGATTCTTGCTCGTTTTAAAGAGGCGAGAGGTTTTAATGCGAACCATGCTTGAAATGCCGGAAGGAGCTCGGAGCTAGGTGGCGGTAGGTGTCGAGGTAGAGGCTGGTCGGGCGTGCGAGCATGCACACTATTTGGAGCGTGCGGCGTTGCGCGTGAGGGTGGGCGCTCGAGGCGGGCGAGAGGGGCGAGCTCGGCAGCGAGTGGGCGCGGGAATGGCGCGGCGGCGAAGCAGATGGTTGGGCAGCGCGCCTTGTGGGCGGCGGAAGGGCGAGGCGAGGTAGCTCGGCAGGTGAGCAGTGGCGGGAATGGCCGGTGAGAAACAGGGCGGTTGTCGAGTTGTTGGGCGTGGAACAGGCAGTGCGCGTTAGGCAAACAGGCGGAGCGGTGAAACGCCGGATCCGGGCGCGCGGTTGTGCTCAAAGTGGTGGCGGCGGCTGTGGATCTGCGCCGGTGAGGAGGCTGAGTGAACGCTTCGGGGTGGCGTGTGGAGATGGCAGCTGTGGCGGGCGGGGAGGGAGAAAACAGGCGCCTGGCAGCGCCGGCTTCTTGGGTGAACGCCGGTGAGTGGTGTGGCGTGGGCAGCGTCTTTGGGTGAACGCCGGTGCTGAGCCCGGTTGAAGGGTGTGGCGGCGAGGAGGGTCGCGGGCTCGGGTTGAGCGCCGGTGCGAGGGCGGCGAGGCTCAGAGCCGCAGCGGTTGAACGCCGAGGAGAAAGGTGGAGATCTGCGTCAATTCGTAAATCGAAGTGAGCGAAAATAGAGCAATGACCCTCATTTAAGACCAGTTCAGCGGCGTCGGTTCACCTATTTTTCTCATTTTTTTATTTTTATTTTTATTTTTTTTTTTCTTGATCATGGGTTGTGTTTGAGCAGCTGGCTTGAGAGGGTCTCTCGGTGGTTGCCTTAGGCTTGGTATGAGCTTAGTGAAGAAACATTACCTTGACTTTTGAGCCTTGATTCGCATTGAGCGCCGGATGCAAAAAGTTCTTGACCCAATTTGAGCCGGTTCATTTTGGCGCCAATTTGTGATTGGCTTCGTATTATTCGAGCATTGGACAACTTGACGCCAACTTTGAATGGCCCATGTACATCTTTTAAACGCTTGATCTCGATTATAAAAGCTGCGTTAACAGACGGAGAAAGATCGGTATAATCAAACCGGACAAATCGAAGGAAAAGAAAAAAAAGCGAAAAAACATCGAAAATCCGTGGGTAAACTCCCACGTAGTACTCGATTTAACGTCGTGAGCCCGACATAATCCGATCAAAGATATTGGGGACCCGACGAGCGAGCGCTCCACTTCTTCCGACTCCTCACTATCAAAATGCGGTTTGACTGTTGTGCGTTCACGAGAAATGATCCGTTTGTTTTGGGTGTGCGATAAAACCGCTCCATGGGAAAACACCTCCTCAACGAAAAGGGCCACTCCACAGGTTGAGCTTTCGGGAAAAAGTTTCGATCGAGGCGAAATAACAAAGACCTTCATTCTGTGTCTTAACTCTTTTCGGACTATTCTCCGATCATGAATCCTCTTTACTTTGTCCTTGTAAATGCGGGCGTTCTCATATGCTTCGTCCGAAGTTCTTGAGTTCGGTGATCTGGAGCTCTCGCACTCGCTTCTATGATGTCAAGATTCATGGCCTTAATCGCCCGAGAATGCTACGTGCTCGATCTCAGCGGGTAGATGGCATGCTTTTCTATATACAAGCCGATAGGGACTCATCCCAAAATGCTCTTAAGCGAGTTCGGTATGTCAAAGTCGACATTGACTTCATTGACCGATCCTTCCGGGATGGTTGGACCGTCTTCTCAAGAACACCCTTGATCTGCTTGTTGCTTGTCTCAGCCTGTCCTGAAGTCTGTGGATGATATGGCGTGGAAACCTTGTGGGTGATGCCATTCTTCTCCATAAGCTTTTTGAACAACTTATTACAAAAATGTGCTCCCCCATCACTTATGATCGCCTTGGGAAACCCAAACCTGCAGAGAATGTTCTCCTGCACAAACTTCAAGACAACATTAGCATCACTGGTCCTCGTGGGAATTGCTTCACCCACTTGGACACATAATCTGACAAGCAAGATATATTCAAAACCATTAGACTTGGGAAAAGGCCCATGAAATCAATACCCCAAGCGTCGAAAATTTCAACTACCGGGATATTGTTCGGGGCATCTCATTTCTCCTCCCACATTCCCAACTCGTTGGCATCATCACATGAAGGTAGAAGGGTGGGCGTCCTTGAAAAGAGTCGGCCGAAGAGACCACTGCTGCACCTTGAAAGGCATCTTCGCCCACCAAAATGTCCCCATGATGGGCTTCATGACACAACTTAAGGACTTGACTTTGCTCCTCATCGGGGATCATCTTCTAACCACCTCGTCCTTCCGAGGTTTGAAAAGGTATGGATCGTCCAAAAGTAATTCCCGCATACACTAAAAATCTCTTCCTTTCTTGGGAAGTTAAATCAGGTCTCAAGGAGCCACAAACCAAGTAATTAACAATATCAGCATACCAAGGTGATGAATTGATTTCCAAAGCATGCTCAAAAGGATAAGACTCAGCAAGACTCTCTTGTGCAGGTAAAACAAAAGGGGACTCAAGACGAGATAAATGGTCAGCTACACCATTGTCACTACCCTTCCTATCTATAATTTCTAGATCAAATTCTTGCAGAAGAAGGACCCAACGAATTAATCTAGGTTTAGCCTGAGATTTAGTCAACAGATATCTTAAAGCAGCATGATCACTGTGAACAATTACCTTAGAACCAATGATATAAGCACGAAACTTATCCAAAGCAAAGATAATGAAGAAAAGCTCTTTTCGGTAGTAGTGTAATTCACTTGGCGAGAACTTAAAGTTAAGCTAGCGTAATAAATCACATGTAACATTTTATCCACACGTTGACCTAATCTGACTCCACACCACATTGCTAGCATCACACATTATTTGAAGGGTGGCGACCAATTTGGGGCAACAACAACGAGCGATGGTCGATTTCTCCTTAAGTAAATTGAAAGCATGCAAACATTTTCATCAAACTTGAAAAGAACATCTTGAGCAAGAAGATGACATAAAGGTTGGCTAATCTTAGAAAAGTCTTTAATAAACCTACGGTAAAACCCGCATGTCTAAAAACTCCTAATCCCTTAACATCAGCGGGTGGGTAATTTCTCAATTACATCCACCTTAGTATATCAACCTCAATCCCATTCTTAGACACAATATGTCCCAATACAATCCACTCTTAACCATAAAGTGACTCTTTCCCAACTAAGAGTGAGATTGCTCTCCACACAACGTTTAACACACGATCAATCTTATCTGAGCAATCATGAAAGAAGATCCGAAAATCGAAAAGTCATCCATGAATACCGAGGAAATCTCCAATCATCTCGGAGCGATTGACATCATGCCGTGAAAGGTGCCCGGTGCATTCAGCAGCCAAAGGCATCCGCCGGTAAGCATATGTCCCAAAGGGACTTGTAAGCGCCGTCTTCGCTTGATCCTCCGGAGCAATTGCAACCTGATAATAGCGGATAATCCATCAAGAAAGCGAAATATTCATGTCCAGCTAATCTATCAAGCATTTGATCTATAAAAGGAGAGAAATGGTCCTTTTCGTGTGGCATTCAACTTGCGGTAGTCGATGCACATCGCCTTGACTGTAGTAGCCCTTGTAGGTACCATCTCCCTTTCTCGTTCTCCACCACCGTGATACCTCCTTCTTGGGCACCACATGTCTTGGGCTAACCCACTCATTGTCCGAGATAGGATAGATTAGCCCTCCATCCAGGAGTTTCAAAACCTCCTTCTTCACCCTTCACCGAGGATCGGGTTCGGTCTTCTACGGGCATCAATCCTTTGGTTTAACACCATCCTCAAGCGTGATGCGATGCATACATGTTCTTTGGGTGATCCCTTAATGTCGGCAAGACTCACCCAAATGCTAGCTTATTCCTCTTTAGAACCGAAAGCAGTTCTTCTTCTTCAACATCGAGCTCGGAGGAGATTATTCGGCTTTCATTTCCTCCTCCGGAAGACATACTTCAAGTGCTTGGCGGTTCCTTCATTTCTAGAGTGGGCTTGGGCATACTAGCAACTTCACTTGCCCCACTCTTCATAAATCGACGATCTCGCAAAACTTCCTCGAGGCTATGTTCTGCAACAACACATTCTCGGCCAAGGGATCAATAGCATCAATGAAAGCACAATCATCAATTGAATTATGAAGGAAACATCACTGCGTCCTATGAGAAAAAGACCTTTGTTTCACCAAGCACGATCATTTTTAAAGTGCCACTCTTAACATCGATTAGTGTATTGGTTGTGGCCATGAATAGCCTCCCAATAACGATGTGCTCCTTTCCATCTTCTCTAACCTCACCAATTTCTAACACAACAAAATCAGCGGGAACTATCAACCCACCTACCTTAACTAAAATATCCTCAATAATACCCTTCGGATGTCGGCGGACCTATCGCTAGTTGTAGACACATGCGAGTGGGTTTAAGTTCGCTAATTCTAATTGTTTAAAAATCGAATAAGGCATCAAATTTATCCGGCCCCAAATCAAGCATGCCGAAGCCTCCTTACCATTACACAGAGCAATTTTAATTATAAAACTACGGGTCCGGAGTTTGGGAGTAGCGATCTTTGCGAGGATGGAATTGGCGCCTCGGAGACCACGACCTTCTCATATTCTCCAAACTTCCTTTTCTTTGAAGCCCGACTCCTTGAAAAAATTTGGCGTGGTGGCACATTTCGATTACGTCAAAAGAGGCAAATTGACATTCACCTTGGGCGGGAGTTTGTAGAACTTCGTTAAGCTGCGATCTTGTTTCTCATTTCTTAGCGGTCGGGAAAGGTATCGGAGGAGTGTAAGGCTTTGCCTTATGCACTCGGACCTCGATATCCTTCTTAGTTTCTACATCTTGAGAATTGTTGCTTATCGGTTCTCCCCACCTCATTCTCAATCACGACCACTCCTCAAAGCGTAGCTATCACAGGCTTGATGGGGTTGGCTAGGAGCTTCCATTTGTTCTTTCTTGCGATGGCTCGTTCGGTGTCTTTGCAATCGGCCCATTGCGTCTCAAACGTTTGTTTGTGGATTCTTGGGCATCCATCCTTTGGTAAGCATCCATTCTTTGGGCCATCGCGTCCTCAAATGCTGGTCTACGGTGGCGGCGGGTGCCCGATCTCTTCTTCTGCTGCGGGTATTCTTGATCACGAGCTGCTGCGGTGGGAACATTTGCTGGTATTGCCTCTCTTCTTGAAATTCTTTGTGGCTTGAGGTCTTCAGAATAGGGCGCCTGATTAGAACCTTGCCCTTGACTCGATTTCTCCATCCACGTTAGGTTGATTCCTCCACCCCGAGCCAAAGCATTCTTGATTAGACTCGAATTCTTTGTCGGGATTGGAATCCTTGCATAGCATAAACCTGCCCGCCTCAAGAGTCGGCTCCCCGTCCTAGGGCACGTATCAGCGTTATGCCGGTTTCATTACAAATTCCACAAGGCTCTAAGAACTCCCCGTCTTGGTTTGGTTGATCGGGCTTTCTCAATTTCACTCTTGTACCTCCCTCATCAACTCGCCCACTTGTTTAGTCATATCGTGTGAAGGGTTCACGGCATGAGCCTTCTCTCCCACCTCATTGGACCGACTTTTGTGAAGTAGCAGCCATGGCTTCAAAAATGTCGGCGATATCCATCGCGTCCCAGAACCGATGTCTCCTCCGTAGCGTTGTCCACCATGTATTGGAAACTACGAGTCGATCCATCATAGAAGAATTGATACAAAATTTAGTCGAGCAAGGCATGATGAGGACACTTTGCAACAAGTCCACGAACGTTCCCAAGCTTCATGGAATGGCTCGTCAATTTGTCGATTAAAAGTCATGATCTGTGACCTCAACTCTTGACTCTTCTTGTTCGGGTAATGCCGTCATGAACTTGTCTACCACAGCGTTCGGTTGCGAGAGAGTTGGCGAGGAGCGAACCAAGACTTTGCTCTATCTTTCGGGGTGTCACGGAAACACGCATCTTCAATCGATCTTCATTTAGTCCTCCCGTAAGAAGGATCGCAAAACCAAACAAAACTCTCTTATAAAACCCAAAGCATCCTCACTAGCAAGCCCATGGAAAGTAGGCATGGTGAGAAATGGTTCGGTTTCAACTCGTAATCTCGGGCTGCGGTCCAAGAACAATTGGGGCGTGGCTGCCCCAATCACCGACCTATAAAATCACGCAGAGCACGTGCATTCTCACCGTCTCTCTCAGCGGGGAGTATCTTCAACAATGGTTGATCCGTGATAAGCCGCTCGATTGCTCACCACTCGGAAGTGGTACCAAACTCCTCCGGTCGAAAAGGCGACCTTTTAGTTCTTGAATGTGGTCCAGCGGGTAGCAAGCGGTCTATTTAGGCTGCGGCGACCTAGCATACAAAACACTCAAACAAGAAAAGATCACACGCATGGCGGAGAATAACAAAATAAAGCGAGAAGAAACACGGAAAACAATCAACACAAACAATACGCTAAAGTTTTCCCGACAGCGCAAAATTTGTTCGACCAAAGTATACTTTCAATTGACTCGCATGATCGTGCGAGGTGTTATAATAGGAAAGCTAACCTGAGTGAGTCTCTCAAGGAAAACTTAACATGGCCTAATGTTCGTGTTGCTCCTGACGATTAAATCCTAAACACTCTAATACCAATAAGGATTTTGAAACATCTGAGGAATCAAACACGAGAATTAAGCGACAAACTAAGCCGGGGTTGTCAATCCCGAGCTAAATTACGAAAACAAAGATCTAAACTAGAATTTGTCAAACCCTAGATGATTAACTACCAAACCGAGGGCAGGAAATAAATCAAAACAATTAAATTAGATCTTCAAACAAGGATCAATGAAATTCAACAAAAACGATTAAACATGAATTTAAAGTTCAACACCACTTGCATAGAATTCAGATTATTAAACCCGAAACAAGAAATAATCAAGAACCTAATCAAGGCAGGGAATAATCGAAAGCGAGCGAATCGACATGTAAGCGGTGATCGAGAACAATTGGAACAAAAGGCGATCAATTACTTTCAATCCAAATCAAAATTACACAATGTATTGCAAGAATCCGTAAATAAAATTACCGGCGTTGCTAGAATTCATAAACAAATAGAGTACCAATGTAAAGTAATATACGAATTGGAACAAGTCGAAGAACACATTCCAGCGCAATGGCGAATGAAAAGCAGAAAAATCGTAAAGTCTCTCTACGAAAATAACCTAAAATAGGTTATATATAGGAAAACAATGCGCTATTTGGAAAAAGCAGCGTGAGGCGGCGTCTTGTGTGAGGAGTCTTGGGCGGGCGAGCAGGCGAGCGCGCTGGCGAGGCGAGGCTGCGGGCGGCGGCGCTCGCTCAGTCTTGAGTAAGGTGGGAACGCGCTCGGAGTGAGCCGGCGTTCAGATCGCGGGTGAGTGGCGGCGAGGCGAGGCAGTGGGCGGGGCGCGTGAGGCGGGCGTGGCGTGCGTCTTGGGTGAGCCGGCGTTCACTCCGGCGCGAGAGTGGAAACAGCGCTCGGAGTGAGCCGGCGTTCGATGTCTCTTGTGGAGGAAGGCGGCGGGCGGCGTGGCGTCTGTGCGGGGCGTCTTGTGAGGCGTCTTGTGAGTGTGTGCTGCAGGCGTCTGCGAGGCGTCTTGTGGCGGGCGTGCGTGCGTCGCGTCTTGCGTGGATGCTCGGCCATGCGGCGGGGTCGTCTGCGACTTCAACAATTCATTCGTTCTCCTTCGTCCGAACTCGAAATAGGATCCGCTTTCGCCTATGAACTCCTATCGCGATTCTCTTCATTATACCTGATCCTTGGAAGATAGATTTCATCCTATTTAATGCCGATTTTCTGCAAAACATTGAAGCGAACCAAGTAAGTCCGAAGCGATAAATAATAATTGAACTAACGGCATAAATGTGATAAACTAATGAAGACGACATGCAAAACAATACCAAGAATCAGCACAGATTCATACCAAACAGAAGCTACAAGCTTTTACGGAATCGACATGGGAAGAAAATTCCGATTATATCGGCATTGAAGGCGGAAGTATGATAAACAAGAAAGGATGCCATGCATTTCTTGTTTATACGAATGGAGAAAGATCGAACAAGGATAAAGTTGAAGATGTAGAGATTGTACAAGAATTTTCGGATGTTTTCACGAAAACCTACAGGATTACCTCACGATGAACAAGCTGGAGTTTACCATTGACTTGGAACCGGATCGGCTCCGATGTCAAAGGCACCGTACCGAATGGCTCGAAAGAGCTGGAAGAGTTGAAAATTCAAATCCAAGAGCTGTTAGACCTAGGTTTTATCGAGACTAGTGTTTCGCCTTAGGGAGCCACAGTGTTATTTGTAAAGAAAAGGATGGTTCCTTGAGGATGTGTATAGATTACCGAGGCGAACAAAATGGCTCAAAAACAAGTATCCACTTCAAGGATAGATGACTTGTTTGATCAGCTAAGAGGAGCTAGCGTGTTCTCGAAAATCGACCTCAAGTCGCTATCACCAACTTAAAGTCGGCTGAAGATGTATCAAAACATTTTCGAGCGAGATCGGCCACTATGAATTTATAGTTGTGCCATTTGGATTGACCAATGCTTGGCGGTATTCATGGATCTCATGAATAGGGTGTTCCACCCATACTTAGACAAATTTGTTTTAGTCTTCATAGATGACATCCTCGTCTATTCAAAGAATGAAAACGAACACGAGGAACACCTCGGACAGTCTTGCAAACTTTAAAGATGAACAACTTTTGCTAAATTTAGCAAGTGTGAATTTTGGCTAAAGGAAGTAATGTTCCTTGGACACATAGTGTCGGTAGAAGGGATTAAAGTTGATCAGAGCCAAGGTAGAAGCGGTCAAGAATGGAAATCGCGAAGACACAAAATGAAATTAGAAGTTTCTTGGGATTGGCGAGGTTACTATCGGAGATTCATTGAAGGATTCTCGAAGATAGCAAGACCAATAACCCAACTACTCGGAAAAGGAATTAAATTCACATGGGTGATGAGTGTGGTAATTTCAGAGCCTTTCGAGGAAAAGTTAACTCGCTTTGTGCTAGCGATTCGAGCGGATCAAAGTGCGTGGTCTATCTGATGCTTCCAAAAATGGATTAAGGTGTGTGTTAATGCAAAATGGAAAAGTGATAGCCTATCATCTAAACAAGCGAGACATGCAATTGAATTACCCAACACATGATGCGGAACTAGCGGCGATAGTACATGCCCTAAAGATATGGAGACATCGTCTACGGAGTAAGATGTGAAATCTTTACCGATCATAAAAGTTTGAAATACTTTTTGACGAGAGATCTGAACATGAGACAAAGGAGATGGCTCGAATTGGTAAAAGACTACGACGTGGTATAAACTATCACCCGGCAAAGCGAATGTTGTAGCGATGCCTTGAGTCGTAAAAGTCGAACAAATTGGGATGTCTCTTCACAAATGAAGAAAAACTTCGTTGAAGAGTTTGAAAGGATGAATATTGAATTGGTTGAACAACGAGAGGCGATCACGAGTTGTATTGCTACACTCACATTGACGTCGATTTAAGGAAAAGAATCCTTGAAGGACAAAGGATGGAGGAAAAGTTGGAAGCGAGAGCCAAAGTAAGGACGGAGGGATGAAAATTTTCGAGAAGCACCGGACAATGCTTTATTATTTGAAGGAAGATTGTGTATTCAGACAACAACAATCTTGAATGAAATCATGGTGAAGCTCATGACACACATATCTGACCCGTCGAGCGATACTAAAATGTACCAAGATTTGAAGAAAAAGTTCCGGTGGGAAGGTATGAAAAGAGACATAGCCTCTTTTGTAGGCGTTGTCTTGCTTGTCGACAAGTAAAAGCATTACACCAGCGTCCTTACGAGCTTCTGACCTTTAGCAATACCGAGTGGAAATGGGAAGATATAGCTATGGACTTTGTTACGGGTTTACCAAAGTCTAAAGAGGAACAACGCTATATGGGTAGTAGTGGGACGGACTCGCAAATGTGCACATTTTACGCGATTGATTACCCAGGTGCGATAAGCTAGCCGGTATGTCGTAAAGGAAATTATGCGCTGCATGGAGTGCGAAAACTATCACTTCGATAGAGATTCAAAGTTTACTTCAAGATTCGGACTAGCTTGCAAAAAGAATTGGGCGCAGTTAAATTTCAACCTGACTTTTCACCTCGGACCGATGGACAATCGGAAAGGACGATCAAACACTCGAAGACATGTTGAGAACTATAGTGTTGGATCGAGGTGCCAAATGGGAAGAGGTTTTACCTCTCATCGAATTTGCTACAATAATAGTTATCAGCGACGATCGATATGGCCCCGTATGAAGCCTTATATGGGAGAAAATGCCGATCACCGCTTTCTTGGGATAAAGTGGGTGAAAGAAGAATCTTAGGGCTGGCTGCTATAAGCGAAATGATTGAGATGGATTAGCGAATTAGGCAAAGAATAAAGAAGCTCAAGATGAGCGAAATCTTCTGACGTCTGCGAAGGTGCGAGCTACATTTGAAAATGGAGATAAAGTCTTTTGAAGGTCTCTCCATCTAAAGGGATTATAAGGTTTGGAGTAAAGGGAAAGTTAAGACCCGTTTTATTGGACCTTATGAAATCTAGAAAGAATAGGCCCGATCGCCTATAGGTTGGCTCTTCCGCCAAGTCGGAAAAGCGTACATAATGTTTTCATGTATCACTGACTTCGAGAAATGCGTGTGCGATCCGAGCATGTGATCCATCAAGGCGATGTGATCCTCGATCCGGATATGAGCTATAATGAAGAACCTACGGCCATTACAGACCCTGAGGTTCAACAATTGCGAAATAAATCGATTCCACTAGTCAAGTCTTTGTGAAACATCATGAACAAGAGGAAGCCACGTGGGAGCTTGAGGGCGCAATGAAAGAAAAATACCCGATCTTTTAGGGTATGTAAATTTGGGATGAAATTTCTTTAAGGGGTGGAATGTAATACCACGATTATTTAAACTCCTAATTACGAAATTAATTTCGTCGATTAGAATATTCTCATAATATTATTATTATATATCGAATAATGATTTCGATTATTGTTGGAATAATAAATTCCTATGTACAATTCACGAAGGAATGTGAATTGAGAAATACAAATATGTAGCGTGTTTCAGCGGTATTAATTCTCGTCGATTACGTATCGATATTTATAGGCTCGTGATATTTTCTAAGTTTTAAGCTTAGAATTTAATCCCATTATTATTAGAATTATTTAATAAAGTGATTATAGCCTTATTACGACCATTTTGAGATGAGTCGATATTTAAGCGTTTGAGGCGTTTCAAGCGTTAACGTTTTGAGATGACTTGAAAATCAAGTCTAACGATCGAGGAATTATGATATTTAAATTCCTATGATTATTTTATATAATTAGAATATTATTTTAGCATTGAATTAATGCTAGAAAAATTTGGAATGATATTGTTGATTATTTATGATTCTCGAAAACCTAAATAGAAATTAGGGTTTTCTACCTATGGATTAATTCCGATAATTTTCCTATGATATAAATTATCATCTAGGATATATATTATGCTATATATCTATTTATAGCATGAAAATCAATTTTGGGCATTAAAAATGCCAAAGTGCCGTAATTCTATATGAATATAATATGGGATTATTTAATTTTGATCATCAATTTGTGTTATATCTTAAGTGTAGTATTAATACACACTTACCTATTAAAATGTGTAGATGAAAAATTACACTAGCATTGATTTTACAATAGCGAAATATTTGACCCATTGTGCACAAAATCAATTCTTGTTTTAATACACTTGATTGCACAAATTTTTGGGAAGAGTGTATCTAATACCTTGAGAAATACATTGAAAAATCTGAAATTGTTTCTTCCATTCACTGTGGTCGACGCCTACACAATGTATAAGACAAGGATTTAATTTTGTTTCTCCCAAAATTTGCTTTAATAAAGCATGCCATGAATTAAATGAGTTGTAAGAGATATTTAGTAGTGACATAATCAATCTTTGACTAATTTCTTTCTTTTGGTTACGTGAGAGAGGCGAGAAGTGCATGTGTTGTGTTGTTTCAATTGTTTTAAAATTGCCTAAGTATATATATTTATGTATTGAACCACAGAACACATAAAACACTTTCAACTTCTCATTTCATTCCATTCGCGTAACCTTTCTTAAGAAAACCAAACCCATTTCTTCATCTTTTTTCCATTTGCTTGAGCTCTTGTTATCCTACAACCGATCGACTCGATAACGAGGTTAGATATCGAATAAGCTTGATAAAACCAACTTTTCAATAATCCATCGGTTTAAATAATTATTTTAGCATGTATTATTTATGCGATAAATCATGTTAGCATGTTATAAACTTATGATTTATGTTACATATGTTAATATGTGTATAGATTATTTATTTACTAAACAGCAATTTATTTAAATTATTCTAGTGATGCTCGATTTTTTTACTAGGATGTTTTTAATGTTGGATTATTGATCTATAATGTTGTAGGGTGCATGGTATTAATTTGAGAATTTTGGAAATCATTTGTTTTAAATGTTGAAAGCGCGAAAATGCTTAAGCCTTGAACTATAGTGTATAATTTTGTATGCTTGATAAAATAGTATATTATTGATCTAGGGTATTAATTAGGTGATGTAGAATTTATTAAATTTTGGACCTTGGTAGCTATTTTTATTCAAAGTAGCCGTGAGCTACATATTGATATTCTTGGGTGAATAGTTTGATTATGTTGTGTATTATAGTAAAATGATGATATAAGATAATATTTAAGTGTTATAAAAATTTAGAATTTTAGAATAACTATTGGTTAATTTTTAAGAAAGAACCGTGAGCTTTATAGTATGTATATAGGTATGTTCAAATTTTCTATAGTAATATTAATACATAGTAATGATCTAATGTAAAATAATACATTTACTATATGAATTTAGAGGAATTTTGGAATAAGGTTGAAAATATTACAAATAACCGTGAGCTATGTGTTGAATTTAAGGAATTTTAATTCCTTTTAATCATGAATAATAATTTATTATATGTCTAAAAATTATATTAGACATAATTGAATTTTAGGAATTATTAAACATAGAATATTATATTTAAGATGGAGCGTTATATTAAATAACGTTAAAGCGTAAATAATGCTTAATGTATTAAAAGATTAATATTGAAGAAAATATTAATCAAAATTATCGATTTGGTTGAAAATCTAAGATTAAAGCTTTATGATGTTTCTTGAATATTTTTAATGAAAAGTCAAAATGGTTGACCTTGAAATTAACGTCTGAAATCGTTCGTTAAATACGCTAATACGTGAAAAGCGTGTTACTTTTATCTGAATATCTCGATTGTGAGAAAAGATTTCATAATTGAAATCATTTTATTGAATAACGTTATTATCGTTAATTATTTAACCTAAAAGGTTAAAATGAGGTATAGATCATATTACGTCTCTCGATATATCGAAATTATTTTTATTGATATCTGCGTCGTTTCAACATATTAAGGCGTATAAAGAATCATCGAAACTTGAATTATTAATTTATTTATCAAGGTTGAATGAACTTTAAAATCTCGAAAAACGTGCCAAGCGTACTAAGCGTACATTTTGCGTAAAGGTGGGACGTGAAGTTCACGCATGACGAGGAGAAGAGCACGCGCGGTGAAATTGAAGTCAAAGTAAAGGTGGGCTTTACTATACTCAAATTGATAGAACTTATCAAATGATTTATTTATGATGCTTTATTGCAAGCAAATATTTATGGCTGAATTATTTAATTACACCTTAAAATATTTATGTTTTATGTATGTATCCAATTCATGATTGTTGATGCATAATGTTGGGTAGCTCCACTTTATGACATGCTTGAATTCGTATTCTTGGAAGTACCCCAAGGATGATGGAGAATTCGTATCATGTGCCGAGATAGCTGGATTTTGTGCTGATTATTTGTATTTGTGTCTTTGAAAGGGTGCTCGGCGGTCATAGCGTCTGTGAGAGGCCTCCTCTCCAGTAGCGAAGTGTGTTGGTTGAATTGTTGTGGTGAATATGGATCATTCGTATGTGGAAAATGCTTGTGGCGATGTTTATGGAAAATGTCGAGAAAATATTTAGTAAGCACAGTATTTCAAATTAAAACCTCGTGTATTCTTGTGATGGGCGATAATTTAAACTTGATAAATTATTTTGGCATGAGCCAGGTGCATTATTTGTACTCGACCGCATATTGTTTTAAATGTGCGGGTTGAAGTGATGATGATGGGCGGGCATTGAGTAGTCGGATGTCTTTTGAATATTTATTATGTTTGAAAGAAAGAACCATGAGTGCATATCGTCATATATGCATTCACGTGCTTTCATTGCATATTACGAATAGTATTGTATGTTAATGTTGTGATTGAGTGCATGCAGATTATCGAAACCTCTGTTTAAGGACTTATAGCCTTATATCGTAAATTACTTTTGCCTTGTAAGCGAGGGTTGATTATCGAAGTTCGATACGTATTAGTTTGAAGTCTTTAATTATTCTTATTCAATGTTTGGTAATCAACATTCCAAGCTCGATTATCTCTAATCATCCTTTGGATTAAATGGTGTGACACCACTTTTGCTTACACAAATTAATTTAGAGCGATATACGAATTAAGGTGTAAAACGTTAAATGAGGAATAAGATAAGTGTTTATGAGTTGTGTTGTAAGTTGTTTACAAGTTTATGGCTTAAAGTGTTTAGTTCTTTAAGAGATCCTTCTTGTTTAAATTTCCTCCATTGCTTTAGTTTAAGTCTGGCTTATCTAGAACTATCTGTTTACAGATGGCGGAAAATGGAGTATTACGGGTAAAAAGTTAACCACAAGGCCTACAAGCTTAGAACTCACACGGGCGTATCTGCTCTTTTATTATAAACTAGGCACGGATTTAGGACAAATTTTGGTGGAATTTTGGCACCTTTGGAGGGATGCTCGTAACCATGGAGTGACAGATGAGGATGGTATACAACGACTTATTCATCGTTTGCCAGCAGTTGGCGAGATTTGCAAAAGAGGTACCAAGAGATTATATTCTCGGTGAAAATTCCAAAGTTGTGGCGGTTACGAGATTTGTCAACCGACTCAAGTATACATATAATGCGTATGGGCAGCACCTATGAGCACTTGTCACGGTCCCGGCAAGTTACACAACATGATCAAAGGAATGGTTGTACCACGATGTTCAGACGCCGCCCGCGTCTGTGCGTTAATTATACGAAAGAGGCGAGAATGGCCAAAGGACATGATCTTACCGCCGAGGATTGGGGAATTACCGCTACCAACTCAACCTTACTTTGTGATAAAAGCATGAAACACGGTATCGAAGAAGAAGCGAGGAGCAATGTGACCACGGCTCTTTGAAGAGATAGATCGTCGGATAAATGAGGCAAAAGCGTACTGAGGCAGACAAATTTCCAAGTGCGGAATACGATTCCGACGAAGGGCACTCGGATACATAGAATCCTAGGGTAATATGAGACTTATATGTAGGTAGTGGGTCATGTTGAAATGGTATGGTTAGAATGTATAAAATAAACGTAGTTTGGTAATATATTTTGTTAATATGTTGAAGTGGTGTCAAAATTTTGGTAAATAGAACAAGACACCATGTAATCAGTTGGATTGAAAGACCGATCCTTGTGATTAATGTATGGAAAGTCCTCGTTGAGGCATTTTGATGGTATATGTTACATGGGTTTTGCAGAATGGTATCTAGTATACGAAAACATATTTTTTCGAATACGATATGGCTGTTATGAATTTATAGTTATGCCATTCGGACTAACTAATGCACCAGCCTTGTTCATGGACCTCAAAAATCGAGTGTTCCACGCGTACTTAAACAAATTGACTTATCCTTGATAGACGACATCCTCATCCATACGAAGAAGAACATAAAGAATATCGGAGGACTGCTTTTGCAGACATTTAGAGCCGAACAAATTTTGCCAAGTTTAGTAATGTGATTTTGACAAGGGTAATATTCCTCGGGCATTGTGTCTTGATGGGAATCAAAGTGCGTAAGAATGGAAGTCGTCGATGACCTAGAATGAGATCGGAATTTCTAAGGTTAATTAACTACTATCGGAGATTCATTGAGAATTGCAGAAGATATGAGGTGATAACACGACTACCCCAAAAGGAATCAAATTTACATGGATCGATAAAGTGAGGCCATGTATTAATGTGAAAAAGATAATAGCTTATGCATTACAATAACTTAGACCTCATGAATGGAATTACCCAACTCACGATTTGAAATAGCGGCGATAGTATACGTGCAAAATTTTGGAGACATTACCTATATGGAATAAGTTGTGAATTCTTCACGATTACAAAGTTTGAAATATTTCTTGACAAAGGAACTTAAATATGAGATAGAAAAGATGGCTCGAATCGATGTGATTATAATTGTGGTATAAATTATCACCTATGAAAGGCTAATGTAGTATCTAATGCCTAAGATGTAAAATTCAGTCTGAGTTATGTTATATCCTTACAGAAAAGGGGAAACTCATTGAAGAGTTTAAGAAAATGAATATAGAAATAGGTGAAGCTCATGATAATCCTTACACCGCCCACCGAGCGACACTAAGATGTGTAAGGAATTTCGAGAAAGTTTTGATAGGAAGGAATAAAATAAGATATAGCCGCGTTTGTTGAGCATTTGTCTTATTGCCAACAAGTTAAGGCATTGCATCAACAACCTATGAGAGATTCTGACCTTTGGAGATACCCAAATGGAAATGGGAGGATATATCGATAAATTTTGTTATGGGTTGCCAAAGTAAAAAAGAAGTAACACTATTATATGGGTAGTATTTAATCGACTTACCAAATGTACTTATTGTTTGCCTATTAAGATTACCTATGGATCTGATAAGTTAGCTCAGTCGTACATAAAGAAAATTGTATGTTTACATGGGGTACCAAAACCTATCAATTCAGATAGAGACTCCAAGTTTACCCCTAGATTTTGAACTAGCTCACAAAAAGGAGTTAGACACAAGATTGAACCTTAACATAGATGTCCACTCACAGACAGATGGACGATCAAAATGACAACATGAACGCTTAAGGATATGATGAGAACATTAATGTTAAATCGAGGTACAAGTGGGAACTTGTTTTACCACTTATCAAGTTCACCTACGACCATAGCTGTCAAGCAATGATCGATAGCCCCATATGAGGCATTATATGAAAAGAAATGTCAACAATCTCTTTGTTGTAATAAAGTAGGTGAGAGAAAGTATAAGGTCCTGACAACGTAAATGAAATGATTAAGATATCTGCCAAATTAGGCAAAGAATAAGAGAAACTCAGGACAGACAAAAGTCTTACGCTGATGTGCGTAGATCTGAGCTTCATTTTGAATGTGGAAATAAAGTTTCTTAAGATTTCGCCATCGAGGGAAATTATTAAGTTCAAGGTACAAAGAAAGATGAGATCACGTTTTATAGGACCTTACGAGATCCTAGAAATGATAGGCTAGTAGCCTATAGATTGGTACTTCCACCAAATTTGGGGAATGTCGTAATATTTTCACGTGTCACGCTTAAGAAAGTATGAATATGATCAAAACACGTGATCCATCATGATGACATTATTCTTAACCCAAATGTGAATTATGAGGAAGAATCTCGACTATTTTGATCGTAAGATTCAACGGTTAAGAAAACAGTTTATACCTTTAGTGAAAGTCGATGGAGAAACCATGAACAAAAGGAAACCACGTGGAAACCTAAGAATGTTATGATGCTAAGATACCCATACTTTACGAGGTATGCAAATTTCGGGACTAAATTTCTTTTAAGGGGGGTAGAATGTAATATCCCGAAGTTTTAAAGCTTAATTACGATAATAAAAATCATAAATTAGGGTTTCATCTCGATAATTAAAATAGTAATTTATCGAAGCTTGATTTCGACTATCTATGATACGAGGATTCATATGTGATATTCACTAATGATTAGTGAATTAAGGAATATAGTTTATACTATTCCTTCGAAAGTATTATTCTAACATCGATTAAATTTCGATAGTTAATCTTACGATATTTTCTAAGCAACGAAGCTTAGAATTAAATTTCCTTATTAATGAAATGAATGAATAAAGTGTTTATGACTTTATTATGAACTATTTAGAAATGATTCGACTGTCCATATTTTGAGATGATTCGAACGTCGACGTTTAGAGACAATTCGAAAACTTAGTCTAACGATTGAGGAATTATATTATTTAAATTCCTATGATTATTTTATGTAATAAGGGCATTATTTTTATTAAAATAATGCTAGAGGAATTAAGGAATAAATATTGGAAAATATATTCCTATTTTCAAATTCAATGTTCGAAAATCTCATTTTGTGACATAGAATAATTTTAATTATTTTCCTATGATTTAATTTATCATCTAGGATTTACAATATGTCACATAGCTATATATTAGCTATATGTTATAAGAAAATAAAAAGTGTAGAAAATTATATCTATAAGTACCGAAAATTTTACTTATAAATGTGAAATGGATTTAATTGCTATCTAGTTGATGATTTATTATAATAATTATGTTAATAAGATATTTTTAAGGATAATCCTAGGTGTTTTTAACATGTTGTGAAAGTGGATGAATTTATCCATTAATAGCCGAAAATGTTGAAAATTTGAGAAAGAAAAATGATGAAATTCAAAGCTTTTATTTGTGAGAGTGATGTCTTGATAATGACACATCAATTCTTGTATTTTAGCACATGGAATTAAAATATCATCTCCTATGTTAGATAAGGACCGAAAAATTCAAGAAAATAATGTGTTGAACAAGTGTACATGTTGAAAAGTCAAATTGTATAATATTTGTCTTTTCAAAGTGATATTTTTCCTAAAGTATTTTTGATAGACTAAACTTGAAAATGACTTATATGATTCATGAAGTATAGTATAAGACAAAAGGAATTTTTCTCTTCTAATTGCTATGATAGCCGATACATATAGATATGAATTAATGTGATGATTTTCTTAATTCTTTGATAATTTTGAGAATTAAATTTATATGTATTGTTTATAAGATAAGATGATGTATTGAGCATGAAAAAATATAATTTTGTCTACACTATACGAAGTGATCAAACATATACTTATGTGTACAAAAGATTGAAATTTCATTATTTCATGATAATGATTGATATTCTTTGAAATTTTCATATAATTAATTCTTATATGATATAATATGATGTGTAATGAGGTGTTATTAAAAACACAGTGGAGGTATTTATTCCTTGTAATAGCGAAATCTATGAAATGAAATGATAAAATTTTGCAACTTGTTGAAAGTGACATACATATGTAATAATTATTGTGATAAGGTACATCATTAATAAAGTTTTGATAGAATAAAATCTTGTCTTCTATCACCACTAAAGTGATCGAAAATAATGGGAGGCAATTGTGAAGTATGAGATTTTTTACTTTCAAACTTGATAATTGCTAAAAGGTGTTATTAAAGTATACTTGCATCTATTAAAACAAATAAATAAATAAAAATCACCTCCACATGAATTGAATGTACCGTGAACTATGAGAAAGTGGAAGGAAGATATTTTTTCAATAAAAGTTGATAGTGAAAGGATTTGAAATGAAAGGAAATGCATTAATTAATTAATAATAGTGATATATCACAAAAGAACACAATTTCTCACTCATTCTCTCATTAGAACCGAGAGCTTGAGGATAAAAAAGAAAGATGGTTTCTTCAATTTCTTTCTTAAATCCTAAGTAGAAAAGCGTTTGTCGTCGAAAATAAACCACCGATTAAAGGTTAGAAATCGTTCGAGCTTTACGACATGCTTAAATTTTTGAAATCCATCCATTAGATCTTATGTTATGCACTTATGTTATTTATGTTGAAAAATTCAAAAATAATGTTATAATGTTAGGATTTTTATTAAATATGTTTATATGATGATTGTGAGTATATATTATGAATTTAGTATAAAGTTGAGCTTGTATAAAATTTTTATTAATTGACCGAATACTTGGGATGAACATATGATGTTGGAAATGATTTTTAATTGTTGATTTGAGCATGGATTAATGATCTATGGTAATAATAAAGCTTATATGAATTTATTTAGAATTTTTTTAAAACATTGGTATATATACTCAAAATTACTGAAAATTATGAGATGATATATTATTGATGTATGATTCATATTTGAATGATATTATTAATGTTGTAGATTCATAATATAGTGTTGGATGAATTTATTGAAATTTTAAAAATTATATGTGTAATATTCCAAAGAAACGAATATACGATTACGGTATTCTGAACCCGTAATTAGGGTTTTACCGTATATTATCTTTTACGACATCGAACCTTGTGATTTCGATACGATATCGTTATAACGAATTCCTTTCATAATTCACTAAGGATTGTGAATTAAAGGATTGAAATATTACGAAATGATTCGTCGATATTTTTAACGTCAAAGCGTATCGAGCGTCAGCTTTTCATGAAATTTTCTGAGCAGTGCAGCTTGGAATTAATTTCCATCTTAATTCCTTTATTAAATGGAATATATTTATTTAGTAAGTATGAACTTACTGCGACCATTTTGAGATGAGTCGATTTGAGCGTTTGAGGCGTTTTGAGCGTTAACGTCTGAGACGTTTTGAAAAATGAGTTTAATGCTCGGGAAATTATAATAATTAATTTCCTATTATTATTTTATATAATTACAGTATTAATGATTAATAAAATCAATATTTGAGTTATTAAACTCGATAATTTCGAAATTAAATTTCGAAAACCCTAATCTTATAAATAAGGGTTTTATCACATGAAATGATACCATTAAATTATCCTATGGTATCTAAACTATATAATATGATATATATGAATAATATTAAGCATTAAATCAGAGTTTCAGCCATAAAAATCGAAGGATTCAGTTTTTATAAAATTGAAACCCAAACTTTCGAAATTAGGGTTTTTAATTCATGAAATGTGTAATAATTTTATCCTATGCTATTATTTAATATCTAAATCATATATTATGATATATATGTGTATATTTGGGACGAAAATTACATGAGTATCAATAATAGGTGTAATTTATATTTTTAATCCTATTTTTCCAATTTTGGATCGGTAATTTCGAAATTAAGCTATGTGATGATTTAATTATTTTTATGGCATGTATTATATATCTATGAACTATACTATGATTAATACATGTATTATGTACAAAATTGAAATAAAATCAGCCCCCTAAACCTCTCCTATGCGACGCCATCATCACCCAACAAGGCATGGGAGCCTTTTTAATTTGGACCAATGCATGGCTTAGCTTTTGCTCTAGCCTAATAATCATCTCTCACTCCCCAATGTGCTGCAGATTTTATCCCATTTTTGGGCTAAAAATCGAGAGAGAGAGAAGGGATATGATGGGGAGAGACTCTTCCTCTTCACCCCTTTGTTGATATATCTCTTCCCCCTCCATTTCAAACACTTTTGGAACCTCATTTCACTCTCCATTTCTCTCCAACTTCAGCTGAAAACCGAGAGCCAAACCTCCCCCATTTTCAGATTTTTCTTCCCTTTCTCCTTCTCCCATTCGAAATCCATCACACCCCTAGCACTAATCTTGGACTCATAGCTATTTCAAAGGTAAATGAGACTGACTTGATTCTCATCCTTCCTTATTCAAGAAAAATCGAATTATTATATATGTTTATATGTGTTCGAATCTTGTATATATATGTATATATGTGTTTAAATGTTCTTGAGCATGAGCTATTGTTTATATACATGTTCTTGAGGATTTTATTTACAAAAATACATGTGAATATGCTTAGATGAACATAGGTTATGGTATATGAAATGCATGAATGTATCTTGCATATATATGATTTTCGAACCATAATGCATGTTTATATAGTTTTGAAAATGCTATAAAATGGCTAGTGATAACCGAACACTTGTGAAGATGTTTTAAGGATTGATTATTGTTCTACATCATGTTTAGAGTGCATATGTATCATTTAGAAATTTTTGAACACCCTAGGCTATTTTTTTTAAAATGACCGAGACATGTATGACTTGATACCTTGGTGTATAATTTTTATTTCAAGCATGCAATGACATATTAGTGCTTTAGAACCTTGATTATATGTTCTATGATTTAATTAGAATTTTTGAAAATCAATTGCTATTTAATTAAAAAGGGCCGAGAGCTTTATAAATATATAGGTTGGTGTATGATTTTATTTTAGAACATGCAATGGTGTATTAATGCTTTAGTATATTGTTTATGTATTGTGTAAAATTATTAGAATTTTTAGAAATCAAATGCTATTTTAAATCAAATAAGCCGTGAGCTTATTGCTCTTGAAGGTGATGATTTAATTAGTTTTGATAAATATTATGATGTTATATTACTATACTATAGTGTATAAACATAGTATATAATTGTTGGAATTTTTGAAAACCAAATACTAAATAAATCGAAAAAGCCGAGAGCATCACAAGCTCATATGGTGACGATTTAAATTAGTTTGGTTGATGTTATGATGTTACAATGTTATAATATAATGTTTAATGATGTTGGAATTTATTTGGAATTTTTAGAAATTGTTTGCTATTTATTTGGTAATTATCTTATAATTACCGTGAAATATTGTTATATATTGAAATAAATAGTTATGATGAACTATGGGTTATGTAAATATTATATACTGATGTTGGGATATTATAATAGGTATATATCAATTTTGGGAATTTTTGGATGATTATTCCCTATTTATTGGAATTACCGTAAATATATATATATGTATATATAAATAAATAACAAGCGATTACTATATGAATTTGATAAATTCATATTCTGGACCATAGTGTATAATAATGCACTATATTAATTTAGAAAATTTTTCAAGGGTCATTTGCTATTTTTAAGACAATTATCGAAAATTTCGATAATTAATAAGGATTTTAAATCCTTTTAAAGCATTTATTAATGAAATTTTGCTAAAATAATATTCTGGACAGTTTTAAATGTCACAAAATTTTATAAACATAGATTGCTATGTTTGAGACGAACGTTCATTTTGTAACGTTTTAAAAATCAAAATACGCTTTTTAATTATAAAAAGAGTTGTTAAAAATGCGAAAATATTTATAAGTCCTTGATTTACAAGATAAATCGAGAAATAGGACTTTACGTTTTCAAATCGATCAAATTCGATTTATAAAGCAAAATAGTAAGAAATTACTATTTAAAAGTCAAAATCATTGACTTTGTTGACCAGTGTTGACTTCGTTGACTTTTCAAGTCAAACGTACGATTATACGTTTATAAATACGTCAGTACGCGTAAGATATACTAATTGAGTATGATACCTCATTAGTAAGAAAAGATTTCACAAATGAAATCCATATATCGAGAAACGCGTGCAATACGTTGAGCGATATCGGCGAAGCGAGAACAATTGATGTTATAACGACAGGCGTATTGAATTCACTAAGGGATTCGGTCTCACATCGATATGAAATATCAAAGTTACCTTAGCTTTGAAAGTCTCGATAGACTTGAGCGACGCACTAAAGCCTCGCCAGTAAAGGTGACGCAAACGCAATGACGGGATTTTGACGAACGATCGAACTGGGACTTTTACAACGAACCGTAGTCGGTGGGCTCCTTTTCTTACCTCACTAATGTGGGCTTCCTATCTTTTAAGCGTGGGCTTCCTATCTTTAAACGTGGGCTTTTTCACCCCACTAAAACGTGACCTTCTTGTTATTTCAAATGAGTTTATTTACAAAGACTTATCCTACTGTTGTTTAACAAATGTTTCTTGCATTACCGCCAAAATATTTCGTTTGTGTATGGATCTATCTGTTATGCCGGGTAGGGTGTGAGATAGTTGGAACTATTATATCATTTGTTGTGGTAGCGCCCAACCTTTTAATGTCGGGTCCGTCCGGATGATAAATGTCCGCTAGGATTGGCGTGAAGGTTGGAACTATCTGTTGTGTTAACATATGCTTGCAGAGAGTATTTGTGTCTTTGACGGGATTACGGCGGTCACGGCGTCGTAGATGGGAGGCCTCCTCTCGACGTTTATTTATTTATTTATTATGTATTGTGACTATGAGATACGGACCATACACACCAAGAAAATGCCGGCGGTATATGTTCTGACGAAAAATGATTTGGTAAGACAAGGCATTTTAACTAAAACCCTGTGACTTACTCGATATTGGCAACGTAATCAAATATTATCAAATGTTTTCGCATAAGTCCACCGAGTGCAATTTCTTGTACTTAGCCTGCATGTTTGTTTTAAATGTGCGGGTTGAGCTCGATAGTGATGATGGGGATGTGTTGAGGAGTCCAATGTCCTTGACCGATTTACTTGAATTTTGGGTTATACCTTGAATACATATCGTCATATATGTATTCACACACTTTCATTGCTATACTCGAACTCCTTTATTTATGCTTTATGTTATGAACTATCGAGGTCCATCGGATCGAGCCAAGTTTTGGGGTCCGATGGCTAAAAATTTTTTTTTTTTTTTTTCAAAACATTATAACATCACTTCACATTCTACTCAAGCATGTTAATTTACTCCTATGCATCTTTATTTTACCCTATAATCCCCTAAAATACTACTCCTAGTATTAGTCGCCTCCAGGTCCGGTTGGTCCGGAATGGGGTCGTGATGAGTGGTATCGAGGCGCTTTTGCTCTTTGTAAACCCAAGACCTTTTATTCTAAGTCAGATCGAGTCCTTTGGACTTCAGAAACCCTCGACTCCTCTCAACACTCCATCACATCGAGCTCAACCGGAAAAAGGTGGCGCATTTCTTTCTCAAACTCATGAAATGGAAAACTTCGCATGATGAGCGAGTTAGAGGAACTTTGAGAAATATTATTATTACGAAAATTTTTGAAGTTGAGGAAGAAAAGTTTTCCAAAATTTATTGAATTGAGCCAATACAATTGCTCAAGTATTGAGGTGGAAGTGTATGGTAGTATCAAGTTGAATGATCAACGTGAAACGAACGAATTCATTTTTTAATATGTATATGGGTTGATCATGACTGTCTTTTGAAATCATACTTCCAAATTTGCAAATAAAACCTTACTTTCCGACTTTCAAAATTTTATTTATGATGAATGATGTGTTGTCATGAGACGAACTTAGACTCTAAGGAGCATGCTCACGTATCGTGAAAGAACATAGAAGTACGAACTTCTTTTCCTTATGCGAACAAAAGAACGATAGGAAGAATGAAAGTGATGATACCCTTGAGCACGGACGACGAAAGACGAGCGAGAAGGACGAACGAGGACGACCCCAACCTTTAAGCTGAATGACGTCGGCACTCCATCATCACTTCGACACGAGTGACCAGCAACACGAATCACGACATGGACGTCACTTACGGCTTCAGGATGTTCAGCCTCGACTTAAGAACCCGAAGATGATAGACGTATTACGTCGACGTACGTCTCGATTGACATTTTTGCACGATCGCGCAAATTTCCTGCACTGCGCAGTAGATTTGTTTTAGCTAGATCTCCCTCGTTAGGACTCCGATTTACGCATGGTTTTCACCTACGTACTCCTAACGCATTGATCTTCATTTGTTATGAAGAGCAGAATCCCTAATTCTGTCTCCAGAATACGATAGAGTCTGTTGAACTCTAGCTTAAGTGTTTGATATAAGACAAGGATCTCGTAGCGTATATTGAGATATCATTAGCTATATGTATATGTTTGGGTAAGGCGAGAAGGTAAGTTGTGGTATTTATTGTACATTATGATGTAGCCTACCTTATAGAATTGTTAGTTCTAGCCTAGTTGCTTCTCGTTATGCTATCCTTGCTGTTTTGAGATAACGATAGTTGGCTTACGTTAGTTTTCTTTTTTTTACCGTGATGGAGGAGATCGTTATATCGCTAGGAGAAGGGTAGGACCTCATGCCCCACCCGAGGAGCTGATGCGCACCTATAGGGAATGTTGGATGTCTTGGGGAAGACCTGGGTGAGTTTGGCGTACTACCTTCGGTTGTGGAGGAACGCATTGAGCCTATGGCGCAACCGACCACGATGGCATCAAGAGACTCCTAGCTATACTCCCTTGTACAGGATGGTTATGCCCGAGAGGTATCGGGAGACTACATCTATCGCATTCCCGAGGTTATGATTTGATTGAGGATACGCCTGGGTTCGTGAGTCACCGACTTACGTGTACTGATATCTATGGAGCCGCACCGATGGGACCCTATCTCCTCCACGGGAGTACACTTGGCGTGACGAGTCGCCAGAGTGGCTGTACCTTGAGGTTAGAGGCAGGTTGACCCGGTGATACCCCTGCATAGGGTGGACGAGGCGGGATGTACGAGGTGGATAGGCGGACGCCTAGAGCCTGGGAGAGCCCGTGTTGCCACCCAGTTTTGGACACCCAAGACGTCCGCCACTACCGCCTACCACTGCATCCGATCCATCCCCACCCGAAGACGAAGAGCCCTTCCACGGACAAGCGGATGAGAGTATTAGATACCTTCCACGGATATGACCCGACCCGAGTATGCTACGGTCCGATCCGCCACAACTACGACTTATACGGCGCGGATAACCCGGACCCTGCGCGACATACCGATGATGGAAGCCGGTGATGCGGGACCATCCATGCGACCTCGTGAGGACGGTTCGGATGAGGAAGACGACTCAAGAGGAGGAAGACCACGAGGAAGACGCGGAGGAGGAAGGAAACTCGTGAAGACCTTAGGCGATGTTTTAATTAGAATCATTTGTTATGACTAGCATGTGTGCTAGCTCTTTCCTTTTATTTCAATACCATGGTTCTAGGACTCGGATTTTCTTTTGGCGTGTGGGCCCGAAACCTTGTTATTTCTATTTTCTATGATTCTCGATGTTAGACATCTTGTTTTGACAAACCTGGTTATCTATCCACATATATTTTGACCCAGTGGGGCCTTTTTGGTGACAATTGTCATATTATGGATGAGTTGTTTTACTTTTATATCGCTTTAAGAAGAAGCTATGAAAACCTTATTTTGTTAAGTTGTAGCGTTTAGTGATTAACGATGGTATGTTTCATATAGCGAATGCCTCAGAGAAGAAACCCGGAAAGAGAACCCGGAGGTCGAGGAACGCTGGGAAGGGTAGAATCCCGAACAAGAACCGAAGATAATCCCCAACCACCGCCCACCTCAACCCGATCGCAGGATCGAAGAACTATTCTTGAGGCAAAACCTCCTGTTTTTAACGGAAGGGAGCCGGAAGAAGCCGAACAATGGGTTAGGGCCATTGAGCGGATTTTCACTTTCTTAAGGTGCGCACGACACAGAAAGGATGTCGTGTGTTACTTTCCACCTTATCGGACGGTGACTTACGGTGGGAGGCCGGAAGAAGACTTTTTACAACCGAACAGCTAGAAGAATTCTCGTGGGAGGATTTCAGAGAGAGTCTGATTGAAAAGTATATCCCCAAAAGCTATAGGGAAAAAGAGGTAGGAGTTTTTCCGCTAAAACAAGAAAATTATCCGAATCGACTATGATCGCACTTTCTACGAGATGTCGAGATATGCGCGAGATCTGGTGGACACCAACTTGAAAATGTCGGAAAAGTTCGGTCGAGGTGAGAATGGAACGCATGTCTCTTGCCACCACGGAGACCTATCTTACATCGAAGCTCGCACGAGCTTTGGATATCGAGCGACCATGACCGAGAATAAGATGGTGTAAATCACGCACACACGGTAATTTGGACAAGGAAAAGGGGCTGGGACCCCAACCGGAATAACAACCATGAAACTATGGAGAAGCAAGTCACTGGCGCCCGTGGCGAAACACTGTGCAACAAGGATGTAGGCGGAAGAGAGAGCAGCTTATGCTCCACCAGCAAGGGGACCACAGGAACAGTCAAGGGCACCTCAATGCCCTAGATGCCATAGAGCACACAAGGGTGTGTGCACGGCAAACGTGGTAAGCTGTTACAAGTGCGGGGCAAACGGGCATTCACGACAATTGCGCCCAATGTCACGTTCGGATATTAGGCCGAACCAACCGGGCAATGCTCAGCCACTAAGGGCTATACAGCTTCAACCCCAGCCGCCGCAGCAATTCCAACCCCAACCCCCGCAACTCCAATGGCAACAACCCCAGCCTCAACAACAACTCCAACAGCCACCACAATGGCAAAGAACCGGCAAAGAAATTCGCAACGCGAGTGGCGCCATCGCCCAACAACAACAGAGGCGGCAACCACCACGCCAACGCCAAGCGGCGAGAATAACAGCGGCGGCGGCCGCCAAATCAACAAGGACCGGCGCCCGTCGGCCTCGGCCGGCTCGGGCGAGCCTACGCCTGCATGGGAGGCGAAGCAGAACAAAACCAGGAAACTTGGCGGTATGGGAGTTCTCTCAACCCACCATTATAGTATTGTTCGACACGGGTGCTTCAGATTCTTTTATTGCAAAATCATGCGTAGAAATCTGAGCCTTAGGTCCGAAAAATCAAGCAGTGATATGAGAATCTCATCGCCTATAGGAGGGATTATGACCGTTACCCACTTTTGCTCGAACCTAGAGTTGACATTAGGATCACTTAAGGTTCTGGCTAACAATCTAAACATAATACCCATGGATGATGTAGACATAATCCTCGGAATGGACTGGTTAGCTAAGAATCACTCCACGATTCTCTGTAAGGAAAGGAAAATTTCGTTTCACTTTCCTGGACAAGAAGCTACGCATTTTCACGGGATCAGCATGGGAAGGAGAATCCGATAGTATCGACACTACAAGCTAGGAGGATGATGAACCAGAAGGGATGCCATGCATTCCTTGTTTATTTAAACGATGAGGATAAACCCGAAGCGCGGGTAGAAGACATTGAAGTTGTCCGAGAATTTCCGGATGTATTTCCGAAAATCGCCAGACTACCTCCCGATGACAACCGAGTTTACCATCGACTTGGAGCTAGGATCAGCTCCAAAGGTCGCGCGCCTATAGGATGGCCCCAAAGGAGCTAGAAGAGCTGAAAATCCAAATCCAAGAGCTTTTGGATCCGGGATTCATTAGCCGAGTGTTTCACCTTGGGAGCGCTGCTTTGTTTGTTAAGAAGAAGGATGGTTCTTTGAGGATGTGCATCGATTATAGAGAACTAAATAAGATGACACTAAAGAACAAATACCCTTTACCCATAATTGATGACTGTTTGATCAATTGCGAGGCGGTGTATTCTCGAAAATTGATCTTAAGTCGATACCACCAACCCAAAATACGGCTCAAGATGTATCAAGACGCATTCGAACCGGATATGGCCACTATGAATTCATAGTTATGCCATTCGGATTAACCAATGCACCAGCCGTGTTCATGGACCTCATGAGCAGTATTTCATCCATTTTGGATAAATTTGTTTTGGTCTTCATAGATGACATCCTTATCTATTCAAAGAATGGAGAGGATCATAAGGAACATCTGAACGGTTTGCAAACCTTGAGAAATGAAAGACTCTTTGCTAAGTTTAGCAAGTGTGAGTTTTGGTGAAGGAAGTTATGTTCCTTGGACACATTGTGTCTGTGAAGGTATAAAAGTAGATCCGACCAAAGTAGAGGCCGTGCAGAATGGAAATCACCTAGAACACAAAGACGAAATTAGAAGTTTCCTAGGATTAGCTGGTTACTATAGGAGATTCATCAAGGATTCTCCAAGATTGCAAGGCCAATAACCCGGCTACTCGGAAGGAATCAAGTTCAATTGACTGATGAGTGCGAGACGAAGTTTTCAAATACTCAAGGAAAAATTGACCGATGCAGTTCTAGCGGTCGAGCGGACAAGGGTATGTGGTCTATACCGACGCATCTAAGACCGGGTGGGTTGTGTTTTGATGCAAGAAGGAAAAGTGATAGCCACGCATCTCGACAACTCGGACCCCACGAGTGAACTACCCAACCCACGATTTGGAATTAGCGGTGTAGTTCACGCCCTAAAATTTGGAGACACCATCTCTATGGTGTGAGATGTGAGATCTTCACGGATCATAAAAGTTTGAAGTATTTCTTGAACAAAGAGATCCGAACATGAGACAAAGAAGATGGCTAGAATTAGTAAAAGATTACTGTCGTGGTATTAACTATCACAGGCAAGGCGAATGTAGTAGCCGACGCTGAGTCGTAAAGAGCCGTACCAAGTTAGGATGTCTCTTTGTACAAGAGGAAAAACTGGTTGAAGAGTTTGGCGGGATGAAGATTGAACTAGTTGAACCACCGGGACAATCGTGAGTCAGATCGCTACACTCACACTGACATCGATCTAAGGAAAAGAATTGTCGAGACAAAGGATTGAGGAAAAGTTGGAAAGATCCGAGAAAGACTAAGGTCCAAGGATTCAAGAATTTCAAGAGGCGCCGATAACGCCTTATTGTTTGAAGGTAGGATATGCGTTCTCGACGACGCCGAGCTTGAGCTAAATCATGAGTGAGGCTCACGATACGCCCTACACCGCCCACCCAGCAAGATTAAGATGTACCGGGACCTGAAGGAAAAATTTTGGTGGGAAGGCATGAAACGAGACATAGCTTCTTTCGTAGAACGCTGTCTTGTTTGTCAACAAGTGAAGGCACTACACCAACGTCCCTATGGGAAGTTACAACTGTTGGAAATCCCCGAATGGAAGTGGGACGATATAACGATGGATTTCGTTACAAGCTTACCCAAATCGAGAAGAGGAAACACAGCCATATGGGTAATTGTGGATAGACTTACCAAAAGTGCTCACTTTCTACCTATTCAAAGCACTTATGGATCGATAAGTCGCCCGGTAGACGTTAAGGAAATTGTACGACTACATGGAGTGCCAAAATCTATTACCTCGATCGAGACTCCAAGTTCACATCCAGATTTTGGATTAGCTTGCAAAGAGAGGCTGGTATGCAGATTAAACTTCAATCTGACATTCCACCCACAAACCGATGGACGATCGGAGAGAATGATCCAAACCCAGAAGATATGCTTAGAAGCGTAATTTTGGATCAAGGTGCAAAATGGGAAGATATTTTACCTCGATTGAATTTGCTTACAACAATGATTATCAAGGGACGATCGGCATGGCCCCACACGAGGCCTTGATGGCAAAAGTGTAGATCACCACTTTATTGGGATGAAGTCGGTGAGAGAAAAGTCATAGGCACGATCGCGTGAGTGAAATGATCGAAATCGTTTGACAAATTAGGATGAGGATAAAGAGGCTCGTGATGACAGCAAATCTTTACCGATACGCGTAGATCCGAGCTACTGATTTGAGGATGGAGACAAAGTATTTCTTAAGGTCTCTCCATCAAAAGGATTGTCGAGTTTGCCCGAAGGAAAGCTCGGACCCGCTTCATAGGACCTTATGAGATCCTAGAAAGGATAGGTCCGAAGAGCTTATAGGTTGGCTCTTCGCCAAACCAGGGAATGTCCATAATGTTTTCACGTCTCACAATTACGAAAATACGCTCACGACCCAAAGCACGTGATTCACCAAGACGACGTGATCCTCGAGCGGACATGAGCTATAAGGAAGAACCCGCAGCCATACTTGACCACAAAGTTCAAAGAACTACTGAGCAAGTCGATTCCGTTAGTTAAAGTCTTGTGGAGACACCACGAGACGAGAAGAAGCCACGTGGGAGCTTGAAGAAGCAATGAGGAAAAATACCCGACTTATTTTTCTAAAGGTATATAAATTTCGGGACGAAATTTTTCGAAGGGGTGGAATGTAATATTCAAAGAAAGCGAATATACGATTACAGGTTCAACCCGTAATTAGGGTTATGCCGTATATTATCTTTTACGACATCGAACCTTGTGATTTCGATACGATATCGTTATAACGATTCCTTTTCATAATTCACTAAGGATTGTGAATTAAAGGATTGAAATATTACGAAATGATTCGTCAATATTTTTAACGTCAAACGCGTATCGAACGTCAGCTTTTCATGAAATTTTCTGAGCAGTGCAGCTTGGAATTAATTTCCATCTTAATTCCTTTATTAAATGGAATATATTTATTTAGTAAGTATGAACTTACTGCGACCATTTTGAGATGAGTCGATTTCGAACGTTTTGAGACGTTTTGAACGTTAACGTCTAGAGACGTTTTGAAAAATGAGTTTAATGCTCGGGAAATTATAATAATTAATTTCCTATTATTATTTTATATAATTACAGTATTAATGATTAATAAAATCAATATTTGAGTTATTAAACTCGATAATTTGAAATTAAATTTCGAAAACCCTAATCTTATAAATAAGTGGTTTTATCACATGAAATGATACCATTAAATTATCCTATGGTATCTAAACTATATAATATGATATATATGAATAATATTAAGCATTAAATCAGAGTTTCAGCCATAAAAATCGAAGGATTCAGTTTTTATAAAATTGAAACCCAAACTTTCAAAATTAGGGTTTTTAATTCATGAAATGTGTAATAATTTTATCCTATGCTATTATTTAATATCTAAATCATATATTATGATATATATGTGTATATTTGGGATGAAAATTACATGAGTATCAATAATAGGTGTAATTTATATTTTTAATCCTATTTTTCCAATTTTTGGATCGGTAATTTCGAAATTAAGCTATGTGATGATTTAATTATTTTTATGGCATGTATTATATATCTATGAACTATACTATGATTAATACATGTATTATGTACAAAATTGAAATAAAATCAGCCCCCTAAACCTCTCCTATGCGACGCCATCATCACCCAACAAGGCATGGGAGCCTTTTTAATTTGGACCAATGCATGGCTTAGCTTTTGCTCTAGCCTAATAATCATCTCTCACTCCCCAATGTGCTGCAGATTTTATCCCATTTTGGGCTAAAAATCGAGAGAGAGAAGGGATATGATGGGAGAGACTCTTCCTCTTCACCCTTTGTTGATATATCTCTTCCCCCTCCATTTCAAACACTTTTGGAACCTCATTTCACTCTCCATTTCTCTCCAACTTCAGCTGAAAACCGAGAGCCAAACCTCCCCCATTTTCAGATTTTTCTTCCCTTTCTCCTTCTCCCATTCGAAATCCATCACACCCCTAGCACTAATCTTGGACTCCATAGCTATTTCAAAGGTAAATGAGACCCCAAGCTTCGATTCTCATCCTTCCTTATTCAAGAAAAATCGAAAACTGTTATATATGTTTATATGTGTTCGAATCTTGTATATATATGTATATATGTGTTTAAATGTTCTTGAGCATGAGCTATTGTTTATATACATGTTCTTGAGGATTTTATTTACAAAAATACATGTGAATATGCTTAGATGAACATAGGTTATGGTATATGAAATGCATGAATGTATCTTGCATATATATGATTTTCGAACCATAATGCATGTTTATATAGTTTTCGAAAATGCTATAAAATGGCTAGTGATAACCGAACACTTGTGAAGATGTTTTAAGGATTGATTATTGTTCTACATCATGTTTAGAGTGCATATGTATCATTTAGAAATTTTTGAACACCCTAGGCTATTTTTTTAAAATGACCTAGACATGTATGACTTGATACCTTGGTGTATAATTTTATTTCAAGCATGCGATGACATATTAGTGCTTTAGAACCTTGATTATATGTTCTATGATTTAATTAGAATTTTTGAAAATCAATTGCTATTTAATTAAAAAGGGCCGAGAGCTTTATAAATATATAGGTTGGTGTATGATTTTATTTTAGAACATGCTGATGGTGTATTAATGCTTTAGTATATTGTTTATGTATTGTGTAAAATTATTAGAATTTTTAGAAATCAAATGCTATTTTAAATCAAATAAGCCGTGAGCTTATTGCTCTTGAAGGTGATGATTTAATTAGTTTTGATAAATATTATGATGTTATATTACTATACTATAGTGTATAAACATAGTATATAATTGTTGGAATTTTTGAAAACCAAATACTAAATAAATCGAAAAAGCCGAGAGCATCACAAGCTCATATGGTGACGATTTAAATTAGTTTGGTTGATGTTATGATGTTACAATGTTATAATATAATGTTTAATGATGTTGGAATTTATTTGGAATTTTTAGAAATTGTTTGCTATTTATTTGGTAATTATCTTATAATTACCGTGAAATATTGTTATATATTGAAATAAATAGTTATGATGAACTATGGGTTATGTAAATATTATATACTGATGTTGGGATATTATAATAGGTATATATCAATTTTGGGAATTTTTGGATGATTATTCCCTATTTATTGGAATTACCGTAAATATATATATATATGTATATATAAATAAATAGCAAACAGTACTATATGAATTTGATAAATTCATATTCTGGACCATAGTGTATAATAATGCACTATATTAATTTAGAAAATTTTTCAAGGGTCATTTGCTATTTTTAAGACAATTATCGAAAATTTCGATAATTAATAAGGATTTTAAATCCTTTTTAAAGCTATTTATTAATGAAATTTTGCTAAATTAATATTCTGGACAGTTTTTAAATTTTACAAAATTTCATAAACATAGATTGCTATGTTTGAGACGAACGTTCATTTTGTAACGTTTTAAAAACCAAAATACGCTTTTAATTATAAAAAGGGTTTTTAAAATGCGAAAATATTTATAAGTCCTTGATTTACAAGATAAATCGAGAAATAGGACTTTACGTTTTCAAATCGATCAAATTCGATTTATAAAGCAAAATAGTAAGAAATTACTATTTAAAAGTCAAACTCATTGACTTTGTTGACCAGTGTTGACTTCGTTGACTTTTCAAGTCAACCGTACGATTATACGTTTATAAATACGTCAGTACGCGTAAGATATACTAATTGAGTATGATACCTCATTAGTAAGAAAAGATTTCACAAATGAAATCCATATATCGAAAGCGTGCAATCGTTGAGCGTATCTCGAGCGAGAACAATTGACGTTATCGTATGAGAGACGTATGAATTCACTAAGGGATTCGGTCTCACATCGATATGAAATATCAAAGTTACCTTAGCTTTGAAAGTCTCGATAGACTTGAGCGACGTACTAAAGCCTCGCCAGTAAAGGTGCGGACGCAAACGCAATGACGGATTTTGGACGACGATCGAACTCAGGACTTTACAACGAACCGTAGTCGGTGGGCTCTTTTCTTACCTCACTAATGTGGGCTTCCTATCTTTTAAGCGTGGGCTTCCTATCTTTTAAGCGTGGGCTTTTCTTACCCCACTAAAACGTGACTCATCGTTATTTCAAATGAGTTTATTACAAAGACTTATCCTACAATTGCTTAACAAATGTTTCTTGCATTACACCGCCAAAATATTTCGTTTTGTGTATGGATCCTATCTGTTATGCCGGGTAGAAATTGTGGAGATAGTTGGAACTATTATATCATTTGTTGTGGTGCTACCAACCTTTTAATGTCGGGTCTGTCTTGGGATGATAAATGCACAGCTAGGATTGGCGTGAAGGTTGAAACTATCTGTTGTGTTAACATATGCTTGCGCAGAGTGAGTGTGTCTTGACGGATTCTGGCCGGTCACGGCGTCGTAGACGGGAGGCCTCCTCTCGACGCTTATTTATTTATTTATTTATTATTATGTATTGTGACTATGAGATACGGACCATACACAAGAAAATGCTGGCCGTGCTATGTTGACTAAAATGATTTGGTAAGCACAAGGCATTTTAACTAAAACCCTGTGACTTACTCGATATTGGGCGTAATCCAAATATTATCAAATGTTTTCGGCATAAGTCCACCGAGTGCAATTTCTTGTACTTAGCCCCGCATGTTTGTTTTAAATGTGCAGGTTGAGCTCGATAGTGATGATGGGGGATGTGTTGAGAGTCCGGTGTCCTCGACCGATTTACTTGAATTTTGGGTTATACCTTGAATACATCGTCATATATGTATTCACACACTTTCATTGCTATACTACGAACTCCTTTATTTATGCTTTATGTTATGAACTATCGAGGTCCATCGGATCAGGCCAAGTTTTGGGGTCCGATGGCCTAAAAATTTTTTTTTTTTTTTTTCAAAAACATTATAACATCACTTCACATTCTACTCAAGCATGTTAATTTACTCCTATGCATCTTTATTTTACCCGTATAATCCCCTAAAATACTACTCCTAGTATTAGTCGCCCTCCAGTCCGGGTTGGTCCGGAATGGGGTCGTGACAATATGATTCCTAAGTCAAAATTTCGAAACATATGGTTCTAACGTATACCGAAGTATGAATGGTGTTTGATGAAAATTATGTCATAATGATGATATATGATGATGATTATGTGTTGTGTGATTTAATTGGAATTTTGAAAAATGTTTGATATATTTATTAAAAGGACCGAAAGTTATAGTGTATAATAAGGTGATGTACAATTTTCTATGATCAATATTATTACATATTATTGATCTATGTTGATATAGTATGTTATGTGAATTTATGAGAATTTTGGAAAAATTTTGATATATGTATACTAAGGACCGAAACCTTATGTATAAGGTTTGAAAGTTTTAAAATTATTTTATGATGTATAATCACATGTTATGTTTCAAAATATGTTTTAGACATACTATGAATTTATGTGATTTTTAAAATAAGGTATACTATGTTTATGTCGAAACGTTACGTTAGGTAACGTATGTTGTGAATAATGGTATGTATTGTACAAGTTAGGTCATACTTAAGAACAAATTCAAGTATGATTGTTGATTAACGTGAAAAATTGAAACGTATGATAATATGATTGAAAATCGATTTATATGTATTGATAGACATATATGTTTATAAATTCGAAATATATGTTAATGAAAGTCAAAATTGTTGACTAAGGTCTAAACGTATGAAATACGTTAGTACGTGAACAATGTTATGTTGTGCGTCTATTAGAAATATGATATACGTTGAATAAATATACTAATACGTGTAAGGCGATTAGAAATTTAAGAATATCTCTTTTATAAGAGACGATTTCATAATTGAAATCATTTTATCGAAAAATGGTAGTATAAGTTCGACGTTTGACCTAAATGATTAATGTGAGGTCATAAATCATACTTCGTCTTTATCAAAGTACGAAAAGTAATAAGTTAAGATGTTCGATGAAAAGACGTACTAAGTTAGTTAAAGATCTAAGTATTATTTTGGAAGGTTATCGAAGCTTATTAGACTTTGGCGTTCTCAAAACGTGACCGACGTACTAAATTAACTTCTTACATAAAGGTGGGACGCGACGTGATTGTTGACGTTAAGGAAAGTCTGTGTAGAGAGCTTACGTACCAGGTGGGCTTTACTTTCTCAACAAAGATAAAATGTTTATGAAATGTTTTATTTGATGCTTTCTTACAAGAAATGATGATGAAATGTTTTATTTAATTACCTTCCCAAATGTTTATGTTTTATGTATGTATCATATCCATGAATGTTGATGAATGTTGTTGGTTCACTACCAACTTATGAATGAAAATCGAATCGGATCCTATGGGAGGGTAAATTCAGCTAGGGTTAACGTGTACACTTAATGGCGATTTGGGGCCGTGGGACAATGCGCGTCGGTCGCGTGACGTAGAAGGAGACATATTTCTACGGCGTGAATGAAAATGTTATATGAGAAGGAAGGGATATGGATCTGTAATATCCCGAAGAATTAAATGCATAATTACGATAATTAAAATTCGTAAATTAGGGTTTCGCCGAAATAATAAAATTAGTAATATATCGAATAATGATTTCGATTAATTACGAAGTAATGAATTCCTATTTTATATTCACTAAGGATTGTGAATTAAGGAATAGAATTTTATAACGTGTTTCGGCAGTAGTATTTTAACGTCGATTGAGTATCGATAGTTAAAATTTTGTAAAATTTTCTAAGTGACGAAGCTTAGAATTAAATTCCATTATTAATGGAATGATTTAATAAAGTGATTACAACTTTATTACGACCTTTTCAAGATAGGTCGATAATGAACGTTTTGAGACGTTTTAAACGTCAACGTTTAGAGATGAATTGAAAAATGAGTTTAATGATCAAGGAATTATAATATTTAAATTCCTATAATTATTATATGTAATTAGAGTATTATTTAGCATTAAGATAATGATAGAATATTAAGGATTAATTATTTGGCAAGTTTAGAATTTTGAAAACCCTAATTGAAAATTAGGTTTTCTCGCATAAAATGATATCAATAATTTTTCCTATGATATAATTTATCATCTAAGACATATATAATATATATATATATATATATATATATATATATATATATATATATATATATATATATATATATAATTAGTATCAAAATCAAAATTTGGCACTTGTGAAATGAAAGTGCCGTGAACTATTTGTGTGCAACAAAGTTACGCATGAATTTATTGTTGCGTTGCCATGTTATAAGTTTTAATCATTCAAAATGGGTTATAATTTGCACAATGATCAAGTAAAATAAGAAATGATTAATTGATGTGTGTGGCTTGCAAGAGACGTGTAATATGAATTGAATTAGAGGTAGGAAGCTTTGACACTACTCTTTGCATTAACTTTGATTCGCATTTGGTAATGTACAAGCTTTATATACATAAGATGAGATTAATTAAATCACTCCTCCTTGTTAAAGTCATGAGAGCCGACGGCTCTTAGTCTCCAAAGTGGAGAGTCAAATTGTTTCTTTCAAAATGTAAGAATATAGTAAGTATAGGTGATGTAATACTTGTGAGTCATCACCAAGTCTTGTGTGTAGAGTGGGAGCCGACGGCTCTTGGGTCCAAAGCAAGGGATTAAATTTTGTTTTAATCAAAAACTTTATTCAATGTAGTAACTATGATGATGTATTCAAGTATGAGTCACAAGACTAGTTGAAAAAGGCTTCCAAATTGGATTTGTGAGTGAGATCCGAGAGAGAGAGTGAGATAGGTTATAGTGTATTATTTCTATTACATGAGTATTGCCTCATAAAATTTTAAACACTTCCTCTCTCATTCAAGCAATACGTGTGAGCTTCTAAGAGAAAACCTTGGGAGTTCTTGCATTTACAATCACCAAAGCTTGATCTATAGTTTGTGCACATAAAATCAATACCGTTAAAAATGTTAGGAATCGAACAAGCTTCAATTATACGTTAAGATTTTCGATTTCTGACGGTTAGATTATATATATATATGTTAGGTTCTTAATGAGAAAAATATGAAAAATCATGTGATCATGTTTGTTGTTTGTAAATATTGTTAAGCATGATGCTTATGAATTATATGGGTGATTTAAATTAAAGCTTAAGCATGTTATGAAATTTTTGTTAAGGATCGAAAATTCTTAGGTTAATTTTGCTTATGGATTAATGTTATATATTAGCAAAGGAAATCATAGTGAATAATTGAGAATTTTTAAAAATCATATGCTATGATTTTGGAGATGACCGAAAATGAATAAGAATTTAAAGTTGATGTACAAATTTGATTTAAGTAATGTTACAACATAATGTTGATCTAAGACCTTAGTTATGGACTATGTGAATTTACTAAGAATTTTTGAAAATGGTTGCTCCATATTTTTCAAAGGAGACGTGAGCTTCATAGCTTGAAATAGGAATGATTAAGTTGATCTTGATGAATATTATGGGATATTAGTGTTACATGATATTATTTAAGTATAGTGTAAAATTGTTGAAATTTTATAAAAATGTTTAGTAATAATTTGATGGAAACCGTGAGCCTTGAGCAATGAATCATTGATGTAGAAATTGAAAATGTTGGACTATATGTTATAATCATGTTATAAATTAATGTTGGGGCCTTGTATACATTAATTAGAATTTTAGAAAATTTATTGAACAATTTTTGAGAAATGCCGTGGCCTATAAGAATAAAATAAGTGATGTCCAAAATAAGTGATCCTATGATAATATAGTACACTATATGACTTTAGAAGAATTTTTGGAAGATGATTAGAATTTTTAAGCTTAAGGCCGTGAGCTTTGAATAAATGTATTAAGGATTTTAATTCCTTAATATCAAGAAAAATAACATTATATGTCTAGAAATTATTTCAGACATATTAAGAATTAATGAAATTTTATAAACATAGAATACTATGTTTATGGCTAAACGTTATATTAAATAACGTTAGAAATGAAAAATAATGTTTAATGAATAAGTTGATTAATATTTAAGAAAAATATTAATAGAGTTTATCGATTTGCGTGAAAAATCGAGAATTAGGATTTTATGAAAAGAAATCGATTGAAAATCGATTTATATGGAAATTAGATATTAAAAATATGAGTTATTAAAGAATTTAATAAGAAAAGTCAAAATTGTTGACTTTTGAGATTAATGTATGAAATACGTTCGATAAATACACTAATACGTGTAAAACGTATTAAATATATAAGGAAATCTCTTTGGTGAGAAAATATTTCATAATTGAAATCTTTATATCGAAAAACGTTAGAATACGTTGAACGTTTAACCTAAATGGTTAAAATGAAATAGTTGATCATATCTCGTCTCTATCGAAGTACGAGAAATGTTTAGTTAAGATACGCGATTGGACGACGTATTGAATTCGTTAAGGAATTCGAATTATTATAGTATAAGTTATCAAAGTTTATTTTAAACTTTGAAAATCTCAAAAAACGTGACCGACGTACTGAAATCGTTTTTACGTAAAGGTTTGGACGCGGACGTGATCGTTGGCGTAGAACAAAATCGAATTAAGAAAGTCTCCAATCCAGGTGGGCTTTTCTTTCTCCTCGAGGATAAAATGTTTATCAAATATTTTATTTACAATGTTTTCTGTTGAGAAATGATGTTGAAATGATTACCTGCCCAAAGTGTTTATGTTTTTATGTATGATCCTATCAATAGTGTTGGTTCGCTACCAACATATGATGAATGTTATGATAATGAGAAAATGTTTATGCGATGAATTGTTTATGAGGAGGATGATGATATTTTATGAGGAGGATGGTATGAATGAAAATGAGGAGGATGGTATGATGTATTATGAGGAGGATGATGTGATGATATGAATGTTGTTGGTTCGCTACCAACGTATGATGTTATAATGAGATTGATAGTTGTTGGGTCATTACCAACATATTATGATGTGATGATATGAATGTTGTTGGTTCGCTACCAACGTATGATGTTATAATGAGATTGATAGTTGTTGGGTCATTACCAACATATTATGATGTGATGATGATATTAAATGTTGTTGGTTCGCTACCAACGTATGTGAAATTATGATAATGTTATAAGGGAAATGATACGGATCCTACAGACAGAAAATATGTCTGGTCATACAACTTTTTTAAAATGAGAAAATGTTTTAGTAAGCACGAGTATTTACACTAAAACCTCGTGTGTTACTAATGGGGCAGAGTAATTCAAAATTGAAAATATTTTGGCATGAGTCCACCGAAGTGCATTCTTGTACTCGACCGCATATTTATTTTTAAATGTGCGATTGAAAGTGATCACGATGGGCGGTGTTGAGCAATAGGAACGTTGTCACCGAATAGTATACCTTGATTGTACATCGTCATATGTACACATCACATGTTTTCCGCTGCAAGAACTTAAGTTATGTATCATAATTTATTGTTAAATGGTATTCTGTTTATTCATCCCTGTTTTGAGTAATAGTCCTGGCTAAATCGTACTTATGATTTAGGGGTTGTTACAAAGTGGCATCAGAGCGGTTCGCTCTTTGAATCTCAAATCTCCTTTAAGGTTAAGTCTAGATTGAGTCACTAGACTTCTAAAGGTCAGCTGACAATGCTCAACACTCCATCACATCAAGCTCAACTGGAATGAGGTAAATGATTCCTTTTCAAAAGTTTTGAAATGAGAAGTTCAATGATGAAGAAGATTGAAATCATATTTTGAAAGTAAAGGTGAAGAAATGTATGAAGTTTGATTGAAATGAAAGTTACGAGAAAAGAAAATTTCAAAACTTTATTTGAAATCAATGAAGTAATGAAAATGATATGAAATGAATGTTATGAAAAGGATTGAGAATGGAGGTTGGAAATGAAGGTTGAAATGATGTTTTATGTTATGAGAAAATGTTGACATTGATATGTCCAAAGTAAAAGTTCAATTCATGAAATTGATAAGAAATTTATTATTATGAACAGAGTTATGTTATTAATGTGAAGATGCCCAAAATGGACATTTATATGTCAAATATGTTATGTTGAATTTTTGAATTCAAAGAAATACATGCGTCTGATGGACTACGTTGTGAATATTTGAAATGTTATTTCAAATCTTAAAGTTGATTATGATGATGGGTATGTAATCCCAAAAGAACGTAGACTGCTTAAGACACATGATCCCTTTTGCAAAGAACATAGAAGGATGAATTATATGGATTTTATTACATCTTAATAACAAAAGCGAGATCGAAACGAGAATCTCGAATTGAAGGACGAGAAGAAAGTATACGAGCAGAAATGGAAATGTTGTCAAAATGATGAATGTCACTATGTGATAAGTGACATGAGTATAGTCTTTATATTTTGGATGTTCGCGCGCGACAGAACTCCAAATCGACTATGACTTTTCGTTAGAAACGAAATAGAGATATGATTAAAGAATCAGTTAAGCTGAGTATTATGGTTTACACAGAATGATAGACCATGAGATGGTAGAAATTTTGAAAGTAAATTGAGGAATTGGATTTTAATAGTATGAGTAGAGTTTGAGAAGTATGGTGTATTGATAACCCGCACAATTTATGATGACCTATTCCGAGTTATATGAGGTTTCAAATTCTATTCATTACACAATTTACATCATTGAGTTTAACTCTATGACCTAGTTCAATTGAAAATCGGTTGAGTTTCTCACTTTTACGAAAGAAATTTACAACACGAAAACTTATAAAGTGTCCTCTGAAACCAAAACCTTGGTGGTGAGAAAATAATTGTGATGGGTCCGCCACCCATATGACCAAAACAAATCTCGATGGTCGTCACTCACGGTCTTCGGACCCTAGACCCCAATTATTCAGTATACAGAACATATGGATTCAACTGTTAAAATTGTTATTTTGGATTGCGAATTCATACCTTTTTGAAAGTTGTTATGATGAATTCTCTTCGATTCTTGAAACCAATGAGTATGATGTAGGTTGACTTATTTTGATCACCAATAAAATTTCAGACCAGTAAAGTGAATGTCATCAAAAGTTATGATGTAAAGGATATCTCGTTGGGACGTGATATAGATATATTGTCCCCTATGATGCACATCGATGCAATGACCCTTGATGGGCTTTTCAGATATTGATAAATGTGAAGTTATATCTTCATGTGACTGTGATAATAATAAAGTTATAATGAGATACTCTTTAGCATTGAATGCAAGAGTAAAAGTAAAGAAAAGTATATGATACATTTGGGATATATATTCCCCTTATTATATCATAACGAGATACATTACAACTTATCTTAAAGATAGTTGTTTGTCCTTTAATACCTCCTTAGTAGGTTGGACATGTTTAAAGGAATGAAGATGCATGCAAGATATTCTTTTCAAAGAATATATATATAAAGAAATAATAGCATCTCAGAAAATAAATCTCTTGCTTTATACCTCAATCAATGAGATTATGCTTGAGCATAATCAATTCCAAGTAATTGAGACTGGGTTAAAAAAACGATAATGAGATTGAGGAATCATAATATTTGAGATATGCGAACAGCTAGGATAGCCCTAGCATTTCAATCAAGTATGGAGAAAATATCTCCAAAGTCAAGACATGGTAATGAGATGCTTGAAATTTAAGTTATGGTGTACAAATGTACTACCTTACCAAGCTATATAACAATAATGACGGTTCTAATCCTGAATGTGAGAACCGAAGCATGATGAAAGTAATATGACTTTCAGATACCATGTTCAAGAAAAATGAACAAAAGTCAAGAATAGCAGAAGAAATTACGAGTTATACATTTATGAGATAGCCCACAATATGATATAAGCTTCAGAAACATTATGACTTCGATAAGGAAGGAAATTCCTTTGAAGTAAAGAAGCGGATTAAGAAATAGATTCATTATTTTTGAAATGGATCTTAGTATTCTAAGTAATGTGGACATAAAATGCTCGTCTTGAGTGTCTTAGTAATTAACAAGTCTCTTGCCATATACCTCAACCCTTACGTTTATGTTTGAACGAAGTCGATTTCGAATATTTGAGACCTTAGTGAAACAAATGATAGTAAGCATGAAAAGAGTGAATGGTTTTACTAAAGCTGTTTTATGATAAGATTGCATGAAGATATATGCACTTGTAAATTGCGATAAATGTTACGCGAGTACTAATTACATCTTTGCGATAACAGAATGCCGCCTAGATGGGAACCTGAGCAAAGAATTAGGGGAAGAGGTAGGGGAAGGGGCAGAGTCCCACAAACTGAGGAAGAAGAAGAAATACTACCACCACCCCCACCTCCACCTGATCGTAGAATATAGGAACTTTTCCTTAGGCAAGATCCGCCTATCTTTAATGGAAAAGGAAGTCCCGATGATGCGGAGCAATGGGTAAGAGCGGTAGAAAGGATTTTTGATTTTCTCCATTGTACAACACAAGAGCGACTGTCTTGTGTCACCTTCCAACTTATTGGACCTGCGGATTTCTGGTGGGAAGCCAGAAGGAAAACCATGATGCCGGAACAAATAGGCTATTTTACTTGGGAAGATTTCAAAAGAGAAATGTTTGAGAAATACATCCCCAAGAGTTATAGGAAGAGAAAGGAGAACGAGTTCTTCAATCAAGCAAGAAGCGAATATGCGTGATGTAGTATGATCGCATCTTTTGCGATATGTCAAGATATGCTCCAGACCAAGTGAGTACTGACATGAAGATGTCAGAGAAATTTCAATCTGGTCTAAGGTATGAAATAAGAATGCCTCTTGCTAGTCATGGTGACTTGACATATACTGAAGCTCTCACCGGCTTTAGATATTGAGACAAACAATGCTGAAGATAAACCGACCCATACAAAATCATATCATCTTTGGTGACAAAGGCAAAAAAATGGGAAAAAATTTCAATAACAACAACCGAGGAAATTTTGGGAATACAAGTAACAAAAGACCATGGCGAGGAACATAGCACCACAAGAGGCGTAGTAGGATTTTCCTTGCCGAAATGTCATACACTACAGTAGGTACATGCTGGCGGTAGTGGTAGTTGCTTTAAATGTGGTTTGAAGGGCCACTATGCATACGATCGCCGTAAACGCTTGGAGAAGCGATAAGGCCAACCCAACCACTTAGGGCTATACAATATCAGCCCCAATATCCGCGACAACAACAACGACGACGACAACTGCCATGGTAGCAACAGAGATACCAGCAATGGCAAGTACCCCGTCAGCCATAACCGACATAGGCTAGAGTTATGCTCTACACCAAAGGAAAATTTCCAAATGAGGATTACGATTCGACGAAGGCCATTCGAGATATAGAATCCTATAATAATATGATATTTATATGTAGAAAATGGATTATGTTGAAGTGGTGTCGAAATTTTGGATGTAAAAAGGACTAGACGCCATGTAATCAGTCGGCTTGGTAGACCGAACCTCGTAATTAATGTATGAAAAGTCCTCACTGAGGCATTTTGATGAGATATATTATATGGTTTTGAAGAAAGGTATCTGATGTATAAAAACGAATTGTTCCGAATAAGATATGGCTACTATGAGATTATAGTCATGCCATTCGGACTATCTAATATATCAGCCCTGTACATAAACCTCAAAAATCAGTGTTCCACACATACTTAGGCAGTTTTGTCTTAATGTTTTGAATGATGTTCTTATCCATACGAAGGCGAGAAAGAACATAAAGAACATCGGAGGGCTGTCTTATGGACATTTAAAGCCGAACAATTTTGCCAAGTTAAGTATTGTGAATTTCGCTTAAAGAAAGAATATTCCTCGGACACGTTGTGTCTCCAAGAGGAATCAAAGTGCGTGAAGAATGGAAGTCGTCAATGACCTAAAAGGAGATCGAGAATTTCTTAGGTAAATTGACTATTATCGGAGATTCATTAAGAATTTTCTAAGATAGCAAGGCCGATAATACAGATACCTTGAAAAAGGAATCGAATTTACATGGACCAATAAATGTAAGGCCATGTATTAATATGAGAAAGACAATAGCTTACGCATCATAATGACTGAAACCACATGATTAGAATTACCCAACTCACGACTTGAATTAGTCGAGATGCCAAGATCGACCATGAGTTGTATTGCCACACTCATGATTACGTCAGACTTGAGAAAAAGGGTATTAAATGAAAAGAGAAAGGATGAAATATTTGAAAGAATACGAGCTAAGAAGAGGAACGAAGGGCTGAAGGTTTTTAAAGAAGCGCCGGACAATGTCATATTGTCTAAGGGAAGGTTATACATTTCAAGTAGAAATAAGCTTAGAAATGAAATCATGAATGAAGCTTATAATATTCCTCGTACCGCCTTATCAGGCAACATTAAGATATATTATGATTTATGAGAAAAGTTAGATAGTAAGAAATGAAATGAGATATAACCACATTGTTGAGCATTGTCTCGGTTACCAACAAGAGAAGGCATTGTATCAATGGCCTTGTAAGAGGTTGTAATCTCTAGAGATACACAAATGAAAATGGAATGACATAGCAATGGATTATTGACGGGTTTTGTTAAAGTCATAAAGAAGTAACACTGCTATATGGGTAGCAGTGGATTGACTCACCAATTACGTTCATCTCTGATTATTCAGATGACTCATGGATTTGATAAGTTAGTTCAGTCATACGTAAAGGAGATCGTATATTCTGAGGGGTACTAAAACCTATCACTTGAGATAGAGACTCCAAGTTTACCCTAGATTTTGAACTAGCTCACCAAAGAGGAGTTAGACACGAGATTGAACCTTAACATAGATGTCCACTCACGGACAGATGGACGTTTAAGGATACGATGAGAATATAAATGTTAAACCAAGGTGCAAGTGGGAACGTATTGTACCACTTGTTAGGTTCACGTACGACCATAGCTGTCAAGCAATGATCAATATAGCCTTATGAGGCATTATGTGGAAAGAAGTATCGACCGCCACTTTATTGTAATAAAGTAGGTGAGAGAAAGTCTAAGGTCCTGTCAATGAAAATGATACGATTAAGATATCTACCAAATGAGGTAAAGAATAAGAAAAACTCAGGACAGACAAAAGTCTTACGCTAATACGCGTAGATCTGAACTGCAATTTAAATGTGGAAATAGAGCTCCTTAAGATTTCTCCATGAGGGGAAATTATAAAGTTCAGATACAAGAATGTTAAGATCACGCTTTATAGGACCCTACGAGCTCCTAGTAATGATAGGCCCAGTAGCCTATAGATTAGTACTTCCACCAAATTTGGGGAAAGTACGCAATGTTTTCCACGTGCCACAGTTAAGAAAATATGAATATGACCCAAAACACGTGATCCGCCATGATGACGTGATCTTTAACTCAGATGAGTTGTGATGAAAATCTATGACTATTTTGATCGTACGATTCAACGATTAAAGAATCAAGTTTGGGTCTTTAATGAAAGCCCAATGGAGGAACCATGGACAAAAGAAAATCACGTGGAAAATTAAGAAGTTATGATGCAAAGATATCCCATACTTTTTGAGGAATGCAAATTTCGGGACGAAATTTCTTTTAAGGGGGGTAGAATGTAATATCCCGAAGAATTAAATGCCTAATTACGATAATTAAAATTCGTAAATTAGGGTTTCGCCGAAATAATAAAATTAGTAATATATCGAATAATGATTTCGATTAATTACGAAGTAATGAATTCCTATTTTATATTCACTGAGGATTGTGAATTAAGGAATAGAATTTTATAACGTGTTTGGCGATAAGCATTTTAACGTAGATTGAGTATCGATAGTTAAAATTTCGTAAAATTTTCTAAGTGACGAAGCTTAGAATTAAATTCCATTATTAATGGAATGATTTAATAAAGTGATTACGACTTTATTACGACCTTTTCAAGATAGGTCGATAATGAAAGTTTTGAGACGTTTTAAACGTCAACGTTTAGAGATGAATTGAAAAATGAGTTTAATGATAAAGGAATTATAATATTTAAATTCCTATGATTATTATATGTAATTAGAGTATTATTTAGCATTAAGATAATGCTAGAATATTAAGGATTAATTATTGGGCAAGTTTAGAATTTTTGAAAACCCTAATTCGAAAATTAGGGTTTTCTCGCATAAAATGATACCAATAATTTTTCCTATGATATAATTTATCATCTAAGACATATATAATATATATATATATATATATATATAATTAGTATCAAAAATCAAAATTGGCACTTGTGAAATGAAAGTGCCGTGAACTATTTGTGTGCAACAAAGTTACGCATGAATTTATTGATGCGTTGCCATGTTATAAGTTTTAATCATTCAAAATGGGTTATAATTTGCACAATGATCAAGTAAAATAAGAAATGATTAATTGATGTGTGTGGCTTGCAAGAGACGTGTAATATGAATTGAATTAGAGGTAGGAAGCTTTGACACTACTCTTTGCATTAACTTTGATTCTGCATTTGGTAATGTGTACAAGCTTTATATACATAAGATGAGATTAATTAAATCACTCCTCCTTGTTAAAGTCATGAGAGCCGACGGCTCTTAGTCTCCATAGTGGAGAGTCAAATTGTTTCTTTCAAAATGTAAGAACATAGTAAGTATAGGTGATGTAATACATGTGAGTCATCACCAAGTCTTGTGTGTAGAGTGGGAGCCGACGGCTCTTGGGTCCAAAGCAAGGGAATAAATTTTGTTTTAATCAAAAACTTTATTCAATGTAGTAACTGTGATGATGTATTCAAGTATGAGTCACAAGACTAGTTGAAAACGGCTTCCAAATTGGATTTGTGAGTGAGATCTGAGAGAGAGAGTGAGATAGGTTATAGTGTATTATTTCTATTACATGAGTATTGCCTCATAAAAATTTAAACACTTCCCCTCTCTCATTCAAGCAAGTACCGTGAGCTTCTAAGAGAGAAAACCTTGGGAGTTCTTGCATTTACAATCACCAAAGCTTGATCTATAGTTTGTGCACATAAAATCAATACTGTTAAAAAGGTTAGGAATCGAACAAGCTTCAATTATACGTTAAGATTTTCGATTTCTGACGGTTAGATTATATATATATATTAGGTTCTTAATGAGAAAAATATGAAAAATCATGTGATCATGTTTGTTGTTTGTAAATATTGTTAAGCATGATGCTTATGAATTATATGGGTGATTTAAATTAAAGTTTAAGCATGTTATGAAATTTTTGTTAAGGATCGAAAATTCTTAGGTTAATTTTGCTTATGGATTAATGTTATATATTAGCAAAGGACTCATAGTGAATAATTGAGAATTTTAAAAATCATATGCTATGATTTTGGAGATGACCGAAATGAATAAGAATTTGAAGTTGATGTACAAATTTGATTTAAGTAATGTTACAACATAATGTTGATCTAAGACCTTAGTTATGGACTATGTGAATTTACTAAGAATTTTTGAAAATGGTTGCTCCATATTTTTCAAAGGAGCCGTGAGCTTCATAGCTTGAAATAGGAATGATTAAGTTGATCTTGATGAATATTATGGGATATTAGTGTTACATGATATTATTTAAGTATAGTGTAAAATTGTAGAAATTTTATAAAAATGTTTAGTAATAATTTGATGGAAACCGTGAGCCTTGAGCAATGAATCATTGATGTAGAAATTTAAAATGTTGGACTATATGTTATAATCATGTTATAAATTAATGTTGGGGCCTTGTATACATTAATTAGAATTTTTAAAAATTTATTGAACAATATTTTAGAAATGCCGTGGCCTATAAGAATAAAATAAGTGATGTCCAAAATAAGTGATCCTATGATAATATAGTACACTATATGACTTTAGAAGAATTTTTGGAAGATGATTAGAATATTTAAGCTTAAGGCCGTGAGCTTTGAATAAATGTATTAAGGATTTTAATTCCTTAATATCAAGAAAAATAACATTATATGTCTAGAAATTATTTCAGACATATTAAGAATTTATGAAATTTTATAAACATAGAATACTATGTTTATGGTGAAACGTTATATTAAATAACGTTAGAAATGAAAAATAATGTTTAATGAATAAGTTGATTAATATTTAAGAAAAATATTAATAGAGTTTATCGATTTGCGTGAAAATCGAGAATTAGGGTTTATGAAAGAAATCGATTGAAAATCGATTTATATGGAAATTAGATATTAAAAATATGAGTTATTAAAGAATTTAATAAGAAAAGTCAAAATTGTTGACTTTTGAAATTAACGTATGAAATACGTTCGATAAATACACTAATACGTGTAAAACGTATTAAATATATAAGGAAATATCTTTGGTGAGAAAAGATTTCATAATTGAAATCTTTATATCGAAAAATATTAGAATACGTTGAACGTTTAACCTAAATGGTTAAAATGAAATAGTTGATCATATCTCGTCTCTATCGAAGTACGAGAAATGTTTAGTTAAGATACGCGATTGGACGACGTATTGAATTTGTTAAGGAATTCGAATTATTATAGTATAAGTTATCAAAGTTTATTTTAAACTTTGAAAATCTCAAAAAACGTGAATGACGTACTGAAATCGTTTTTACGTAAAGGTTTGGACGCGGACGTGATCGTTGGCGTAGAACAAAATCCAATTAAGAAAGTCTCCAATCCAGGTGGGCTTTTCTTTCTCCTCGAGGATAAAATGTTTATCAAATATTTTATTTACAATGTTTTCTGTTGAGAAATGATGTTGAAATGATTACCTGCCCAAAGTGTTTATGTTTTTATGTATGATCCTATCAATAGTGTTGGTTCGCTATGATAATGAGAAAATGTTTATGCGATGAATTGTTTATGAAGATGATGATGATATTTTATGAGGAGGATGATGATATTTTATGAGGAGGATGGTATGAATGAATATGAGGAGGATGGTATGATGTATTATGAGGAGGATGATGTGATGATATGAATGTTGTTGGTTCGCTACCAACGTATGATGTTATAATGAGATTGATAGTTGTTGTGTCATTACCAACATATTATGATGTGATGATATGAATGTTGTTGGTTCGCTACCAACGTATGATGTTATAATGAGATTGATAGTTGTTGGGTCATTACCAACATATTATGATGTGATGATATGAATGTTGTTGGTTCGCTGCCAACGTATTATGTTATAATGAGATTGATAGTTGTTGGGTCATTACCAACATATTATGATGTGATGATGATATTAAATGTTGTTGGTTCGCTACCAACATATGTGAAATATGATAATGTTATAAGGAAATGATACGGATCATACAGACGTAAAATATGTCAGTCATACAACTTTTGAAAATGAGAAAATGTTTTAGTAAGCACGAGTATTTACACTAAAACCTCGTGTGTTACTAATGGGGCCGAGTAATTCAAAATTGAAAATATTTTGGCATGAGTCCACCGAGTGCATTCTTGTACTCACCGCATATTTGTTTTAAATGTGCGATTGAAATGGTGATGCGATGGAGCGGTGTTGAGCAATAGGAGCGTTGTCATTGAATAGTATACCTTGATTGTACATCGTCATATGTACACATCACATGTTTTCCGCTGCAATAACTTAAGTTATGTATCATAATTTATTGTTAAATGGTATTTTGTTTATTCATCCCTGTTTAGAGTAATAGTCCTGGCTAAATCGTACTTAGGATTTAGGGGTTGTTACAGGATCATACATACAAAGGAAAATGCCTGGCCAGGCGATGATTTGATAAATGATGAAAATGTTTTAGTAAGCACAGGGCCTTTTCAAATAAAACCCTTGTGTCTTACCATGATGGGGCAGCGTAATTTAAAGATGATAAAATGTTTTGGCATGAGTCCACTGAGTGCATTCTTGTACTCAGCCCTGCATGTTTGTTTTTAAATGTGCAGGTTGAGCTGGTGATGCGATGGAGCAGTGTTGAGCAATAGAAATCTTTGTCGCTGAAAGTTAATACCTTGATTGTACATCGTCATATGTACATTTCACATGTTTTCCGCTGCATGAACTTAAGTTATGTATTAAAGTTCAAAAGTATTCTTAATATATGTATTACAGTTAAATGTCCAATGGTCTTTCCATTTATAAATTCCTATTTAAAGTAATAGCCCCTGTTAATCCGTACTTAGGATTAAGGGGCTGTTATAAAGTGGTATCAGAGCAGTTCGCTCTTTGAATCCAAAACTTCCTTTCAAAAGTTAAGTCAAGATTGAGTCACTAGACTTTTAAAGGTCAGCTGACAATGTTCAACACTCCATCACATCAATCTCAACCGGAAAGAGGTAAATGATTTCTCCTCAAAAGTTTTGAAAAGAAAAGTTTCAAAGTGAAAAAGGATTGAAATTATGTTTCAAAGGAAATGAAAGTTATGAAAAAGGTTGAGAATGAAAGTTATGAAAGATGTTGAAAGTGATATGAGAAAGTTTTGACAATGATGTGTCAAAAATGAAATGTTTGAATTCATGGAATTCAATAATGATTTATTGTTATTAATGTTTTAAGTTGCTCAAAAAGGGACATTCATATGTCAAATATGATATGTTGAATTCTTGAAATTCAAAGAAATGCATGCGTACAAACGAGCTATGTTATGAATATTTGAAATTCTATTTCAAATCTCAAAGTTGATTATGATGATGAGCATGCCATCCCAAAAGAACGTAGACTGTTTAAGACGCATGATCCCTTTTGCGAAAGAACATAGAAAGATGAATTATGAGAATTTTATTCAATCCTAAGAGCAAAAGCGAGATCGAAATGAAAATTTCGAATCGAAAGACGAGAAGAAAATCAAAGAGCAGAAATGGACATGATGTCAAGATGATAAATGTCACTATGCGATAAGTGACTGTTTAGTATGAATTTGTTTTGATTCTTTGTATTATTTTACATGTCATTTTCAGTGGTTTGTCCTATTTATGCCGTTGGTTTGATTAATATTTATCGATTCGAACTTACTTCGTTTGTTTCGATGTTTTGTAGAAAAATGACATTAAAATAGGATAAATTGGATCTGTCAAGGATCAAGTTTATTGAAGAGCATTGCGATATGAGTTCATAGGCGAAAACGGTTTGCAATTCGGAGATCAGACGCGAGAGAACGGAGTGAAACGTCGAAGTCGCGCATGAGCACCCGAGCGCCCGTGCACCCAGCACCCTCTCCCGCCGCACGCCCGCCCCGTACGCCGCGCCTAGCCCAGCGCTCGCTGCACATCCGCGCACCCCTCGTGCAACGCCGCACTCCACGCGGTCAGCTCGCTCGGCGCGCCCAGCGCCGACGCCGCCCGCGCAGCATCTGCAAACCCGGCCACCCAACGCGAAGTTTCCCACGCAGCGCCCGCGCACTCACGCCCACATTCCTCCGTCCGGCTGGAGCCCGGTCGCATTTTCCTTCCGCCCTCACATCCCCGCGTTCGTCCCTCGCCGCCGCGCCGCCCGCAGCCGGCCGCGCTGCCGCTGCTCGCCAGACGCCACGCCAGCGTTGCATCTTCGTCCGGCGCTGGGTGTCCAGCGCCCATCTCCGTGCCAATGCTCGCGCTATCTCTCACCCCAACCGGCGCTGGCCTTCCAACCAGCGTTTCATCCGCGGTATCTCACCATTGCACAGCGTCCGCTTCACCTTCACAGCGCGCGTTCTCAGCGCATGACTCGCGTCCGGCACTTGATTCCCAGCCGGCGCTGGACGTGTGTCCAGAATCTTGGCACGTCCGATGCTGTGCTCCGTCCGGTGCTGGGTTGCTGCGGCTGTTCTTTCCAGGAGCTTCTCGCGTCCGGCGCTGCGTCGCGTCCGGCACTGCGCGCGATTTTTCTGCTGCTTTATATATAAGTTAAACACGCGGAAACCCTCGCCTGACTCATTCTCACTGTTTTCTCACGCACACACGATTCTCTTCTCTTTTATTCTTTCTTTTCCTTTCCCTTTCCTTTTAATTATTTGTACTTGGATTAACAATTAGGATTGTACGATTTCGGATTTTGGAAGACGAATTTGTCTATGAATGGTTGTAAGTTTTTCTCATTATGATTATGTCTATGTAATTGTAATGGGGATGATTTTTGCTATGAGATTAATTATTGTTTTATAGAGTAATACATGTTAGGTTGTTCTTATCTTGAATCGTGATTGTTGGGTTGATGATTTGCGATTTTCTCATCCGTATAAATTGTTTACTTATGATCTTCATGCATGGTGTTCGAAAGAATAGTGTAGGTTGATTGTATGCTTATGTTTGATTATGAAGATATGCGAGAGCATATTTATATTAAATATAAGTTTGACAATGAAAGTGATCGAGAGATTGGTTTGTTGTTGAATAAATGATATATGTGGTTAGGCTTTTTGCTATCGTGTGTCTTGCAATAAAATATCCTTCGTAGTTGATGGTTGGTTGATTGAGAGATCCCATGTCATTAAGTTCGAGTCTAACGTTGACGTAATCGAGAGATTAGTTAGTGTTGACCGTTTGGTGAGAGGCGTGGGTGTTTTATGCATTGTATACCGATCCTTGATTCATTAATAGCGAGGATAGATTCGAACCCTAGAACACCGTCTCCAATTCCGTGTATCTGTCAATTCCTATTGTTATCCAAGTGCAACCGTTTTCCCTGCTTTATTTTATTTCCTGCTTTCGTCCTTTTCGTGACAGCCCCCTTATTTTAGGACGTTAGTATTTCTTTTCTATTTTTGTGTTTGACATAGAACCGTAGCCCTGTTAAGCCTTCATCGAGAGATTCGACTTGGGTCGACCTTACCGCTCGATAAGGACCTCGTACTATTGTGAGCGACTGAAAAGAACAATTTGGTCGGAATAGTGACATGAGTATAGTCTTTTTATTTGGATGTTCATGCACGACGGAAGTCCAAATCGACTATGCCTTTTCGTTAGAAACGAAATAGAAATGTGATCAAAGAATCAATTGATGCAAGTATCGTGAATTTTTACAAAAGAAGAGACCACGATGTGGTAGAAAATTGTTGAAGAGACAAATCGAAAAATTGAGTTTAATGAGATGAGTAAAGTTTGGAAAGTAGGGTAGTATGTCGATAAACCTTACAACCTATGATGACCTAATACGAGTTATATAAGGTTTCAAATTTTATTCATTACCCAGTTTCTGTCATTGAGTTTAACTCTATGACCTAGTTCAGATTGAGAAATCACTTGAGTTTCTCACCTTTTCTGAAAAAAAATTATAACCCAAAAATTTATAAAGTATTCTTAAAACCAAGCCCTTGTGTGACTGAGAAAATATTTGTAACGGGTCTGGCCAGCCCATATGACCAAAGAAATCTCAGCAGTCTTCATTCTGGTCTTCGGACCCTAGATCCCAATTATTCAGTTTAAAGAACATATGGATTCAAATTGTAAAATTTGTCATCTTGAATTGCGAATCCATACCTCTTGTAAGTTGTCATGATGAATTCTCTTCAATCTTTGAAACCAATAAGTATGATGAAGGTTGACTTATCTTGTCACCAAAGTTTTGAATTAGTAAAGTGATAAACATCGGGTATGATGTAGGTTGACTTATTTTTGGTCACCAAAAAGTTTCAGATCAATAAAGTGATAGACATCAAGAAGTTATGATGTAAATAAGATGTCGATGAGACGAGATATATTTTTCCCTATGATACACATGGATGTGATGACCCTTGATGGTCTTTTCAAATACCGATAACAGTGAAGTTATACCTTCATATGACTGTTATAATAATGAAATTATGAATGAGATACTCTTTAGCATTGAATGCAAGTGTAAAAAGTAAGAAAAGTATATGATATCTGTGGGATATAATTTCCCTTATTATGTCATAACAAGAGAGATTACAACTTATCTTTAAGATAGTTGTTTGTCCTTAAAAACTCGTTAGTAGGTTGGACATATCCAAAGAATGGAGATGCATAATATTCTTTTCAAAGGATATATATGCAAAGAAATGATAGCATCTCAGTTAACAAATCTCTCGCTTTATACCTCAATCAATGAGATTATGCTTGAGCATAATCGATTCCAAGTAACTGAGACTTGGTTAAACCAATGATAATTAGATTGAGGAATCATAATCAATGAAATGTGTGAACAACTAGGATAACCCTAGCATTTAAATCAAGTATGGAGAAAATATCTCCAAAGTCGAGACATGGTAAAGAGGCAATTGTGCTTGGGACTTAAGTTATGGTGTACAAATGTACTACCTTACCAAGCTATATGACGACAATAACGGTGCTAATCCTAAAAGTGAGAACCGATGTATAATGAAAGTAATATTACTTTCCGATATCATGCTCAAGAAAAAGGGACAAAAGTCAAGAATAGCTGAAGAAACTATGAGCTATACAATTATGAGATAGCCCACAATATGATATAAGTTTCAGAAATAGTATGACTTCGATAAGTAAGGTAATTCCTTTGAAGTAAAGAAGCGGATTAAGAAGTAGATTCATTTTTGAAATGAACCTTTCGAGAGACATTTGCAAAGGAAATACATCCAAGAAAACAAAGGAAGAGATTCACATTGAGGGACTTTAAGGTGAATCCAATTGGAAAGTTTATCCCTTATACTTTTGTGACGATCAATAAAGTGGAATATTAAGTATCTCTGACATTGAAATGAAGTCGTCAAGGCAAAAGTATGATACGTCCCCAGCGGACAAAGGATTTTATCCTATGCGAAAATCCATGATGAATCAATAAAGATTAAGAAGAAATGACGTATATCCTAAAAGGATATTACAAATGATGGCGCTAAATGCCAGTATAGGGATTTCTCTTGAAAAGAATTTAAAGTAAGGATAAATGAGAGATATATTCTTAAGATCGATAAAGAGAAAAAGGAAACTGAATCATTCATACTGGATCAAGAACGAATGATAGTGTCAGATACATAACGATCTCTACGATAGGATTTAATTATCGAGATATCAATATCAAAAGATAGGTTGATGTAGACCTAACCACAAAATGCTATTGATAAAGGCATAAATGTACTGATAACCGAGAAGGATATGGTGAACGAGGTAACAGAAGGCTATAGCAAGGGAACATAATGTCCCAAGGGCAAGGACAATGATATATGAATAAAATGTTTACTTGAACAAACGAGAACACGGCAGGCTAGAACCTGAAATCCACCCCGAAAATCAGGACAAACAAATTAAGAGATGAAAATCTCTTCACCTATAGAAAGAATTATGGCCGTCACAGGTGTTACTCAAACTTAGAATTGGACCTAAAACCGCTTAAAGTTCTATCCAATGATTTGGATCATAACACCTATGTGGAACGTAGATATAATTCTAGAAATGGAAGCTTCGGAAATGGATGTCACTCACGTGATTAGTGACATGGGCATAGTCTCTTCATTTAAAATTCTACGCGACGGGATATTAGTATCCATTTTTGCTTACACGAATTAATTTAGAGCGATATACGAATGAAGGTGTAAAACGTTAAATGAGGAATAAGATAAGTGTTTATGAGTTGTGTTGTAAGTTGTTTACAAGTTTATGGCTTAAAGTGTTTAGTTCTTTAAGAGATCCTTCTTGTTTAAATTTCCTCTATTGCTTTAGTTTAAGTCTGGCTTATCTAGAACTATCTGTTTACAGATGGCAGGAAAATGGAGTATTACGGGTAAAAAGTTAACCACAAGGCCTACAAGCTTAGAACTCACACGGGCGTATCGGCTCTTTTATTATAAACTAGGCACGGATTTAGGACAGTTTTTGGTGGAATTTTTGCACCTTTGGAGGGATGCTCGTAACCATGGAGTGACAGATGAGGATGGTATACAACGACTTATTCATCGTTTGCCAACAGATTGGCAGGATTTTGCAAAAGAGGTATCAAGAGAGTATATTCTCCAGGTAGAAAATTCCAAAGTTGTGGTAGATTTACCAGGATTTGTCAACCGGCTCAAGTATACATATAATGCATAAGGAACGGCACCTATGAGCACTTGTCCTGGTCCCCGGCAAGTTACACATCATGATACAAAGGAATGGTTGTACCTTGATGTTTCAGATGCCGCCCCACGTCCTGTGCCGTTAATTATACCTGAAAGAGACGAGAATGGCCAAAGGACAGGATCTTACCGCCCTCGATGATTAGGGGAATTACCACTACCAACTCAACCTTACTTTGTGATAAAAGCAACGCAAACTTATGGTATCGAAGAAGAAACAGGGAGCAGTGTGACCCCTGGCTCTTTGAAAGAGATAGATCGTCGGATATATGAGGCAAAACGTACCAAGAGATAGATAAATTTCCAAGTGAGGAATACGATTCCGACGAAGGGCACTCGGAGACATAGAATACTAAGGTAATATGAGACTTATATGTAGCTAGTGGGTCATGTTGAAATGGTATGGTTAGAATGTATAAAATAAACGTAGTTTGGTAATGTCTTTTGTTAATATGTTGAAGTGGTGTCAAAATTTTTGTAAATAGAATAAGACACCTTGTAATCAGTTGGATTGAAAGACCGATCCTCGTGATTAATGTATGGAAAGTCCTCGTTGAGGCATTTTGATGGTATATGTTACATGGGTTTTGCAGAATGGTATCTATTATTCGAAAATAAAATTTTTCGAATACGATATGGCTGTTATGAATTTATAGTTATGCCATTCGGACTAACTAATGCACCAGCCTTGTTCATGGACCTCAAAAATCGAGGGTTCCACTCGTACTTAAACAAATTGACTTATCCTTGATAGACGACATCCTCATCCATACGAAGAAGAACATAAAGAATATCAGAGGACTGTCTTGCGGACATTTAGAGCCGAACAAATTTTGCCAAGTTTAGTAATGTGATTTTCGGCTTAAAGGAGTAATATTCCTCAGGCACATTGTGTCTTCAGTAGGAGTCAAAGTGCGTAAGAATGGAAGTCGTCAATGACCTAGAATGAGATCCGGAATTTCTTAGGTTAATTAACTACTATCGGAGATTCATTGAGAATTCTCTAAGATAGCAAGGCTAATAACACAACTACCCCAAAAAGGAATCAAATTTACATGGATCAATAAAAGTGAGGCCATGTATTAATGTGAGAAAGATAATAGCTTATGTATTACAATAACTTAGACCTCATGAATGGAATTACCCAACTCACGATTTGAAATAGCAGCAGTAGTATACGTACCAAAATTTTGGAGACATTACCTATATGGAATAAGTTGTGAATTCTTCACGATTACAAAAGTTTGAAATATTTCTTCGAGCAAAGGAACTTAAATATGAGATAGAAAAGATGGCTCGAATCAGTAACAGATAATAATTGTGGTATAAATTATCACCTATGAAAGGCTAATAAAGTATCTAATGCCCTAAGATGTAAATTCAGCCTGAGTTATGTTATATCCTTACAGAAAAGGGGAAACTCATCGAAGAGTTTAAGAAAATGAATATAGAAATAGGTGAAGCTCATGATAATCCTTACACCGCCCACCCAGGCAGCACTAAGACGTGTAAGGAATTTACGAGGAAAGTTTTGATAGGAAGGAATAAAACAAGATATAGCCGCGTTTGTTGAACACTGTCTTATTTGCCAACAAGTTAAGGCATTGCATCAGCAACCCTATGAGAAGTTACAGCCTTTGGAGATACCCAAATGGAAATGGGAGGATATATCAATAAATTTTGTTATGGGTTTCCAAAGTAAAAAAGAAGTAACACTGCTATATGGGTAGTATTTAATCGACTTACCAAATGTACTTATTGTTTGCCTATTCAGATTACTTATGGATCTGTTAAGTTAGCTCAGTCGTACATAAAGAAAATTGTATGTTTACATGGGGTACCAAAACCAATCACTTCAGATAGAGACTCCAAGTTTACCCCTAGATTTTGAACTAGCTCACAAAAAGGAGTTAGACACAAGATTGAACCTTAACATAGATGTCCACTCACATATAGATGGACGATCAAAAGGATAATATGAACGCTTAAGGATATGATGAGAACATTAATGTTAAATCGAGGTGCAAGTGGGAACATGTTTTACCACTTATCAAGTTCATCTACGACCATAGCTGTCAAGCAATGATCGATAGCCCCATATGAGGCATTATATGTAAAGAAATGTCAACCATCTCTTTATTGTAATAAAGTAGGTGAGAGAAAGTATAAGGTCCTAACAACGTAAATGAAATGATTAAGATATCTGCCAAATTAGGCAAAGAATAAGTGAAACTCAGGACAGATAAAAGTCTTATGCTGGTGCGCGTAGATCTGAGATGCATTTTGAATGCGGAAATAAAGTTTCTTAAGATTTCTCCATCGAGGGAAATTATTAAGTTCAAGGTACAAAGAAAGTTGAGATCACGTTTTATAGGACCTTACGAGATCCTAGAAATGATAGGCCAGTAGCCTATAGATTGGTACTTCCACCAAATTTGGGGAATGTACGTAATATTTTCCACGTGTCACAGTTAAGAAAGTATGAATATGATCCAAAACACGTGATCCATCATGATGACATTATTCTTAACCCAAATGTGAATTATGAGGAAGAATCTACGACTAATTTGATAGTAAGATTCAACGGTTACAAAACAAGTTTATACCCTTAGTGAAAGTCCAATGGAGAAACCATGAACAAAATGAAACCACGTGGAAACCTAAGAATGTTATGATGCTAAGATACCCATACTTTCTGAGGTATGCAAATTTCGGGACGAAATTTCTTTTAAGGGGGGTAGAATGTAATATCCCAAAGTTTTAAAGCTTAATTACGATAATAAAAATCGTAAATTAGGGTTTCATCTCGATAATTGAAATAGTAATTTATCGAAGCTTGATTTCGGCAATCTATGATACGAGGATTCATATGTGATATTCACTAATGATTAGTGAATTAAGGAATATAGTTTATACTATTCCTTCGAAAGTATTATTCTAACGTCGATTAAATTTCGATAGTTAATCTTACGATATTTTCTAAGCAACGAAGCTTAGAATTAAATTTTCTTATTAAAGAAATGAATGAATAAAGTGTTTATGACTTTATTATGAAAAATTTAGAAATGATTCGATTATCCATATTTTGAGATGAGTTGAACGTCGACGTTTAGAGACAATTCGAAAACTTAGTCTAACGATTGAGGAATTATATTATTTAAATTCCTATGATTATTTTATGTAATAAGGGCATTATTTTTATTAAAATAATGCTAGAAGAATTAAGGAATAAATATTGGAAAATATATTCCTATTTTAGAAGTCAATGTTCGAAAATCTCATTTTGTGACATAGAATAATTTTAATTATTTTCCTATGATTTAATTTATCATCTAGGATTTATAATATGTCACATAGCTATATATTAGCTATATGTTATAAGAAAATAAAATGTGTAGCAAATTATATCTATAAGTACCGAAAATTGTACTTATAAATGTGAAATGGATTTAATTGCTATCTAGTTGATGATGTATTGTAATAATTATGTTAATAAGATATTTTTAAGGATAATCTTAGGTGTTTTTAACATGTTGTACAAGTGGATGAATTTTATCCTTTAATAGCCGAAAATGTTGAAAAATTGAGAGAGAAAAATGATGAAATTCAAAGCTTTTATTTGTGAGAGTGATGTCTTGATAATGACACATCAATTCTTGTATTTTAGAACATGGAATTAAAATATCATCTCCTATGTTAGATAAGGACCGAAAAATTCAAGAAAATAATGTGTTGAACAAGTGTACATGTTGAAAAGTCAAATTGTATAATATTTGACTTTTCAAAATGATATTTTTCCTAAAGTATTTTTGATAGACTAAACTTGATAATGACTTATATGATTCATGAAGTATAGTATAAGACAAAAGGAATTTTTCTCTTCTAATTGCTATGATAGCCGATACATATAGATATGAATTAATGTGATGATTTTCTTAATTCTTTGATAATTTTGAGAATTAAATTTATATGTATTGTTTATAAGATAAGATGATGTATTGAAGCATGAAAAAAATATAATTTTTGTCCTACACTACATGAAGTGATCGAAACATATACTTATGTGTACAAAAGATTGAAATTTCATTATTTCATGATAATGATTGATATTCTTTGAAATTTTCATATAATTAATTCTTATATGATATAATATGATGTGTAATGAGGTGTTATTAAAAACAGAAGTGGAGGTATTTATTCCTTGTAATAGCCGAAATCTATGAAATGAAATGATAAAATTTTGCAACTTGTTGAAAGTGACATACATATGTAATAATTATTGTGATAAGGTACATCATTAATAAAGTTTTTGATAGAATAAAATCTTGTCTTCTATCACCACTAAAGTGACCGAAAATAATGGGAGGCAATTGTGAAGTATGAGATTTTTGACTTTCAAACATGATAATTGCTAAAAGGTGTTATTAAGTATACTTGCATCTATTAAAACAAATAAATAAATAAAAATCACCTCCACATGAATTGAAGGTACCGTGAACTATGAGAAAGTGGAAGAAATATATTTTTTCAATAAAAGTTGATAGTGAAAGGATTTGAAATGAAAGGAAATTCATTAATTAATTAATAACAGTGATATATCACAAAAGAACACAATTTCTCTCTCATTCTCTCATTAGAATCGAGAGCTTGAGGAAAAATAAAGAAAGAGGGTTTCTTCAATTTCTTACTCAAATCCTATGTAGAAAACGTTTCCCGTCGAAAATCGACACCGATTAAAAGATTAGAAATCGTTCAAGCTTTACGTACATGCTTAAATTTTCGAAATCCATCCATTAGATCTTATGTTATGCACTTATGTTATTTATGTTGAAAAATTCAAAAATAATGTTATAATGTTAGGATGTTTATTAAATATGTTTATATGATGATTGTGAGTATATATTATGAATTTAGTATAAAGTTGAGCTTGTATAAAAATTTTATGAAGTGACCGAATACTTGGGATGAACATATGATGTTGGAAATGATTTTTAATTGTTGATTTGAGCATGGATTAATGATCTATGGTAATAATAAAGCTTATATGAATTTATTTAGAATTTTTGGAAAACATTGGTATATATACACAAAATTACCGAAAATTATGAGAGGATATATTATTGATGTATGATTCATATTTGAATGATATTATTAATGTTGTAGATTCATAATATAGTGTTGGATGAATTTATTGAAATTTTAAAAATTATATGGTTCCAAAGTCAAAATTTCGAAACATATGGTTCTAAAGTATATTGAAGCATGAATGGTGTTTGACGAAAATTATGTCATAGTGATGATATATGATAATGATTATGTGTTGTGTGATTTAATTGGAATTTTTGAAAAATGTTTGATATATTTATTAAAAGGATCGAAAGTTATAGTGTATAATAAGGTGATGTACAATTTTTCTATGATCAATATTTGTAACAGCCCTCTAATCCTAAGGACGGATTAACGAGGACTGGAACTTGGAACAGTAATTACAGAACATTAAAGATAATTTATCAAAGGATTTTGAAACGAACATCATGTGAACTAGGAAGTTTCAACCCTTATTTACAAGGCACACATAATTTACATATAGAAAGGCTAAAAGTTCTTAACAAAAAGGTTCACTGATTCGGATGGATTTAATTGTCAACATCAATACATAAACATAACATTCAATCGCAGCGGAGAAGCATGTGAATGCATATATGACGATATGCATTCAAGGTTTCTAACAAACATTATCAAAAAGAGGCTTGACTACTCAACACGCCTCCATCCACCATCTGCTCAACCTGCACATTTAAAAACAAACATGCAGGGCTGAGTACAAGAATGCACTCAGTGAACTCATGCCAAAATATTTTATCAAATTAAATTACACTGCCCCATCCAATAGAGTAATTCCAATAGCATAAAATGATAACTAAATTATTCAATCGAAGAAATGAAAGACAAGAAATGATACTTTGATTCTATCTATCGTCGGTTGGAAGCTCCGGAAGAAAGTCTTGAAGAACAGCGACGCGGATTAGAAACTGAATAATGAATAATGCCCTAACTCGCGTTGCGCGTATATATATATAAAGTGAGTGAGCACCAGTTGTGGATGAGCGAACGCGGAGCGGAGGCTTCTGTTCCTAAAGTGAGCTCCAGTTGTGGATGAGCGCTCGTGGGTGAGGAGCTATCATCTCATAAGTGAGCGCTGGCTCGAAGTGAGCGGGCGCGCAAAGGAGGTGAGCGGGCGATGTACGTCGAGCACGCGAGAAAGATAGGCGAGCGGGTACTCGGATACGAGCTGGTGCTCGGGTGAGACCGCGGGCGAAGCGTCGAGAAAGGGAGGCAGGCGTTGGGCTGGGCGCTAGATGAGGGTGGCGGGCGACGGTACGTGGCCGAGACGACAACGTCTTGTTGGGGCTGGCGCTGGGTGATGCCCAGCGCCGGACGGGATGTCGGGTGATGGGGCGCGATGTGGAGAGGAGGCTGAACGCACGCCTGGCGGGCGGCGCGCGGCGGCGAGGCCGCCGAGCGACGGCGATGCGGTAACGCGGCGGCTAGGCGCTGGCGCCGAAACGGGCGCTCGCGTTGAGAGCCGGATAAAGGCTGGAGAACGCGCGCTGTGCATCAAGCACCTATTGGACATGACCGAGCGTCGGGTGAGGGCGAGGCACTGAGCGAGGGCCGGGTGACGCGGCAACGTGCGCTGGGCGAGGCACTAGGAGCGAGCGCTGGGGTATTGGGTACGCGCTGGCATTGGCGAACGTACGGGCTGGGCAAGGCACTGCGCACGGGCGCTGGCGTACGTTGCGCGGACGCTATCGAGGGAGATGAGGCGTGCGACGGGGCACGACGGGAGACAGGCGCACGTGCGTGACTTTGATGATTCGCTCCGTTCTCCCTCGTTTGAACTCCGAATTGCGATCCTTTTGCGCCTACGAACTCCAATCGAGATGCTCTTCAATGTACTTTACTTTTGGTAGATCCATTTCATCCTATGTATTTCCGTTTGTCTACAAAATATTGAAACAAACCAAGTAAGTTCGAATCTATAAATACTAATCAAACCAACGGCATAAATAAGACAAACAACTGAAAACAACATGTAAAAAATACCAAGAATAAGCACAAAATGAAACCAAACAACTCCCCCACACTTATACATTTGTTTGTCCTCAAGCAAAGTGTATACTAATAAGAGTAGAAAAATAACTCGTGCAACTTAACTCTTAATCTAATCAATCAAACCTCTTTTTGCCTTTCCCTCAAACTTGAAGAATGTATAATCAAAGTTAACATAAAAAAAATCTAAGATTGTGAAAATATCAAATAAATAAGTAGGTTATTTTTGCTCAGACCCAACTCTTCGATAGGGGTGAATTAACTAAAGTGGTCATCTTTATCAACAAGTTTCCTTTAATAACATAGAAAGTATTAACAGATTTTGAAACAATGTTCGAAGGGTGAACTCTTGATGAACTCGAGTCTCCTATCGTGGTTTCCCATGCCCATTTCTCAATTTACGAGAAAGAGGGGCATAATCTCATCCTCCATTTCAACAATCTCAACAAATTACTAGAGTTTTAATTTTCCTCATTTTTTTATATATAAATGAAACAAGTATATACGTAACCACAATGTTAAAACTCCCCCTAGCATTAGCCGGACAAATCACGTCAATAACCCCCGATTTAAGATCAATCCACACAATCTCGTCAATTCACATTACAGTTTAATCACATATCAACAAGAGAAATGGAATTACATGAAGGTCCGATCAATACCACAGAGTTCAGTTGCAAGAATCAAAATCCTAACTTACTCGCATAGACTAAACTTAATTCCAAGAGATTAAAATAAGCACAAAGGAACATCACCAAGAATGCAAATAGATAAGACACGCACACAAAACCAAATAATCTCCCCCCCACACTAAATTCGAGCACCGTCCCCAGTGCTCAAAATATTAATAATACAAAATGGCCAATAGAAGGGGAGACTTCCCTGAAAGTAGATGACGAAAACAGGGCTGGAGTGTGAGCGTGCGCTGCATAGCTGGAATATCAAGGCTTCACCTCATTGCTGATGACAATACGCAAAATATTTCTTCCTACATCTGAACGAACAAAAACAAAGAGAAACAGAAAAAACAAAAAGAAAAAATAACCAAGCCAAAATAAAAAGAAAAGAACATAAAATAAATCGTGGGTAAACTCCCACGTAGCGCTCGTTTCTATGGCATGAGCTCCACTAGTGAACAACGGATTATCTATAGTCCTTTACTTGTAGAAATACCATCTCGACCAGAGCATCAGTAGTAACCATATAAGCACAAGGGACAGTCAAGGAAGCAAATAATAAATCATTTAAGCTCAAATCGAACATCCTATTCTCCAAAGAAAAATAGATAACTTCAACTCCTACAGCACAATACTTTGGTGAATTAGGATGTTGACATATTATAGATGCTACCTCAACTTTCATCCTCCCTTCATCCTCCAACTGGTTGAGGAACATATCAGGTTGTCCAAACTTAGTCTCGGTTTGATGAAACCTTGACTCTTTAACTTCATCATCTTCTCTTATTCTTCCCTCGACTTCATCCCCAACCAACAACACGTACTTCAAGTGTTGTGGCAGTTCCTTCATTTTCAGAGTGGGCTTAAGTATGCTAGCAACTTCTCGTGCCCACTCTTCCTCGTCAGCCGACCCTGCAACAACTTCCTCGAGGTTGTGCTCCTGCTTCTCATTCTTCAGCCAATGTGGGAAAGGTATGTGATAAACGCGCATTTTACACGTTTATTGTTGATTTTTAAAGATGATTTCAGATCGATAAAGTGCGTTTATGTCTTGGATCTCAATGCTTTTACATATTTTTGGAAGATACTGCTCTTGGGTTCTGTTTTGGTGTTTTGTAGGCTTATAAGTTGAAAACCGAAGCATGGAACGAAGAACGAGAAGACGAGGGCAAAAACCTGGGCCTAGCGACCTCCTTCGCGGCCGCTAGCCCGATCGCGAGAGACCAGCCCAAGCGCGAGCGCGCATATGCACGCAAATGATGGCTCACGACCGGCCTAGCGACCGCTAGGTCGACCGCGAGGAAACTCCATGACACGTGAGGAGTCCCAGCGGCCGCGAGACGTACCCGCAAGGATTTTCCATGCGACGCGACCACACCTAGCGACCGCAAGGCCAGCGAGTGTGCTGGCGTTCGCCGAGAACCGAAAGCAAGAGCGCCGAGGCGAGGATGTCGAGCTCGCGATCATGAGCCCGCCGCGAGGCATGGCGGCAGACTCCAAAATTAGTGTTTCAGCCCTAATTCTATAAATAGGGCATTACCCCCTCGTGCCCCCAACCTTACCCAGCGCGATTTTACACGTTTTTCCTAAGTTTTTCTCTATTTTTCAGATATTTTCTCTTTAGTTTTGGTTTAGATTCATTCTAGCTTTAGTTTTCCATCGTTCTACGCTTGTTCTACGCATTGTTGACGCTTCGGAACGCTTTCGTCCGAACGATTTCCGTATTTTTCCGTTTTCCGTTGGGTTTGGATACGAACCAAACCATTGTTCTTCAAACGCTTCCCTACGGGTTTTATCAATTTAATTTCTGTTTTTATGATTATTTCGTATTTAATTTCGTTATTTATGTCTAGCTAAATTTCGCTCTAATCCTGGGTTTGCATGATTCTATCCTATATGTTGTGATTCTCGCTATTGTTATTTACCTTCCGTGCATCGATTCATGATTCTTGGTGCTTAATTATATGTGTTGATTTTGATCAATCTTAATGCATATCATAGTTGCCGCTAATTACGTAATGCTTTAATTGTCAATCGAACTTGAATGCATGATACGGATAAGCCTCGAGTCGAATCGAGATAGGAACATTCGTAGGAAGCATATTCTTTGTGATCCTTTTCGAGTTGCTTATTTTCCTCTAGAGGAATATGAATAGGGAAAATTAGTAATCAATCGTCACAATTGTCGAATCAAGTTGTTGGCTACATATGTGATCTTCCATCTTGTGCGGATTAAAACGGTTAATAATAAGCGGATAAACATCGTAATGGATAGGATTAGTGCATCCCTGTGGTTAGTCTTTCTTGATAGTTATCTCCTTGGTTTTTATTGCTTTAGTTTATTTTCTAGTTGTCACCTTTGCTTTGGATTTAATTATCTGAAGCCATAAACCTATACAAACCAAATCTGTTCTTGGATAATGATGAAGTTTCGTTGAATTAGCTTCTGTGTTTTCGGATTGCAATCCCTGTGGATACGATACTCGACTTACCTTATACTTGCGCATTTTTCATGCGATCAAAATTTTGTCGATCAAATTTTGGCGCGTTGCCGGGAAATTGTTAAGATCACATAGGAATAATTTGACGATTTGGATTTATTAATTGAAGTTATATATATTATATTATTTATTTATTCTTGTCAGAGTTAAGCTCTCTCTTTTTCTCCAGGTAGTTTATGATCACAAGGTCCTAGGGACCTCCTGAGCATAATCTTGACCCAGAGATCGAAAATTCCCAAAGGAGAAGGAGACAAGAGAGAAGAAGGGCTGCAATGGCAGCTAATCCACAGAACGGGGGCATTCCTCCCGAGCAAGCTGCACGCATGCTAGCCGATTTCGCAGAGATGCAGCGCCAAATAGCGAATATGGGACTCCTTGACCCTACCCCGCAGACGAGACCTCGAACTACATGCACCGACCTCCCACCGAACAATTCCAAGGAGGAGGATGGGGCCCGCAAGTGGAAGCGAATAATTTGAATTAAAGCCGCCCGATCAAGATGGTGCAAGGAGAGCAGTTTGGGGGAGGAGTTACAGAAGACCCGAATGCACATCTCGAGACTTATCTCGACATTTGTGACACCATCAAGCAGAATGGGGTGCCACAAGACACAATCCGGATGCGCATGTTCGGATTCTCTCTGCGCAGCCAGGCGAAGAATTGGTTCAAGAGCTTGGACCGCACCGATAAACAGTTGGGGAATACTGTGAAAAGTTTCTCTCAAAGTATTTCCCTCCAGCCAAAGCACAGAAGATTATCGCTGAAATCTCCCACTTTTGCCAACAAGGAGACGAGTCGTTGTTCGAAGCATGGGAGAGATTTAGGGGCTTATTGAGAAAGTGCCCACAACATGGTTTCTCCAGAGAGCAGCAGATCACGCATTTCTATAGCAGGCTGACACTGCATACGAGGAGCATTGTAGATGCATCGGCACGAGGCTGCTTACTAAATTGCCGAGTAGAGGAGGCCAACCGCATCATAGAAGAGATGGCGACTAATAGTTACCAATGGCCAATGGAGAGAACGCCTGTGGTTAAAGCAGCTGCTGTTGAGATTGATTCGAAATACGACGATCTTATGAAGAAGTTCACTTTTCAAGAGCCGATCGAGACGTAAGAGGTCAATCATATCAATCGGAGGAACCATGGGAAAATCCGCATACAATCCGAACAACAGAATCATCTCGAATCATCAGATGCCAACCCAATAACTTCCAACAACCTCCAAAGAAGCTCACTGTGCGTAATGGTATGATTCAAGAGCCAAGAAGCGTGGTTTAGAGGAGTTGATGCAAGCAGATTGGTTGTGAGCAACCAACAAATGACGACAAATCGAATTCGATGGTCGCATGCAGTAACTCGCTCATCAATAGCACTACTTAGAAAGTTGTAAATCTGGAATCCACCATGACAGCCATGGGCAAACACTTGAAGATGCTGGAGAATCAGATCAGTCAGATGGCCGCACAACAGAATGCACAGCCAAAGACGGGCCAATTTTCAAGTAATACGGAAGTGAACCCTAAGAATCAGTGCTTTGCTATCCAGTTGAGAAGTGGAGCAGCGTATCAGACCCACCCGGACGAAGAAGGAGCGACGGAAGAGCAACTCGCGACCGCGAACCAAGTCGCGAGACATCACACGTTCAGCCAGTCCGAGGAATACGCGCGACCTCGCGGCCATGAACGAAAAGCACCTCGCGACCGAACTCGCGACCGCGAGCCCGCCACGAGACCGGACAAAGAGTCGGGACGAGACGCGCCCGCGCGCCTGTGACGCGCGGAAGAACGCCGAAGTGGCGCAGGTCCCTAGTGACCGCACTCGCGATCGCGAGGATGGCCGCGAGGGACGCCCAGTGCCGAAGTATCAGACGTATACCCCTCCAATCCCGTTTCCAAGTCGACTAGCTAAGTCGAAATATGACGAGAAGTTCACCCGATTCAAAGAGATATTTCAGAAAGTGAATATCAAACTACCTCTCTTTGAAATGCTCCGAAACATGCCGGGATATGTGAAGTTTCTGAAAGATGCATTAGCAAGCAAAAAGAAATTGGGTAAATTTGAAAAAATTAACCTATCTGAAGAATGCAGTGCCATCTTACAACGGAAGTTGCCTCTGAAGCAGAAAGATCCGGGGAGCTTCACACTAGAGTGCGAGATTGTTGAGCACACATTCCCCAATGTGTTGTGCGATTTGGGAGCAAGCATCAATCTGATGCCGCTGAATGTATTCAACCGCCTGGAGGTATGGAAGATTAAGCCAACAAAGATATCATTGATGATGGCTGACAGGTCAGCCACATATCCTAAGGGAATTGTTGAAGACGTGTTGGTAAGAATTCGGGACTTTGTCTTTCCTGCTGATTTTGTTATATTAGACATACCCGAATTCAAGCATCAACCACTAATCTTGGGTAGACCTTTTCTAACAACTGGTCGTGCTTTGATTGATGTGCGCGAAGGTGACCTCACGCTTCGTGTCAATGATGAGGAGCTAAAGATTTCAATATATGACGCCATCAAGCAACACGATAGTTGAGCACGAAAATTGCTATTCGATCACCATCGCCATCGCTAGTCAAGTCTCGCGCTGAAGGGCAACCAACCATCGACGAGCATGCCGCAAGGAAGAAGTGGACTAAGTATAAAATCCGAGTGATTCGCTCAAGCTCGATGGAAGCCATTTTATGCCAATTGGTGGGCTGTTGTAAATGCTAAGTACAAGGCAAATCAAGTTTGGAAAGTGTCGGTTGTCAAATCGCCGATTGATGAGAGGTACCATCGAGCTAGCTACTAAAAATCTAGCACTGGTTGGGAGGTAACCCAACGTTTTTTACATGTTTTATGTTTTTCGTTTTGTTTTTCTTCTTTTTCTTTGTTTTGCTGTGTCTTGTTTGTTTGTTTTTAAGTCCCAAGGTATATCATCAATGGCGAGGATTCTATCCACCGCCGGAGTAGCACGACATTTGAGGTAAGATCTCTCCCAATCACTCTCTTCTGCAAACATTATTATCTCCATTGCACACTGTTGACAATAAGTTTGGGGGGGGGAGTGGTCGAGTGTGATGTGGTTGAGAGTCATTTTTTATGTTTTGCGTTGTTTTGTTAAGTTATTATATGTTGGGGCTTTTGTCGTGTCTTTTGTGTTTTTGTTGTGTCGTTCGATCAACGAGTTGAAGTGAAATGTGTTAATCTATGTAGCCAATGATGATAGAAATTTTCTGTTAAATATGTGATAGTGCACATGATATGTTAGAAAATGACGCATGGATAACTTGAGATTGCTTAGTTTGTTGTTTTTAACCATTTGCTAAAACCGCGAGACTTGAGCTTCACTGTATACACATCTTGTTATAGTTTCTTTTATTTGTGTGATATCGTGCATGTAATTATCTTCTAGAACTTGCCATTTTCTATGTCGAGGCTGCAACATGTGTTTTAATATGGAAAGGATAAAAGGCCATCTTTGTTAAACCACATATTTACCCAAACACTAACCCAATGATATATACCATTTGTCGCCTTCTTTGAGCCTTTATTAGACCTTATTCTTTTGTTAACCGGATGATAGGAGGTGAGGATGGATATGGGAATCAAATGGGAGAAAAAAATTGTTTTGATATGCAAAGTGGGGATAAAAGATAAAGTATGGTACCCGTGTGAAAAAAGAATAGACCCTATAAGCTCTATTACAAAGCCAAGAAAAGAAAAATTTTGTGAATAGTATGAGCATAAAGGAAGTCAATTATCATAGTATATGGTACCTTGAGTGAATAAATTTTGAAATAGCATGTTGGAAAGGAAAAGAAATGGACAAAGTCCATATGAGCTGATAATAGAGATGGAAGTACTTGGAATATATTTGAGTCACTTAGCCATATATTATCCTACCTTAACCAATGTGCCTATAATACAACCTATGAAAAGTCCTTTTTGATCCTAATTTGAATGCATTTGACGTGGTGGAGATATTAGAGAAATGGCAAGCCTATGGTGAGATTTTTGCATTGCATTGATTTTTGAGTGCATACACGTCCCTTATTTCTTTATGAGTTGAGTGTATTCTATATATTACGCACATGCCATTGTGAGGGTTGAATTGAATGATATTTTTGCTTTCAATGGTTGTACATTGTCGATTTGACTAATGTCATCATGTGCACTAATGATTTTGAGCTTTGAGATATTTACGAGGCTTTATTGGTTAATCACCTTTCCGACGCCGTTGATCCTGTTTTGTGTCTCTCTTTCTTTTTGGTCTTGTTTTTGTTTGAGGACAAACAATGATTTAAGTTTGGGGGGTTGATAAACGCACATTTTACACGTTTATTGTTGATTTTTAAAGATGATTTCAGATCGATAAAGTGCGTTTATGTCTTGGATCTCAATGCTTTTACATATTTTTGGAAGATACTGCTCTTGGGTTCTGTTTTGGTGTTTTGTAGGCTTATAAGTTGAAAACCGAAGCATGGAACGAAGAACGAGCAGACGAGGGCAAAAACCTGGGCCTAGCGACCGCCTTCGCGGCCGCTAGCCCGACCGCGAGAGACCAGCGCGAGAGCGCGCATATGATGGTTCGCGACCGGCCTAGCGACCGCTAGGTCGGCCGCAAGGAAACTCCATGACACGCGAGGAGTCCCAGCGGCCGCAAGACGTACCCGCGAGGATTTTCCATGCGACGCGACCACACCTAGCGACCGCGAGGTGTGGCCGCGAGGCCAGCCAATGCGGGCGTACCTGCCGAGAACCCAAAGAGCAGCCGAGGTGAGGATGTCCCCTCGTGACCGAGCTCGCGACCGTGAGCCCGGCCATGAGGCATGGCGGCAGACTCCAAAATTAGGGTTTCAGCCCTAATTCTATAAATAGGGCATTACCCCCTCGCGCCCCCAACCTTACCCAGCGGGATTTTACACGTTTTTCCTCAGTTTTTCTCTATTTTTCAGATATTTTCTCTTTAGTTTTGATTTAGATTCATTCTAGCTTTAGTTTTCCATCGTTCTACGCTTGTTCTACGCATTGTTGACGCTTCGGAACGCTTTCGTCCGAACGATTTCCGTATTTTTCCGTTTTCCGTTGGGTTTGGATACGAACCCAACCATTGTTCTTCGACGCTTCCCACGGGTTTTATCAATTTAATTTGCTTTTATGATTATTTCGTATTTAATTTCGTTATTTATGTCTAGCTAAATTTCGCTCTAATACTAGGGTTTTCATGATTCTATCCTATATGTTGTGATTCCTCGCTATTGTTATTTACCTTCTAGGCATTGATTCATGATTCTTGGTGCTTAATTATATGTGTTGATTTGATCAATCTTGATACATATCATAGTTGCCGCTAATTACGTAATGATTTTAATTGTCAATCGATCTTGAATGCATGATACGGATAAGCCTCGAGTCGAATCGAGATAGGAACATTCGTAGGAAGCATATTCTTTGTGATCCTTTTGAGTTGCTTATTTTCCTCTAGATACGTAATGTTAATAGGGAAATTAGTAATCAATCGTCACAATTGTCGAATCAAGTTGTTGGCTACATATGTGATCTTCCATCTTGTCTGGATTAAAACGGTTAATAATAAGCAGGATAAACATCGTAGTCGATAGGATTAGTGCATCCCTATGGTTAGTCTTTCTTGATAGTTATCTCCTTGGTTTTTATTGCTTTAGTTTATTTTCTTGCTGTCACCTTTGCTTTGGATTTAATTATCTGAAGCCATAAACCTATAAAACCAAATCTGTTCTTGGATAATGATGAAGTTTCGTTGAATTAGCTTCTATGTTTTCGGATTGCAATCCCTGTGGATACGATACTCGACTTACCTTATACTTGCGCGTTTTTCGTGCGATCAAAATTTTGTCGATCAGTATGACTTCAGTATCTTTTTTCCTTTTCCACCTCCTGTGACTGCAGCGGCTTGTCTAATGTCTCTCTCACCCCATTCTCAACAATTGGGTCACTTCCTAGAATAGTGACCTCTTGAGCCTGATCGGGTTGGTTTGGAAGTTCCCTCACTGCACGTTGCTACAACAGCTCATCAAGCATGCTATCAATCTATCCCATTTGCGTCTCTAAACGCTGAATTGTGGAGTCATGAGCCTCCATTCTTTTAGTGAACAGATCCTCCAAGGATGACCTCTGAGGTGGTGGTGGAGGTGCTTGCTGATACTGCTGTTGTTGGAAGAACGACTGCTGAATAGGAGGTTGCTGGAAAAAAGGTCTTCACTACTTGAAGAAGTTGGAAGATGCTCCCAGTAGAGATCATAGGCTTGATGCTCTCAGCCTAACGGATATCCCTCAAAATAGTCGAACTGGGCTCCTTCTTCGTAAGAAGAATTTACCCAATACGACGAGTTTTCCTCCCCTAGCCTGTTTGACCATATTCGTATTGCTGGTAACCCTACATTAACAGACACCAACTACAAAAATAGGATCACACGCACCGGGGGGGAGAAAATAACAAAAAGAACGAAAAGAAACACATAAAATAAACAACACAAACAATACGCCTAAAGTTTTCCTCGGCAACGGCGCCAAAATTTGTTTCAACTAAATGTACTCTCTTAATTGACTCATAATCGAATGAGGTAATTGTAGAGGGATAGATAACCCAAGTCGTCTCTCAAGGAAAACTTAACAGGGCTTATTGTTCATGTCACACATAAAAACGGTAAATTCTAAACACTCTAATACTAACGGGGGTTTTGGAACAAACGGGAATTGGAATACGAAAGATAAAATATAAATGAAACCAATCTAACTAGGAGTTGTCAATCCCTAGTTGAGACCCTACGAAAACACGAATGCAAGAATCTAAGCGTAGAACAAACTAAACTAGATCATCAAACAGAAAGCAATGAAATTCAATGAAGAACGATTCAACACTCTACTAAATTCCAATACCAATTGCATACAATTTATTTATCATATGCTAGAAGGAATAGAATCAATGGAGAAACCAATAATCCTATATCTACTATATAATTGAATCCACAAAAATCATGAACAAGAAATCACAAAGCAATATATAAATCAAAGGAGTGAAGATCCAATAGCTTAAAACGATAAATCCAACAGAGTAATTCCAACAACATAAAATGATAACTAAATTATTCAATCGAAGAACAAAGACAAGAAATGATACTTTGATTCTATCTATCGTCGGTTGGAAGCTCGGAAGAAAGTCTTGGAGAACAGCGGCGCAGATCAGAAACTGAATAATGAATGATGCCCTAACTCGCGTTGCACGTATATATATATAAAGTGAGTGAGCGCCGGTTGTGGATGAGTGCTCGTGGGTAAGGAGCTACTATCTTATAAGTGAACACTAGCTCGAAGTGAGCGGGCGCGCAAAGGAGGTGAGCGGGCGCTGTACGTCGAGCGCACGAGGAAAAATGGGTGAATGGGCGCTCGGATGCCAGCCGACGATGGGGCAGGAGACCGCGCAGGTGAGCGTGCAAGTTGGAGGCAGCGGGTGCTGGGCTGGGCGCTGGATGAGGGAAGAGCGGGCGCACGGGTGCACGGGCTGAGACGACAACGTGCGCTGGCGCTGGTGCTGGGTGATGCCCATCGTCAGACGGGATACCGGGTGATGGGGGCACGTGCACAGAGAGAGGCGCTTGAATGTGCACCGTGCGCGGCGCGGCGCGGGCGAGGTTTGGGCGAAGCCGGTGACACGGGCAACGCGCGCTGGCCGATGATCTTTGAACGGCGCTCGCGTTGAGCATCGGATGAAGGCTGAAGAACACACGTTGTGCATCGAGCGCCGATTGGACATGGCCGAACGTCGGGTGAGGGTGCACGCAGGTGAGGCGTTGGGCGAGCGTCGGGTGACGCGGTAACGCGCGCTGGGCGAGACGTTGGGAGCGGGCGCTGGGGTTGTGGGTGCGCGCTGGCGTAGGCAAACGCACGAGCTGGGTGAGGTGCTACGCGCGTGCTACGGGCGCTGGCGTGCGGCGCGCGGACGCTGTCAAGGGAGATGAGGCGTGCAACGGGGCAACACGGGAGACGGGGCGCACGTGCGCGACTTTGATGATTCGCTCCGTTCTCCCTCGTTTGAACTCCGAATTGCGATCCGTTTGCGCCTACGAACTCCTATCAAGATTCTCTTCAATATAATTTACTCTTGGCAGATCCATTTCATCCTATTTAATGCCATTTTTCTATAAAATATTGAAACAAATTAAGTAAGTTTGAATCAATAAATACTAATCAAACCAACGGCATAAATAAGACAAACCACTGAAAACAAAATGTAAAATAATACCAAGAATAAGCATAAAATGAAACCAAACATAGACCACATCACTATCGCAAGAAGGGACTTCATGGGAAGTTGTACTTGAGGTGATGCATAGGCATTGTCCACAATTTTGACAGTAGAAGTCAAATTCTTAGAATTAGCATAATCACTCAGACCATACCGCTTCCAATTCAATTTCGTTTGTCATCTCATTTTACATCTATCTCTAGAGAACTTATGAAAATCGCACATGCAAGCCACGCCTGTGGATGTTTACACGTGAAACTCCCACTTCTCAATAGATTAAAATATTTTATTTAGAAATAGCATCTAACAAACTTATGATAAACAGTGCATGTAAGCCACATGTGTGGACGTATACTCATTGTGCGTATCACTTTGTTTCGAGATCAAAATATGGACGTCTTGATGTTTTTAATTTAAGAATTAATACGTTGGGTTTCTTGCTTAGTCCTTTTACTTCAAAATGTTTGTCCATGCAGATACGTAGTTCTAACAGGCTCTTTCTAGAACTCAACATGTAAAACATGCTCGTAGAATTCTTAAACATGCTTTAAAATATGATAGAACTAGCATGCTTGCTAAACGCAGTTAATCATGAAAATATATATCCATGTTTATCTACGTAATTAAACATACATTGCATGCTAATGCATAATTTAAAAATCCACGACATGCTATGAACAATAAAAATAAAATAAAATTCGTTCATCGCGGCCGATTCTTGGATCCTGTACATCCCTGCCTAATTTATTAAATAAATTTTTAAAGTACAAATCTTCCATTTTTCTTGAAATGGGCCTCGCGTGCACGGTCACGCATCGACTCGTCAAAGCGGAATTGGGCGAAAAATCAAAACGGGCCGTAATGTTGATTTGGGCCGGTCGTTGGAAAACTGGATTCGGGTTCGGTCAAGGGTCTGGAATGGAAAATGGATCGGGTCAGCCCGAGTGGACTGGGTCGTGTGCTAGGTCACAGCCCAGTGCCGCCCATCACTACGCGTCGTCCTTGCAAAGCGTCGCTGTATGCGTGTGCGAGCACGCCGGGTCACACCCTGAGGCCGAACGATGCGTTCGCTCGCACGCCTGTCATGCCCCATCGCCTCACCCCACGCTGCCCCGTCGACGTTGTCGAGCTATTATACATTTCGCGCTCATCTCACAACCTGCTATCGAGCGCTCGTCGAGCATCGAGCACACGCACACCTCATGTAATTTGTATTCCTGTTTTAATTTTCAATTTTCATCTCATATTTTTGTGTTACTTTCCTGTAACTTGTTAGGTTGTCCTTTATGTATGAACGGTGAGCAAGATCCTGAACCACTACCGTTTGATCCAGAAATTGAGCGCACATTCCGGCGGTGGAGAAGAGATCAACGAGCCCGACATCAAGCAAGGATGGTTGAATTAGTTCCAGCAGATGACAGAGACAATAATGTCATTGTCATAGCCGATGATAAAGAGAGAGCTATATGGGATGATGCCGCACCGATGTTCAATGAGCTTAATTCAGGCATAATTCGACCAGAGATTCAAGCTCCACAGTTCGAGTTGAAGCCATTGATGTTTCAAATGCTGCAAACTGTAAGCTAATTCAGCGCACAAGCCACAGAAGATCCTCACCTTCACCTTCGTTCATTCTTGGAGGAGAGTGACTTCATCAAATTGCAAGGCGTGTCGACGAAGGCGCTAAGACTGAGGTTATTCCCATTTTCGTTGAGGGACGGAGCTAGAGCTTGGCTCAATGCACTTCCACCTAACTCTATTTCTACATGGAATGAGCTAGGTGAGAAGTTCCTGATCAAGTATTACCCTCAAACGAAAAACGCTAAACTATGAAATGAGATTATGTCATTCCAAGAGTTGGAGGATGAGTCGGTTTGTGAGGCATGGAACGATTCAAAGACTTGCTTAGAAAATGCCCTCACCATGGTATTCCACACTGTATTCAGATTGAGACCTTCTACAATGGTCTGAAAGCTTCTACGTGTTTAGTGTTGGATTTATATACTGAAAGCAGTTTTGGTTGAGCTTGTATACAATGTTTCCTGTTACCACTATTACAATCTCCTATCCGAATTGATTACTTGATTGCATATATCGTGTCCCCTTATCTCATATATAAGTTAGATCATACAAGTGTGTAGAAGATCACGTAAGTCCGTATGATTGGTCAAGCTTAATGAGATATAAAAGATTCACGGTGAGACAAATTTTAAGGACGAGTTGTCGGTATAGTCATGCGGTATAGATAAGAAGTGACTTGACTTGGTTGCTTGTCTATCTGGTACGCGTCTCGACGTATTGATGAATCACAAATGAGATGAGTTCTTCTATCGACCGTCGTGAAGAACCTAGATCTCGGTGACTTACGATGATCTAAACCTCGATAAGGTATTAGATGAGTATGAGTTCTTGACCATCACTTTGACTTGTTATGGTTGAGGGTTATATGTTCTAACCCAATATTCTCCGCATCTTGTGTGGTGGCGGTGCTTGTATGTCATGCTAGTTACCGTGATCGAGTCACCGTATCCGTTTAGGATTATGACGTCCCTTAAGGAGCTCAAAGGTTTATTGTACTAAACCCCGCAGTTGAGTTAGCTCAAGTACAATAATAAGGTTGAGTGGTACTACTTAAGGAATTAAAGATATTAATTATTTTAAGCAAATGAATGCTCTAAATAATTAATGGACGCGATATCTTAAATACGGGATTCAGAATGTCTAAGTGCAAGTCCGACTCACCTTCTGTAATAAAGGGTAAGTCAAGATTTATTCTCTAGTGGCATGAATGAATGTTTATAAATTAATTTATGTTCGGGTCGAACATAAGATAATTAATTTATTTGAAGCCCATCTTTATTCCTTGCATTTGATCCTGGTCGCCCATCCAGCCCGTAGCTACATGGAAATCGGCCCCCTACCCTCTAAGGCAAGGATTTGATTCTCTTTATCCTATAAGGATATTATTATATTTATGGGATATGCATGGATCCCTTCCTTATGTGATTATGGTAATGCATTATAAATATAAGGTAAGAGATAAGATCAAGGCTAATCATCAATTATCCTATCCATATTTTCGTGAATCACCATAGTTCCTTGGTGAGAGATTTTCGAAAATTGCCTAGAGGGTTAGGGTGATTTTGTAGCACTCTCCATAGCTTATCCTCACCGATATTGGAGATTGGGCAACCGGATACACCCGTAAGATCAAAGCACGAGTCTCGATCCGTTCATCCCGATCCACCTCGACAGATTCAAAGGTAAACACGAGAAAACCCCTACGTGTTGCAATCAATTATATAGGTGCATGCTAGGTATATAATCAATGTATGGTGAATTAAACATCCAAGATAGATCATCGGGAGAGGGCTAAACCTAGTTTTCCCTACAATTGGTATCGAGCACCCGATCGAGATCTTGGCTCTGTTGGATTAATTCAAGTTTGATTATTACGTGCGCAATTAATTAATTGTGAATCTGTCGTTCATCGTGGCTCGTTTTATTTTTTGTCGGATTTTGTTTTTCACCACGAAAATCCGTGGTTAGATTAGATTTTCCCCGTAAATCTTATCCGTAAAAGAAGAGCGAAGACGAAAGCACGAAGAACGAGACGAAGGGAAGACACGTCGGAGAAACCGGACGACAGCCACGAAGGGTGCATCGGCGACGGCACGCGAGGCGTTTCGGCGCCGCCAAAGACGACCCCTCGGCGCTACGTGTGTTCTCGGCAAGTGAGGCGACACGGGCGACGCGGGCGGCACAGCTCGGCTGCCGCGGTGCGCGGGTGCGCCGTGTGCGGATGCCTCGCACCTCCCCGCGCTGATCGTGCACGCCGGTGATGCTCATCGCGGTCGCGGGCATTTCGCGGTCGCTAGGCGTCGCGCATCACCGCACGGGCGACGGGTGCGCGTTGTCACGCGAGATCCCCGCGCCGCGAGCGGGCTCGCGGTCGATCGCGAGGCATACAAGGCGCTAAGCTCGCGCGGTAGCGAACGCGAGCAAGGACGCCGCACGCGCAGCTCGACGGGTCGCGGTCGCCTTTGCGACCGCGAGGCAGCCCGCGAGGAGCACGCGAGGCGACGCACGAGAAAAGAGGCGGCAGCAGTGTGTTGGCGCGCACGGGTCGTGCCTCAGCCCTAGCTGCCCACCCATTTCGCCCAAACCCGCCCGCACCGTTTTCACCAATTCAATTTTCCACCGAATCCGCTTTTGACGAATCCGTCCATGCCCGTTGCACGCGAGGCCCTTTTCAAAGTTTATGAAGATCTCGTACTTTGCAATTTCTATGTAATAGATTAGGCAAGAAAGTGCGTGTTCCACGAGTGGGCCACGATGAACGCTTTATTTTATTTTTAATCGCTCATAGCATGTCGTGGATGTTTAAATTATGCAGGCATGCTATGTATGTTTAAATTACGAGACAAACATATTATATGTTTTCGTGATCGATGCGCATAGTAAGCATGCTAGGTTTATCGAGTTTTCAAGCATATTTTAGAATTTTGCGAGCATGTTTTACATGTTGAGTTCTATAGAAAAGCATGCTAGGATTACGTGATCTGCATGGACAAACCTTTTGAACAAAAAGACTAAGCAAGCAACCCGACAAATTAATTTTTAAAATTAAGATGTCAAGACCTCCACTTTTTGATCTCTAAACAAAGTGAGACGATCGTGAGTAAACGCCCACACGCGTGGCTTGCTTGCACTTGCTTATCATAAGTTTGTTAGATGAGATTTCTAAATAAAACATTTTAAATCTATTGAGAAGTGGGAGTTTCATGTGTAAACGTCCACACGCGTGGCTTGCATGTGCGATTTTCATAAGTTCTCTAGTGATGGATATAAAATGAGATAACAAAAGAATTTGGATTGGAAGCGGTATGGTCCTAGTGAGTATGCCAATTCTAAGAATTCATTTTCTACTGTTAAAATTGTGGTCATTGCTTAGACATCACCTCAATTACAACTTCCCGCGAAGTCCCTTCTTCCGATAGTGATGTGGTCTAGTAAGGTCCAATCATTAATTTCATTTGTCATAAGGATAAGTTGACATGGATTGAAATTAAACGATTAAAAGGTATATTTTAGTCTGGTCGAGGGTTCATGTGTAAACGTCCACACGCGTGGCTTGCATGTGGGATTCCTTGGGCGATTGGAGGTTTCAATTAATATTGTTTTATCAAAAGGTTACAATATTATTGTTACGAATTATGTGCGATCGATGCTTATGTGTTTACATTATCTTTTCGATATGTCTCTTACACCGATTATCAATATGCTCGCACAAAATCCCTTTATCCGTCCGAATTTTATCGAGTGGAAACGAAACATGGAATATGTTCTTATCATTGAAGAACACATGTTTGTTTTCACTACTCCTAAACCCGATGCCCTTATCGACGATCGACTAATGAGCAGCGAGAGTCAAGCGCACTTTCGCATAAGTCGAACAATATGGCCAAGTGCTATATGATGACTACAATGTCCAAAGGCTTGCAATGCAAAGATCACCGATGGTAGACGTGATGAAATATGGTCAAGTCTCGAGAGTAAGTTTGGGCAATCGGATCGACAACCGCTTCACACAATGAGAGAAATCTTGGCGTGTAAGATGGAAGAAGGAAGTTCGGTCCATGAACATGTCTCCCACATGACTCATCTCATGGATAGTCTTGATCAGCTGGGAGGAGGTATTGACGGCGAAGCCAAGGTCGATATTATCCTCAACACACTGCCCAAGTCTTTTGAGAATTTTCGCGTGAACGCGATCATGAGCAAGACCGAGTATACGCTTAGTCAGTTGCTTAATGATCTCGTGGCCGCGGAAGGAGTCATGGGTAAAGGAGCACATGCTCTTGCTAGCACATCTAGGGGCCCAAATTTTCCGTTGCAAAATGGAAAAAGAAAAAGGGGCACCAAAGGTGGCAGAGGCAAGGGAAATAGTGGGAGTAATGGGAACAAGAACATGCTCGCCAACGGAGGCTTAAAGAAGCAAAGGAGAGGCAAGTGCTTCAGCTTGCAAGATCGGGCATTGGAAGGCCAAGTGCCCTATGCTCAAGGCTCAAGGTACGCCATTTGCTTTAGTAACTAAACATGTTTAGCGACTTGTTCTACCCATTCTTGGGTAGTGACACGGGTGCGATCGATCATGTTTGTTACACCTGCGTGGGTTCCTGCAGACAAGGAGTCTGCATGATGGCGAGATAACGATCTCCATGGGAAACGCGGTGAAAGTCGAGGCCGTTGCAGTCAGAGATGTTACTTTATGTTTTGATATAACAGTTTTAGTATTGAAAGATGTTTTATATGTGCCGGATTTTCGGCGGAACCTTGTTTCTGTTTCAAAATTGTTTATTCATGGATATTCTGTTATTTTTGATAGTGGTGTTTCTATCATAAGAAATGACGAAGTTATCTGTGTTGGCACATTATATAATTCGCTTTATACTATTTCGCTAACCATAATACCTATAACTATGTTGCATCATCTAAAACCCTAAAAGAGAAAGTTTTCTTAGAAGAGCGACACCACTTTTCTCTCGGCATCTTAGATTAGGTCACATCAATCTAAATAGGATCCAAAGACTGGCTAAGAATGGAGCGTTGGGTAATCTAACAGTTACTCTGTTCCTAGTCTGTGAATCCTGTATAGAAGGTAAGATGTCGACTGACCCTTCAAAGCGAAGGGTTATAGAGCCAAAGAAGTGTTGGAGCTAGTCCATTCTGACCTGTGTGGACCGATGTCCACACAAGCTCGTGGAGGGTACGAGTATTTTGTCACTTTCATTGCGATTACTCAAGGCAGATATGTATACCGCTTCACCGCAAGTTTGAATGCTTTGAGAAATTCAAAGAATTTAAGGCGAAGTGGAGCGAAGCTTGGTAAAAGTATCAAGTCATCGCGGTCCGATCGCGGTGGTGAATACCTCAAGAACGAGTTTATGGACTATCTAGTGAAGTGTGGGAATACCTCCCAACAAGACTACACCGGCACACCACAAAGAAATGGTGTGTCGAGCGAAGAAATAGACTCTTTTAGAAATGGTTAGATCAATGATGAGTTATGCAAAGATTGCTATTTTGTTCGGGGTATGCCTTAGAAACGGCGGCATACTTGCTAAATCTAGTACCATCCAAGTCAGTCGAAAAGACCCCTTTCGAGTTGTGGTTTGGGCGCAAGCCTAGTTTAAGCCACATAAGGATATGGGGCGATCCAAAGACATGTCTTTGAACAAGAAAGGCGACAAGTTGGAGGCTAGATCCGACGCAAGGCTGTTTATTGGCTATCCTAGAGGGACGAAAGGTGGTTTATTCTATAGTCCTAAGGATCAGAAGGTCATTATTAGCACTAATGCCCGATTCTTAGAAGAGGATTATATGACAAACCATAAATCCAAAGTTGAAATCATTCTTCAGGAATTAGAAGATGATCGTATTCCACCACCGATTAAGCCAAAGGTATGAGATGTCGTGTCTAGTGGGAGGGATCGACACCAGATACTTCAAGAAATTGAAGTGGGTCGAGTTCCACTGGAGATACCGACCGTACAAGTGGCTCCTATCCAGCAAGTTGTGCAAGATAGAGAACCACAAGTTATCGCACCCACCATTGTGCGATGGCGCCTCGTCTGTCAGTGGGAGGGTTGTTCGTCAACCGAAGCGATTTATGTTCGTGGGTGAATCTTTGGATTTAGTCCCGGAAACGAACAAGCAATAATCGACCCATGGACGCACAACGAGGCGATAAAGACATTGATGCAAAATCATGGCACAATGCTATGGACTTAGAAATCGAGTCCATAATGACTATGGATGTATACTGAAAGACACCTCTACCGGATGGCAAGGAAGCCATAGGTAGTAAGTGGGTATACAAGAGGAAGAGAGATTCAGATGGAGAGGTTTCGGCTTTTAAAGCCAGGCTTGTGGCGAAAGGGTACACTCAGATTGAGGGCATCGATTTCGATGAGACCTTTTCGCCTGTAGCAATGCTCAAGTCCATCAGAATTCTTCTGGCCATCGCAGCCCACATGAACCTTGAGGTTTGGCAAATGGATGTGAAAACCTCTTTTCTAAACGGTTACCTTGAGGAAGGTAGAGAGATCTATATGCAGCAACCCGGAGGTTATGTGGTGAAGGGTGAAGAGCATCTAGTATGGAAGCTTAAGAAGTCCATTTATGGGCTTAAGCAAGCCTCACGATCCTGGAACTTACGCTTTGACGAGGTGGTAAAGTCCTATGGATTTACCCAGTTGCCTAGCGAGAGTTGTGTGTATCGTTTAGATGTCAACGGTGATGTGGTATTTCTTGCACTTTATGTAGATGACATTCTTCTAGTTGGCAACAATGTGAAGTTGTTATCAGACGTAAAGAGTTGGTTATCCGATCAGTTTCAAATGAAAGACTTAGGAGATGCAGCGTACATTCTTGGGATCAAGGTTTACCGAGATCGCAAGAGGAAAATGTTGAGCTTATCTCAGGCGTCTTACATTGATACTGTGATTACTCGTTTTAGTATGCAGACCGCCAAGAAAGGATTGCTACCTTTCAGACATGACGTTCCTTTATCTAAGGAGCAGTCACCTATGACTGCAAAGGAGATAGAGGAAATGAGACAAGTTCCTTACGCTTCCGCCGTAGGAAGTCTCATGTACGCAATGCTATGTACGAGGTCCGATATCTGCTATGCGGTAGGCATAGTAGCTAGATATCGCCTAACCTCGATAAGCTCATTGGACCGCGGTAAAGCATATACTCAAGTACCCAAAAGGACTCGAGATTATAGGCTAGTTTACCATGCAGATAGTCTAATGCCTTTGGGTTACACTGCACTGGATTTACAAGCCAACCGTGATGAGAAAAAGTCTACCTCGGGGCTATGTGTTTACCTTGGGAGGTGGAGCCGTATCTGGCGGAGTGCAAAGCAAATGCATTGCGGACTCTACCATGGAAGCGAATATGTAGCCGCTTTGGAGGTCGCTAATGAGGTCAGATGGTTCGTAAAATACCTCATGGATCTAGGTGTGGTACCGGTTTGCCCAAGAGTATCATAGTTTATCGTGATAACTCGGTGCGATGGCAAACTCGAAAGAACCACGGACCCACAAGGCGACCAAACACATAGAGAGAAAGTACCATGTCATACGAGAAATCGTGAGATGAGGGACGTCTTGATTGAAAAGATTGATACGACGGATAACCTAGCGGATCCATTCACAAAGAGCTCGCCGCAAAAACTCTGAAGTGCACGCTCGAGGACTCGATTGCGCTTTATGGCACCCACTTAGAAAGGAAACTTTTGTATAAGTGGAGCAAAGTGATGGTTTTGTTTGTAATATCTAGTAGAGAGACACATTGTTTACTAAAAGTTTGCTTTAGTATAAATGGGAGATTGTTGGATTTGTATACTGAAAGCAGTTTTGGTTGAGCTTGTATACAATGTTTCGTTACCACTATTACAATCTCCTATCCGAATTGATTACTTGATTGCATATATCGTGTCCCCTTATCTCATATATAAGTTAGATCATACGGTGTGTAGAAGATCACGTAAGTCCGTATGATTGGTCAAGCTTAATGAGATATAAAAGAATCACGGTGAGACGATTTTGAGGATGAGTTGTCGGTATAGGCTACGGTATAGATAAGAAGTGACTTGACTTGGTTGCTTGTCTATGCTGGTACGTCTCTGACGTATTGATGGATCACAGTGAGATGAGTTCTTCTATCTGACCGTCGTGAAGAACCTAGATCTTGGTGACTTACGATGATCTAAACCTCGATAAGGTATTAGGTGAGTATGAGTTGCTGACCATCACTTTGACTTGTTATGGGTGAGGGTTATATGTTCTAACCCAATATTCTCCGCATCTTGGGTGGTGGCAGTGCTTGTATGTCATGCTAGTTACCAGACGAGTCACCGTATCCGCTAGGATGATGACGCCCCTTAAGGAGCTCAAAAGGTTTATTGTACTAAACCCCGCAGTTGAGTTAGCTCAAGTACAATAATAAGGTTGAGTGGTACTACTAAAGAAATTAAAGATATTAATTATTTTAAGCAATGTAATGCTCTAAATAATTAATGGACGGCGATATCTTAAATACGGGATTCGTAATGTCTAAGTGCAAGCCCGACTCACCTTCGGTAATAAAGGGGTAAGTCAACATTTATTCTCTAGTGGCATGAATGAATGTTTATAAATTAATTTATGTTCTGGGCTGAACATAAGATAATTAATTTATTTGAGGCCCATCTTTATTCCTTGCATTTGATCCCTGGGCTGGCCCATCCAGGCCCGTAGCTACATGGAAATCGGCGCCCCCTACCCTCTAAGGCAAGGATTTGATTCTCTTTATCCTATAAGGATATTATTATATTTATGGGATATGCATGGATCATTTCCTTATGGGATTATGGTAATGCATTATAAATATAAGGTAAGAGATAAGATCAAGGCTAATCATCAATTATCCTATCCATATTTTCGTGAATCACCATAGTTCCTTGGTGAGAGATTTTCGAAAATTGCCTAGAGGGTTAGGGTGATTTTGTAGCATTCTCCATAGCTTATCCTCACTCGATATTGGAGATTTTGCAACCGAGATACAGTCCAGAAGATCAAAGCACGAGTCTCGATCCGTTCATCCCGATCCACCTCGACAGATTCAAAGGTAAACACGAAAACCCCACGTGTTGCAATTAATTATATAGGTGCATGCTAGGTATATAATCAATGTATGGTGAATTAAACATCCAAGATAGATCCTCGGGAGAGGGCTAAACCTAGTTTTCCCTACATTTAGTTCTGGATGCCTCAGCAAATGGAGCTATTCTTTCAAAATCCTACAATGAAGCATATGAAATTCTGGAGAGAATTGCTAATAACAACTGCCAATGGTAAAATGCGAGAGCCCCTCAAGGTAAAAATATAGCCGGCGTGTTTGAAGTCGATGCCTTGACAGCATTAATCGCTCAAGTGGCTTCCATGAACAATGTGTTGAAAAACTTAAGTTTGGGGGAAAATTCAGCACCTACACTTGCTCTTGTATCTGTACCAACGGGGAAGGTGGCTGAAATCTCGTGTGTTTACTGTGAAGAAAGACATGCCTTCGAAAATTACCCTTCTAATCTAGCCTCGGTGTGCTATGTTGGGAACCAAAATGCAGGCCGTAACAATCCTTACTCACAAACGTATAATCCGGGTTGGAGGCAACACCCAAATTTTTCTTGGGATGGTCAAGGAGCTAGTACAAGTGGTGGGCAAATGCAAGAGAAAAATCATTTTCAGCAAGGGTACCAACAACAGCAAAAACAGCAAGGGTACCCTCAACAACATCCTTCTCAAACAAATCCGTTAGAGGCGTTGATGAGAGAGTACATGGCTAAGAACGATGCTGTAATTCAGAGCCAAGCTACATCGTTGAGGAATTTAGAGGTTCAAATGGGACAAATAGCCACTGAGCTAAGAAATAGACAACAAGGTGTGTTTCCAAGTGACACGGAAAATCCAAGAAAAGATAAAGAGCATTGCAAGGCGATCACATTGAGGAGTGGCAAGACGCTGCACATAAATGAAGAAAATATCAGATAAAATGTTAAGTAAATACTGAGCCACTTCAATCCAAACTGACTTGGATAAGAGTGAAGAGTCAGGTTTGTCAATGCAAAAAGACATCGCCATCGAAATCTCGCCGCGAGAATCCCGCAAAGATCGTAATCGAAACGTTTTATGGAAAGCCACCTCCACCATTTCCACAACGTTTCCAAAAACAGCAGCAAGATGTCAAGTTCCGAAGATTTTTAGATACCTTGAAGAAGCTTCATATCAACATTCCATTAGTCGAGGCATTAGAGCAAATGTCCACTACGTGAAGTTCTTGAAAGACATTTTGACGAAGAAACGTCGACTTGTGAGTTCGAGACAGTGGATTTAACAGAGGGGAGCAGCGCTATATTGAAGAATAAAATTCCACCTAAGTTGAAGGATCCCGGTAGCTTTACCATTCCATGTTCCATTGGAGGCCGGGATGTTGGTCGTGTAGGGAAATCTGATTTTAACACTCTCCCGATGATCTATCTTGGATGTTTAATTCACCATACATTGATTATATGCCTAGCATGCACCTATATAATTAATTGCAACACATAGGAGTTTTCTCATGTTTACATGCGAATCTGTCGGGGAAGAAATGATCAAGACTCATGCTTTGATCTTCTGGACAGTATCCCGATTGCCTAAATCCCAATGCCGAGTGAGGACAATCTATGGAGAGTGCTATAGAAATCCACCTTCTTCCTTCCAATGAAGTTTTCGAAAATCTCCACTATATGAATAGTAATTTCAAAGTTTTCACACTTAGGATTAGTGTTTGATTTTCTCTCATCTTATATTTATAATGTAGTCCTAAATCCTATCAAGATAAAATTTATGCATATCTAATAAATATAATAATATCACTTAAGATAGAGAGGATCAAACAGAGTCCCAGTGGAACTCAAGTGGACGAAAATCTTCATAGCTCCAGGCCTGGATGGGCCAGCCCAGGGATCAAATGCAAGGAATAAAGATGGGCCTCAAATAAATTAATTATCTTATATTTAGCCCAGAACATAAATTAATTCATAAACATTTATTCGTACCACTAGAGAATAAATGCTGACTTACCCCTTTATTTCCGGAGTTGAGTCGGGCTCACATTTAGACTTCACAAATCCCCGTATTTAAGATATCGTACGTCCATTAATTATTTACAACGTTCTGACTACTTAAAATAATTAATATCTTTAAATCCTTAAGTAGTACCACTCAACCTTATTATTGTATTTGAGATAACTCAACCTGCGCAGGTTTAGTACAATAAACCTTTGAGCTCCTTAAGGGACGCCATCATCCTAAACGGATACGGTGACTCGACACTGTAACTAGCATGACATACAAGCACTGCCACCACCCAAGATGCAGAGAATCTTGGGTTAACTCATGTAACCCTCACCCATAACAAGTCAAAGTGATGGTCAGCAACTCATACTCACCTAATACCTTATTGAGGTTTAGATCAACGTAAGTCACTAAGATCTAGGTTCTTCACGACGATCAGATAGAAGAACTCATCTCACTATGATCCATCAATAAGTTAGAGACGTACCAATATAGACAAGCAACCAAGTCAAGTCACTTCTTATCTATACCGCAGCCTATACCGACAACTCGTCCTCAAGTTGTCTCAACTGTGATACTTTTTATATCTCATTAAGCTTGACCAATCATACAGACTTCTGTGATCTACAACACACTGTATGATCTAACTTATATATGAGATAAAGGGACATACATATGCAATCAAGTAAACAATTCAGATAGGAGATTATAATAGTGGTAACTGGAAACATTGTATATAAGCTCAACCAAAACTTCTTCCAGTATACAAATCCAAGAATCTCCCACTTATACTAAAGCAAACTTTTAGTATACAATGTGTCTCTCTACTAGCTATTACAAAAAACACCATCACTTTTCTTCTCCCACTTATACAAAAGTTTTCTTTCTAAGTGGGTGCCATCTCTTGTGATCAAGTCCTCGAATATGCTCTTCGTAGACTTTTTGCGGCAGGCTCTTCGTGAATGGATCAGCTAGGTTATCCGCAGTACCAATCTTTTCTATCAGCACGTCTTCTCGTCTAACGATTTCTCGTATGACATGGTACTTTCTCTTTATGTGTTTCGTTGCCTTGTGTGTCCGTGGTTCCTTCGAGTTTGCCACTGCACCTGAGTTATCACAGTAAACTATGATACTCTTGGGCAAACCAGGTACCACATCTAGATCCATGAGATAGTTCTTAAACCATACTGCCTCTTTAGCAGCCTCCGAAGCGGCTACATATTCGGCTTACGTGGTGGAGTCCGCAATGCATCGCTGCTTTGCACTCTTCTAGGATACGGCTCCTCCTCCCAAGGTAAACACATAGCCGAGGTAGACTTTTCTCATCACGGTCACTTGAAACCGAAGTCCGAATAACCCAAAGACATTAGACTATCTGCATGGTAAACTAGCCTATTATCTCGGAGTCCTTTTCAGGTACTTGAGTATATGCTTTACCGTAGTCCAATGAGCTTGTCCAGGGTTAGACTGATATCTAGCTATTATGCCTACCGTATAGCAGATATCGGTCTCGTACATAGCATTGCATACATGAGACTTCCTACGACGGAAGCGTAAGGAACTTGTCTCATTTCCTCTATCTCCTTTGCAGTCATAGGTGACTGCTCCTTAGATAAAGGAACACCATGCCTGAAAGGTAGCAATCCTTTCTTGGCGGTCTGCATACTAAAACGAGTAATCACAGTATCAATGTAAGACGCCTGAGATAAGCTCAACATTTTCCTCTTGCGATCTAGGTAAACCTTGATCCCAATAATGTACGCTGCATCTCCTAAGTCTTTCATTTGAAACTGATCGGATAACCAACTCTTTACGTCTGATAACAACTTCACATTCTTGCCAAGTAGAAGGATGTCATCTACGTAAAGTGCAAGAAATACCACATCACTGTTGACATCTAAACGATACACACAACTTTCGCTAGGCAACTGGGTAAATCCATTGGACTTTACCACCTCGTCAAAGCGTAAGTTCCAGGATCGTGAAGCTTGCTTAAGTCCATAAACGGACTTCTTAAGCTTCCATACTAGATGCTCTTCACGCTTCACCACATAACCTTTGGGTTGCTGAATATAGATGTCTCTACCTTCTTCAAGGTAACCGTTTAGAAAAGAGGTTTTCACATCCATTTGCTAAACCTCGAGGTTTAAGTGGGCTGCTATGGCCAGAAGAATTTTGATGGACTTGAGCATTGCTACGGTGAAAAGGTCTCATCGAAATCGATGCCCTCAACTGAGTGTACCCTTTCGCCACAACCCCGGCTTTAAAAGTCGAAACCTCCATCCGAATCTCTTCCTCAGATACCCACTTACTACCTACGGCTTCCTCGCCATCCGGTAGAGGTGTCTTTGTATACATCCATAGTCATATGGACTCAATTTCTAAATCCATAGCGGTGTGCCATGATCTTGCATCAATGTCTTGTATCGCCTCACCAGATGTCCAAGGGTTGATTATTGCCGCTCGCTTTTTCGGGACTAAATCCAAAGATTCACCCACGAACATAAATCGCCAGGTCGACGAACAACCTCCCACTACGACGAGGCGAATCGCACAATGGCAACGGTGGGCAAAGAACTTGTGGTTCTCTATCTTGCACAACTTGTCGGATAGGAGCCACTTGTACGGCCGGTATCTCCAGTGGAACTCGACCCACTTCAATTTCTTGAAGTATCTGGTATCGATCCCTCCCACTAGACACGACATCTCGTACCTTTAGCTTAATCGGTGACGGAATACGATCATCTTCTAATTCTTAAAGAATGATTTCAACTTTGGATTTATGGTTTTTCATATAATCCTCTTCTAAGAATCGGGCATTAGTGCTAATAATGACCTTCTGATCCTTAGGAATATAGAAATAACCACCCTTCGTTCCTCTAGGATAGCCAATAAACAGCCTTGCATCAGATCTAGCCTCCAACTTATCAGCCTTCTTGTTCATCACATGTGCTGGACTGCCCCATATCCTTATGTGGCTTAAACTAGGCTTACGCCCAAACCACAACTCGAAAGGGATCTTTTCGACTAACTTGGATGTTACTAGATTTAGCAAGTATGCCAATCGCTTCTAAGCGTGCACTTCGTAACGAAATAGGCAATGTTGCATAACTCATAATCGATCTAACCATTTCTAAAATAGTCCTATTTCTTCGCTCTGACACACCATTTTGCTGTGGAGTGCCCGGTGTAGTGAGCTGGGAGGTAATCCCACACTGCACCAAATAGTCCATAAACTCGTTACTGAGGTATTCGCCACCGCGATCGCATCACAGATGACTTGATACTTTTATCAAGCTTCGCTCCACTTCCACCTTAAATTCTTTGAATTTCTCAAAGCATTCGGACTTGCGGTGAAGCGGTACATGTATCCGCACTTGAGTAATCGCCAATGAAAGTGACAAAATACTGCATTCTCCATGAGCTTGTGTGGACATAGGTCCACATGTAAGAATGGACTAGCTCCAACACTTCTTTGGCTCTATAACCCTTCGCTTTGAAGGGTCTGGTCGACATCTTTCCTTCTATACAGGATTCACAGACTGGGAACGGAGTAACTGTGAGATCACCCAACGCCCATTCTTAGCCGCCTTTGGATCTTATTTAGATTGATGTAACCTAATCTAAGATGCCGGAGAAATGTGGTGTCATCTTCAAGAAAACTTTCTTTTAAGGTTTGATGTAGATGCAACATAATTAAAGGTATTATGTTTGACAGAAATAGTATAAAGCGAATTATATAAAGTGCCATCACAGATAACTTCGTCATTTCTTATGATAGAAACACCACTATCAAAAATAAATGAATATCAATGAATAAATAGTTTCAAATCGAAATAAGGTTTCTCCAAACTCCGCACATATAAAACATCTTTAATACTAAACTATCCTATCAAAACATAAAGTAACATCTCCGACCGCAACGGCCTCGACTTTCGCCGCTTCCCATGGAGATCGTTATCTCACCATCATGCAGCCCCTTGTCCGCAGGAACCCTCGCAGGTGTAACAAACATGATCACTCGACCCGTATCTACTACCCATGAATGAGTAGAACAAGTCGCTAAACATGTTTCACATTAAAGCAAATGGCGACTTGAGCCTCGAGCTTGGGGCATTTAGCCTTCCAATGCCCGCCTCACCGCACTTGAAGCATTTGCCCTTCTCCTTCGCTTTTTCAAACCACTGGTAGAGCCTTTCAGATTACTCCCACTTTTTCTTTAGCCTTAGCATCTCTTGAATTTCACTTTCCTTTTCATCTTCGATAAAGCGTTGGTTTTCTTTGAGGTGCGTACTAAAGACTGTGCACCTTTGCCCATTTTGCGTTCTTCCGTTACTAGATCCTCTTGCAATGAATCTAGAGTATAACTCTTATCATAAAGGACTACTCCATAACGGAAGTCATCAAAAGACTTGGGAAAAGTGTTGAGGATCATATCGATTCTGACTACGTCATCAATATATCCTCCAACCAATTCGAGCTCTCCGAAGAGATTGATCATTTGCTCTACATGGTCATGCATCAATCGCTTTCCTTCATTGAACTTGACATTATTGATTTTGTCAAATTATGACAAGCGATCTGCCTCGACTCTCATACGATTTCATGAGATTTAGCCATATAGTGGTCGCATTTTCCATCTCTTGATCCCGGAGTTGCAGGACTCGCACATGATGACCAAAAGAAGGCACTATGCCATTCTATTAGATTTGTCCCATTTCTCATGCTCCTTGCGCTCCTCATCAGTAGATAAATCATCTAGAGATTTGGGACGAGGTGTAGTGAGTACAAATAAATTTTCTTCGGCAGTAAGAACAATCTCAATGTTTTGTTTCCACTCGATAAAATTTGGACCGGATAGAGGATTTTGTGCGAGCATATTGATAATCGATGTAAGAGACATATCTGAAAAGTAATGTAAACACATAAGCATACGATCGCACATAATTTATAACAATAATATTGTAACCTTTTGATAAACAATATTAATTGAAACCTCTAATCGCCCAAAGAATTCCACATGCAAGCTACGCATGTGGACGCGTTTACATGAACCCTCGACTGCACTAAAATATATCTTTTAGTCGCTTAATTTCAATCCATGTGAACTTATCCTTATGACAAATGAAATTAATGATTGGATCTTACTAGAACACATCACTATCACAAGAAGGGACTTCGGGAAGTTGTACTTGAGGTGATGTCTAAGCAATGAACACAATTTTAACAAATAGAAATGAATTCTTAGAATGGCATACCACTAGACCATACTGCCCAATCCAAATTCTTTTGTTATCTCATTTTAAATCTATCTCTAGAGAACTTATGAAAATCGCATATGCAAGCCACGCGTGTGGACGTTTACACATGAAACTCCCACTTCTCAATAGATTAAATGCTTTATTTAGAAATCTCATCTAACAAACTTATGGCAAAAAGTGCAAGCAAGCCACGCGTGTGAACGTTTACTCACAGTGCATATCACTTTGTTTAGAGATCAAAAAGTGGAGGTCTTGACATTTTAATAAAAAATTAATATGTCGGGTTTCTTGCTTAGTCATTTGTTTCAAAAGGTTTATCCATGTAGATCACGTAATCCTAGCATGCTTTTTCTATAGAACTCAACATGTAAAACATGCTCGCAGAATTCTAAAATATGCTTGAAAACACGATAAACCTAGCATGCTTACTATGCGCATCCAATCATAAAAATATATAATATGTTTATCTACGTAATAAAACATGTATAGCATACTTATGCATAATTTAAACATCCACGACATGCTTTGAACGATAAAAATAAAATAAATTCGTTCATCGTGGCCCACTCGTGGATCCTATACTTCCTTGCCTAATTTATTACATAAATTTGTAAAGTACAGATCTTCAAAAATCTCGAAAAATGGGTCTCGCGTGTACGGGCACGGACCGGATTCGTCAAAACTGGATTTGGGCCAAAAAATCAAAAACGGGTCAAAACAGTGGATCGGGCCAAACCGGTCGAAAATCTGGAACCGGATCGAAAAATCGGCTCTGGGCCAAAAAATCGGGTCTGGTCCGAAAACGGGCCGGGCCGACCCAATGTGAACTGGGCCGTGTGCGCTAGGGCACAGCCCATGCGCACACAGCCGCACACCGCCGCCCAGCCTCATCGCCCTACCTCGTCGCATCGCACGTCTACCGAAGCTGCCGAGAGGCATCGTCGCCCATCCTGTCGAGGGCTGTCGAAGCTTCCGAGAAGCTACCGAAGACGCTCGGGCGCTGCCGAAGACCCTCGCCGCTATCGCCCAGCGCCCTGCCGAGGTGTGTCAAGCTGCATCGCCGAGCACTTTGGGGTTTCCGCGCGAGAATCACGCGCCGCGTCGCCCAGTGCCGCCGAACATGCCCGCAGCGTTGAGGTTTCCACGCGCACGCTCGCGCCGAGGCCGTTGAGCGCTGCCGAGGTTTTGTGCGAGAATCGCACACCCTGCATCGCTCGGTGCTATCGAGGCGTGTCGAGGCTTCGCTGAGGTTTCCCACGCGAGATCTGCCGATGGACGCTGAGGTTTCCTGCACGATAAACGTGCGCCTCGCCTGCGTCTACCGAGATCCACCAAGCGTGCACGCTCAGCGCCGAGGCATGTCGAGGCATCGGCGCGAACAGCGCCGCACGCCCGGCTGCCGAGCCATGTCGAGGCTTCGCTGATGTTCCCCACCAAGATCTATCGAGAGATGCAGAGCGCTGTCGGCCTCGACCCGCCGAAGCGTGTCGAGCCGCGTCGCCCGACCATGCTGCCCAGGCGCATCCGGGCGAGACCTACCGAGGCCACCCAAAGCTGCCGAGGGCCTTTCACCCAGATCCGTCGAGAGCAGCTGACCCTGTCCGCCTGTGTCGCCGAGAAAACCCGCACGCTGCCGGGCTACGTGTCTGCGAGCGCCGAGCACGCTCAGCGTGCCGTCGCCCGTACGCCGTCACGCCGTGCAACTGTTTCCGGTGACCTCCCGTCGTCTCTTTCTTCGTGCTTTTTGTCTTCGTTCTTCTTTTACAGATAAGTTTTACAAGAAAAAAATCTAATCTAACCACGGATTTTTTATCGTGGTGAAAAACAAAAATCCGACAATATAAAACGAGCCACGATGAACGACAGATTCATAATTAATTAATTGTGGACGTTATAATCAAACGTGAATTAATCCAACAGAGCCAAGATTCTGATCCCAGGCTCTGATACCAATTGTAGGGAAATCTGATTTTAACCCTCTCCCGAGGATCTATCTTGGATGTTTAATTCACCATACATTGATTATATGCCTAGAATGCACCTATATAATTAATTGCAACACGTAGGACTTTTCTTGTGTTTACCTGGGAATCTATCGGGGAAGAAAGGATCAAGACTCCTGCTTTGATCTTCTTGACTGTATCCCGATTGCCTAAACTCCAATGCCGAGTGAGGACAATCTATGGAGAGTGCTATAAAATTCACCTTCTTCCTTCCAATGAAGTTTTCGAAAATCTCCACTATATGAATAGTAATTTCGAAATTTTCACACTTAGGATTAGGGTTTGATTTTCTCTCACCTTATATTTATAATGCAATCTTTAATCCTATCAAGATAGAATTTATGCATATCTAATAAATATAATAATATCACTTAAGATAGAGATGATCAAACAGTGTCCCAGTGGGACTCTAAGAGGAAGTGGACGAAAATCTTCATAGCTCCAGGCCTGGATGGGCCAGCCCAGGGATCAAATGCAAGGAATAAAGATGGGCCTCAAATAAATTAATTATCTTATATTCAGCCCAGAACATAAATTAATTCATAAACATTTATTTATGCCACTAGAGAATAAATGTTGACTTACCCCTTTATTTTCGAAGTTGAGTCGGGCTCGCATTTAGACTTCATGAATCCCCGTATTTAAGATATCGTACGTCCATTAATTATTTACAGCGTTCTGACTGCGTAAAATAATTAATATCTTTAATTCCTTTAGTACCACTCAACCTTATTATTGTACTTGAGATAACTCAACATGCAGGGTTTAGTACAATAAACCTTTGAGCTCCTTAAGGGACATCATCATCCTAAACGGATACGGTGACTCGATTACGTGTAACTAGCATGACATACAAGATCGCCACCACCCAAGATGCAGAGAATCTTGGTTAACTCATGTAAACCTCACCCATAACAAGTCAAAGTGATGGTCAAGAACTCATACTCACCTAATACCTTATCGAGGTTCGATCAACGTAAGTCACCGAGATCTAGGTTCTTCACGACGGTCGATAGAAGAACTCATCTCATCGTGATCCATCAATACGTCGAGACGCACAAGTATAGACAAGCAACCAAGTCAAGTCACTTATCTATTCCAAGAACCTATATCGACAACTCGCCCTCAAGTTGTCTCGGTGTGATACTTTTATATCTCATTAAGCTCGACCAATCATACGGACTTCGTGATCTACAACACAATCGTATGATCTAACTTATATATGAGATAAAGGGACATACATATGCAATCAAGTAAACAATTCAGATAGGAGATTGTAATAGTGGTAACAGGAAACATTGTATACAAGCTCAACCAAAACTGCTTCCAGTATACAAATCCAACAGGTCGAGCTCTATGTGATTTGGGAGCAAGCATAAATCTCATGCCGTTATCTATATTCAAAAAGCTGGGAATCGGAGAAGCAAGGCCTACCACAGTTACTCTACAGTTGGTTGACCGTTCCATGGCACATCCAGAAGGCAAGATCGAAGATGTTCGGGCAAGGTTGATACATTCATTTTTTCCGCGAATTTCATTATTCTTGATTATGAGACGGATAGAGAAGTTCCTATTATCTTGGGCAAACCGTTTCTTGCAACGGGAAGAACATTGATTGATGTTCAAAAGTGGGAGTTAACAATGAGAGTGAATGACTAGCAATTTACCTTTAACGTGTTCAACGCCATGAAATTTCCTGATGAGGTTGAAGAGTGTTCAGTTCTTAATATCATTGACCACATGTGGCTGATAATTTGAACATGGAAAAGAGCAGAGAAGGCGTTAGTGTTGCATCTTTAGAGAAACTCGAAGAAATGGGTGATGAAGAAGCATAGGTTACATGTTTGGAATCGGCACAAGTTCTTGCTAAATTTCAGCGGCAATTTGAATCTTTGGAACTCACTGACCGAAATTTCAAACTCTCCAACCCTTCAATTCAAGAACAACCAGACTTAGTTTTTGTAACCTCTACCTACTCATCTAAAGTATGTTTACTTGGGAATTGATGAAACATTTCCAATTATTATTTCAGCCATTCTTGATGCTGAAAATGAGAAAATGCTACTGTAAGTGTTAAAAAATATAAGAATGCTTTTAGTTGGACGATGTCTGACATAAGAGGGATAAGTCCTTCTATTTGTATGCACAAAATTTTGTTGGAAGAAGGTTGCAGCAACTCTATGGAACAGCAGCGGCGTCTTAACCCGATGATGAAAGAAGTGGTAAAAAAAGAGATGATCAAGCTATTAGATGCTGGAATTATTTACCCGATTTCAAACAGCTATTGGGTCAGCCCCGTTTAGTGTGTTCCTAAGAAAGGATGAGTGACGGTGGTAGCCAACGATAACAATGAACTGATTCCTACAAAGGTAGTGACCGGATGGCGAGTTTGTGTGGACTATCGGAAGTTGAACAAGGCCACAAGGAAGGATCACTTCCCCCTGCCATTCATCGATCAAATGCTTGATAAGCTAGCGGTGAAAGAGTATTTTTGCTTCCTCAACGGATACTCCAGCTATCACCAAATAGCCATAGCTCCCGAGGACCAACACAAAACCATATTCACATGCCCCAATAGTACTTTTGCTTGTAGATGAATGCCATTTGGGCTGTGTAATACACGTGCAACTTTTCAAAGATGTATGATGGTAATATTCTCCGACATGGTGGAAACATCATTAGAGATTTTCATGGATAACTTCTCGGTTTTTGGAGACACCTTCGACACTTGCTTGATAAATTTGGGAAAAGTGTTGGAGCAATGTGAAGAGACGAATCTGGTTCTAAATTAGGAAAAATGTCATTTCATGGCGCAAGAAGGCACGGTTTTGGGTGATAGAGTCTCCAGTAAAGGCATTGAAGTTGACAAAGCAAAAATCGAGGTTATAGATAAGCTGCCACCACCTACATCAGTCAAAGGAGTTCAAAGTTTTTTGGGCAACCCGGGTTTCCACAGAAGGTTCAATAAAGACTTCTCCAAAATCTCGAAGCCACTCTGCTCATTACTGGAGCAGAACAGATCCTTCGTTTTCACCAAGGAATGTCACAATGCATTTCCTACATTTGTAAAAGGCTTTGGTGTCTGCTCCTATTATAGTTTCTCCGAATTGGTCTCTTCCGTTTGAATTGATGTGTGACGCGAGTGATTTTGATGTAGGTGATGTTCTTGGGCAGAGAAAGGACAAGATTTTTCACACCATCTACTATGCTAGCAGGATGTTGGTCGAAACTCAGTTGAAATACACGACCACAGAAAAAGAACTTCTGGTCGTGGTCTTCGCATTTGATAAGTTCATGTCCTATCTCGTGGGAACCAAAGTGGTGGTTTACACGGATCATTCAACCATCAAATATCTCATTTCGAAAAAAGATGCCAAACCACGCCTCATTCGATGGGTGCCGCTTCTTCAAGAATTTGATTTGGAGGGACAGAAAAGGTACAGAAAATCAAGTTGCAGACCATCTCTCTCGTTTGGAGAATGGAATACAGACTGAATTTGTGAAGCTGATCAAGGAAACATTCCCCGACGAGTAGCTCTTGCGAGTGAACCAAGTGTCAACTACGTGGTCTGCAGATTTTGTTAATTTTATGGTAAGGGGACTGCGTCCACCGGACTTGAATCATCAGCAATTCAAAAGGTTCTTGCATGATGTGAGAACTTATTTTTTGGATGATCTGTTCCTGTACAAGCAAGGCTCCGATCAAGTGTTGAGACATTGTGTACCCGAAGAAGAAATCTCCAGCATTTTGGAATATTGCCACGCAGCACCATATGGAGGACATTTTGGAGGACAGAGGACACCAGCAAAAGTCCTCCAATCATGTTATTTTTTGCCTTCTCTATTTAAAAATGCGCATGAGTTTGCAAAGAAGTGTGATCGATGTCAGCGTGTGGGAAATATCTCTTCCAGAAATGAGATGCCATTGAATAACATTCTTGAGGTTGAGTTGTTCAATATGTGGGGTATAGACTTCATGGGACCGTTCCCTTCTTCATTTAACAATTTATACATCTTGGTGGCTGTCGACTATGTGTCTAAAGGATTGAAGCGATCGCCACCCCCACAAACGATTTCAAGGTGGTGATTAAATTTCTGCATAAACACATCTTCACTCGGTTTGGCACACCGAGAGCATTTATCAGTGACGAGGAGATGCACTTTGTGAACAAAGCTCTTGCAAGCGTTTTGGCTAAGTACAATGTGAGGCACAAGGTGGATACTACACATCATCCTCAAACAAATGGTTAGGCAGAGCTATCCAATAGAGAAATCAAGGGGATACTTGAGAAGGTGGTGAATCCTAACCGTAAGGATTGGTCTTTACGTTTGGACGACGCCTTGTGGGCTTACCGAACAGCCTTGAAAACATCATTGGGCATGTCTCCATATCGGTTGGTCTTCGGGAAAGCATGCCACTTACCTGGAGTTAGTGCATCGTGCATTTTGGGCCATCAAAAAGCTGAATTTGGACCTTAAAGCTGCCGGTGCAATTCGGAGACTCCAGTTGAATGAGCTTGAGAAAATGAGGTTATTCTCTTATGAAAATGCTAAGTTGTACAAAGAGAAAACCAAGAGATGGCATGACAAAAGAATACAACCCAGAATCTTTGAGGAAGGCCAACAAGTGTTACTCTTCAATTCCCGTCTGAAATTATTTCCAGGAAAACTGAAGTCACGGTGGTCCGGGCCATTCACTATCATCAAGGTTTATCCTTATGGAGTTGTTATGCAAAGAGAAAAATCGGTCCGGCAGTGAATTTACTGTGAATGGCAGAGGGTGAAGCATTTTTGGGGTGGAGAGGTCAACCGGGAGAAGACCTCTACCCTTTTGAACGACCTATAAAAAGGGAGTGTCTTGGGTTGTCTAGTGAACTGTGCACTATTTTCAAGACAACCCATGTTTCGTGCATATCTTAGTCTGTTGCTTTTTATTTCCAAAATTTGGAAAATATATATATATATATATATATATATATATATATATATATATGTTTGTGTGTTTTCCTTTCTATTTATTTTTTTTTTTTTATTTAGCTCTTCTCTTTCTTTTTTCTATTACGAATTGTTCTAGCAGGTAAGAGATCTTATAGGAGGTGAGATGAAATTTAAGTTTGGGGCAGGAGAAAAAGAGGTTCAGATATCGAATTATTGTGGTAGCAACGCGCAGCACCTAACAAGCTTTAGTTTACTATACGAAGTGGGTTTGTCTGATTTCTGATTTTCGAAGAAAGTGAGAAAGCACAAGTTAAGCCAGCACAAGGTTGGGGCCGATAAGAAAAAGAAAGAAATTTTTTATAGCCCCCATTCTCGGCCCATTACTGAATTGAAACAAAACAGCCCATTTCCAAAAAAAAAAAAAAACAAAGGGAGAGAGAAAGTAAGGGAGCTGAAAATTCATTCAATTTTTTTCATACTTCTCGTTTTTTCTCTCTTCCCATCTTTTCCCTCCTCATTTTTGATTACGAGAAATTCACACCCATCTCCATAACCGCTCCATTCCCAAGCTCTCAACCCATCCCAAAAATGCCCAGACCACTGACGTCGCCCGCGTCGCCGGAATTCTTCTTCTTCACCATTTGTCTCTACCCCATGGAGATGCATCCGCCATTGTCGAGTCTGAGAAATTCTTGGCTCGTGACGAGAGCACAGCCAGAGGTAACGAAACCGCATCCCTCAGTTTCGAGTATTGTTCATTCGACTCTCGCATGCACGATTTAGGCTAGGGATTGTGGAATGCAGTTTAAAATTTTGTGAATATTCTGGTTTGTTGCTGAATTTGGTGGAGAGCCGTATTGAATTTATAAGTATTGAGGAGTGGGTGTTGGTAATTGAAGAGGTTCATTCGAAATTTCTAGAGAAGGCTGTGATTTTGGGGATTTTTCTTCAAGCAAAATGGCACCCCGTCGAACTCGTGGGTAAAAACACAACCTCAGTCCAACTCCCGAGCCTACAGCTATCGAACCTTCACCTCCGGATAATCTTCCTGAAATTGCTGAGGCAGAGCCTACAGCTATCGAACCTTCATCTCCGGATAATCTTCCTGAAATTTCTGAGGCAGAACCCTCAAACCCAAAAACCCGAAGCTCTGCAAGGAAATCAAAGGCTTCACAATCCTTTGTTGCAGAAGTTGGAGCTCCCAGTTTATCGAAGGGGAAGGCTCCCACCAAGGAAAGGAACCCAATAGCGCGAGGGCCTAAGTCCAAGAAGAAGGCTAACCTTCCACGTCCCTCTGAGGATGCTGTAAACATTGAAAAGTTTGCCACAACCGATACGAAGCTACGGTTTGAAGGTCTGAAAAATAAAAAGTTGCTGACCGAGAGAGACTTCGATATGTCGGGGCAGCTGCCTGATTTTAGTACTGAGGTCATTCCAATCCAACCCATTGTTCCTTTGGAACGGGAATTCTACTCTAATGTGGGGCTGAAGCTAGAGAGCATTGAGCTGGAAGCAATTGTGCGAGGAAAAAATGTGGTTGCTACCCCGACATCAATCGATACTTTCTATCAATTGGAACGATCCATCAAAGATGCATTCAACACAATGGTCCTTTCACCTATGGACGAAAACTTTGAGAGAGCGCTGGTAGTTGCGGGCATCGAAAGCGCCTAATGGGATATCTCGACAAGTGGAGTGTGCACCCTGTAAGCCACACTTTTAAAACCGACAGCTCACGTGTGGCTGCATTGTTTCAAGAGCAGGCTTCTTCCTACTACACACGACACAACAGTTTCGGAAGACATAATGTTGTTGTTATACTGTACTCGAGTCGGGAGGAGCATCGACGTGGGGCTCACCATATGGAGGGAGATTGAAACTTGCTCCGGAAGAAGATCGGGAAGTTGTTCTTCCCATCATTGATCACCCAGCTTTGCATTGAGGCCGGAGTTCTGTCAAGGACAATGAAGAAATATTGTTTGAGTGTAGAGTGATTGATATCAAAGCCCTACAGCAGAGGCATGGACCGTAGCCCTCTGGCGATGCGCCGTCCTCCACAGCATGTCCTCCGCCTCCTCAAGCTCCTGGCATGGTTTCTTTCGAACAAAAATAGCAACAGATCTTGGCCCAACAAGCCCTCCTCCTACGCCGCTCTAAAATGATGGAAGCATAGCCGCACACTTACTGGAAATTTGTTCAGCAGCGCGATATTGTGCTGAGTACGTCTCTCAACAAAATCTCCGCTTCGTCCGCTACCGAAGCTACCCAAATTTCCATAGACGATTTTCGAGCCATGGCCCACTGCGACTGAAGATGAAGCAGCCCCTACGCCTTCGGCCGAGCCCAAATAGTATGCAAGGGGAGTTCGTTTTTTCTCAACTCTTGTTTTTGTCTTTATTTTCTATTTTCATTTGGTCTGTTCGTGTTGGTCTTTCTGTGTCTGTTTTTGTTTCTGTGTTTTAGCTGTTTTTTTGTTTGTCTTGTTATTGTCTCGTTGATGATGAATTGGAAAAATATGTTGTATGAAATGTATGGATTTTGCACGGATGCTTGATGATGATATAAAAAAATCCTTTTATGCTAAAATATTTGAGCTCTGAGTCCCGTGTTGATAAGTACTGGTCTAATCATCCTTGGTTGTTTTGTTGCTAGATTTTGTTTTGAAAAGAAGTTTTTAAAGTATTAATGCATGCATAGTTCAACTAAGAAGTCTTGAGAATTCTGGATTATGTTGGTTCTTGTGAGAGTTTAAGTTTCTAGAATTGCTTAAGTAATTTCTCTTAAGACGAAAATTTGTGGAATCAATAAATCAAGGATATGATCTAGGCCATTTTTGGACCTATTGAGCCTTTCAAGCTACCATTCTACATATGCTATCCCTTGTCACCCCTTTTGAGCCTCATTGATCTTTTCTTTCCTTAGCCACATTTTATCTTCCATTATAACTTTAATCATCAACTCACTCCATTTAACATTTTGAGCTCCTTGATTTGGGCACGGGATTTGCAAGGAAGATGTGTTGCTCCAGAAAATTTTCTACACACATCTTCTCCTTTATACTTGCTCCAACGTTGAGGGCAATGTTGATCTTTAAGTTTAGGGGTGGAAAGTGTTGTGTGTTTATCTTGTTCTAAAAAAAAAGAAAACAAAAATCTGTGAAAATATATATATATATATGCAGAAAAAGGAAAATAAGAGAATGAAAAAGGGGGTTGTTTTGTTGAGTTATGTATGGTTATTCTTGCTAATAACCCTTGACATGAATTAGGATGATGGGTCCTTTTCGATGGGAGTGACAGTGGGGATTCTTTTGGTCTTAAACGATTAAGGTGCTCAGGTGTTTTTAGCTACAAATATTCTCATTTATCTTCCTTTTACCCGAGCCTAACATTATAAGCTTTTGAAATCCTTATGATCCTTGGTTTAGTGTTTACCTACATTAGTGGAGAGAGATTTGCTAAATCAACTTATGGAAACACTAATTAAACTTGAGGAACGAGACCTAGCATGATTTAGGGTGATTGAGAATACCTTGGGAAGAACTATGCAGTGCAAAAATTTGAAAATATTTTAAAAGTTGTTTTGGCAGCATAGCAGTTAAGGGTGGTTAGTGCAAGGCTTGAAAGATGAGTAACTTTTAGCTCCTTTTTGTTGAAATTATTGAGAGCCTTGCCCGTGTAAATCCTTAGCAAGAACAAGGCATATCTTCCTTTTCTTCATCCTTTGTGTGTCTTATTTGTGTTGTGTCTTTGTTGTTTGTTCTGTTGTTTTTCTTTTCTTCTTTCTCTTTGCATCACTCGAGGACGAGTAATGGCTTAAGTTTGGGGGTGTGGTAACTCTTGTAAAAAGAGTTATTTTATAATCTCAAAGCTTTTTAAGTGAAGTTTGATGCATGACTTTTGTTGTTCTTTTATCTTTCTTCCTCGTTTAGTGTCGTGTTTTGCGTGTTTGCTCGTGTATGTTTTAGAGTTGAGATAAGTGAACTTTTTGAGTTAATCGAGCTGAATATGAAAGGAAAATGCTTGTGAAATCGCTTTGTAATCTGTGGTGCAGAAACACTTGCTGCTGGCACCTTGCTGCATCATCAATATTACAGTAGTTGGGCGAAAATGTGGAATAAAGTGGAGGGGGACCACTTGATAAAGCTTTTGACGTGGAGGCACCTGGGCACAAATCAGCTAAAGTCCAACAATTAAAGGACAGCACCTGACTTTACACGTTTTGGAGGGCATCTTAGCCATTAAACAAGCTAAAAAGAGGAAACCTAGCTCATACTGGGAATGACAGCCGCAATATAAAGAGGAAAAAGAACAGAGTGTGGGGGGCGAAGAAAAAATACAGAAGAGAAATCCTGGGAACAGAAGAGAGCTGAGTTTGAAGACCAAGAAGGAGGAGTCTGACTTCAAAATCGTTCCCTCTTTCTTCTTGTTCTATTTGTTTTTGTAATTCTCATTTGGCTGTAACACATGGAATGCTTGAACCTCCTTTTATTTTCTGTTTTAAATTCTAGCATGAGCTAGAGCCTTGAGACTTGGATTAATGATAAACTCTACGTCTAGCTTATAATTTCTCTCATTGTCCATGCATCTATTTCCTTTGATTATTTCTTGTTGTGATTGGCCATCTCTTTCAAGATACATAGCTTTTCTTGATATTGGAAAATATAAGGAAAGCAGATTAAGATGAATGGAATAAGTTATTTAGCATAGGAATATGTTGTTGCCTTATGTGACCATTGTGATATGTGCTAAAATAAAATATCAGAACCTATAAAGCATAGGAATATGTGGAAATGAGTTTATGATATAATTTTTAGGCTTTGGAAAAATTCTAAACACCCTGTGAAATCACGTCACTGTGTAAACAGTGCTAGGATATTGCTGCAGCATCAATGCCATTTTAAAGACATAGAGGATTCAAGAATCCAAGTCCATTTTCCATTTCATCTATGTTCGAAACCTTTAAATCTTTGTTTATCTATTTTATTTAAGTATTTCCTCTGTATTTCGTTCAGTTTGCTCATTCATAAAAGGAAACCAAAAATCTATCTCTCAAGGTTTTTTTTTTTCTGTTTTTCGTTGTTTGTTTCCTTGAAGTCGACGTTTATTTTGATTTGCAATCCATGTGAAGACGATCTTGGAATACTTCCGATTTATTACTTGTTGACTACGTGCACTTGCGTATAAATGTGATATATATATACTTTTCACAACCAACAACATAAAAAAATGAAAAATTAGTTTGTCATTCATCTTATACTTTTGTATTCAAATTACATATAATGAAATAATATCTAAATTCTTTAAAAACCAATTTAACTTATATTTTAGTATACCAAAAATTTAACCTTGAGCTTTTATGAAGAAACTGTAATTTTTGTGAGCATTACAATGATCTTGTTTTTTTTCAAATAATATAGTGGGTTTGAGCAATATTATCTAATATTGTATTCTCATTCCTCACCCAAATGTAAGCATCTCAACTAAAATTTACGTTTATCAACGAATTGGGTTACAATTCTTGTATCATTTTGCTGCTTTTTCTTATATACTATTCCCACTTCGTTATAACATTCACAAAAACTATTTCATCCTTGACATGATTACCTTCTTTATAACATTAAAAATTCTATTAAACCGCACAATAACTAACTAATACAAACTAGACCATATTTAATAAAAAAGAGTTAGAGAAGTACAATCCACATGTTCGGTGCGACTGATCTTTTGTAAATATAAGCTTTTGGTGCCTCAGTTTTAGGATTGCCATTGCTATAAATATGAGAAATTCAATATATGACATATTTGCTTAAATCAGTTTCCTTCTCTATAAATAAGCAAAATCCCACAGCACATACAAAGAATACCAAGAAAATTACAAGTATTCTAGCAAGTATAAGATTAAGGAAAATAAATGTGAGGCAGCTAACCTGTCAAAGCATATGCTGCTAACTGTTTGAGTTCCAGCAGCTGCAAATCACTTCTCCCTCCTGATTAACACATAAAAAAGAAACGTGAAACGAGTCGTTTCGTATTTCTGTATGGAGACGGGGTCTCATCCGGGCGAACGAACACAACCCCCCGGCAGAAGAAACCTGAACTTCTCCGCGTTCTGTATCAAGTAAGCCGGAACATGAACAGCAGAGGCCGACCGAGGTATCGATCCCATCTTCTTGATCAAGTTCTTGAAAGTGTACTCCTCCGGCAACATGTCGAACAGATCATTGCCATCACATATAATTTTCTGAATCCTCGAATGCTCCAAGAAGTCCTTACGCTTCACCCTCTCTGCATGGCTGTACGCCGTCATCTTGAACACGAATTCACTTAGGTGCCGGAAGCAGAAGCTGCAGTGCCAGCCAGCATCCGAGAGGAGAACATCCGTTTGGCGCGAGTGTCTGTATTGGGTCCACGGACCGAAAACCTGGGCAGTCGCGCGCCAGCTGCTGTAATCCACCGGAAACTCGAATGAGTACAAATAGTTCCTCATTTCAAGATGAAGCACAGGAGGTATTTCATCACACCATTGCAACAATTTGACAGTGTGGGGACTAGGTATTTCATCCGTATCCGACAATATCAGCAGGTCACCAAAGGATATACCAGCAAGATTACGAAGTAGATAGTTCATTGCTATACGCTGCTCTGTTTCGAGTTGGAATGGGTCTTCATGAGAGCCATGTTCAGCAACACGGCCGGGGAATACACCATGGACTATCTTACTCTCAGCAAAGGCAAATCTGTTGCGGTTCTCAGCGAAGAAGAGAGGCTTGGGGATACCTGTGAAAGTAGTGTTGGCTTCCAAGATGACGAACTTGGTGACATAAGGGTTGAGCTCTTTCCACCTGATTTCTAGCAAGTCCAATTCGTTGCTGAAAATTATCGCATCAAAGACACGGCGTGGCTCAAAGCGTACAGACCAGCCGTGGAGACGGCAGAGATAGTCCATGGAGACATTTTCTGCATAATAATGTGGTAAATGCTCGAATGGGGGCGGAGGAAGATCCCAAAGGGGGCGGAGGAAGTAGGAGATCTTCTGAGCATGTGCAATGATTCCAACGACACAAATGGAACCGAGTATTAACAGTAGCATAAACTGGAACTTTCGAGAAACCCGTCTAGAGGTGAACCGTGAACTTGGGGCCATCCTAAGGAAGAGCCTTTATTAGTATGAACATCTAACATGCAATTCATGGTTCTACCAATCATGATCTGCACAATTTAAGAGGCAGGTCAGACAAAGCAATCAACAAATCGTAGGCAGTTTCCCTCACAATAAGGAAAAATGAGGTTAAAGCATGAAGGATAAATCATGAATTCGAAGAACTTCATCTTTCTGATGTAACATGAATTGAAGATGTTTTATTGTCGAAGCCAAAAAGGCAGATCCAATTCAGTATCACACACTATTTTCATTTTCCTTTTAAAATCATTTCAAAAGGAATTGGTGATTGGTGTCCTGAACGCATGATTCAGTATTGAGTTTTGGTTCATCAAAACAATAATTCCATGCCAAAATCACAAATCAAGTGAAAAAAAGCCAATGCAAAAGAAATCTAAACCATATAAGGACTTTATGTACTCAATCCTGGCTTATTTCGTGGAGGATGTTTTCGACCTATAATTAACATGAGGATATACATACAGAAGTGATCACTGATATGATTGTTTCTGAACTTCTGGGACTCCAAATGAGGCATCATGTATGGAACTAGAGCTAAGAACAACCAAAAATCTTTGCGTTGCAATTACTGCTTAAGATTACTAAGCTCAGTTACAATCAACCAACGGCGCCTTATAAACTGAAGGGTTTGTTATAGGGGCTCTATTTTGACCTTGCATTCCTTATATAATTAAGGAATAAGGATCATCATCATCTATAACCTCACGAGCCAAATAAATTATTGGAAGATCGGAACTCTCCATTCTGATCTCTTTTCACTTCAGTTATACCAAACCTCTTTGTTTACTTGATACACACAACAAAGTTTGCAAGAGTTTCTTCTCTCACCACACTAGTAGGCTAGTAGCCTTTGCCTAAATGTTGACTTGCAGCTAAAGATTCTCACTCCATATAAATCCAACTCAGGTAGTTAATTGAACTGAACAACTGCTATAAATATATCAGATAAAAATCAATATCTCACATATTTCTTTCTACTAATATTTCCCACATTTTTTAATCGCATAAGGTGCAGTCATTGCACTCAATTAGATAGCAGAGATGATTTCAAGAAGCCGAAATCAAGCTTAAAATTCGGATCTTTCTTATAAAGATAAATACAAATAGAAACGCTTAATGTGACGATTCTCATAATCACACTAATGCTTCGGATCTTTCAGTAATTATTTTCTATTTTGAAGGAAATTAATTCATATCAACTCAAAAAAAAAAGGAAATTTTTTCATTTCCTATTTTCTGGAAATGATTCTACTTCCTTTCACCAATTCGAATTTTCAGAAACTACCCAAAATAGCCCACGCCCCCTCAGAAAAAGGAAAGGAAAAAAATTTGCTCACTTAAGAAACGGAACTATAAATCCTCACCCCGAAAAAAGGGGGGCAAAGGAAATAGAGAAAGTCAACTGGATAGCTCAGTTCAGGTGAAAAAAATAAAATAAAATCAAATCAAATAAAAAGAAAAAACAAGAAAACAAATTAAGCTATGAGATTATTCGAGAAAACTAGTGAATCACCTGTCATTGCGATTCCAAAAACACGAACAAAGCTGAAAATGCACAGAGAAGCGTGTCTAGTTGCGTGCTGTTGTAGAGAGAGAGAGTGGAATGAGAGAGAAGGTAGGAGATGGAGATCGCACATCTCCAAAGCTAATGGCGTTGCAATCCAATGTACTGATAAGCGTGTCTAGTTGAATCCAATGTAGTGAGTCCAGATTTTTCCTGTTTATAAAACTAAAAAAGTTGCAAGTATAAGCCAGTAGCACAAGTGATTAAGCAATAAAATAGAAGAGATGTAAATCAATCACGATCATAACTCTACTAAAGTAACTGAAGCTACTGATTATTAAAATTCCCATATTTAATAAGCTTGCGCTTCAATTTTGTTAACTAAACCAACTATGATTGCAATGTTTTTTTAATGCAGGCTCTTAAGTTAACCTATTAGTGAAGTAGTCGATTTCTTAATTAAATTCTGCTAATTAGTTTAGGCCTAGCAATCCAAAATAATAATAATAATAATAATAATAATAATAATAATAATAATATTATTATTATTATTATTATTATTATTATTATTATTATTATTATTATTATTATTCTACAAATTTTGACACACTTATTATCAGTAGCGGACTAGACATTTTGTTCATGTAATATCCATTTTTTCTACAAATAGATTTTAAGATTTCTTAAGTTTAGAATTTAAGTCGATTCGCACCCGACGAAAAAAAAAAGAATTTTTTTTTAATTACAACAATGAATTTATGAAAGTTCTTAAGCAAAGTCGGATTTAAAATGATCTATCTGCAATTATATGACTACGTGGATTTATTTAAATTCGTATTTATGTTTTTAAAGAAAGAAGAGGTTGATTTAATGATCTTGAAATTCTAAAGTGAAACTGGGTGACATCGAGTTGTAGTCATTTATAAAAATGAGTTGGGTTAGTAAATTAATCGGGCCTTAAATTTTAATTTGAGTAATGAGTCATATGTGTATTAAATGGTCGAGCCATTTAAACTTTTTGGCTGAAAGACTTGTAAATTCAATTATTAAGATTATGATGTAATATCCGTTTTTCTACAAATAGATTTAAGATTTCTTAAGTTTAGAATTTAGGTCGATTCGCACCCGATGAAAAAAAAAAGAAAAAAGATTTTAATTCCAACAATGAATTTATGAAAGTTCTAAAGCAAAGTCAGATTTAAAATGATCTATATGCAATTATATGACTATGTGGATTTATTTAAATTCGCATTTATGTTTTTAAAGAAAGACGAGGTTGATTTAATGATCTTAAAATTCTAAAGTGAAACTGGGTGACATCGAGTTGTAGTCATTTATAAAAATGAGTTGGGTTAGTAAATTAATCGGGCCTTCAATTTTAATTTGAGTAATGGGTATATATGTATTAAATGGTCGAGCCCTTTAAACTTTTGGGCTGAAATACTTGTAAATTCAATTATTAAGATTAGGATGTAATATCCCGTTTTTCTACAAATAGAATTTAAGATTACTTAAGTTTAGAATTTAAGTCGATTCGCACCCGATGGAAAAAAAAAAAAAAAAGATTTTAATTCCAACAATGAATTTATGAAAGTTCTAAAGCAAAGTCGGATTTAAAATGATCTATTTGCAATTATATGACTACATGGATTTATTTAAATTCGCATTTATATTTTTTTAAAAAGACGAGGTTGATTTAATGATCTTGAAATTCTAAGTGAAACTAGGTGACATCGAGTTGTAGTCATTTATAAAAATGAGTTGGGTTAGGAAATTAATCAGGCCTTAAATTTTAATTTGAGTAATGGGTCATAAGTGTATTAAATGGTCGAGCCCTTTAAACTTTTGGGCTGAAATACTTGTAAATTCAATTATTAAGATTATGATTAAAGAAATCGTAAAATTTTAGATATTTTAACTAATGAAGATTAATTAGAAATTAACTGACAATTTAAGCTATGTGATTTCTCCTTTTTCCACAACTCCTATTTTTTCCTCTATAAATCCACTTTTAAGCTCCCAATTCTTGCACCAAGTAGAAAATTTTCAGACTTTCAAACTTTTCTGTCATCTTCATTTCTTCCTTCCATCAATCTCAACAGCGAGAGTTGCTCTTGAAGCAAGACCCATATACATTCTACAATTTCTCAAGCAAGATTCTTTCTTAAAGGTTCATTCTTTAACCCCCTATCAAACCTGCAATTTGTTATTCAACCTCAACAGTATCATAGCGAGCATAATGTGTATTTACTGCAGATAGCTAACATTGATAAACTTACATTCTTAATTCTGCACAGCAACCAAAACAACACAATAGCATAATCTATGAAAACATGGCTACGTAAGGGTGGCTCCAATGCCAGCTTTTTAAATTGAAAAAGCTAGCTTCTTCCAACTTTTAGCCATTGAAAATAAATGACTGTGCAACTCAACTTTCTAATCTAAAAGTTGGGTTTTTGTCAGAAAAGCTATGTAATTTTTTTTGCATTTCTTTATATTCATTTCAACGACTTTTTCATTTTTTTTCAGTTTTGCTCAAATCAACAGATCTTTCATTTTCTAGTTTTATTTTTATAATTTTAGTCTTTACTATATCATTTCAATTTTATTAATATAATATGTTAGTTTTTATATTTGTTTAAATTATTGGATTTTTTAATTAAATTGTTGAAGTTTGTAAGTTTAGAATTAAATATATGATGAAACTAGTGACATATTAATAATTTTGTAAATTAAAATAAGTGAATATATATATATATATATATATATATATATATATATATATATTTTAGTAGGATCCATATAAAAGTTGCTTTTGTAGGTATATGATTGGAAAAAAATATAATAAGAAGTTGATGAATGTTAAAAACTGATGTGACACTTATGTAGCAGTAAAGAAATTGGATTTTAGTTCTTACCATTGGAGTTACCCTAAGACCATCTCACAGCATACTGATTTTATGACACAAATGCAGACATGTATACATACATTCCCAATTACATAAACATACAAATATTATGAGAATCTGGACTGTATACAAGTATCAGAAGACAAACAGAGTTGATAAGCATATGTTTATATGTATGATATAAAAATATGAATATATAGATTATAGGTATGTTTCTTTTCCTACTGTGCTTGAGTTTTGCTGCTATGTTGTTGAGTGGGACGAGCGAGGCTTCGGCAATAGGAGAGAGAGCCGAGATGGTGGTGAGCATCGACGGCGGCAGGGCTGTTGTCGACCGTCCGACCGAGAGAAGGGGGTGCAAGGTGCGGCAGCCCTGCTGCTGTGATGACAGTGGCAGTGCTGGTCAGAGTTTAACAGGAGAGGTGGTTCACGACGAACGGCGGCGGCGGTGGCTCTTCGCTGTTGCTGTCGAGAGAAGAGATGGAGATGGCAGAGGCCGTCGGATCTGGAAAGGGAGGGAAGAACAACAGCATCCCTATGGGTTGCTGTTGTTCGGATATTTTTAGAGAGAGAGATGAGCGGTCGGCCGCCGTTGTCACTGGCGGCAGACTGCGGCGGTGCACGAAGAAAGATAGAGGGGAGGGGGTTCTGTTCGGATCTATTTAAGAGAAGAGAGAGACGGTTTGAGTGAGAGGGGGGTAGACGAGAGAATAGATACGTGAAGGAGGAGGTGGCTGGCGGTGCGACGTCGTCGGAGGCGATGCAGCAGCGGCGGCGTGGAGAAAATTGGGAGAAATGGGGGTTTGATTTTGGGGATTTCCAGAGAATGATAGAGGCAAGGAGAAGAATGAGAGGGAGACGGGGAAGAGGGGAGTAGAGACGATCGGCCGTCGCCGTCACTGGTGGCAGGCAGGGGCGGTCGCGAGGTAGAAGAAAGGGGGGCAGAGAGGTTATGAAGAGGAGAACCGAAGGAAGTGAGAGAGACATAGAAACGGGCGAGAGAGAGAGAGAGGGTGGCTACCGAGGTCGTCGGATTCGACGGCACAAGGCGTGAATAAGAAGAAGAGAGAGGCGAGAGAGAGAGAGACCAGAGAGAGAGAGAGAGAGAGAGAAGGGGGGGGGAGAGAAAATAGTGTTGTGTTCAATTTCTTTTATTTGTCTAATTCCTTTATTTTTCTTCTTTGGGCTTTTGTTTTTATTTTTGTAAATGGACTTCCTTTGTTTTGTAAGAATTGGACTTTGTTTAATTAAACTAAACTAGACCTTTAATATTTAGTAATGAGTTGATCTAATAAAATGGGTTTCTAATTTAAGTGATTTATTTGAGCCTTGAATTATATCATGTGATTTATTAGAGTTAATTGTGCTAAGTAAGTATTTATAATTTGTGGATTTATACCATGTTATGATGTGATTTATTATCATAAATTTAATTATGCAACTATATTTAAGAAAATTATCAAGTTATTATTTGATCTATGGAAACTATATAAATGATTTTAGACTTGTTGGTTTATTATTGCTCGATGTGTTACTTTCACGATTTAAGGATAAGTATTATTATATGTATATATTAAGTATTTATGTTGCTTGATTATATGTTCATCCTGAAATAGTTTATTTGAAATAAACTAAAGTTGTAAATACATTTGTAATAAAAGTATTTTGGTAATTTGATTTTTCAAAATCAAACTGAGCCTTCAAAGTCAAAGTCGAGCAAGGATATTGTTGGTGCCCTTACGAGAAATTAAAATTTAAGATTTAATTTGAAATTCTGAAAACCCGGGTGTAGCGAATATAGTTAGGAATGTGATGACAATTATGATAAATGTTAAGGTTGGTTTTAGGACTATAATTTAAGTTGAGAACTTATCTTGTAGGCCCTATAGAAGAGGATACTTAGGACCCGACCAATATTTTTCAGTTGCTCGAATTTTGCTGCAATAAAGGTGAATTTTATTTTTCAAAGTATGTTATGAGTTATTGAACTCTAAATGTTTATGCAAAATGCAAATGAATATTCATGTTATAAATATTTTAACTCTCTATTGTGTAAAGTGCTCCTGTTGCTTAACGATCAGATCTTGATCAGCGTAGCGATTGGATCGCCCTGGTCAGGGTTAGTGTACACATAAGAGGGTATTGTGGGCTACTCCCACTTATCTCAGACTGTCAGACTTGGGATGCTCCCATTTCTGAAACATGCATTGTAGTGGATATCTGTGGGCTGCTCCCACATGTTCACATTGACAGGCGAAGCACCAATAGATGAGAGACTGCAAATGGATCCATAACTGTTTTTACGTATGCATAGAATGCTTTTAAATAATTCTATGTTATATTGTTCAAAACATGGTTTATTCTTCTAACAAATGGTTTCTGCAAATGTTTTCAAATGGCTAAACCCACTGAGTATATTAGTACTCAACCCTGGAATTATTTTCAAAACCCTTTGCAGATTGAGCAGCTAGTGGTGACGTGTGAGGTTGAGGAATGATTAGTGATGTTTCTCCAAAGAATGTCTTCACTTGCTTTCGCTGTCTTATCTTCACATGGTGAAAACTATTTTATGACCCTATTAATATTGCTAAGCTATTTAATCATGAATTCCTTTTGTCATCGCTTTTATAACGATTGTTATTTACATATAATATATGTTTAGTATAAAATGTCATTTTGGGTCTCAGACCTTCGAACTTGATCCTATCAGGGAGATAATATAAATATTATTTTGGTCATATTTGTTATGTACAATTATGACGTATCTTTTTGCCAATAATGTGTTGCCTAACTCTAAGGGCACATCATCCATTTATTAAAGAAAGGCTAGTAATATCGTCACGTAACCCATTTCTTTATCTCCAGGAAACTAGGATGTGACAGGTCAGGGGGTCCAAAAAATGACTGGAGTCCAAATAATCATAATTTTATAAATTCATAAAAAAAATTATATAATTAAAATTAAAAATAAAAATAATTTAATATGAAAAAATTGAAACTTAATGTTATATGCTTAAAAAATAATTAATGTATCCATCTAAACAATCTAAATTGGTATTTTCGTTACAAAAAAAAAAAAACAAAACAAATCATTCTTTTCGATATTTAGCTCCCTTTCAATTTTTATATATTTATTTTAAGCATGGTATAGACTATTTTTCACATATTTTATACCTTTAAATATATATTTTTAATTATTAAATATAAAATTATTATTATACCCCTAGTGTTTTTTAAATATCCCCACTGCCTCCCCCCTGTCCGCCACTACTTATTATAAATATCATAACATATTTTAATTTCTAAGGATAATATAGTAGTTTAATATATATTTAGGTTATTTTTAAACTGATATAAGATAAAATTATTCTATATTTAAAATTTCTCATAATTATGATTTTATCAATTTTTGATATATATTATTTCCAACTATAATTTTTACGTGCATAAAACGAATGTTAGTGAGTAGCTCTAATAAATAAATAATAATATTGTAGTTGCCTAGCTCTTCTTTCTCCGCGGAACTTAACTTGCGATACCTTTTGAGTGTGTTGAAACATTTTTCTTTTAAAAAAATGTCACAATTTGATGTTTTAACAACTTTATGTATCGATAACATATATCTTTTTTCTTAATTTTCATTTAAACAACATTCTAGTAACCATGACATATGGTTGATAGTTGATACATGTCTTCGAAAGGGTTCCCAACGTGAAACGAACATGATTTTACTGTCAAATAGTACAAAAGAAAGAAAAAAAGGCGGGGGTTAACACTCACTTTTCTAAAAATATGTACATTTTATACCTATTTTTGAAAAGTGTTACATCTCATGTCCATTGTTTATAATTTTATTTTTGTTAAGAGTGTTGGCTCAACTATTCTCAACAATGACTAATGTTAGTTATGAGCGAAATTTTAAAAACGTCAAGAATTCGATGATTTCAATCGATTAGACTTGTGAAATTTTCGATCACAATCCTCGAAGTTTCCATGGGAATGAACAATCTTCGATCACAATTCTTGTTTGCAAATAAGAATAATCCAAAAAATCTAAGGGGAAAAAAGTTATTGACTGCAACAATAGTCAACATCTAATCATATTTTTAAGTGAATATCATTTAAAAAGAAAAATAAGTATGAGGTGAAGCAATTTTGAAAAAATAAGCATTGAAGATACACACTCAATGTAGGTAGCTTTATATAATACCACAAAAAAAAATTAGTTTTTACTTTTCTTGTAAATGAACGAGGCCAGAGTGTACTAAATTCTATCAGATTGAGTTTTCAAAAGTTTTGTGTGAAAAAAAAAATATTATTGTGTTTTCTTAAGTTCTTAGACTTCCAATTTTGTTCTCTTCATCTTTTTCCTCCTAACGAATTTGACGAACGTGTAATTTCCATATTTCAAACAAGTAAAAATAAAAATGTAACCTACTTAAATTCTCTAATATAATCTTTGTCGGATCCGAATCAATTCAAAAGAAATGATTTTGAAAATTTTCAACCGAAATGCTCCTTATTGGTTCGATTTTTTAATGTCGCTCTCTGAGTTATAGATTTGTGAAATTTTAAGATAACTTAACGGCTAATTTGTGATATTACATTTGTAAAATAATATATAGATATATATATAACAAAATATACAACTTTCGGACTCATGTAATAAACGTAAAGGCATCCTGATTAAGGTGGATTGATTATGTTGAGAACGTTATAATCCATAAACTTTCAAATATTTCCTCAGAGTCCATACACATATAACTTAATGACGACATTTTAAATTTGATTTTAAATTGTTGGAAAATCTGATTTTAACCATTCTCCCGAAGATCTACCTTGGATGTTTAATTCATCATACATTGATTATTTACCTAGCATGCATCTACATAATGAATTGCAACGCATAGGTATTTTTCTTGTGTTCACCTGCGAATTTATCGGACAAGGAATTGGATCAAGATTCGTGCTTTGATCTTCTGGACTGTGTCCCGTTTGCCAAAACTCCAATGTCGAGTGAGAGCAATCTATGGAGAGTAGTGCAAAAATTCGTCTTTTTCCTCACACTTGGAATTTTCGAGAATCACAATAATGCTTCTTGTAATTTTCGAAAATCACATTAGCATTAGAATTCCTTGATTTTCTCTTACCTTATATTTATAATGCAACCCTAGCTTCTATTAGGATAGGATCTCTACATATCTAATAAATATAATAATATCTTTTCAGATAGAGAGGATCAGAACAGCATTGCCGGAAGTTGCCGAGCATTGCTGCGCGCGACTCACCGAGGCTGCCGAGAAAACTCGCGCGTGCTCGTCTGGCGTCGAGGCGTCCGCGAGGAAATTGCATGCCTTGCCACCGACGCACGCCGAGCGATCTCGCACACCCTGTCGCGCACTGTCGGCCCCCGTCCGCCCGATGCTATCGAAGCTGCTGAAGCTGTCCGCGCATGGGCTGCCGAGGAGACCCGCACGCCTGCTCGCCCGATGCCGCGCTGCACGCCGAGACCCGCACGCGAGCTGCCGACGGATCTGCGCGCTAGGGCTGCGCCTCATCCTAATCTAACCACGATTTTTCGTGGTGAAAAACGAAATCCGACAAAAAATAAAACGAGCCACGATGAACGATAGATCCACAATTAATTAATTACGCACGTAATAATCAAACGTGAATTAATCAAACAGAGCAAAGATACTGATCTCAGGCTCTGATACCAATTGTAGAAAAATCAGATTTTAACCCTTCTCCCTATGATCCATCTTGGATGTTTAATTCACCATACATTGATTATTTACCTAGCATGCATCTATATAATTAATTGCAACACATAAGTATTTTCTTGTGTTCACCTGCGAATTTATCGGACAATGAATTGGATCAAGACTTGTGCTTTGATCTTCTGGACTGTATCCTGTTTGCCAAAACTCCAATGCCGAATGAGAGCAATCTATGGAGAGTACTGCCGAAATTCGCCTTCTTCCTCACACTTGGAATTTTCAAGAATCACAATAATGCTTCTTGTAATTTTCGAAAATCACACTAGCATTAGGATTCCCTGATTTTCTCTCACCTTATATTTATAATGCAACCCTAGCTCCTATTAGGATAGGATCTCTGCATATCTAATAAATATAATAATATCTTTTCAGATAGAGAGGATCAGAACAGAATCCCAGTGGGATTCTATGAGGTGGACGAAATTCTTGGCAGCTCCAGGCCTTGATGGGTCAGTCTAGAGATCAAATGTAAGGAATAAAGATAGGCATCAAATAAATTAATTATCTTATGTTCAGTCCATAACATAAATTAATTCATAAATATTTGTTCATGCAACTAGAGAATAAATACTGACTTACCCCTTTATTTTGAAGTTGACTCGGGCTTGCACTTAGACTTCACGAACCCGTATTTAAGATATCGCACGTCCATTAATTATTTATAGCGTTCTGACTGCTTAAAATAATTAATCTCTTTAATTCTTTAAGTAGTAACACTCAACCTTATTATTATAATTGAGATAACTCAACCTGCATGGTTGAGTACAATAAACATTTTGAGCTCCTTAAGGGGACGCCATCATCCTAAACGGATACGGTGACACGATACAGGCAACTAGCATGATATACAAGCACTGTCACCACCCAAGATGCGGAGAATATTGGGTTATCTCATGTAACCCTCACCCATGACAAGTCAAAGTGATGGTCAGTAACTCATACTCACCTAATACCTTATCGAGGTTTAGATCAACGTAAAGTCACCGAGATCTAGGTTCTTCACGACGGTCAGATAGAATAACTCATCTCACTGTGATCCATCAATGTAATAACCCGAAAAATTTAAAACTTTTATTAGTGAAGATTAAACCAATTGCTTAAGGTTCTAAGACCTTAATTATGTTTAAGGTAACCAACGAAAAGAATCAGAATCGATTCGAAGATCGAAAACTAGAGAAATAAAAAACTAGTGTATAATCCAACCGGATTAGAGTTTCTTGAATAGCCTGAACATAGAATGAAATATCTAGAATGAATCTAAACAAAAGGATTATATTTCTAGAATCTTCTCGCGAAAACGTTTGAGAAGCCAAAGAATTAAAATTTTCGAGACAGACTTGTTTGGTCAATCTCAAAAGTACTATTCATGAGCCGGGTCAACTTTCAGTCCGTGCTAATCATTAAAATTAATGATAACAATCAAAATCATGGAGAAATATATTATTATGAATTTATAATTCATAAGAATCAATTTCTGAACGAAATTCCTGAAGAACTTAACCGAACGTCGGAAATATATACCGAAAAATCCTAAACTGATCCGAACGAACCGAAACTCGAACCAAGGGTATAAATTAATAAGAAATGATTTATAAGATTCAAATTAATTATGAAAGCTCAAGAATTCAATAGAATTTCGAATGAGCATAATTTAATCGTCGGACGCTGTTTTTCCACGATAATCCAGAATTGACTTACCGGATGCAATCCGAACTTCATGAAATTATTATAAACTATGAAATAAGTTTTTTAAGAATATTTAAGAAAATAATGTAGGGAAATCTGATTTTAACCCTCTCCCGAAGATCTATCTTGGATGTTTAATTCACCATACATTGATTATATGCCTAGCATGCACCTATATAATTAATTGCAACACATAGGGGTTTTCTCGTATTTACCTACGAATCTATCAGGGATGAATGGATCAAGACTCGTGCTTTGATCTTCTGGACTGTATCCCGTTTGCCAAAACTCCAATGCCGAGTGAGGACAATCTATGGAGAGTACTATAGAAAAAACGTCTTCTTCATTCTCTCACAATTTTCGAAAATTCTCACACTTTTGGGAAGTATAATTCTCGAAAATATTGCTTGAGCATTAACCTTGATTTTCTCTCTCACCTTATATTTATAATGCAACTCTAAACCCTATCAAGATAGGATTTATGCATATCTAATAAATATAATCTTATCACTTAAGATAGAGAGGATCAAGTTGAGTCCCAGTGGGACTCTTATGGAGAGAGGGATGATTTTCCCTTAGCTTCCGCACTGGATGGGTCACTGAGGATCAAATGCAAGGAATAAAGATGGGCCTCAAATAAATTAATTATCTTATGTTCACCGTAACATAAATTAATTTATAAACATTCATTCATGTCACTAGAGAATAAATCTTGACTTATCCCTTTATTACCAAGTTGAGTCGGGCTTGCACTTAGACTTTACGAATCCCGTATTTAAGATATCGACGTCCATTAATTATTTACGCTGCTCGATCGCTTAAAATAATTAATATCTTTAATTCCTTAAGTAGTATCACTCAACCTTATTATTGTATTTGAGATAACTCAACCTGCAGGATTTAGTACAATAAACCTTTTGAGCTCTTTAAGGGGACGTCATCATCCTAAACGGATACGGTGACTCGACACAGGTAACTAGCATGACATACAAGCACTGCCACCACCCAAGATGCAGAGAATCTTGGGTTATCTCATGTAACCATCACCCATAGCAAGTCAAAGTGATGGTCAGCAACTCATACTCACCTAATGTAACAGCCCCTGTATCCTAAGTACGATTTAGCAGGGGCTAATACTTGGAATAATAATCAAGAAAGCTTTAACCAATATATATACAAGAACTCATATGTTCTGGACGTATTTAACTAACAACATCATTAAATAAATTAATTCAATTGCAGCGGAAGAACGTGTGAATACACATATGACTATGTTTATTCAAGGTTTCTAATGTATATCGATTCAAAAGGGTTCCACCGCCCACACATCTCCATCCATCATCGCTCAACCGCATATTTAAAACAAACATGCGTGGTCGGTACAAGATTGCACTCGATGGCTCATGCCAAAATAATTTATCACATTTGAATTACTTTGCCCATCACAAGAATACACGAGGTTTTAATTTGAAATACTCGTGCTTACTAAATATTTTCTTTCATTTTCCATAAAGATTCGTCTGGCCAGACATTTTCACATGTATGTATGATCCATATCCACCACAATAATTCATTCCACAACAATTCCCTGCACTGGAGAGGAGGCCTCCTCTCACAGACGCCGTGACCGGCCGAGCACCCTTTCAGCACACAGTCACAAAATAATCAGTGCACAAAATCCAGGCCATCTCAGCACAGGATACGAATTCTCCATCATCCTTGGGGGTACTTCCAAGAATACGAATTCAAGCATGTCATAAAGTGGGAGCTACCCAACATTATGCATCAACAATCATGAATTGGATACATACATAAAACATAAATATTTTGGGCGTGTAATTAAATAAATCGGTTCATAAATATTTGCTTGCAATAAAGCATCATAAATAAATCATTTGGTAAATTCTACGGTTTGAGTATAGTAAAGCCCACCTTTACTTTTGAACTTCAATTTCGACACGTGTGTTCTCTCACGGTTGAGTGTGAGCCTTCACGTCCCACCTTTACGCAAAAATTTCGTTTAGCACGTTGGGCACGCCGAGATTTTCAAAGTTCATTCAACTTTGATAAATAATATAATAATTCAAGTCTTAATAAATCTTAATACGTTGTTTCAACGCGTATTTCAATAAAATAATTCTCGTTTCGAGATAGACGTAATATGATCTACGCCTCATTTTAACCTTTTAGGTTAAATAATTAACGTATAATAACGTTATTCAATAAAATGATTTCAATTATGAAATCTTTTCTCACAAATGAGATATTCAGATAAAAGTAATACGTTTTTCACGTATTAGCATATTTAACGAACGTATCTCGTACGTTAATTTCGAAAGTCAACCATTTTGACTTTTCATTATAAATCTTCAATAAAATACATATTTTAATGAATAAAATCAATATAAATCGATTTTCAATCGATTTCATTTCATAAAGCTTTAATACTCGATTTTTCACGCAAATCGATAAACTTGCTTTATATTTTTCTTTAATATGAATCAATTAATACATTAAATATTATTTTATATTTCTAACGTTATTTAATATAACGTTTTATCGTAAACATAGTATACTATGTTTATAAATTCTCAAAATTTCCAACTATGTCTAAAATAATTTCTAGACATATAATATATTATTTCCTTGATTAAAAAGGATTTAAAAATCCTTATTAAACATACCCAAGCTCACGGCTCTTATGCTAAATTTTTCAAACTTGTTCCAATTTTTTTTTCTAAATTCATATAATACACTATATTATCATAGGGTCCATAATATGAATTAACATTAGTTATAGGAAAATTGGACATCAATTTCCTATACCCTATAGCTCTCGAAATTCCTCAAATATTACCCAAACAAATTCCTAAAATTCTAATTAAATTGCACAATGCATAAACATCATCCTACATCATTAATCTATCATAATACACAACAATTTCAATTTGTACATCAATGTACCAAGAGTAGAACCTCTCGAAAATTTCCTACCAATGAACAATCCCTTCTTCAAATTTTCTAATAAATTCTACTTAAGGCCATACAACATTTACATGCTTCAAAAATCACTTAAACATCAATCTTTCATCAACATGATTCCTCAAAGTTTTCGGCAGTTTTGTTTTCATTTCATATACTTTCCAAATTTTTTCAAATAATCACTATAAGCTCCTAGGCTATCATATTTCATTAATCCATCATAAAAATTAACTTATGAAATTTTCGATCATCATAGAAAAATCATAACATGCTTAAATTCTAATTAAAACATCATATATGAACCATTCTTAACATATTAGACAATATTTACAAACCACTAAACATGATAGCCTAATGCTTCACATTTCTATTATTAAGAACATAAGCATAAATATTAAAATCAAACCGTTAGAAATCGAAAATCTTAACGTATATAGAAAGCTCGTTAAATTTCTAACCTTTTAATCGGCTTGGATTATTTGTGCAAAGGATTTTTATCAAAGGATTTGGGATTGGAAGAGAAGAATACACTTGGTTTTTTTCTCTCAAACTTCTCTCGGCAGTAGCAAAAGTGAATGAGATATGTTTTGCTTTTATTATAACTTATCACCTTGTACACCAAAGCTAAATGAATAAAAACAATTAATATTTTAATTCATTCCTAGACCTCTCGGTCATGCTCACAAAACAATTTGCAAGAGACATTTAGTTGCCTTATGACTCACCAAGTTCACGGTATTTTGCTTATGAAAAGGAATATTTTTTTTTTTTTGTCTCATTACACATATACAAATATCTAGATATTTAATACATGCAAGTCAACAATGTCAATTACAAAACATTTACTACTTACACAAAGCATTGAATGAAACAATTAAAATCCTACAATTTGAATAAAAAGGACGGCACTCCCATTTCAAAAGGAGGAGTCTTTATTTATTTTGTCTTATACTACAATTAAAAAATCCTACACTCTATCATATGCAACAAAGTCATGCAAAAGTGTTTTGAAATTCTTCTCACCTCATAAGTCCATATAGACGGCTATGACAAGTGCATATAGTATCCCACTTGATTCTCCCATTAATGATCTTGTTTATTATGTAGAATATATCTTACTAATACATTTATATACTTACATAATAGGAGATAGAAAAATTCATTCATGTATAACATTGTTACAAGTTTCACGGCAATCACAATTAATTAGATACCAACTTGATTCCTTTGATTTAATATACTTGGTTGTTGTGCAAAATATATCCTACTTCCATATTCATAATATCACATGAAGTATGATATCATAATTTATCTTCATCAATTCACTAACATACATTCAAGCACTTTTCATACTTAAGTGCTAACATTTTATTTCTCTTGCAAAATAGATATATAGTATAATATATGTCTTAGATGATAAATTATATCATAGGAATATTTATTGGAATTAATCCATAGGTAGAAAACCTTAATTTTCGATTTAGGATTTTCGAGAATCTTAAATAATCAAAAATATAATTCCAAAATTTTCTAGCATTATTTCAATGCTAAATAATATTCTAATTATATAAAATAATCATAGGAATTTAAATATCATAATTCCTTGATCGTTAGACTTGATTCTCAAGTCATCTCTAAATGTTAACGTTTGAAACGCCTCAAACGTTAAATATCGACTCATCTCAAAATGGTCGTAATAAAGTTGTAATCACTTTATTAAATTATTCCAATAATAATGGAATTTAATTCTAAGCTTAAACACTTAGAAAAGATTACAAAATTTCAATTATCGATACGCAATCGACGTTGAAATAATACTGTTGAAATACGTTACATAACCGTATTTCTCAATTCACATTCATTTGTGAATAATACATAGGAATTTATTATTTCAAAATAATCGAAATCATTATTCGATAATTTATTAATTCGATTATCGAGACGAAACCCTAATTTACGATTTTTATTATCGTAATTGGGCTTTTAATAAATCGGGGTATTACATTCCACCCCCCTTAAAGAAATTTCGTCCCGAAATTTACATACATCAAAAAGTATGGGGCATCTTAGCACCATAACATCATAAATTCCCACGTGATTCCCTTTTGTCCATGGTTTCTCCATTGGACTTTCATCAAAGACCCAATTTAATCCTCAATCATTGAATCATACGATCAAATAGTCGTAGACGTTCATCACAACTCATCTTTGAGTTAAAGATCACGTCATATAATGAATTACGTGATTTGGGTCATATTCATATTTCTTTAGCTGTGATACGTGGAAAAATATTTTGTACATTCCCCAAATGTTTGGTGGAAGTACTAATCTATAGGTTACTGGGCCTATTATTTCTAGGATCTCGTAAGGTCCTATAAAAACGTGATCTCAACATTCCTTGTACTTTGAACTTTATAATTTCCCTCGATGGAGAAATTTCAAGGAACTTTATTTTCGCATTCAAAATGCGGTTCAGATCTACGCGTAACAGCGTAAGACTTTTGTCTGTATTGAGCTTCTCTCAGTCTTTGCCTTATTTGGCAAATATCTTAATCATTTCATGCACGTTGTCAAGACTTTACACTTTCTCTCACCTACTTCATTACAATAAAGTGGTGGTCGATATTTCTTTCCATAAAATGCCACGTGTGGCTATGTCAATCGTTGTCGACGATTATGGTCGCACGTAAATTTAATAAGTGGTAAAACATGTTCCCACTTGCACCTCGATTTAACATGAATGTTCTCATCGTATCTTTAAATATTCATATTGTCCTTTTATCACCCATCTGTACGTGAGGGGACATCTACGATAAGGTTCAATATCGTGCATAACCCCCTTTTTGGTGAGCTAGCTCAAAATCTGGGGTAAACTTGGAATCTCTATCTAAAGTGATAGGTATTGGGACCCTGCAAAGATACGATTTCCTTTATATACGACTAAGATAAATTATCGACCTCCGAGTCATCCGAATAGGTAGAGATGGGCATATTTATGAGTCGATCACTACTACCCATATAGTAGTGTTACATTTTATGACTTTGGCGAAACTCGTCATAAAATCCATTGCTATGTCATTTCATTCTCATTTGTATCTCATTAGAGATTATAACCTCTTATAAGGTCATTGATACAATGCCTTCACCTCCTATAACCGAGACAATGCTCGTCAATGAGGTTATAGCTCATTTCATTCTTTACTATCTATTTTTTTTCTCGTAATAATATACTTTAATCTTTGCTTGGGTGGGCGGTATGAGGAATATCATGAGCTTCATTCATGATTTCATTTCTAAGCTTATCATTGCTTGAAATATATATATAACCTTTCCTTAGACAAGATGACATTGTCGGCGCCTCTTTAAAACCCTTGACCCTTCATAGGTGATAATTTATATCACTGTTGGAATCTTTAACGATTCGAGTCCTCTTTTCTATCTCATTTTAAGTCTCTTGCTCAAGAAAATTTTAAACTTTTATGGCTTGTGGAGATCTCACAACTTATTCCATATAGGAAGTGTTCCAAAATTTTGAGTACGTACTCTCTTTGTTATTTCAAGTCGCGAGTTGGGTAATTCTATTCGTGAGGTCTAAGTCATCGTGGTGCTTTAACTATTATCTTTCTCACTTTAATAAGTGGCCTCACATTCATTTATCCATGTAAATTTGATTCCTTCGGAAGACATCATGTGTCTAAGGAATTTTCCTTCTTTAAGCCGAAATTCATATATTAAACTTGGCAAAATTTTGCTCGACTCTAAAAGTCCGCAATATAGTCCTTCGATGTTCTTTAGGTTCTTTCTCGTCCTTCATATGGATAAGAACATCGTTCATAAAGATTTAGACAAAATTGTCTAAGTACATATGGAACACTCGATTTTTGAGGTTCATGAATAGGGCTGATGTACTAGCTTGTCCGATTGGCATGACTATAATCTCATAGTAACCATATCTTATTCGGAAAAATTTTGCTTTCGTACATCAGATACCATTTACACATAAGCCTCCATTTTCATATGTCTCTCATTATCATAGGACTCTATGTCTCTGAGTGGCCTTCGTCGGAATCGTACATTTCGCTTAGAACTTACCTATTTCCAGGTACGTTTTTACCTCATATATCCGATGATCTTTCTCTTTCAAATAGCCAGGGTCACATTACTCCCTGTTACTTCTTTGATTCCAGAAGTGTGTGTTACTTTTATCAGAAAGTAGGGTTGAGTTGATAGCGGTAATTCCCTTAATCCTTGAGGGCGATAAGATCCTGTCCTTTTGCCATTCTTGTCTCTTTCGGTATAATAGGCGGCACGGGGCGTGGGCGGTATTTGGAACATCGGTACAACCATTCCTTTATGCCTGTTGTGTAACTTGCGGGGACCAGGACAAGCACCGTAGGTGCCATTCCACATGCATTATATATACACTGAGCTCACGACAAATCACGATAAGTCCGCCCAAGTCTTGGAATTTTCTACTTGAAGAAGATATTCTCTTGATACTTCTTTTGCAAGATCCCCGCCAATCTGTTGGCAAACGATGGATAAGTTATTGGATGTCATCCGATCCATCTCTCCATAGTTACTAGCATTCATCCAAGATGTAGAAATTCTTCCAAAACTGCCCCAAGTCATGCCCGTTTATAATAAGAGAGTCGATACTACGTATGAACTCTAACTTGTAGGCCTTGGGATTAACCTTCTACTTGTCGGACTCTCTTTTCTTACCATCTCAGACATGATAGTTCTAGATGAGTCAATCTTAAATTAAAGCAATTGTGGATTCAAAATCCCGTTGCATAGAATTTCAAATGGATAGGCTATGCCCGTGCTTCTAATCACGTGAGTGACATCCATTTTGAAAACATTTCTTGAATTATATCTACGTTCCACATAGATATTATGATCTAACTCATTTGTTAGAACCTTGGCGATCATAGCCCAATTTTAAACTCGAGCAATACCGCGATGGCCATAATTCTCGTGATAAGAGAAGAGATTTTCATTTCTCGATTCGCTTACCCCGAATTGGGTTCTATCGTTTCTACGCATACTTGTGCGATGTTAGAAAACCAAGCACCTATATCGAGCAGATAATTTTATAGGTATTCTCGAGAAATTTTCTCATATATATCGAGCCTCCCGATTTACTCGTCTCCGTATTCGTGCAAAATATAGGCTCACGGTCTACGGTGTTCTCGTGCATTCAAATAAACATCTATTTCATACATCATTGTCCTTTCCTTGGGACATTATGTTCTCTTGCTATGGCCTTCGCTACCTCGTTAATCATATCCTTCTTGTCGATACTATTATGCTTTTATCAATAGCATTACGTGGTTAGGTTTATATCGACCAATCCTTGATATTAATATCTCGATAACTTAATCTCATCGTAGGGGTCGTGATGTATCGACACTATCATTCATCTCGATCCAAGATGAATGATTCAATTCCTAAATCCTTTTCACTCTATCAATCTTAGGAATATATCTCATATATCCTTACTTTAAACTCTTTTCAGAGAAAGTTCTTGTACTGGCATTTAGTGCCATCGTTTGTAGTATCCTTTCAGGATATACGTCATTTCTTCTAAATCTTTATTTGATTCATTTTGAAATTTTGTATAGGATAAAATCCTTTGTCCGCTAGGGACGTATTATACTTTTACCTTGACGTTAAATATCCTTACCATTTTCTTGACATTCGATGAATGCTTCATTCCCATGTCAGAGATACTTAATATCTCACTTTATTGATCATCACAAAAGTATGAGGGGTAAGATTTACAATTAGATTCACTTTAAGATTCTTCCGGTGAATCTTTTCATTCGTTTTCTTGAAAACATTTCCTTTGCAAAGTCTAAAGAAGCTATCGTGCTTGTTAATTTCTAAGACACTCAAAACAAGCGTTTTGTGTCAAAACAATTTAGAGTACTAAGATCCATTTCAAATAATGAATCATTTCTTACTCGCTTCTTTACTTTAAAGGAATTACTTTACTTATCAAGTCATAATATCGCTGAAACTTATCTCATATTGTGGCTATCTCATAATTGTAGAGCTCATAATTTCTTGACTATTTTAGACTTTTGTCCCTTTCTTGAGCATGGTGTCGAAAGTAATATTATCGTCATTATACTTGGTTCTTACTCTCGTGACTAGAACCGTCATTAATGTCATATAGCTTGGTAAGGTAGTACATTTGTACACCATAACTTAGATTCCAAGCATCTCATCACCATGTCTTCATTTTCAAATCTCTGCTTGAAAAAGTATTTCAAACTTTTGTGATCGGTAAAGATTTCACATCTTACTCCGTAGAGATGATGTCTACATATCTTTAGGGCATGTACTCTGCCGCTAGTTCCGCATCATGTGTTGGGTAATTCAATTCATGCGGTCTCGGTTGTCGAGATGGATAGCTATCACTTTTCCACTTTGCATTAACACACGCCCTAATCCATTTTGAAAGCATCTGTATAGACCACGTACTCTTTTATCGCTTAGGGCGCTAATCTGAGGCGATGGTTAACTTTTCCTCGAGCGTCCGAAATTCGCCTCACCTTCATCACCCAGTGAATTTAATTCCTTTTACGAGTAGTTGGGTTATTGGTCTTGCTATCTTTGAGAATCCTTCAATGAATCTCCGATAGTAACTGCTAATCCCAAGAAACTTCTAATCTCATTTTGTGTCTTTGGCGATTTCCATTCTTGGATCGCTTCTACTTTGGCGGATCAACTTTAATCCATTCGGTGACCTGATGTGTCCAAGGAACATTACTTCCTTTAGCTAAAATTCACATTTGCTAAACTTAGCAAAAGTTGTTCATCTCTCAAAGTTTGCAAGACCTTGTCTCCGAGGTGTTCCTTGTGTTCGTCCTCATTGTGGAGATATTTCTCCATACTTGATTTACATCTTGTGGCTATCCTAGCTGTTCACACATCTCAATGATTATGATTCCTCAATCTCGTTATCATTGGTTTAACCAAGTCTCAATTACTTGGAATTGATTTTGCTCAAGCATAATTTCATTGATTGAGGTATAAAACGAGAGATTTGTTATCCGGGATGCTATCACTTCTTTACATATATGTCCTTTGAAAAGAATATCGTGCATCTCCATTCTTTATACATGTCCAACCTACTAAGGAGGTTTTAAGGACAATCAACTATCTTAAAGATAAGTTGTAATCTCTCTCGTTATGTCATAATAAGGGGAAATTATATCCCAAGGATATCATGCACACTACTACAAAAAGCAGTATAGACTACACGTTTTATGTGTAGTGTATGTGCATCTCGTAGTGTGAGAAAAGTGGTGTAGAGAAAAGTAGGCGCAAGATACATTACGCTTTTTAGCGTAGTCTATACCCACTATGACCACGCTTATCCGACATAGACTACGCCACGCCGTGGTCTATAATCACGAATCACGGAAAAGGCGGCACACACACGCTTTTAGCGTAGTCTATACCCACCATAGACCACTTTCTCGACATAGACTACGCCACGCCGTAGTCTATACCCAACTTCTGAAAAGGCGGCGCACACACGCTTTTTTGTCGTAGTCTATACCCACTATAGACTCACGCCGCACATAGACTACGCTTTACGTGTAGTCTATACACACGCATCACACAACAGTTCACTCATACACCACGCTTTTTGTCGTAGTCTATACCCACCATAGACCACGTTTTTCGCACATAGACCACGCCACGCCGTAGTCTATACACGCACTACACAATAGTTCGCTCATACACTACGCGTTTTGTCGTAGTCTATACCCACCATAGACTACGCCGCACATAGACACGCCACGCCGTAGTCTATACCCATGCACTACACAAAAATTCGCACATACACTACGCTTTTTATGCGTAGTCTATATGTATTAACTACGGTTTTTGAGTTTATTTACTACGATTTTAATGCCAAATTTACTACGCTTTTTCTATTACAACCCGTAGTCAATTTAATAACAACTACGGTTTTTCAATTTCAACCGTAGTTAATTTCTTTATTTAAACCTGTACAATTAATAAAGCACAAGCAAATGAGATTAAAATATACTTGCGACTACGTTCAAAATCACTATTCAAAAATATACAATATGTTTTCATTATAGCTACAAAATCACTATACAAAAATATACAATCTGTTTTCATTACAGCTACAAAATCACTATACAAAAATACTATGCACATCACATAACAAAACAATAAGACCGTATCCCCCATATCACAAAGACAAAATAATTCAAAATATCAATAACTTACAACTAAAACATCACAAGACTATATGTGAAGAAGCATGAAATTTGCCCATTCAACGCGAACTTCATCAATGTCCTCTTGAGAGTAAGACCGATTTTGAAACTATTAACAATTCAAAAATAGAATATTAGCACTCTTGTATGAAAAAAATTATTATATTAAAGAATTGAAATGGAATTATCTTATATGTGAACGTAAAGAAATGGAACCGGTCTTCATAACTTCTTCAATTATATCTTTCATGAAGCGTAGTACAAAGAACCCGCATTGCTTTGAATCGGGTTGTCTTCGACACTTTTAAAATATCAAATATTAGCAACATGTAGATGTATATGAAATCCAACATAAAACAAATGTGATTTGATAAATGAAAATACCTTTACAATTTCCCAACTTGGTTGCTTCTTCCTCTTTTCTCCAATTTTGCATTAAACATAAAAATTGCCTTCAAGCAATTAATAGTAATTAGATACTACCACAAATACACACATTTCAAAGTACAATACAGTGTCGGTAAATAAGCGGATGATAAGCTTTCTTGAACAATCACTACAACACTAGGTTGGAGAACAACTCGGGAGTAGACAGAGAGTAAGTTCAAACCATACGAGATTTTGTGAAAATAGTCCGCTTTTTATTGCAACTCGTGCTCGGTTGATAGAAGAATAAAAGCTGCATATTGCGTGCGGTGAGAAAGGTTTGGATGAAAATACTAAAGCATAGGAAGAGCTTATGGCTCCTCCGCTAGCCCCCAAATCTCTAATGATTTAATGACTTTGTCTCTCGCATGTGGACTAGATCAATGAATGCGAAGCAACCAACTCCCGTAACCTACAAAATAGTCAAATCCTACTTTATCCATTAATATTATATATCCCATCCATCCATCGACCAAATGCCCTCAAATGGTTTCAAAATCACCACACTTTATATTAAAATGAAAATAATATATCTACATATATATATATATATATGATAAAATAGTATATATATATGTATATATATGACCAAATAATGTAATGCAGATTTGATTAAACTAGGAGCAAAGACATTAATGGTGCCAGAAACTTTCCCATTGGATGTTCACCACTTATCTCGCATGATTCAAAAGTTCAAACAAAGGGATTACTGACCTAAAGCTGGTTGCCTCAATTGGTGAACAAATTTGCTCGCTACCACAATAATATGCTTCACAGACATCGATCGCATTCAAGAAGTATCCTCACACCCACATAATCTACGTGAAGAAGTATCCTCACACCCACATAAAGATCTAAAGGACTAGATTTCTTTGTTTTGTTGGACTACTTCCACAAATACATCTCATATTTCATCGATAATATTATGCCCAAAAGGTCCACCTACATGACTCATTGCATTCACTTTAAGAGGAAAAGTAACCCCACCGCTTTTAATATATCTTTTCGAATTAGACATACTCCTACATTTCTCTATCAAATTAAAATATAATGGTCACAAAAAACAAGGATTTTCTTCCCGCACATTCTATTTTACGCTATGATTTGCGGCATAAATTAACTAATGCCATGCTATATATGTGAATCTCCTTCGCATTTGTTGTTTCCCAACATCATCACCCTCAACCACTAATCAAGAATATCCGATAATGCACAAACAATGCTACACAGCTACGACTAATAACAACTGTTTATTCACTAATCTCGACTTTAATCACAAAAATTAATAAAATAACTAAGCTCTATCTATCATCAACAAGCGATCTCGGTTTAGATGTACCATTCCGGTGACCAACCAAACTTGTATCCCGCAATTCAAGTTTAAAATCTAAGGAGTACGCATGAGGAGAGATAATATCATATTGATGCTTCAAAGTGAAGAGACAATCAAAGTCTATAAAATATCCAGATACTAGGTTTTCGATTTGGGAGCCCTAATCTAGCAAATAGTCATCAAAACCCAACAAATAATTTCCAATTCACGAAAAGAAAAGAAGGAATTAAAGGAGTCAATCTTACGTGTTGACAATATATTTCGATTATCATCACGAATGCGATGACTAAGAGGTCAAGAAGATAAATCGTTTCTCCATGAGGATCAACCATCTGAAGAATCCAATGTTCCCTAATCAATAGAAAACATATAATATTAGACATGTTGAGAAAAAGAAGATAATGGTGATGAACTAAGATTTAAGACTTACCCTACATTGCGGTACTATCACTAATTGATTTTGAGATACACCTCAAACCTATCAGCCAAAGCACGTGTTCGTGCATCTTGATCGCCCTTGGGAACATATGATATCTCAAATGGATTCACAAACATGATCGACCAAGTGTAGTTGTACTCTCCTGAACTCTTGGAATAAGTGACTAACAAATAAATAAAATGTATTAAATAAACATATACTTAACATTGCAAAATAAATTTTGAAAGAGTAAATTCTTACCACAATGCAATTTCCTGGAATTGGCTCTAAATCACAAAACTGGATGATGTCTTCAAGATGTACGAAAATCTCAAAGGGCTTACCAAAGATTTCATCTTCAAATGGAATTAATATCCCTTTCCCATCCGTCAAAGTTTTTTCAACATGTAAACAAAGACTTTCATGGGCTAATGCAAAGTGTCAAAACACTTCACATTTCTCTCCTTAACAACTCTTTGCCGTACTTTTGTTTTCTTCGCAAAAGACACCCTAATTTGCATAAGCATAAATGTAAATAATAATAATAACAAATAATCATCATTGTCAATCAATACGTTCACTACGGTTCTAAGTCGCCTAAATATATCCGACTAGAACAAATAAATCACTATGACTAATGTGTTCATAATTCTAGTTTGTTAATCAATGTGCACGCGTCCACGGGTCACAAACATCTACATATATCAAACTAAGGTTGGAAATGGAAGAAAGAAATGTTGTCGCTAGTTTACATCTAATTGTCTCATGATATATTGAAGAACTTGCAAGTTTTAGCTGCGTAAGGTGTGTTTTGTATGGCCTAATTATGAAATGTGAAATGGTGTTGCTCATTAACTTTGTATTGTGTAAAATGCAAAAAGGTAAGTTATTGATTACGTAAATGTTGCAAGAACAATGTCAGGTGAATATCCTCTTTATGAAGTTATTGTGTAAGAACTTTCTAAAACGACTGTAGTCGTGAAAGATGCTAACGCTTATGTTGATTATGTTGCTTTCGAAGATGCTACTCGTGCTTTGAAAACAATGAATGGGAAACGGATTGGTGGTGCTCATATCGTGTGGATTATCTCGGATCACAATCTTCCAAAAGAGTAAGTTAATTTTGCCACGAGTTGTCTCCGTGATTGTCTATGAAGTCTTCATATTGCCCGAAAAGTACTTCCTATTTTATATGTTTACCTCATCGGAAAGTGAATTATCTTTGACTGTTGATGTAATGATAATTCAGTTCTTAATCTTACTCGTAGTCGCCCATGCTTAGGGATGGCTGTTCTAGATCTTAGTTATGTATCATCTCCTTTACTGATCTATACTTGGCTTCTCTTATATATTGTTGTTGTGAACCAGTATTCATACTTATTAACATTTGATATATTGCAACATGAATCTATAGTAATACATCCAAGACGTACTTTTTCAACTGGATTGAAATTTGACAATACTCTCTTGTGTTGCTCGCAATGCGTAACACCAAGTATATAAAATCTAGCTTGTGATTGTCCCCAAACTAGACATATCAAGTGACACAAGACTAATAGAACAAGACATAGCTAATTAGCAAAGCGGTAACCAAATTTGCCATAAAATAACCCAATATTGCATCTTCATGATCATCAACTATCTAGCATAATGTTGGGTACTAAACTCTACCAAATTTATCTAGTGAGAATATTAAAATAAAAAACTCATGAAAGAAAAAACGAATCTGAAGGCAGCATTGGCACATCTAACTTTTTTTTCCAATAAAGTAGCTAAAGATCCCCCAACCCAGAGCATAGAGGATTGAAGAGAGCATGTACAAGTTGAAAATAAATCCCGCCAATCCTCATTATAGGGTGTGCTAGATCAAAATGAATTACCTTAGTAACTGGAAAGCAGCCAGTAGGCTGCGCAAGAAAGCTACATCAGTTAATGGAGCAGGCAGTGGATTTGATGCAACATCAGCTGCAAAAGTTCGCCTATGGACTTCTCTATATATATTGAGTTTGGGTGGCTCAAGCTTGCTAAATTATCTTACCAGATTCTGAATGATAGAATAAATCAAATCAAAATTAAACTTGCAAGCGATGAAACCCTCGAATTGAATCCAAACTATTAATAAGAAACCAAACTAATCCCTAGCTGCAGAACCAACCTCGGTCCACGGCATGTTGCAAGCGATGAAACCCTCGAATTGCTCCCGGCAATGCACCTGTGATTCGACTCACTTATAATAGCTTGCACGACCTGAAATTTTCACCAATATCACACACACAAAATTGCACCAAAAGCCGATTAGAAGCATGCCTACGCATATTATAACCCAAAATTCAAAGAATCATTTACCTTCCGAAAATCCTTGATCGAGTAGAATCAAAATCGGACACACCTTATCGAAACTCGCAGCAAGTATATCAACACAATTATTCTACGGCTAAGCTAGCTTCACAAACGAAGAGTGCATCCTTTTTCAAGACTCTTAAAGAACAATATATTATCCACAAACAGGTATCCATGAGAAATTACAGTTACAATTTAGTGAATCCAAAGCTTTCTCAAACCTGAAATCTTTTAATTCAAAAAACCAAACTAACTTAATATATGCAAGAAATTGGCAGTCAATGAATGCGGGGTTTTTCGCCATCATCTTTAACACAGATAGCGAAGGATATCCATAAAATTCTAGTTCTCGCCCACACAAAGATAAACGAATAAATAAGAGAACATAGTGAGATATAGATAGAGGTTCAAACAAAATTCTAAGCCCACACGTGGACGCCACGGCAAAATTTAAAGTGCGAGATGAGGAAGAAAGACAAGCCCCTCCGCCTCATTCTCCTCTCTCTAAAAGACAAAATTGCATACGAGGAAGAAAGAGAACTCACCGAGCGGCGACGGCGGCGGCGACGGCGGAAGAGAATGTGGAGTGCGGCGGATGACAGCGGCGGCGATGGAACAACGGTGAGCGGCGGCAAGGAGGTGAAGAGTACTGAGATCGTCGCGGCGGGAGTGAAGGCGGGAGTGTTGAATTGTCCAAATAAATGAATTAAGTATTGTAAATTCAAGTTTTAGTTATAATATAAATATAAATAAAGTCCACATATGAGAGATGTTGAATTGTTGGTGGAATGGTTAAGTGTCATGTTAATAAACCACACATCGTGAGTTCGAATCTCACGTTTGTGAATTTTTTTTTTTTTAATTTATGGCATAGACTACGCTTTTTATTAAAAACACGCACATACACTACGCTTTTAAGCGTAGTCTATACCCACTATAGACTACGATTTACACCACGCTTTTGTTAGCGTAGTCTATACCCATTATAGACTACGCATTTACACCACGCTTTGTTAGCGTAGTCTATACTCAAAAATTGGCAGATAGACCACGCTTTTCAAAAAGCGAGTCTATAAGGTGTAGAGAAAAGTGGTTTTGTAGTAGTGGCACTTCCTTTACTTCAACTCTTGCATTTTATGCTAAAGAGTATCTCATTCATAACATTTCATTATCATAATGATCACATGAAGATATAACTTCTTCGTTATCAAAACCGTAAGCCCATCGGGGGTCATTGCATCCATGTGCATCATAGGAAAATATCTCGCCTCATCGAGATCTTATTTACATCATATCTTCTTGATGTCTATCACTCTCCGATCCGAACCTTTAGGTTATCCAAAATAAGTCAACCTACATCGCACTGATGTTTGTCACTTTACTAATTCAAAACTTAGGCGACAAGATAAGTCAATCTTTATCTTACTTATTGGTCTCGAGTTGAAGAAATTGCATCATGTCAACTTTCAAAAGATATGGGTTCATGATTCAAGATAACATATTTTACGATTCGAATCCATATATTCTTTGAATCAATAATTTGGGATCTAGGGTCCGAAGACCGAATGACGACTCATCGAGATTTCTTTGGTCATATGGGTTGGCGGACCGTCAAAATATTTTCTCAGTCACACAAGGACTTTGTTTAAAAAGGACACATTATAAATTCTCGGGTTGGGTAATAGAGTTAAACTCAATGACAGAAATTGGGTAATAAATGGAATTTAAAGCTTTATATACACATTATAGGTCATCATCAAAGGTTCCTCTATATGTCATAGCGCCTCTTGTACTCTCGGGAATACTACTTTCTAGTATCATTCTAAAATTCTAATCGCCTTTGTAAAATTCCCATTCGATAAAACTATAACTAACATCAACCGACTCGCAATTTCTAGAGAAGGAATAAAGGATTTGGTTCTTCATAAGAATTATAGTACTCTGTGATAGGATGCACGAGGTGTAAACCATTCAAAATCGGAGCCCAACGGAGGATAACGAGCTAAAATAAAACATTGCGCAAAGCAGTTTTGTTGATGCCGAGCTCGGGATACCGAGGTCGTAAGTGATACCGATGTCAAAGTTGTCGACGAAATCATTTGCCAAAGCCGAGGTCATTGTCGAGGTTATTGACATAATGAAGTCATTAAGGCCGACGCCAACCGAGCGAGCCGACAAGTTCGTCAAGTCAAGTCGAACAGATGTCAAGTCGAAGTCGAGGTCGAGGTCGAAGACAATGTCGGTTATAATTTTAATTGTCAAGGTCGAGGTCGTGCATACCGATACCGAGGTCTTACATGATGCAAGTCGAAATCGATGTCGTACATGCCGGCCGCCGCCGTAGATGCCGACACCAAGTCGAAGGTACCGACGAAGTTATAGACGAGGTCGTATATGCCGAGGTTGTACATGCCGACGCCGAGGTTGTTTTCCGAGGTGGAGGTGATCGACCGAGGTCAATATAAATTGGCGAGGTGGATGTCACACTGCCGTTGCAAGTCGGAAGCCGAGCTCGCACTCCACCGGTCTCTTACGCCAAGGTCGCACCGCCGAGCTCGCCGAGGTGGACAACCGAGGTCGCCCGCCAAGGTCGGACTAGACTTCGAGGTCGGACTTAACCGACCGGCGAAGTCAAAATTATACATGCTTTGGTGCCGTCAAGTCGAGTTCAAGGTCGACTAAGCATGATCATGAGTTCGCCTTTAACTAACTCTAACGAATTTTTGATCACATTTTACTTCGCTTCCAACGAAGAGTCATAGATGATTTGGAGTCCCGCCATGCGTGAACTTCCAAATAAAAGATCATTCTTGTGTCACTTATCGACAGTGACATTCACTATCTTGACATCTTTTCCAATTCTGAGCTTGAATTTTCTTCTCGTCTATCAATTCGAGATTCTCAGGATGGAATAAAATACTAATAATCCATCTTCCTATGTTCTTCGCAATTGGGATCATGCGTCTTAAGCAGATCTATGTTCTTTTGGGATAACATACCCATCATCGTAAACATCTTTGGGATTTGAAATAAAATTTTCAAATATTCATATCAATAAATTTCTATTGATTTACATGAATTCAAACATTTTATCCCAAAAAAAAAAATTTGTCCATACATTCTCGTATGACATTATCATACGTTGGTAGCGAGCCAACGACTTTCATTATCAATTCACATAACTTCATTTGGGATGACAATAGTCATTAATCAAAACAATATGGAGAATTGAAGAATAAAATTTCAATATGACGAACATAGTTCGTTTTAAACATACGCATTTCTTGTGAAAAAAATTTCAATCAATAATCCATCAATCAATAAATCATGGTTATTTACAACCTTTTTCATTTCATTTGTCGATAATGTTCTATCGACAACAAATCAAATTCATAAATCATTTGTCGATAATGTTCTATCGACACCAAATCATTTGTCGATAATGTTCTATCGACACCAAATCAAATTCATAAATCTCAAATTTTTCTTTTCAAAGATGAGAAAATAATTTACCTTTTTCCAGTTGAGCTTGATGTGATGGAGTGTCGAGCAGTGTCGGCTGATCTCTAGAAGTCTAGTGACTCAATCTAGACTTAACTCTGAAAAGAGTTTTTGGATTCAAAGAGCGAACGGCTCTGATACCACTTTGTAACAGCCCCTGTATCCTAAGTACGATTTAGCAGGGGCAAATACTTGGAATAATAATCAAGAAAGCTTTAACCAATATATATACAAGAACTCATATGTTCTGGACGTATTTAACTAACAACATCATAAAATAAATTAATTCAATTGCAGCGGAAAAACGTGTGAATACACATATGACGATGTGTATTCAAGGTTTCTAATGTATATCGATTCAAAAGGGGTTCCACCGCTCCGACACATCTCCATCCATCATCTCGCTCAACCGCGCATTTAAAACAAACATGCGGTGAGTACAAGATTGCACTCGATGGCTCATGCCAAAATAATTTATCACATTTGAATTACTTTGCCCATCACAAGAACACACGAGGTTTTAATTTGAAATACTCGTGCTTACTAAATATTTTCTTTCATTTTCCATAAAGATTAAATGCGGCCGACATTTTCACATGTATGTATGATCCATATCCACCACAATAATTCATTCCACAACAATTCCACTATTTGGAGGAGGCCTCCTCTCACAGACGCCGTGACCGCCGAGCACCCTTTCAAGACACAATCACAAAATAATCGGTGCACAAAATCCGTGCCATCTCAAAGACGGGATACTGAATTCTCCATCATCCTTGGGGTACTTCCAAGAATCTGAATTCAAGCATGTCATAAAGTGAGCTACCCAACATTATGCATCAACAATCATGAATTGGATACATACATAAAACATAAATATTTTGGGCGTGTAATTAAATAAATCCGTTCATAAATATTTGCTTGCAATAAAGCATCATTAAACATTTTGGGTGTAATTAAATAAATCGGTTCATAAATATTTGCTTGCAATAATAAATCATTTGGTAAATTCTACCGGTTTGAGTATAGTAAAGCCCACCTTACTTTTGAACTTGAATTCGATCGTGTGTTCTCTCACGGTTGCGTGTGAGCCTTCACGTCCCACCTTTACAAAAATTTTCGTTTAGCGTTGTACGCTTTTCGAGAATTTCAAAGTTCATTCAACTTTGATAAATAATATAATAATTCAAGTCTTAATAAATCTTAATACGTTGTTTCAACGCGTATTTCAATAAAATAATTCTCGTACTTCGAGATAGACGTAATATGATCTACGCCTCATTTTAACCTTTTAGGTTAAATAATTAACGTATAATAACGTTATTCAATAAAATGATTTCAATTATGAAATATTTTCTCACAAATGAGATATTCAGATAAAAGTAATACGTTTTTCACGTATTAGCATATTTAACGAACGTATCTCCTACGTTAATTTCGAAAGTCAACCATTTTGACTTTTCATTATAAATCTTCAATAAAATACATATTTTAATGAATAAAATCAATATAAATCGATTTTCAATCGATTTCTTTTCATAAAGCTTTAATACTCGATTTTTCACGCAAATCGATAAACTTGCTTTATATTTTTCTTTAATATGAATCAATTAATACTTTAAATATTATTTTATATTTCTAACGTTATTTAATATAACGTTTTGTCGTAAACATAGTATACTATGTTTATAAATTCTCAAAATTTCCAACTATGTCTAAAATAATTTCTAGACATATAATATATTATTTCCTTGATTAAAAAGGATTTAAAAATCCTTATTAAACATACCCAAGCTCACGGTTCTTATGCTAAATTTTTCAAACTTGTTCCAATTTTTTTTTCTAAATTCATATAATACACTATATTATCATAGGGTCCATAATATGAATTAACATTAGTTATAGGAAAATTGGACATCAATTTGACATCAATTTCCTATACCTTATAGCTCTCGAAATTCCTCAAATATTACCCAAACAAATTCCTAAAATTCTAATTAAATTGCACAATGCATAAACATCATCCTACATCATTAATCTATCATAATACACAACAATTTCAATTTGTACATCAATGTACCAAGAGTAGAACCTCTCGAAAATTTCCTACCAATGAACAATCCCTTCTTCAAATTTTCTAATAAATTCTACTTAAGGCCATACAACATTTACATGCTTCAAAAATCACTTAAACATCAATCTTTCATCAACATGATTCCTCAAAGTTTTCGGCTGTTTTGTTTTCATTTCATATAGTTTCCAAATTTTTTCAAATAATCACTATAAGCTCCTTGGCTATCATATTTCATTAATCCATCATAAAAATTAACTTATGAAATTTTCGATCATCATAGAAAAATCATAACATGCTTAAATTCTAATTAAAACATCATATATGAACCATTCTTAACTTATTAGACAATATTTACAAACCACTAAACATGATAGCCTAATCCTTCACATTTCTATTATTAAGAACATAAGCATAAATATTAAAATCAAACCGTTAGAAATCGAAAATCTTAACGTATATAGAAAGCTCGTTAAATTTCTAACCTTTTAATCGGTTTGGATTATTTGTGCAAAGGATTTTTATCAAAGGATTTGGGATTGGAAGAGAAGAATACACTTGGTTTTTTTCTCTCAAACTTCTCTCGGCAGTAGCAAAAGTGAATGAGATATGTTTTGCTTTTATTATAACTTATCACCTTGTACACCAAAGCTAAATGAATAAAAACAATTAATATTTTAATTCATTCCTAGACCTCTCGGTCATGCTCACAAAACAATTTGCAAGAGACATTTAGTTGCCTTATGACTCACCAAGTTCACGGTATTTTGCTTATGAAAAGGAATTTTTTTTATTTTTGTCTCATTACACATATACAAATATCTAGATATTTAATACATGAAGCAAGTCAACAATGTCATGCTCTTACAAAACATTTACTTCTTCTTACACAAAGCATTGAATGAAACAATTAAAATCCTACAATTTGAATCAAAAAAGGGACGACACTCCCATTTCAAAAAATCCTACACTCTATCATATGCAACAAAGTCATGCAAAAGTGTTTTGAAATTCCTTCTCACCTCATAAGTCCATATAGACGGCTATGACAAGTGCATATAGTATCCCACTTGATTCTCCCATTAATGATCTTGTTTATTATGTAGAATATATCTTACTAATACATTTATATACTTACATAATAGGAGATAGAAAAATTCATTCATGTATAACATTGTTACAAGTTTCACGGCAATCACAATTAATTAGATACCAACTTGATTCCTTTGATTTAATATACTTGGTTGTTGTGCAAAATATATCCTACTTCCATATTCATAATATCACATGAAGTATGATATCACAATTTATCTTCATCAATTCACTAACATACATTCACGGCACTTTTCATACTTAAGTGCTAACATTTTATTTCTCTTGCAAAAATAGATATATAGCATAATATATGTCTTAGATGATAAATTATATCATAGGAATATTTATTGGAATTAATCCATAGGTAGAAAACCCTAATTCTCGATTTAGGGTTTTCGAGAATCTTAAATAATCAAAAATATAATTCCAAAATTTTCTAGCATTATTTCAATGCTAAATAATATTCTAATTATATAAAATAATCATAGGAATTTAAATATCATAATTCCTTGATCGTTAGACTTGATTCTCAAGTCATCTCTAAACGTTAACGTTTGAAACGTCTCAAAACGTTAAATATCGACTCATCTCAAAATGGTCGTAATAAAGCTGTAATCACTTTATTAAATTATTCCAATAATAATGGAATTTAATTCTAAGCTTAAACACTTAGAAAAGCTTACGAAATTTCAATTATCGATACGCAATCGACGTTGAAATACGTTACATAACCGTATTTCTCAATTCACATTCATTTGTGAATAATACATAGGAATTTATTATTTCAAAATAATCGAAATCATTATTCGATAATTTATTAATTTGATTATCGAGACGAAACCCTAATTTACGATTTTTATTATCGTAATTGGGCTTTTAATAAATCGGGGTATTACACCTAATACCTTATCGGGATTTAGATCAACGTAAGTCTCCGAGATCTAGGTTCTTCACGACGGTCAGATAGAAGAACTCATCTCACTGTAATCCATCAATACGTCAGAGACGTACCAGCATAGACAAGAAACAAAGACAATGTAATACCCCGCAGAATTAGATGCCCAATTACGGTATTTAAAACCCGTAAATTAGAAATTATTGAGATGATTCAATCCATAAGATATCGAATAATGATTTCGATTATTTACGAAGGAATGAATTCTATTTTATATTCCGGAGAATTGTGAATTAAGAAATAAAAGTATATGAAGTATATCGACAAGATTATTTTAACGTCGATCACGTATCGATAGTTAAAATTATGATATTTTCTAAGCAATTAAGCTTAGAATTAAATTCCATTATTAATGGAATAATTTAATAAAGTAATGACGACCATTTCGAGATGAGTCGATAATGAACGTTTTGCAACGCTTTTCAAACGTTAACGCTTTGAGATGAAACGAAAAGCATTTTAATCGATCAAGAAATTATAGGAATTAATTTCCTATGATTAGTATATGTAATTACAGTATTATTTAGCATTAAATCAATGCTAGATCATCAAGATTTGATAGTGACCATTTTTCAAACGCTCGAAAACCCTAATTTTCGAACTCGATTTTTATCGCATAAAATGATGCCATTAATTTATCCTATGATATTATCTATCATCTAAACTATATGTTATAAAATATATCAATATTTGGCATTTAGACCCATTGGCATAGTGTAAAAGCGAAAACTATACACCTATGTATACAAGTTTATCTTGTTGATTTTTCCTATTGCATGTATCTACTATATGACAATGTGATTAATTAAAAGCCTAACTAAACATTAAAATCAGATATATATGTATATATACTTGTATATTTTCGTGCATGAGGTGTGTGGTGTTGTTTGTGCATGGGTTATGCTTGACAATTGTCACTTGAGGCAACAATTGTCACCCCATGCAACCACCCCACCTCTCTACCACCACACACCCCCCACTTCAGCCATTCCATCTCCCTACACCCTTCCATCCTCTCCACCTCCTCCACACCACGGCCAAACCAGCAGCAACAAGAGGATGAGAGCCACTCCACCATTCTAAGAGAGGAGACAAGCTCCTAGCTCAAGATGGACAGCCATCCCCTTCCTCTTCATCCCTCTCGATTTCATGGCTAAGGTAGATTCCATCTCCTTAGATCCTAGGGATGATCAAGATATACACATGCATGTTCATCAATATGCTTGAATGTGTTGGGTCTATGCTTGAAAGTGATTGCATGTTGATTTAATAGGTAGATTCAATACTTTTGATCATTACATGTTGATTTCCTGGACGAACAGAAACTTCACGAATTTATTTGACTAAGTTTCAGTGGTCCGATGATTGTGAATTTTTTATATGTTGAAATTATATGTGTCTAGTATGCCTCTGTAAAATTTCAAGTCTATCCAACTTGATTTGCTATTTTAATTGTATTTATCAAAAACACTGCACAAATCTGCGAAATCGCCGTGTTTATCACCCATAGTGCGTGGCTTTCGTTTTAAGTTTGGCTAATGATAAAAATCTAAAATTTGGTAGAAACATAATTAAGCATGTCTAGAAGATTTCTGTACATTTTCAGAATTTTCTAAAAATCTTTACTATTTATTCCAGATTTTACAAATTAACTGCACAAAACTGTCACGGGAGTGATAGCTTGTGGTAAAACATTTTTATCTCCCAATCTATGGTGAATCATTGAGTGAGGCTTTTTCTGGATAAAACTAGACTTAAGTGGCTTTGCAATATGATTTGTTTAATTTCCAGATTCCTTATAATGAACTCACGGTGAATTTTAAAGTTGACGCATTTCAGTAAGCCTTTTGGACAAACTGCCTTAGAAAATTTCTATGTTAATAGGCTGTTCGAGTATGACTTTTACGTGAGGTGTTCAAGCCATTTGTAGTCCGATTTGGACTTGGGTTTCTTCATAAGAAATGTTCCCCACCATGTCTAGTTATGATCTGGAAAGTTTTATCCCAAACCAAGGTTTATAGGTATACCTTTCATCGACCAAAGTCACCTACTGGAAACTATCCATTTCCAACTAGTCAACTTTGGACTTATGTATTTCTCGATGAGTTAGATATTTTCCAGTATGGTCTTCATGACATATGTAGTACTTGTTACAAGGTTTCTAAATTGGTAGCCTTCATCCATTTTGGCATTGCGAGTCAAAAGTTACGAGCCTCGCAAAACCCCTCGTCGTTAAGCTAAAACTGAAAATTCTGAAAAATTTTCTAAGTATAGAAGTCAGTTTGAGTTGCCCACTTTGAGACCCTATATCTTCAGAACCACGACTCATTTGGATTTAATTCCTTCTTAGAACTTGTAGTACATGTTTAGAGGTTTCCAGAATGTATCTTTGTACGACCATACGTATTCTGAATCGAGAGTTATGGATCGTCAAAGTTCGTCACTTGGGTTGTTTCAAGCTGTTTTTGCTGAAATTAAAACACTTGAAATTTGACTAAGTGTTAGAAACCCCTATGTGAAGTATGCCTTATGTGACTAACATGCTATTAATCGATGCATTCATTATGTTATGTCGCAAGGTGCGATAGAGCATTATAAGATGTACAATTATGATAAAACATCATGATACGATATTTTCAAAGCATACCTTAACGTGAAATATTTGACTAAGTCTACCACATGGTCAATCGAGTGTATATCATACCATGATATACACTAAAATAGAAATATGGGTTCTAAGACCTAATGGATTTATCGACTCCAAAACCTCAAGGCCAAGAATAGATAGACTAAAGCTAGGACTTACCCAAGAAATGGGATTAAGGCGATCTACGGTCCGGTGGGCTTTACTCTACTCAAAATAAAATGCTTTTAAAATATTTATTTACGATGCTTATTTCAATGATGATAAAATATTTACATGATTACCGCCAAAATGTTTATGTTTTGTGTATGTATCCTATCCGTGAGATTGATATGAATGACATGAATGATATGAATGTGTTGGGTCACTCCCAACTTATGAATGAAATCGATATCGGATCCTATGCCGGAAGGCTTATACCTGGCTAGGATTAACGTGTACACTGATGGTGACTGCGTGCTGTAAGGACAATTCACGGCCGGTCACGGGGTCGTAGAGGGAGGCCTCCCTCACGACTTTCGACTATGATGATATGATGAATGATGATAAGGGATATGGATCATACACACCAAGAAAATGCCCGCCGACGATGATTTTATAACCGATGAAAATATTTTAGTAAGCACAAGGCATTTTCAACTAAAACCCTTGTGTCTTACCATGATGTTGGCGATGTAATTCAAAGAAAATAAAATGTTTTGGCATGAGTCCACCGAGTGCATTCTTGTACTCACCGCATGTTTGTTTTTAAATGTGCGGTGAGCGAGATGATGGATGGAGCAAAGTGTTGAGTAATAGGAATGTTGTCGTTGAAAAGTTTATACCTTGATAGTACATCGTCATATGTACTTATCACCTGTCTTCATTGCAAGAACCCCAAATTATGTAATATAGTCCAAAATATAAATGACATATGTACACGCTTTTTATTAAAGAGAGTCTCCATGTTTGTTCATTCATGTTTAAAGTTATAGTCCCCGCTAATCCGTACTTAGGATTGAGGATGTGATGAACAAGTCACTTATCTACACCACGAGCCTATACCGACAACTCGTCCTCAAGTTGTCTCATTTGTGATACTATTTATATCTCATTAAGCTCGACCAATCATATGAGACTTACGTGATCTACAACACACATGTGATGATCTAACTTATATATGAGATAAATGGACATATATATGCAATCAAGTAAACAATTCGAGATAGGAGATTGTAATAGTGGTAACGAGAAACATTGTATACAAGCTCAACCAAAAGCGCTCCAAGATACAAATCCAACAAATAAAACCTTAAGGTTCCGAGAAATCAATCGAAAGCACGATAAAACTTAAAGAACTGGTATTAACATGCCAAATCGGGTAATTTGACTAGTCTATCTCCCAACTACCACCAAGAGCACTCCCTATAGGATTATTACAGCCATTTATGCCCTAATGCAGTAGCATTTTTGTGCCTCCCTCTCTATCTTTTTGAAACACAAAATCCTCTCTACTTTTTCAAATTCTTCACCTTCTCTAAGCCTCAAATCCTCCATTCCAACCCTCCAATAATTGTTTTCAGACCATAAAAAGGTAGCATTCGTCATTCTCTCCATTTGTAATGGAGTAGAATTTTTTTAGATTTTTTTTTGAATTCTTTCATGAAGAACCCTAATTTTTGTTCTTCATTTTCTTCATGACTTTTGAGACACCAAATGCTCTCAAACCATGAATGAAATATGCTTATAAATATGTTCTAAGGTTGTGTTTAAATTTTGAGAATTTTTGGAGCATGTTTATTATTTTTGAATTTTGTTAGAATTTTTTGTAGAAGATGATGCATGTTTTTGTGAATGTTATTTCATATTATTTCTTATTGATAGGTTAGGAGCATGTAAAATAAATATGGAAAATTTTGGAATTTTCTGGTATTTATTTTTATTTTATTTGTTGGAAAATAGTTGAGGTATATTGTTTAATATATGATATGAACATCATATATTAATCTTGAAATTATTGAAACACTACTCATATTTTTCACAAAAGGGCAGAATTTATTTAAGCATTTTTAAGCCATTGTTTGATTTTATTTGTTGAGAAATAGTTGAGATATAGTTTTTAGTATATGATATGAACATCATATATTAATCTTGAAATTTTTGAGACACTACTCCTATTTTTATGAAAAGGCCGAAACTATGTATAAATATTCTAAGATTTATTTGATTTTTATTTGTTGAAAATAATATAATATATGATGTTTAGAAATAATATGAACCTATTATGCATTGTTGGAAATTTATTGAACACATATGTAATATATGTGTGAGGAGAAAAAGAATTCCAAACATTTAGTTCATATTATAAATATTAGTTGATGTTTAAGGTTAATATTACATGTTTAGTACATATTATAAACATGTTGTGAAGTTGGTAGAAATTATTTGAATATATATATCTATATATGGGGTATTACCGAAAATATATGTATAGTAAATAAGCATGTGTTAAATTTTAATATATGATATGAGATGATATTTCATGTTTAGTATATGATATAAGCATGATATGATTTTTGTGGAATTTATTGAACACCAATGTTCAATAAATTGAAATTGCTGAAAACTTTCATATTGTTAACTCATGGTTTAAAATTTTAATTGATGGTATTGAGTTGATAATTAAATTCTATGGTATGATAGGAGCATATCATGATTTTATTAGAATTTATTGGATATTTATGCTAATTATTGCTAATTATCGAAAATATAGCAAAATGGTTAAGTATAAGTTGATTTTAATTGTGAATGATGTCATGGTAGTTAATCTATAAGTTTAGAATGAATGATTGAGATTATGATGAATGCTTGGAACCTTCATGCATACATACACAATAGTTGGGTATTATTTTAGAAATTAGGTTTTCTAATGTTTTGGTATAGTTTATGTTGTGTATGGTGTTGAATGATTATATTTATGTTGTGCCGACAAACAAAACCCTAAACGTACACAACATAGTACTTTATGTAAGAGAATCCAAAAGAAATCGATAAATTTCGATAACATAAGAAGGAATTAATGAGAATCGAAGTTAGACACAAATAATGGTTTTCTATTAATAATAGGATACTCAAACATGAGTTCCTAAGTTAGAGAAACCGACAGCCGACTTACAACGTTAATGCTCAACAACGACAACCTAATACGATATTAGATTGAGCGTTAAGACAACTCGATAACGAATAGTGATTATATAGCTTACATAATTTCCGACGAGTTAAGAGAAACAAATAATGTCGAAAAGTGTAAGCGAAAATTCAAACATAAGATGTCGATCCTTATGTTTCAAAGGACGAGTTAGTATTCACAAAGAACTTAGGAACTTTAAGTTAGTATTCAAACATAAGATGTCGATCCTTATGTTTCAAAATGATTGGTCATTAGTTTGACAGAAAGTTACAAACTTTAGGGGTTTGGTAAGGGAGTAATATGAGGATACTTGATTATCGCAAAATGTGTCTTGATCTGTGTTTACTGCTATATGCAAAGCATGCTAGAAGCAAGATGTAAATGAGTATGTTTCCCCATGAGAACATAGACTCTTAAGACGCATGATGCATTTGCGCCGAACTTAGTATGAGAACATAAGGTATCCCCGATTGAACGAAATACTAAGGAAGAACGAGAACTTAGAAATCTTAAGAATCACAATCGAGCGGATGTGAGGATGAGAACACAACGAATCTACGATGATGAAGTGATTGCTTAAGCGGAGGTTCGCATGACTATGAGTCCCAACCTCTACGTGAAGGAATTCGAACACCATGCGTGTTGCTCTATCGTGGCTAGAGTATGGCAAAGTAATGGAATGGCCGGCCCGACCCCTGCTCGTCGGGCTTTTATATTTTCGGGAATGGTGGGCCCAAATTTTTCTGCCTAGAAATGTAAAGCTCAAACCAACCCCTGCGGGGTTTTGGCAGTGAGCTTTTTTAGATTATTTTTATTTTTAATATATAAAATTAATATTTTAAATTTTAAAAATAAATAAATTAAATACATAATTAAAATATCATAACTCCAATTTAAATAAAGAATCGGTGATAAGAATATATTAAGCTTACTTATTCTTATGATAATGATTCTCAGATATTTTGATATATTTATGTATTCATACGTTGATATTGTAATGTAGTATAATTTTAGTTCTTTAATTTAAGGAGAAATAAATTAATAATTGCAAATCCAAGGTAAATGATATTGTTAAACGTCAATTCACTTATACGCCTAAAATAATAGAAAAAAATAAATTAATTACACAATATATATTTAAGATCAATGATTCAAAATAGTTTTTACATATTATAAGGTCATTAATCATCAGCCTATATATTTTTGGAGATAATTTCTTTTATGAATTATTTTTGAATGATTTATAAAGTTATTATTTTTGAAGTTATTATTTTTTCTAATTTTGATGTGTTGCAATTCAAAAAAATATTTAATTGACCAATATGTGAATTAGTAAGAAAATTTTACTATAAAATATAATTAATATTATTAAAAAATTATAGATATGTATATTAAATAATTTATAAAATATATATATTTAATAAAATATTAGTGGCTTTTTAGCCCAAAACCCCGGCTTTTTGGCGAAGCTCGTAGAGTCTGGGTTTTTTTAAGGGCTTTTTAGGCCCGATTTTTCAGACCTTTAATTTTCAAGTTTCAAACCCGGGTACCCAGGCGGGCTTTCGGGCCGGGCTCATTTTGCCGGCTCTAATCGTGGCAATGATGAAAAATCAAAGTATAACGTTGAGGAAGTATAAATAGAAAGATCAAATTGTCACTACATTATGGGAACGAATATGATCGAATGTTATAATGTGAATAGAAATAAGGAACCCAGAACCCAATAAGATAGGGTGACCACTTAGCCTTTACCCGAACGCTAGACATCGAACGTTTGTTCTGTCCTAAGAAACCATGCAGTCTCTTCCCAAAGACCAAACCATGAAAGTAATTTCATAATAACATAGAAATATAAGATGGTTCGGATGGTCTTTACGACTAGGCGCCCTTTATCTTCTAGAGCCACACACGAGGAGGTGGTACGCGCGCCAAAATTTGTTTCAATCAAAAGTGATCTCTTAATTGACTCTTAATCGAATGAGGTGTTGTAATAGAGAAAGTTAACCCTAGTCGTCTCTCAAGGAAAACTTAATAAGGCTTATTGTTTGTGTCAAATATATAAAGCGGTAAATCCTAACACTCTGATACCAACATAGGGTTTTGAACATACGGGAATAGAAAAGCTAACAGGAAAAGTAAATTAAAGCAAGCAATCTAACTAGGGGTTGTCAATCCCTAGTGGAGCACCTAAGAAATCACGAATACAGGAAACTAAAACGAAGAACAACTAAACTAGATCATCAAACATAAAGCAATAAAATTCATAGGAGAACAATTCAACATACTACTAAAATTCAATACCAATTGCATAGAACGTAAATGTCTAAAAGCCGGGAGAAACATAATTAAAGTAGAGACCAATAATCTAAATACTACTAAATAATTGAATCCACAGAAATCATAAAGCAAGAAAACCCATAGTAATAATCGGTAAATCAAATAGCATAAAACTGTAAATCCAATAGCATAAGTCTACAGCATGAATCGAATGACAAATGTTTTAATTGAAGAAATAAAAGCAGGAAATCGAACTAAGATTTATCTCTCGTCGTCGCTCAAGCTCCGTAAATTGATGTCGAGGAGAGCATTGGTGTGTAAAAAATCGTAACTCTTTCAAAATTATGACCTAACGCGTATATATATTAAGTGAGAGTGAGCGCCGGTTTAGACCGAGCGCAGGTTGAACAGAGTATTCTGTATAGATACTGAGCGCCGGTTCACAATGAGCGCCGGCTGGAGAAACGTTCTGTATTGTGAATGATCGCCGGCTCGAGGGCCGGTGAAAAATGCTTCGCTCGTAAACGAACGCCGGCTCAAGGTGAGCGGACACGCACGGGTGGGCGAGCGGGCGTTCAAGCGTGAACGTGCGAGGAACATCAGACGAGCGGGCGCTCGGGGCACAGCGCCGACTGGGTGCACGTGTTGAGTGCCGGTTGACGCGGGAGAGGGCGCGCTGGTGCGCATTTGTTCAGGTTCGAGGAGCGGGCGCTGGCGGCAACACGCGCGGCGGCGACGGCGAGCGCGCGCGTATGCCGAGCGCGGGTGGCGCGGCGTGGCGAAGGCGCTGAGCGCGGATGAGGCGACATGGGCACTGGGGCACGTAGCAGCGCTGGTGCTTGCCGAGCGTCGGTTGGAGAGAAACGTCGTGGACGAGGCACTGGTGGAAAGCGTCGAACGGGTGCGCGGGCTGAGCGGGTGGACGAAATGCTGCGCTGGGTGGTGTATTGTGGGCGAGGCGCGTGCGCTGTTGCGGCGCGGGCGTTGGGCGCGTTTGGCGAGCCGTGCGGGCTGCGGTGCGCTTGGTCGAGCGTCGGGCTCGACTTTGACTATTCACCCTGTTCTCCTTCGTCTGAACTCCGAATTAGGATATGTTAACGCCTACGAACTCCTATCAAGATGGTCTTCAATATACTTGATCCTTGGTATATCCATTTCATCCTATTTAATGTCGTTTTTCTATAAAATATCAAAACAAACCAAATAAGTCTGTATCGATAAATATTAATCAAACCAACGGCATAAATAGGACAAACTACTGATAATGACATGTAAAACTATACTAAGAATAAGCACAAATTCATACCAAACACTCCTACCTTTCCTACCAGATATGCAGGAGACGACATCGGCGAGTTCTTAGCTCATTTCGTATGTCATTGGGCTACTGCACATGCCCGTGGTACGTCATATTATGATGGTGTGCTTCGAATGATCGTGAGACTGCCATCCGACTGACAGGGATATGCCCGTGAGATATCGACATATTACATCTATCGACGCCGAGAGAGCTTCTATCTTGAGACGGACTTGCCTCGTTTTGTCAGTCACCTGAGCTAGGTATTCATAGTATACGGAGCTGCACCATGTGGACCTAGGGATGGCAATCAGGTCGGGCGGGCACGGATAGTGCCGAACCACTTCTGTACCCACGAAAATGATCCCCGTCCGTGACCCGCGACGGGTAGAGAATTCCACCATACCGCGACCGGTTGGCGGATACCGCGAACCCGCCACCCGACGGGTATCCGCCACCGCCTCCCGGACTACCATGAAACCTTCACACCATGACCACTGCGACCAGCGAAACCAAGCATTTCAAAAACACAAAATATCACTAACAAATTCATAAATCATAAAGTTCAAATCCATAATTCCACATTCAAATCCATAAAGTTCAAATCCACAAATCAATAAAATTAGGGTTTTGGGCTTCCTAGTTCTAATTAGAAATTAGAATATTAATATTTTATCATAAAATAATTATTATACGAATAGTTTTTTGCGGGTTCGTGGGTAATTCGCGGGTAATTCGAGGGTGTTTTTGCGGGTAGAATTCACGGGTATACGGGTTTCGCGGGTACGGGTATTGCCAAACTATTTCCGTACCCGCGAAGTAAACGGATCCTAGTTTTCAACCACGAACGTACCCGCGGGTACGAAATGCATACCAAACCCGCGAATAATCGGGCGGATACCCGCGGGTATTGGGTACCCGCGGGTCGATTGCCATCCCTATGTGGACCGTATCTCCCCAAGTGGGAATACACCTGGCGCGATGAGATTGCCCAATGGCTTCACCCGGAGGTGCCTCGTTTGGCATCTGATGGACCCGTATTCTTGCTCGGGTCAGAGGAACATGTTCGAGGTTGGACCTTCCGCCCTCGACAAACACTTTTTGCGGTCCTACCGCTAGTAGGATTCGAGCGCCATAATTAAGAGCCCAGACCATCGCCACCGAACATTCTATGTCAGCATCCATCTCTACCTACAGTGCGCCCTTAGCTCAACCGTCGCCATCCCCGCATGGACCCCTGTACCATGATATTGTGGAGGTTGATAATGCATGTGGCCTAGCTGCAGGCACCGTGAGAGGAGCTTGTGCCCGTCTTGCTGCTGCTCCGTTTTCAGCCGTTGCTTTCAAGGAGATCACGACTGAGATCCACCGAGACCTAGCTGCTATTGGAGAAGCTAAGGTCATTAGAATCCGAGAGCCCGTGGCTCCCACATTCGATGCTGAGGTCATAGAGGAGGAGGATCTAGAGGAAGACCCGCAGGAGGCCCCACCCACGACGATGAGATAGAAAAAGAGGCAGACCCATACTCCGGCCTCGACTCCGGCCACGATGAGCCATGTCTACACCCTGGGTGATTATGGATCTAGTTATTAGGACAAGATAGTGTTTGTCTATATACCCTTGTATATCTTTTGATGCATGCGGAAACTATGAGTCACTCCGACATGAACCCTTATTCTGATGACCATGGTAGCGTTTAGATTTTTGTAAGCACCGTGACTAGGTACACTGAGTGATGCTGATATTTATTTTCGGAACATCATACTCCGTACCTGGCCTCCTGTGGATCTTAAAAGCGAAGATGAAAGTCCTCGTAGAGATATTTGATGTGATATAATGATAGCCCCTCGAGAGCCTTCCGTGCTAATATATATTGTGATCTTGATGGATGGTATAAGAAGATATTTAATTGCGTATATTTATGAAGGATAGGATGCCACCAAGAAGAAAGAATCGTGAGGTAACACGTGAGAGAGAGGACACCCCTCCTCCACCACCACCATCGGCAAGACGGATTGAGGAACTATTCCTCAGGCAGAATCCGCCAACTTTCAATGGGATTGGGAATCCCGTGGATGTTGAACTCTAGATACGCGCACTGGAGCGAATCTTCAACTTCCTCCACTGCACCTCACGGAACGCTTGTCATATGTGGCCTTCCAAATGACCGGTGCCACCGACTTCTGGTGGGAGGCAAAGAGGAACACTCTATCTGAAGAGGAACTGGAAGAATATACCTGGGAGGAATTCAAGGAGGAAGTGTAAGAGAAGTACATTCCTAAGAGTTATCGGAAAAGGAAGGAACATGAATTCTATAATCTACGCCAGGGAAAGACAACGGTCACAGACTACGACCGTGCATTCTGCAAGATGTCACGGTATGCGCCCCTACTGGTCGACACCGATGTGAAGAGGACAGAGAAGTTTCGGATGGGACTCTGCCGTGAAATAAGGGTTTCGCTAGCTGGCCATGAAAATCTGACTTACCGTGAGGCCCTCAGCAGGCATCGACATCGAGCCGCCCGCCCGAGGATAGGAATGTTCTTTGTGCATCCGCCGAATCACCGCGGGATCGTGGGAGAGAAAGTGGGAAGGACGCCACCAAGGTCAAGGATCCAATCTTGGCCAGCCCATGCGAGGCCATGGCAAGGGAATAACGTGCCATCTGGGCACAGACAAGGTAATGGACGCCCCATGGTACCCGCATTCGCGGGAAAACCAGAAGTTCGTGAGACTCCTCGTGTGCCCAAGGTGTCATAGGAGTCACAGCGGGCATGCGATTCACGAATGATGGATGCTTCAAGTGTGGCCAAAGGTCAAGATTTAGGATTGCCAGGATGCGCCTAAGGAGAAATGGCCGTCCCAATGTGCCTAACCGAGTCCAACCGGTCCGCGCTATCCAAACTTAATCGCTTCAAAGAAGAGCCCCTGTTCAAGATTTCCAACCGATCCAACGACCCTATCAACCACGACGAAAACGACAACAACAATGGCGACAGCGGCAACAATATCGACAGCCGCCGCAACAACAACAACAACAACATCAACCACCACTGCTAGCCAGGGCCTACGCCCTCAATCAAGAAAGAGAATTCTCAGAACCGCCAGGAACCAAGGAAACTTGGCGTGTATGGGAACACCTCAAATTGCTCGTTATCCTACTTTTGATATCGACTCGCATTCTTTTATTATCAAGCACGTGAGTGAACTTAGGACTAGATCCTAAACGCGTTGAAAAATCATGAGAATTTCTTCACCAGTAGGAGGCATAAGAACGGTAACCCACACATGCTCGAACCTAGAACTTGGACTAGGCTCACTTAAGGTCATTGTTTCAATCAAAAGTGCTCTCTTAATTAACTCATAATCAAATGAGGTGTTGTAATAGGGTAAGATAACCCAAGTCGTTTCTCAAGGAAAACTTAACAGGGCTTATTATTCGTGTCATACACATAAAGCGGTAAATCCTAAACAATCTAATACCAATGGGTTTTGAAATAACGAGAATTGAAATGCGAAAAAGAAATATAAATTAAAGCAAGCAAACTAACTAGGGGTTGTCAATCCCTAGTGGAGAATGTTCCGACCAAATTGTTCTTTTCAGTCGCTCGCAATAGTACGAGGTCCTTATAGAATGGTAAGGTCGACCCAAGTCGAATCTCTCGAGGAAGGCTTTAATGTGGCTACGGTTTTATGTCAAACACGTATGTAAAAGAAAAACTAACGTCCTAACATAAAGGGGGCTGTCACGGAAAGGATGAAAGCAGGAAATAAAATAAAGCAGGAAAAGCGGATGCACTTGGACAACAATAGGAATCGACAGACACTAAATTGGAGACGGTGTTCTGGGTTCGAATCTATCCTCACAATCAATGAATCAGGACCCGCACACAATGCATAAACACCCACGCCTCACCAAACGGTCAACACTAACTAATCTCTCGATTACGCTAACGTTAGACTCGAACTTAATGATAGGATCTCTCAATCAACCAACCATCAACTACGAAGGATATTTTATTCAAGGCACACGATAGCAAAACCCTAACCACATATATCATTTATTCAACAACAAACCAATCTCTCGATCACTTTCATTGTCAAACTTATATTTAATATAAATCGCTTCTCGCATATCTTTATAATCAAACATAAGCATACAATCAACCTACACTATTCTTTTCGAACACCATGCATGAAGATCATAAAATAAACAATTTATACGGATGAGGAATCGCAAATCATCAATTCAATAATCACAATTCAAGACGAGAACAATCAAACATATATTTCCCAACAATTCATAATTTATCTCATGTTAGAAAATTACTCCAATCCCATTTACATAAACATAATCAAAATCAGAAAACTTACAACCATTCATGACAAATTGCCTTCCAAAATCCGAATCGCATAATCCTAATTGTTAATCCAAGTACAAAATAATAAAAAGGAAGGAAGAGAAAAGAGAGGAAAAGAATCGCCTCACGTATTTAAAGAAAATAAATGAGGAACTAGGGTTTTCGCGTGCGTTCAAAGATTATATATCTCGAAAATTACCCCAATACGGACGTGACGGCGCGGACGCGAGGAGTTCTGGATGGAACGGCTCAAGAACCCAGCGCGGAGCTGAGCCGCCGGACGCGCCAAGCTTCGAACACGGCCCGGCCGGTTGGGAACGCAGACACGGACGGGCGCAGGTGTCAAGCGTGCGGCAGACCGAACGAACCGGCACCGCCACCCAAATACGGACTGGCGCAAGCAAGGGAATTGGGCTGGTGGCGCTGGCCACCCACCCACGGACGGAGGCAGCTGCGTGAGAGGGGACTTGGGCACCTGGTCAAGGGGCGAGGCGCGATGCGGGCGAGGCTACGGCAGGCATGGGCCGGGCGGACGGGGAACGCGCGGGCTGGCGAGCGACGGGCGCGGGAGGAGCGCAAGAAGATGGAGAACGCGCTATAACTCGGGCCGCTGGCTGGCTGGGCGAAGGGGTGGGCGATCTTGGCTGCGGACTCGTCTGTGGCGACGGGCGTCCGCGGCGCGACTTTGATATTTGGCCCGCTTTTCCTCGCTCGAACTCGATTTGCGAACCGCTTGCACCCCACGAACTCCTGTCGAGATGCTCTTCACTAAAGTTGATTCTTGACAGATCAAATTCATCCTATTTTATGCCGTTTTTCTATAAAACATCGAAACAAACGAAATATGTTCGAATCGACAAATATTAATCAAACCAACGGCATAAATAGGACAAACCATTGAAAATGACATACAAAACAATACCAAAAATCAGCACAACTTAATACTAAACAACTCCCCCACACTTATCCATTTGTTTGTCCTCAAGCAAAGTATATACTAGTAAGAATAGGAAGGATAATTCATACAACTTCACTCTTAATCTAATCAATCAAACCTTATTGCTTTTCGCAACACTTGGTGTTTACGTATTCAAAAATAATGTGAAATAAATCTAAGACGGCAATTGATTTCCAATAAATAAAAGGGTAACCTCTGCTCAGACCCAACTCTCCGTTAGGGGTGAACTAACTAATGTGGTCACCTTTAGCAACAAGTTTCTTTTTTTTTAAGCACATAGAATGTTTTAATGATTTTGAACAATGTTCGAAAGGTGAACCTCGATTAACTCGAGTTTCCTATCGTGGTTTCCCATGTCCATTTCTCAAATTACGAGAAAGAGGGATGTAATCCCATCCTCCATTTCAACAATCTAATTTTCTACTCTTTTTCACATTTTTTTTAAACAATAGATGAAACAAGTATATAGGTAACCACAATGTTAACACTACCCTACCATTAGTCGGACAAATCACATCAATTCTCTCCTATTCATTTTCTATCAATCACAATCCCGTCAATTCACATTACACTCGAATCATAAACCACCGTAACTTTCGAAATTAAAGCAGTTTGACTAATACCACGTAGCTTAGTCAGCACAAATCAACATCCCGACTTACTCGTGATATACAATACTTGATTCTAAGAAATCAAAATAAGCATAGATGCACATCACCAAGCATACAAATAGATAAGTTAGGTACGCACACAAAACTAAATAATCATCCCCCACATTTTAATCCGAGCACTGTCCCCAGTGCTCCAAACATTAATAATACGAAAAGGCCATAGAGGATGATACTTCCCTGATAATAGACGATTGTGCGCTTGTAGAGTTGGAGCATCACGACTTCACCACATGGATTAAAATGTCCCAGAACTCAAGAATGATAAACACCAAACCTCGCACTACGTAAAACCAAAACAAAGACGAAACAAAACACAAGCAAAACCAATGTAAAATAAGAACAAAACAGAAAAACAAGAAAACTCATGGGTCGCTCTCCACGTAGCGCTCGTTTCAATGGCACGAGCTCCATTAATCAAAACGGACTATCCATAGTCCTTCACCGCAGAATACCATCTCAACCGAGCATCAAGAGTAACAAGGTAAGCACAAAGGACAGTTAAGGTAGCAAATAATGAATTAATTAAGTTCAAATCAAACATCTTATTCTCCAAAGAAAAATAGATAACTTCAACTCCAAAAGCACAATACTTTGGAGAATAAGGATGTTGAAAAATTATAGATGCTACCTGATCGTATGCCCTCTCTTCATCCTTCAACTGGATCGGGAAGATATCTGTTTGTTCACACTTAGTCTCGGCTTGATGAATCCGTGACTCTTCACTTTCATCAACTTCCATGATTCTCCCCTCAACTTCATTATCTTCATAGACTATGATAGAAGAAGTTTGCTTTAATTGTCTCGGCATCTCCTCCACACTTTGGTTGTGGATCAATTCTTCCACTATCCCAGCTAACCGACTGACTTGAGTCTCTAAACGCTCGATAGGTGTTTCCAAAATCTCGAACCTTTGTTGACTCGTCTGTACGAAAGACGTCAATGTGTCTTCCAATGTCGGCTTCACCGGCGGACTCGCTTGAATGAATGCCTGCAATGACTCCTCCAATGTCGGCTTCACCGGCTGACTCGCCTGAGTGAATGCCTGCAATGACTCCTCCAATGTCGGCTTCACCGGCTGCTTCACCGGCTGACTCGCCTGAATGAACGCCTGCAATAACTCCTCCAATGTCGGCTTCATCGGCTGTTGTTGGAAGAAAAGGTCCCGACTATATGAAGAACTCTGAGAATGCCTCCAGTAGGGATCATAGGCTTGATGCTCACAGACTGACGGGTATCACTCAAAATAGTCGAATTGGGCTCCTTCTTCATAGGAAGAATTTGCCCACACGACGAGCTTCCTCCTCCAGCCTCAGATGACCATATTCAGTATCGCGATAACCGTGCATTAATGAGACACCAACTACAAAAACAAGATCACACGCACTAGTTGGAGAAAATAGAAACAAAGAAAAGAAAAGAAAGAAATAAAAAGAAGAAGACGGGAAGAAACAAAACAAAACGACACAAAACCCAAAGCCTAAAGCCTTCCCAAGAACGCGCCAAAATTTGTTCCGACCAAATTGTTCTTTTCAATCGCCGTAATAGTACGAGGTCCTTATAGAATGGTAAGGTCGACCCAAGTCGAATCCCTCGAGGAAGGCTTAACAGGCTACGGTTTTATGTCAAACACGTAAGGTAAAAGAAAAACTAACGCCCTAACATAAAAGTCACACGGAAAGGACGAAAGTGGAAATAAAATAAAGCAGGAAAGCGGATGCACTTGGACAACAATAGAATTGACAGATACACGGAATTGGAGACGGTGTTCTAGGGTTCGAATCTATCCTCACAATCAATGAATCAAGGACCCGCACACAATGCATAAAACACCCACGCCTCACCAAACGGTCAACACTAACTAATCTCTCGACACGCTAACGTTAGACTCGAACTTAATGATAGGGATCTCAATCAACCAACCATCAACTACGAAGGATATTTTATTCAAGGCACACGATAGCAAAACCCTAACCACATATATCATTTATGCAACAACAAACCAATCTCTCGATCACTTTCATTGTCAAACTTATATTTAATATAAATCGCTCTCGATATCTTTATAATCAAACATAAGCATACAATCAACCTACACTATTCTTTCGAACACCATGCATGAAGATCATAAAATAAACAATTTATACGGACGAGGAATCACAAATCATCAATTCAATAATCACAATTCAAGACGAGAACAATCAAACATATATTTCCCAACAATTCATAATTTATCTCATGATAGAAAATTACTCCAATCCCAATTACATGTATATAATCAAAATCGTGAAAACTTACAACCATTCATAGACAAATTCATCTTCCAAAATCCGAATCGCATAATCCTAATTGTTAATCCAAGTACAAAATAATAAAAAAGGAAGGAAGAGAAAAAGAGAGGAGAAGAATCGCGCCTCACGTATTTAAAGAAAATAAAATGAGGAACTAGGTTTTTCGCGTGCCAAAGATTTATATCACCGAAAATTAACTCCCAGTACGGACGCGACGAAGCACCGGACGCGAGGAGTTTCGATGGAACGGCCTCAAGAACCCAGCGCGGACGGAGCGGAGCTGCCGGACGCACTAAGCTTCGAACGCAGCCGCTTGCCGAACGCAGCGTCGGACGGGCGCTATACAACAAGACGCGCGTCGATCGAAACGGGCCGCCACCCAATACGGACGGAGGCTTTGCGCGCAGGGAATTGGCCGGCCACCCACCCACGGACGGAGGCTACTGCGAGAGGACTTGGCGCTGGTTGGGCGTAGGGCGATAGGCGGAGGAGGAGGCGGGCGGCGGGCGGACGGAGGAACGCTGGCGCTGGCGAGCGACGGACGCGGGAGTGAGCGCAGGCGAGATTGAGCGCGCACAAGAAGATGGCGAACGCGGCTGTAACTCAGCGCCGCTGGGCGGGCGCGGGCGGCGGGGGCTGGGCGATGCTTGGCGCGGACTCGTCCGCATGCGACGGGTGTCCGTGCGCGACTTTGACGATTTGGCCTGTTCCTCCTCGCTCAACTCCGATTTGCGAACCGTTTGCGCCTACGAACTCCTGTCGAGATGCTCTTCACTAAAGTTAATTCTTGGTAGATCTAATTCATCCTATTTTATGCCGTATTTCTACAAAACATCGAAACAAACGAAATAAGTTCGAATCGACAAATATTAATCAAACCAACGGCATAAATAGGATAAACCATTGAAAATGACACACAAAACAATACCAAAAATCATCACAAATTCATACTAAACAGAGAACCTAAAAAAAATCACGAAGCAATATAAATCAACGGAACATGAAAACAATTCACTGTCACTATGTAATTGAATCCAACAAAATATCAATTGCATGAAATGTAAATTAATCATGAAACAAGTAATCATTAAGCAATATAAATCAAAGGAACATGAAGATCCAATAGCATAAATCGAACAATCCAATAGCATAAATCCAACAGCATAAAACCCTAAACTAAATTATTCAATGGATGAAATGAAAGCAGAAATTAAACTAAGATTTATCTGTGTGTCGATCGAAAGTAACTCTGGATATTGAAACTGAAACAACGGCGCGCTGAAGAAAATCGATCGCAAAAGCGCGCATGAAGATCGAACCCTGGATAATGACCTAATGCGTATATATATATTAAATGAGAGTGAGTGTCGGTTGCAATGTGAGCGCAGGGCATTCTGCCAAAAAGGTGAGCGCCGGTTCGGAAGGGAATACCGACTGGAAGCATTCTCAGATGAGCATGAACGCGGTTCGGTGGTGAGCGAGCACGGTGATGGAGGTGAGCGGGAGTTCATGCGTGAACGCGCGAGGAGAATAGGCGAGCGGGCGCTCGAGCACAGCACCGGCTGGGAGCTTGAATGCGCAAGCGGTATAAGCTCACCCTGGGGTTCAGCGCCGGATGAGGCCACACGGCCGAGCATCGGGTGGTGTTCGAACGGACGCTGGGGCTGGGCGTTGGGCGATGCCCAGCGCCGGACGGAGGACGGCGAGGCGGCGGAGCAGGGCCCGCCGGCACGGGGCATGCGTGGTTGAGCGCGGAGTCGGGCGGCGCCGGATGACGGGCATCTGGCGATACCAAAGACCGCTGGAGTGCACGGCGACGGCAAGCGGCGGCGAAGCGGCATCGGGCTGGAGCGCGTGCGGGCGGTTGCGGATCCTAGCACGCGGGTGCGCATGGTCGAGGGCCGGGCTCGGCGTGCAACGGGGTACCGTGTGCGACTTTAACTATTCGCCTGCGCTCCTCGCTCGAACTCCGACTAGATCCGTTTCACCCACGAGTCCTGTCAAGATACTCTTCAATGTAATTTAGCTCTTGGCATATCCATTTCATCCTATTTAATGCCGTTTTTCTACAAAATATCAAAACAAACCAAGTAAGCCCAAATCGATAAATAATAATCAAACCAACAACAAAAATAGGACAAACCGTAGAAAACAACATGCAAAACAATACCAAGAATAAGCACAAAATGAAACCAAATAACTCCCCCACACTTATCCTTTTGCTTGTCCTCAAACAAAGTCTATACTAATAAGAGTATAAAAATAACTCATGCAACTTAACTCTTAATCCAATCAATCAAACCTATTTTTGCAATTCTCCCAAACATGATGAATACACAATCAAAGTTAATGTGAAATAAATCTAAGTTTGTGAAAATATCAAATAAACAAGTTATTTTTGCTCAGACTCAACTCTCCACTAGGGGCGAATTAACTAAAATGGTCACCTTTAGCAACAAGTTTCCTTTGAGAACACAAAGAAAGTATTAACATATTTTGGAACAATATTTGAAAGGTGAACTCTCGATGAACTCGAGTCTCCTATCGAGGTTTCCCATGTCTATTTCTCGATTTACGAGAAAGAGGGATAGAATCTCATACTCCATTTCAACAATCTCAACAAATAACTGGAGGTTTCATTCTCCTCATTTTATATATATATATATATATATAAAATGAAACAAGTATATAGATAGCCACAATGTTAAAACTCCTCCTAGCATTAGCCGGACAAATCACGTCAATAACCCCCGATTTAAAATCAATCAACACAATCTCGTCAATTCACAATAGCACTTTAATCACATATCAACAAGAGAAATTAAATTACATCAAGGTCCGATCAATACCACAGAGTTCAGTTGCACAAATCACAATCCTAACTTATTCACATAGACAAAAACTTGATTCCAAGAGATCAAAATAAGCACAAAGGCACATTATCAAGCATGCAAATAGATAAGATACACACTCAAAACCAAATAATCTCCTCCCATACTAAATTCGAGCACTGTCCCCAGAGCTCAAAACATTAATAACACAAAAATGGCCAATAGAGGAGGAGACTTCCCTGATAATAGATGGCAGAAACAGGGTTAGAATGTGAGCGTGCGCGGCAGAACCGGAGTATCATAGTTTCACCTCACAGCTGACGATGTCCCAAATCTGAACAGAACTAACAACGAGACAACAGATAGAACAAAGGGAAAAACGAAACAAACAAAAGAGAAAGAAAGAAAAGAATAGGAAACTGTGGGTAAACCCCACGTAGTACTCGATTTACGTCGTGAGCACGACGTAATCCAGTCAACAAAGGACTATCCATAGTCCTTTACCTGCAGGAATACCATCTCAGCCAGAGCATCAGTAGTAACCATATTAGCACAAAGGACAGTAAAGGAAGCCAATAATAAATCATTTAAGCTCAAATCGAACATCCTATTCTCCAAAGTAAAATAGATAACTTCAACTCCTACAGCACAATACTTTGGTGAATTAGGATATTGACATATTATAGAAGCTACCTCGACTTTTATCCTCTCTTCATCCTCCTCCAAGAACTTGTACTTCAAGTGTTGAGGCAGTTCCTTCACTTCCGGAGTGGGCTTTGGCATGCTAGCAACTTCTCGTGCCCACTCTTCCTCGTCTGCCGACCCTGTAACAACTTTCTCGAGGTTGTGCTCTTGCTTCTCATTCTTTAGCCGGTGTGGGAAAGGTATGGCTTCACTCTCTTTCTCATTTTCCACCTCCTGTGACTGCAGCGGCTCGTCTGATGTCTCTTCCACCCCATTCTCAACAATTGGGTCACTTTCTAGAATAGTGACCGTCGGGCTCGATCGATTGGTTTGAAGTCCCCTCACGCACATTGTCTGCAACAAACTCATCAAGCATGCTATTAACTGTCCCATTTGCGTCACTAAACGCTGAAGTGAGGCATCTTTAGCATCCAATCTTTGGGCGAAAGCATCCATTCTTTGGGCGAACTTATCCTCAAAAGCAAGTCTCTAAGGTGGTGGTGAAGGTGCTTGCTGATACTGCTGTTGTTGGAAGAACGACTGTTGAATAGGAGGTTGCTGGAAAAAGAGGTCCTCACTACTTGAAGAAGTTGGAAGTTGCTCCCAGTAGGGGTCATAGGCTTGATACTCATAGTAGGGATCATAGGCTTGATGCTTATAGCATGACGGACATCCCTTAAAATAGTCGAACTGGGTTCCTTCTTCATAAGAACAATTTGCCTAATATGACGAGCTTTCCCCCCCTCAGCCTGTTTGACCATATTCGTATTGCTGGTAACCCTGCATTAACAGACACCAACTACAAAAACAGGATCATACGCACCGGGGGGAGAAAATAACAAAAAGAAACACAGAAAATAAATAACACAAACAATACGCTAAAGTTTTCCCGGCAATGACGCCAAAATTTGTTTCAATCAAAAGTGCTCTCTTAATTGACTCATAATCGAATGAGGTGTTGTAATAGGGTAAGATAACCCAATTCGCCTCTCAAGAAAAACTTAACAGAGCTTATTATTCGTGTCATACACATAAAGCGGTAAATCCTAAACAATCTAATACCAATGGGGGTTTTGAAACAACGAGAATTGAAATGCGAAAAGGAAATATAAATTAAAATAAGCAAAGTAACTAGGGGTTGTCAATCCCTAGTGGGGAACCTAAAAAAATCACGAAGCAATATAAATCAACGGAACATGAAAACAATCCACTGTCACTATGTAATTGAATCCAACAAAATATCAATTGCATGAAATTTAAATTAATCATGAAACAAGAAATCACAAAGCAATATAAATCGAAGGAACATGAAAATCTAATAGCATAAATCGAACAATCCAATAGCATAAATCCAACAGCATAAAACCGTAAACTAAATTATTCAATGGATGAAATGAAAGCAGAAATTAAACTAAGATTTATCTGTGTGTCGATCGAAAGTAACTCTGGATATTGAAATTGAAACAACGGCTGCGCGGAAGAAAATCAGACTGGCGAAAAGCGCCGCGGAAGACCAGAACCCTTGGATAATGACCTAACGCGTATATATATATTAAATGAGAGTGAGCGCCGATTGCAATGTGAGCACAGGTTGAACGGGCGTTCTGCATAAAAGGTGAGCGTCGGTTCTGGAAGGAGCGCTGGCTCTGGAAGAATTTTGTATTGAGCATGAACGTCGGTTCGAGGTGAGCGAGCGCGGTGACGGAGGTGAGCGGGCGTTCATGCGTGAACATATGAGGAGAATAGGCGAGCGGACGCTCGAGCACAGCGCCGACTGGGAGCTAGAACGCACGAGCGGCACAGGCACGCGCTGGGGTTCAGCACCGGATGAGGCCACGCGGCCGAGCATCGGGTGGTGTTCAAACGGGCGCTGGGTCAAGGCCAGGTGATGCCCAAAGACCGGACGGAGGACACACGGCGCGCGGGAGCGAGGCCCAGCGGGCGCGGGCACGGGTGGTTGAGCGCGGGAGTTGGGCGAGCGCCGGATGATGGGGCGTTGGGCGATACCCGGAGACGGAGGCGAGTGGGCGACAGATGTGCGGGCGGTTGAGCGCGAGCTGGCTGGGCGAGCGTGGCCGAGTGAAGCGAAGGAGGAGACGCCGGACGCTGGGCGACTCGGCGCCGATCGAGTGTGGCGGCGACAAACGATGGCGAGCGGGCGCTGGGCTAGAGCGAATGCGGGCGGTTGCGGATGCTAGCGCACGCGGGTGCGCATGGTCGAGCACCGGGCTCGGCGTGCGACGGGGTGCCGTGCGCAACTTTGACTATTCGCCCCGTGCTTCCTAGTCTGAACTCCGAATTACGATCCGTTTTTTCCTATGGACTCCTGTCAAGATACTCTTCAATGTACTTTAACTCTTCATATATCCATTTTATCCTATTTAATGCCGTTTTTCTACAAAATATAAAAAAAAAACAAGTAAGCTCAAATCGATAAATAATAATCAAACCAACGGTAAAATAGGACAAACCGTAGAAAACAACATGCAAAACAATACCAAGAATAAGCACAAAATGAAACCAAACAGTCATGACAGATAACCTTCACGTCATACCTATGACAGATGTAGACATAATCCTATGAATGGATTGGTGAACTAAACATAATGCCACCATCTTGTGTAATGAAATGAAGATTTCTTTCCAACATCCCGGAGAGAAACATACAGACTTTCATGGGATCAGCATGGGTAGGAGAGTCCCAATCATATCCGCACTACAAGCAAGGACGTTGCTGAACAAGACAGAGAACCACGCCTACCTTGTCTATCTCCAGAAGGAAGACCAGAATGAGAGAACGATAAAAGACGTTCCGATCGTGAAGGAGTATCCCGATGTATTTCCAGACGAACTACCGGGATTACCGAAAAACCGACAGATTGAGTTCACGATCGACCTTGAACCAGGTTCTGCCCCTGTATCGAAAGCCCCATATCGGATGACACCAAAAAATTGAGGAATTGAAGATCCAACTGCAAGAACTCTTGGAGCTAGGTTTCATTAGACCTAGTGTGTCTCCATGGGGAGCATCTGTCCTTTTTGTGAAGAAGAAGGATGGCACATTGAGAATGTGTATAGACTATCGAGAGTTAAACAAGATAACTCTTAAGAATAAATATCTTTTGCCCGAATCGACGATCGCTTGATCGCCAAGGAGCATGAGTCTTTTCAAAGATAGATTTAAAGTCTGGATACCATCTGCTGAGGATTAGACCAGAGGATGTACCTAGAACGGCTTTCCGTACAAACTATGGTCATTTTGAATTCATCGTTATGCCCTTTGGACTTACAAATGCCCCGGCAGTATTTATGGATATCATGAATAGGGTATTTCACCCATACTTAGACAAATTTGTCTTAGTATTCATAGACCATATCTTAATATACTCCAAGAATAACCAAGAACATGAGGAGCACCTGAGAACGGTACTGCAAACATTAAGGCAAGAGCAACTCTTTGCCGAGTTTAGCAAATGCGAATTCTGGTTGGGTGAGGTGACATTTTTAGGTCACATTGTGTCCGTCTAGGGAATCAAAGTAGACCCCTCTAAGATCGATACAGTTCGAGAATGGGAATCACCAAAGAAACCGAATTAAATTCGTAGTTTCTTAGGACTTACCGACTATTATCGAAGATTTATTGAAGGATTTTAAACGATAGCTGATCGCTCACTTTTCTCACACGAGAAACGCGCAAGTATAAGGTAAGTCGAGTATTGTATCCACATGGATTGCAATCTGAAAACACAGAAGCTAATTCAACGAAACTTCATCATTATCCAAGAACAGATTTGGTTTGTATAGGTTTATGGCTTCAGATAATTAAATCCAAAGCAAAGGTGACAAAAAGAAAATAAACTAAAGCAATAAAAACTCAAAGAGACAACTATGAAGAAAGACTAACCCTAGGGATGCACTAATCCTATCCACTACGATGTTTATCCCGCTTATTATTAACCGCTTTAATCCGCATAAGAAGGAAGATCACATATGTAGCCAACAACTTCGCCATTTTAATTGTGAGATTGATTACTAATTTTCCCTATTCTATTACGCCTCTAGAGGAAAATAAGCAACTCCAAAAGGATCACAAAGAATATGCTTCCAACGAATGTTCCTATCTCTGCTACTACTCAAGGCTTATCCGTATCATGCATTCAAGATCGATTGACAATTAAAACTGTTACGTAATTAACTGGCAACTATGATATGCATCAAGATTGATCAGAAATCAACACATACAATTAAGCACCAAGAATCATGAATCAATGCCTGGAAGGTAAATAACAATAGCAGGAATCACAACATATAGGATAGAATCATGCAAACCCTAGGATTAGAACAGAAATTAGCTAGACATATTTAACGAAATTAAATACGAGATAATCATAAAAACAGAAATTAAATTGATAAAACCCGTAGGGAAGCGTCTGAAGAACAATCGTTGGGTTCAAATCCCAACCTCGGCGGAAAACGGGAAAAGAATGTAATTCATTCGGATGAAACTGTTGCAAAACGTTAACAATGCGAAGAACTAAAGCTAGAACGATGGAAAACTATTGCTAGAATTAATCTAAATCAAAACTAATGTGAAAATAAATGGAAAATAGAGAAAAACTTAGGAAAAACGTGTAAAATCGCTATTTGGGGAAAGTTGGGGCGTAGGCGAAGCCCTATTTTATAGATTTGGGACAACGCTTATAGATTTTGAAACCACAATTTTCATTATCGATGAACCTTGCCATTATTTACTCATGGATATTCTCGTTATTTTTGATAGTGGTGTTTCTATCATAAGAAATGACGGTTATCTCGTGGTTGGCACTTTATATAATTCGCTTTATACTATTTTCGAAAACATAATAGATTTAGGTCACATCATCTAAATAGGATCCAAAGACCCTAAGAATGGAGCGCTGGTAATCTCGCTGTTACTCCATTCCCGCCTTCCTCAGAATAAGGCACGACGTCAACTGCAACCTTCAAAGCCGGCGGGTTATAGAGCCACGTAAATGTTGGAGTTAGTCCATTGGACCTGTGTGGACTCGATGTCCACACAAGCTCGTGAGGGTACGGTATTTTGTCACTTCATCGACGACACTAAGGCACGGATACGTATACCGTCAATCACCGCAAGTCCAATGCTTTGAGAAATTCAAAGAGTTTAAGGCGGAAGTGAGACGGTTAGGTAAAGTATCAAGTCAACGCTGCTCGATCGTGGCGAACATCCTCAAGAACGAGTTTATAGACTATCTAGTGAAGTGTGGGATTACATCCCCACAAGATTTTCACCGCACATGCCGAGAACTGGTGTGGTCGATTATGCTACATCGCCTATTTCGCTCGGGGTATGCCTTAGAGACGGCGGCATACTTCATAAATCTAGTACCGCCCAAGTCACCGAAAAGACCCTTTCGAAGTTGTGGTTTGGGCGAAGCCCGCTTTAAGCCACATATGATATGGGGCAGTCCAAACACACGGCCAACAAGAAGGCCGACATGTTGAGGCTAGATCTCGACGCAAGGTCGTTTATTGGCTATCCTAGAGGAACGAAGGTGGTTTATTCTATAGTCCCAATGATCAAGGTCATTATTAGCACTAATGCCCGATTCTAGAAGAGGATTATATGAAAATCATAAGTCCAAAGTTGAAATCATTCTTCAAGAATTAGAAGACGATCGATTCCACCACCGACAGGCCAAAGGTACGAGATGTCGAGTCTAGTGAGGGATCGACACCGATACTTCAAGAAATTGAAGCTGGTCGAGTTCCACCGAGATACCGACCGCATAAGTGGCACTTCCACAAAGAAGTTATGTGTTAGAGAACGCCTACGGTTAGGGTAAGACTCGCGTCCATTTATGCGCGATCAGATATGCGCTCGATGCCGCTCTCATGAGCTCGATCGCCAGCATATTCTCGGATCAAGGTTTACCCGCTATGCGCAGCCGCCAAAGGATTGCTACCTTCGGTCAAGACACACCACCCATGCGAAATGAGACAAGTTGCACGCTCGCCGTAGGGAAGTCTCATGTACGCAATGCTATGCACGAGACCGACATCTCGGCCATCCTCGTCTTCGGCGAGGGGGCCATCCTCGCGCTTCGGATCTAGATGGTACCCGGTTTGTCCAAGAGTATCATAGACCTCGTGGCAGTGGCAAACTCGAACCACGGACCCACAAGGCCACTGTAATAGCTAGTAGAAAGACACATTGTATACTAAAAGTTTGCTTTAGTATAAGTGGGAGATTGCTGGATTTGTCAAAGCGCTTGGTTGAGTTGTCGTTACCACTATTAAAATCTAATTTGAATACTTGATCGTCCCCTTATCTCATATATGTTAGATCATACGTGTAGAAGATCACGTGTCCGTATGATTGGTCAAGCTTAACGAGATATAAAAGTTTCAAAGTCGAGACAACGTTGTCGGTTTAGGCCGCGATAGATAAGAAGTGACTGACTTAGTTGCTTGTCTATGCCGGTACGCCTCGACGTATCAAGGATCCGTGAGACGTGTTCTTCATCCGAGCGACTTCGATCTAAACCTCGATAAGGTATTAGTGAGTATGAGTTGTCGATCATCACTTTGACTTGTTATGGGTGAGGGTTATATGTTCTAACCCAAGATTCTCGCGTTTTGGGCGGTGGCGTGCAGATGTCACGCTAGTTATCTCAGACGAGTCACCGATCCGCTAGGACGATGACGCCCCTTAAGGAGCTCAAAGGTTTATTGTACTAAACCCCGCAGTTGAGTTAGCTCAAGTACAATAATAAGGTTGAGTGGTACTACTTAAGGAAATGAAGTTATTAATTATTTTGCAATGTAATGCTATAAATAATTAATGGACGCTCGATATCTTAAATACGGGATTCAGAATGTCTAAGTGCAAGCCCGACTCAACTTCGTAATAAAGGGTAAGTCAACATTCTTCTCTAGTGGCATGATCGAATGTTTATAAATTAATTTATGTTCGGGTCGAACATAAGATAATTAATTTATTTGAGGCCCATCTTTATTCCTTGCATTTGATCCTGGGCTGGCCCATCCAGTTCGTAAACTTGGAAATCGGCGCCTATCGCTCCTTTCGCAAGATTTTATTCTCTTTATCCCACTAGATATTATTATATTTATGGTATATGCATAGATCCTTTCCATATAAGATTATGGTAATAATCCCGAGAGTATGGAAATAATCCGAGATTATGGTAATTTTCCATATAGATTATGGTAATTTCCATATAGGATTATGGTAATTTCCATATGGGATTAAGGTAGTATTATAAATATAAGGTATGAGATAAAGTCTAGTTAATGCTCACAAATTAAAGCATTCTCCATAGATCGCCCTCACCGACGCTGGAGATTGGGCAACCAGGATACGCCCGTAAGGTCAAAGCACGAGTCCGATCCGCTCGACCGCTCATCTCGCTCCATTCTTCGCATCCGTAAACACGTCCATGCTTAGACGATGCTAGGTTTCAACTGGTGAATTAAACACCCAAGAATCCTACAAAACACCAAAGCCACAAAACCCAAAAGAACCCAAGAGCAAAGATCTTCCAAAATATGTAAAACCATTGAGATCAAAGATATAAACACACTTTATCGATCTAAAATCATCTTTAAAAAACAACAATAAACGTGTAAAATACGCGTTTATCAACCCCCCAAACTTAAATCATTGTTTGTCCTCAAACAAAAACAAGACCAAAAAGAAAGAGAGACACAAAACAGGATCAACGAGCATCAGCAAATGTGATTAACCAATAAAGCCTCAGAAATATCTTAAAGCTCAAAATCATTAGTGCACACGATGACATTAGTCAAATCGACAATGTACAACCATTGAAAACAAAAATCTCATTCAATTCAACCCTCACAATGGCATGTGCGCAATATATAGAGTACACTCAACTCATAAAGAAATAAAGGACGTGTATGCACTCAATAATCAATGCAATGCAAAAATCTCACCATAAGCTTGCCATTTCTCTAATATCTCTACCACGTAAATGCATTCAAATTAGGATCAAAAAGGACTTTTCATAGGTTGTATTGTAGGCACATTGGTTAAGGTAGGATAATATATGGCTAAGTGACTCAAATATATTCCAAGTACTTCCATCTCTATAATCAGCTCATATGGACTTTGTCCATTTCCTTTTCCTTTCCAACGCTATTTCGACATTTATTCACTCAAGGTACCATATACTATGATAATTGACTTCCTTTATGCTCACATTTTTCTCAACATTTTCTTTTCTTGACTTTGTAATAGAGCTTATAGGGTCTATTCTTTTTCACACGGGTACCCTTCTTTATCTTTTATCCCCACTTTGCATATCAAAACAAATTTTTCTCCCATTTGATTCCCATATCCATCCTCACCTCCTATCATCCGGTTAACAAAAGAATAAAGTCTAATAAAGGCTCAAAGAAGGCGACAAATGGTATATATCATTGGGCTAGTGTTTGGGTAAATATGTGGTTTAACAAAGATGACCTTTTATCATTTCCATATTCAAAACACATATTGCAGCCTCGACACAGAAAAACGGCAAGTTCTAGAAGATAATAATATGCACGATATCACACAATTAAAAGAAACTGTAACAAGATGTGTATATAGTGAAGCTCAAGTCTCACGGTTTTAGCAAATGGTTAAAACAACAAGCTAAGCAATCTCAAGATATCCATGCGTCATTTTCTAATATATCATGTGCACTATCAACATATTTTTTTCAGAAAATTTCTATCATCATTGACCACATGGATTAACACAATTCACTTAAACTCGTTGATCGACCGACACAACAACGAAACAAAAGACACGACATAAGCCCCAAAATATAAAAACTTAACAAAACAACGCAAAACATAAAAAGGACTCTCAACCACATCACACTCGACCACTCCCCCCCCAAACTTATTGTCAACAATGTGCAATGGAGACAATAATGTTTGCAGAAGAGAGTGATTGAGAGAGATCTTACCTCAAATGTCGCGCTACTCCGGCGGTGGATAGAATCCTTGCCATTGATGATATACCTTGGGACTTAAAAATAAACAAACAAGACACATCAAAACAAAGAAAAAGAAGAAAAACAAAACGAAAAACATAAAACATGTAAAAAAAACGTTGGTTTACCTCCCAACCAGTGCTAGATTTTCCGTCGCTAGCTCGACGGTACCTCTCATCAATCAGGCGATTTGACAACTGACAGCTTTCCAAACCTCGATTTGCCCTTATACTTAGCATTTACAACAGCCCACCAATTGGCATAAGAATGGCTTCCACTGAGCTTGAACGAATCACTCGGATTTTTATACCGAGTCCACTTCTTCCTTGCAGCATGCTCGTCTGATGGTTGGTTGCCCTTCAAGTACGAGACTTGACTAGCAGTAGCAGTAGTGATCGAATAGCAATTTTCAGGCTCTGAACTATCGTGTTGCTTGATGGCGTCATATATTGAAATCTTTAGCTCCTCATCATTGACACGAAACATGAGGTCACCTTCCTGCACATCAATTAAAGCACGACCAGTTGCTAGAAAAGGTCTACCCAAGATTAGTGGTTGGTGCTTGAATTCGGGTATGTCTAATATTACAAAATCAGCAGGAAAGACAAAGTCCCAATTCTTACCAACACATCTTCAACAATTCCTTAGATATGTGGATCGACCATCACCATCATCAATGATATCTTTGTTGGCTTAATCTTCCCTAGCTCCAGGCGGTTGAATACATTCAGCGGCATCAGATTGATGCTTGCTTCCAAATCGCACAACACATTGGGGAATGTGTGCTCAGCAATCTCGCACTCCAGTGTGAAGCTCCCCGGATCTTTCTGCTTCAGAGGTAACTTCCGTTGTAAGATGGCACTGCATTCTTCAGATAAGCTAATTTTTTCAAATTTACCCAATTTCTTTTTGCTTGCTAATGCATCTTTCAGAAACTTCACATATCCCGGCATGTTTTGGAGCGCTTATTGATATTCACTTTCTGAAATATCTCTTTGAATCGGGTGAACTCCACGTCATATTTCGATTTAGCTAGTCGACTTGGAAACGGAACCGGAGGAGTATATGTAGGATATTTCATCACTGGGCGTGCCTCACGATCGTCCTCGCGACCGCGAGGGTGATCGCTAGGGACCTGCGCCACTTCGGCGTTCTTCCTCGCATCTGGGCGCGCGGGCGCGGGCTCGTCCCCCTGACTCTTTGTCTGGTCTCTCGTGGCCGGGCTCGTGGTCGCGAGCTCTGTCGTGAGGTACTTTTCGTTCGCGGCCGCGGGGTCGCTCACGTATTCCTCGGACTGGCTGAACGTGTGATGTCTCGCGGCCGGGCTCGCGGTCGTGAGCTCGGTCGTGAGGTGCTCTTCCGTCGCTCCTTCTTCGTCGGGTGGGTCGATATCTTTGCCCACTTCTCAACCGGATAGCAAAGCACCGATTCTTAGGGTTCACTCAGACACTCGAAATTGGCCCGCTTTGGGTGTGTATTCGGTGTGCGCCATCCGACCGATCCGATTCTCCAGCATCTTCAAGTGTTTGCCCATGGCTGTCATGGTGGATTCAGATGTGCAACTTTCTTGAGTAGTACTATTGATGAACGAGTTCGCGCGCGCCATCGAATTTCGATTTGTCGTCATTTGTTGGTTGCTCACAACCAACCGCTGCATCAACTTCTAAACCCCTTCTTCGGCTCTTGAATCACAAAGATTCGCACAGTAAGCATCTTTGAAGGTTATTGGAAGTTATTGGGATTGGCATACGATATATTAGGATGATTCCTATTGTTAGGATGGTATGCCGGATTTTCCCCAGGACGGTTCTTTTGATTTATATAACTCACATCCTCCGTCTCAATCTGACTCTTCAAAAGAGTAAACTTCTTCATTAGCTCGTCATATCTCGAATCACTCTCAAGAATTTGCTTTTGCCACGTGCGTTCTTTCCATTGGCCATTGGTAGCTTTTGGCAGCCATCTCTTCTAAAATTCGGCTAGCTTTGTCCACTCGGCGATTCAATAAGCACCCCCTGCCGACGCATCTACTATACTCCTCATGTGCTGTGTCAGCCCACTGTAGAACTGCGTGATCTGCTGCTCTTTAGAGAATCCGTGTTGGGGGCATCTTCTCAATAAACCTCTGAATCTCTCCTATGCATCGAATAGTGACTCATCTCCTTGTTGGCCGAAATGGGAGATCTCGGCTATGATTTTCTGCGCTTTCGCCGGTGGAAAATATTTCGAGAGAAACCTTTCACAAAGTTTCCCCAACTGCCTATACCAAAGGCGGTCCCAATCCTTCGCTGCCGTCGCAGAGAATCCGAACATGCGCATCCTACTAGTGTCTTGTGGCACCCCATTCTGCTTGATGGTGTCACAAATGTCGAGATAAGTCTCGAGATGTGCATTTGGGTCTTCTGTAACTCCTTTCCCAAACTGCTTTCTCCTTGTACCATACCGATCGTACGGCTTTAATTCAAAATTGTTCGTGTCCACTTATGGGCCCCATCCTCCTCCTTGGAATTGTTCAAGGGAGGTCGGTACATGTAGTTCGGAGGTCTCAGATTCGGAACAGGACAAGGAGTCTCATATTCGCCATCCGCGCCGCATCTCTGTAGAACTCGCCAAGACGCGTACCGCTGCTGGGAGGAATACCCCCGTTGTGTGGATTAGCTGCCATTGTAGCCCTTCTTCTCTCTTGTCTCCTTCTCCTTTGGAAATTTTCGATCTCTGGGTCAAGATTTTGCTCAGGAGGCCCCTGGGACCTTGTGATCATAAACTATCTGGAGAAAAAGAGAGAGCTTAACTCTGACAAGAATAAATATATAATATAATATATATAACTTGAATTAATAAATCCAAATCGTCAAATTATTCCTATGTGATCTTAACCTTCCCCGGCAACGGCGCCATAATTTGATCGCTCATTTTTCTCACACGAGAAACACGCAAGTATAAGGTAAGTCGAGTATCATATCCACAGGGATTGCAATCCGAAAACACAGAAGCTAATTCAACGAAACTTCATCATTATCCAAGAATGATTTGGTTTGTATAGGTTTATGGCTTCGATAATTAAATCCAAAGCAAAGGTGACAACAAGAAAATGAACTAAAGCAATAAAAACTCAAAGAGATAACTATGAAGAAAGACTAACCCTGTGGATGCACTAATCCTATCCACTACGATGTTTATCCCGCTTATTATTAACCGCTTTAATCCGCATAAGATGGAAGATCACATATGGAAGACCACATATGTAGCCAACAACTAGAGGAAAATAAGCAACCCAAAAGGATCACAAAGAATATGCTTCCTACGACAATCTGTGTTTATCCGGTTGCATTATCTAATTTTCCGTAATTAATCGGCAACTATGATATGCATCAAGATTGATGGCATACAATTAAGCACCAAGAATCATGAATCAATGCCTGAAGGTAAATAACAATAGCGAAATCACAACATATAGATAGAATCATGCAAACCCTAGGATTAGAACAGTAAATTAGCTAGACATAATTAACGAAATTAAATACGAGAATGAATTGAATGATCGAAGATATGGAACAACGTGGAAAAGAAAATCGACAAAACCGCTCCAAAACGTTAACAATGCGAAGAACTAAAGCTAGAACGATGGACACTATTGGGAAATCTAAATCAAAACTGTTTGATATGGGCATGAGTCTTTCAACTAAAATCGCTCGGGAATGTGCGCGAGGGTGGCCCTATTTATAGATTTTCAATTACTTTTTATAAATAAAATGTTTTCGAGCTCGGTGATCCTCGCCCTACCATCCTCACCGAGTACTTTTGACCTTAGCCATACCGCGATCTCGTGTTTTGATGTCGTCACGCCACGTTGAAGCAAGGATTGATGATGGGTGCGAGGCGGTGAGCAATGCAGTGGTAGTAGTTTGTTGCTTTAATTGAAAGGATTTCTGAACCTTAAGCATGTATCGTCATATCAACATGCCTACAAAACACCAAAACGTTATTTGATCTTCCTAACTACGATATTGTTTGGTATCTTTTGATTAAAATCCGCTTTATAACAACAATAATTGAACTACGAGGTCACCCATGACCCCTATTAAGAAAATGAATCAAGTACACTGGACCGAGTTATATTTGAACATTGAACCTAGACCAAGCAAATAAGAATACCTCTACACGGATGCTTTGAATAATGGAGATTTGTATGCAAGAACAACTTATTCTTATGCTTTAAGGTAACGCCCACGTGAGTTGCATTTATTCACAATTAGATTGATTAAAGATTTGTATTGATTAGTAATGTATATATCCGTACTTCTTGCGTAAATCATCATACGAGGCAACGAGATGGTTAGAATTGGTGAAAGATTACGATGATCCGTGCAATGATCCGTGCTTTAAGGGAAGTGGGATGCCTCATGAAGAGATCTTATAAAGGAACGTTGATTGCAAGACCCGCCTCGACTTAAAAGCCAGACATCGTTGATTGCAATCCCGACTTAAGAGCGAAAGAAGCCTGAAGAGAAAGTTTCAAGGACGTGCGAGTCAAGATCAAGGACAACAACCACAAAAATTTCAGAGAGGCAACCGATGATGTTTTGTTGTATGACGGGAGAGTGTGTATTCCAGATGATGAAGGGCTTAAGAAGGAGATCTTGAAAGAAGCCCATGAGACTTCTTACTCCGCACACCCCGGAAGCACCAAAATGTACCCAGATCTCAAAGAGAAATTTTGGTGGGATGGAATGAAGCGAGACATAGCTTCATTCGTAGAACGTTGTTTGACGTGTCAACAAGTGAAAGCACTCCACCAGCGACCGTATGGAATATTACAACCGCTGGACATACCGGTATGGAAATGGGACGATATAGCCATGGATTTTGTTACCGGGCTACCTAAATCACAAAGAGAAAATACCGTTATTTGGGTCATCATCGATTGTTTGACCAAGAGCATGCATCTTCGACCAATTCCGATAACACATGGATCGAACATGACTAGCACGCTTGTGCGCTCGAGAAGTCGACGCGTTTACATGGAGTTTCAAGACTATCACGCCCCGTGAGATTCAAAATTTACATCCAGATTCTGGACGAGCTTACAAAAAGAATTGGGGACTTAACTACATTTCAGTACCGCGTTTCACCCACAAACGGACGGACAATCCGAGAGGACCATTCAAACGCTTGAAGACATGTTGAGAACTATTTTCCTCGATAGAGGAGAAACTTGGGAACAAGTATTACCACTTGTGGAATTCGCCTACAACAACAACTACCAAGAAACTATTGGAATGGCCTTGTATGAAGCGCTTTATGGAAAGAAATATCGATCACCACTTTACAGGGATGAAATGGGAGAAAGAAGAGTATTAGGACCTGACTCTGTGGGAGAGATGATCGAGATTGTGAGACAGATCCACCAACGGATCAAGAAGGCCCAAGATCGACAGAAGTCGTACGCCGACAAACGACGCACAGAGCTACATTTTGAAGTGGGAAACAAAGTTTTCTTGAAGATCTCCCCATCAAAAGGAATCGTGAGATTCAGAATCAAATGGAAGCTACGACCACGTTTCATAGGACCCTATGAAATTTTGGAAAGGGTAGGGCCAACAGCTTACAGACTGGCATTGCTGCCAAGTTTTGGAAACATGTATAATGTGTTCCATGTTTCACAACTCAGAAAGTACATACATGACCCCATCCATGTGATATCGCCAACAGATATTGTCGTCGATGACAATATGAGTTATGTAGAATTACCTATGGAAATTCTGGACCGACGTATCCAAAAGCTAAGGAACAAAGATATACCGTTAGTAAAAGTTCTATGGAGACACCATGGACAAGAAGAAGCAACCTGGGAATTAGAATCAGCTATGAAAGAGAAATACCCAAATCTTTTCCAAGGTTAGCAAATTTCGGGACAAAATTTATTTTAAGGGAGATGGTATGTAACAACCCTAAAAATTTAAAACTTTTATTAGTGAAGATTAAACCAATTGCTTAAGGTGCTAAGACCTTAATTATGTTTAAGGTAACCAAGGAAATGAATTAGAATCGATTCGGAGATCGAAAACTAGAGAAATAAAAAACTAGTGACTAGTCCAACCGGATTAGGGTTTCCTGAATAGCTGATCGCTACTTTTTCTAACACGAAAACGTGCAAGTAGATAGGGTAGTCGAGTATCGTATCCTCAGGGATTGTAACGCGAAAATATATAATCTAACTCTTTAATCCTTCATCATTATCTAAGTAACAGATTTAGTTTTGGAAAAGGTTTTAGGACTTCGAATATTAAATTCAAAGTCAAGATCAACTAAAGCAAATAAAGATAAATAAACAAATACTCAAAGAGATAATAAGACTGAAAGACTAACCCTAGGGATTTATTAATCCTACCCACAACGTATGTTTATCCTGCTTCTTATTAACCAATTTTAATCCAGACAAGATGGAAGATCACATATTTATCCAACAATTTCAGTTACGACAATTGTGGCAATAGATTACTAATTTCCCTATTACTCTTACATCTCAAGGTGAAAATTAGCAACTCCAAAAAGATCACAAAGAATATGCTTCTTACGAATGTTCCTATCTCAGTTACGACTCAAGGCTTATCCTTATTGTGCATTCAAGATCGATTGACAATTAAAACTGTTAAGTATTTAACTGGCAACTATGTATGTATCAAGATTGATCAGAAATTAACACATAAGTTTTAGCACCAAGAATCACAAATCAATGCCTAGAAGGTAAATAGTAATAGCAGGAATAACCACACTTAGGATAAAATCATACAAACCCTAGGATTAGAATGGAAAATTAGCTAGACATAATAATCGAAATAAAATATGAATTAAACATAGAAATAAGAATTAAATTGATTAAACCCGTAATGTAGCGTCGGAAGAACAATGGTTGGGTTTGTATCCAAATCCAAGAAGAAAACTGGAAAATAATGAATTCACCTCTGATGAAATCATTCCCAAGCAATGATAATGTGTAGAACAATAATAAACTAAAGACTAAATGAATATAAATCAATACTTGAAGGAGAGTATGTGAAAAACTAGTAAAAACTGAAGGAAATCGTGCCAAAATAAGTATGTTGCGTGTTGGTGGCGCATGGGCAAGCCTAGGGGTATATATAGGCGCAGGGCTGAACCCTAATTTGTGCCCAGCAGTCACGCCTCGCGTCTGGGCTCACGTCCGTGAGCTCGGTCGTGAGCTCTGATACGTTCTGGACACTTCGCGGCCTTCCTCGCGGCCGCGAGCTCCTGCGCAGAATGCGCGACTTCGCTGTTTCGCTCCGTTCTCTCGCATTCGAACTCCGAATTGCGATCCGTTTGCGCCTATGGACTCCTATCGAGATACTCTTTAATATTGTAAACTTTTTACATCCATATTTGTCATATCCATTTCATCATCTTTGGTTATATCTTTGTCTTGTGCATCGATTATCACCTGAAAAGCCTACAAAACACCAAAGAGGAACCTCAAGAGCAGTATCTTCAAAAAATAGCTAAAAAACATTAAATTCGACTCTATAAACGCACTTAACTGATCTATAATCATCTAAATATATCATCAATAAATGGGTAAAAAGCGTGTTTATCACACCCCCAAACTTGAAGCATTGTTTGTCCTCAAACAAAACAGAACAAACGAAAGACAACAAAACGACAAGGAATGAGTCGAACGACATACAACAAAACGCCTCAAAGCTATGAGCAACAAAAGATTCACATCAATGAATCAAATCACAACATCTTCCGTTCAACTCCACTTATCATAATAACTAGAAGTACAAGCCTTCTCAAACTTTAATCCTCACGGCATGGATATATATATAAGAATCTCAAACACTCAAGTGTATCAATGAGGATGTGTATACTCTCAAAGTTTAAAAACACACGGAATCTACCATAAGCTTGCAAATCATCTAATTCTCCATTGCTCAAATATGTGCTCAAAAACCAAGATCAAAAAGGTCTTTATAACAGGTTATAATGTAGGCTCTTTGGTAAGGTAGGATATATTTAGGCTAAGTGACTCATAATCCCATAATGAAAACACCATAAATATCATAAGACACAATTCCCAACTTTTCACAATTCATTTCAATTTTTCATACCAAGAAGTCATTTTTCTTTTAAGAACATCGCACTTATAAGTGATATACTCATGTCAAAGCACTAACTACTTACCCATTTATGTTCTTTTCTCTCACGTGTGCCAACTTCTTCTTTTTCTTTTGTTTTATTTTCCCTTTTTTTATTTGAACTTATATGGGTAAGCAACTATTTTTTTTTATTATCACTTTTCATCAACTATTTTCTTTTTCTCAACCCTCAATTCAAGCGGCCAAATCTCGTACTAACAACATAACCCAACCCATGGCTATATGAAAGAATAAGGTAGGCTCAAAAGGGCTCATCAAAGGATAACATGAATAACAGGTTAGTGTTTGGATAATATATAGGCTAAGAAAAGAATGCCTAATATCATCTCCCAATTCTTAAGCACATCAATGCAACCTCGAAAAAGATCCAGAGCATGTTCTAGAGAAACACATGCTATTTCAAACTATTCACACAGAAAGAAACAAGACTGAAAAGATATGACAGTCCAAAAGCTCAAGTCTCACAGGTTTCAAAAATGTGATCAAGTTCTCAAAGGCTTAATACTCACAATAATCATAACATGCTTCGTCTCACAAAATCAGTTGCAATCAAATTTTCTAATAAAACAATTCTCATCATCGGCTGCTCGTCATTCAACTCAAACCCAAACAGACACAAAACAACGCAAGAAAAAAACAAAACAAAAACGAAAGCAAAACAAAACAAAACAACGAAAAACATTGGGTTACCTCACAACAAGTTCTTAATTTAACGTCTTTAGCTAGACCATTTCATACCTTGATCAATCCGGTTTTCTGGCAACTGACCTCTTTCCACACTTGTGCTTGCCCCTATACTTAGCATTCACCGCAGAAGACCACTGAGTATGGAAGTGCCCCCCCATAACTTGAACGAGTCACTCAGAGTTCCATGCCGAGTCCATTTATTCTTTGTAGCATCCTCATCGACTGGTCGGTTGACATTCAAGCGCGAGACTTATCTAGCTGTGGCAGTGGTGATTGAACAACACTTCTCATGCTCTGAACTATCGTGTTGCTTGATAACATCATATATTGAAATTTTTAGCTCCTCATCATTGACACGAAACGTGAGATCACCTTCCTGCACATCAATTAAAGCACGACCTGGTGGCTAGGAAAGGCGGACCCAAGATTAGTGGTTGATTTTAAAGTCGAATGTCTAAAATAACAAAATCGCAGGAAAGACAAAGTCCCGAATTTTACCAACACATCTTCAACTATTCCTTAGATACGCGATCGATTCGTCACCATCATCAATGAAATTTTAGTTGACTTCAGTTTCCCCAATCCCAAGCGGTTGAACACAGATAAGGGCATCAGATTGATGCTCGCTCCCAAATCACACAACACGTTGGGGAATGTACGCTCAGCAATCTCGCACTCCAATGTGAAGCTCCCCGGATCCTTCTGTTTCAGTGGCAACTTCTTCTGTAAAATAGCGTTGCATTCTTCAGAAAGGTTAATTTTTTCAAATTTACCCAACTTCTTCTTGCTTGTCAACGCATCTTTGAGAAATTTAACGTATCCGGGCATGTTTCGGAGCACTTCAAAGAGAGGTATGTTGATGTTAATTTTTTGGAATATCTCTTTGAATCGGGCGAACTCCTCGTCATATTTTGACTTAACTAGCGGACTTGGGAAAGGTACCGGAGGAGTGTACATTGGCAGAATCTTCTTCTGGACTGCCTCACGGCCACCCTCACGATCGCGAGGATGGTCGCTAGGCGCTGGAGATGCATCTGCCTTCTTTCTCGCGGTCGGGCTAGCGGTCACTAGCTCGGTCACTAGTTCTTCGGCAGAACCCTATTGACTCTTTCTCGTGGCCGGCCTAGCGGTCGCTAGCCTCTCGGTAATATGATCTATAACATTCATCGCGGCCGGGCTAGCGGTTGCTAGCTCGATCGTGAGCTCCTCTTCGCTCACCATACGTCTGTCTTCTCATTTCGGTTGGCTCTGATAAGCTTTTCCACTCCTCAGCTGGATGGCAAAGCACTGATTTATCGGGTTTACCTCCGTAGTGCTCGGAAATTGGCACGACTTTTGTTGCGCAATTCACTGTGCAGCTATTTGGCTAATCTTGTTCTCCATTATCTTCATGAATTTGCCCATTGCTGCTACGGTGGATTCCAGTTGTGTAATCCTCTGACCAGTCGTACTGATGAATGAGTTCTATTGAGTTGCCAATTGTTGGTTGCTCACAACCAACTGTTGCATCATTTCCTCTAAGCTCTGCTTTTTCGGCTCTTGAATCATCCCATTCTTCACTGGGAAGCATGCTGGAGGTTGCTGGAAGTTGTTAGGGTTAGCATACGATAGGTTGGGATGATTTCTATTGTTAGGATGGTATGCCGGATTTTCCCTAAGACGGTTCCTCTGATTTATATAATTTACGTTCTCCGTCTCGAACTTGATTTTCAGCAGAGTTCTCCATGAGATCATCGTATCTGGGATTGACCTCTACTGCAACTGCCTTTACCACAGTCATCCTCTCTATCGACCATTGATAGCTATTGGCAGCCATCTCTTCTATAATTCTGCTGGCCTCCTCCACTCGGTGGTTCAACAAGCATTCCCCTGCCGACGCATCCATAATGCTTCTTGTATGCAGTGTAAGCCCATTGTAAAATTGTATGATCTACTGTTCTTTGGAAAATCCATGTTGAGGGCACTTCTTCAATAAGCCCCTGAATCTCTCCCATGCCTCGAATAAAGATTCGTCTCTTTGTTGGGAAAAGTGGGAGATCTCGGCTGTGATCTTCTGTGCTTTTGCCGGAGGAAAATATTTCGAGAGAAACTTCTTGCAAAGTTTCCCCCAACTGTTTATGCCAGTATGATCCAGGCTCTTGAACCAATCCTTCGCCTAGTTGCGTAGAGAAAATCCGAACATGCACATCCGGATCGTATCTTGTGGCACCCCATTTTGCTTAATGGTGTCACATATATCTAAAAATGTCTCCAGATAAACATTCGGATCTTCTGTCACTCCTCCCCCAAACTGCTCTCCTTGTACCATGCTTATCAGGGCCGGCTTCAGTTCGAAATTGTTCGCATTTACTTCGGGGCCCCATCCGCCTCCTTCAAATTGTTCAGTAGGAGGTCGGTACATGTAGTTCAGTGGTCTCGTCTCTGCAGCAGGGAGGAGTCCCATGTTCTTCATATGGCGCTGCATCTCATTAAATTCTGCCAGAAGACGTGCAGCATGCTCGGGAGGTACGCCCCCGTTGTTCGGATTCGCTGCCATCTCTTGCCTTCTTCTTTCTCGTCTCCTTCTCCTTTGGGTATTTTCGATTTCTTGATCTAAAAGTAGTTCAGGAGGTCCCTGGGACCTTATGATCATAAACTACCGATAGAGAAAGAGAGAAATTAGCTATGGCAAGTAAAACAAATAAAATAAAATTACAACTTGAATTAATAATTCCAAATCGTCAAGTTATTCCTATATAATCTAAACAATCCCCGTTAACGTGCCAAAATTTGATCGCTACTTTTTCTAACACGAAAACGAGCAAGTAGATAGGGTAGTCGAGTATCGTATCCACAGGGTTTGTAACGCGAAAATATATAATCTAACTCTTTAATCCTTCATCATTATTCATGTAACAGATTTGGTTTTGGAAAAGGTTTTGGGACATCGACTATTAAATTCAAAGTCAATATCAACTAAAGCAAATAAAGATAAATAAACAAATACTCAAGAGATAATAAGACTGAAAGACTAACCCTAGGGATGTGTTAATCCACCCACAACGTTTGTTTATCCTGCTTCCTATTAACCAATTTTAATCCAGAGAAGATGGAAGATCACATATGTAACCAACAATTTCAGTTACGACAATTGTGGTAGTAGATTACTAATTTCCCTATTACTGTTACGTCTCAAGGTGAAAATTAGCAACTCCAAAAAGATCACAAAGAATATGCTTCCTATGAATGTTCATATCTCAGTTACGACTCAATGCTTATCCGTATTGTGCATTCAAGATCGATTGATAATTAAAATTGTTAAGTATTTAACTGGAAACTATGTATGTATCAAGATTGATCAGAAATTAACACATAAGTTTTAGCACCAAGAATCACAAATCAATGCCTAGTAATAGCAGGAATCACCACACTTAGGATAACATCATATAAACCCTAGGATTAGAATGAAAAATTAGCTAGACATAATAATCGAAATACAATATGAATTAAACATAGAAATAAAAATTAAATTGATTAAACCCGTAATGTAGCGTCGGAAGAACAATGGTTGGATTCGTATCCAAATCCAAGAAGAAAACTGGAAAATAATGAATTCGCCCGGATGAAATTGTTCCCAAGCAATGATAAGGCGTAGAATAATGATAAACTAAAGACTAAGCGAATATAAATCAATACTACAAGGAGAGTATGTGAAAAACTAGTAAAAACTTAAGGAAATCGTGCCAAAATAAGTGTGTTGCGTGTTGGAGGCGCATGGGCAAGCCTAGGGGTATATATAGGCGCAGGGCTGAACCCTAATTCGCGCCTAGCGGTCACGCCTTGCGTCCGGGCTCGTAGCCGCGAGCTCGGTCACGAGCTCTGATACGTTCTGGACATTTTCTCGCGGCCTTCCTCGCGGCCGCGAGCTCGGTCGCAAGCTCCTGCGCAGAATGCGCGATTTCGCTGTTTCGCTCCGTTCTCTCTCATTCGAACTCCGAATTGCGATCCGTTTGCGTATGTGGACTCCTATCGAGATACTCTTTAACATTGTAAACTTTTCATATCCATATTTTTCATATCCATTTCATCATCTTTGATTATATCTTTGCTTTGTGCATCATCAAAGAGGGACCCCAAGAGCAGTATCTTCCAAAAATAGCTAAAAACATTAAATTCGACTCTATAAACGAAACTTAACAGATCTATAATCATCTAAATATATCATAAATAAACGAGTAAAAAGCGCGTTTATCAATAGCCAGAATATAGAATGAAAGATCTAGAATGAATCTCGACAAAAGGATTACATTTCTAGAATCATCTCGCGAAAACATGTGAGAAGCAAAGAATTAGAATTTTCGGGCAGACTTGCCCGGTCAGTCTCTAAAGTACTATTCACGAACCGGATCAACTTCCAGTCCGTGCTAATTATTGAAATTAATGATAAAAATCAAAATCATGGAGGAATATATTATTATGAATATAGAATTCATAAGAATCAATTTATGAACGAAATTCTGAAGAATTTAACTGAACGCCGAGAATATATACCGGAAAAATCCTAAACTGATCCGAACGAACCGAAACTCGAACCAAGGGTCTAAATTAATAAGAAATGATTTATAAGACTCAAATTAATTATGAAAGCTCAAGAATTCAATATAATTTTGAATGAGCATAATTTAATCGCCGAACGTTGTTTTTCCACGATAATCCAGAATTGACTTACCGGATGCAATCCGAACTTCATGAAATTATTATAAACTATGAAATAAGTCTTTTTAAGGCTATTTAAAAAATAAAACCTTAAGATTCCGAGAAATCAATCGAAAGCGCCATAAAACTTAAAGAACAGGTATTAAAATGCCAAATCTGGTAATTTGACTAGTCTTTCTCCCAACTACCACCAATAGAACTCCATATATGCTTATTACAGCTATTTTCTCCCATAATGTAGTAGCATTTTCGTGCCTCCCTCTCTCTCTCTTTGGAACACAAAATCCTCTTTACTTTTTCAATTTCTTCACATTCTCCAAGCCTCAAATCCTTCATTCTAATCCTCCAATAATTTTTTTAAGACCATACAAAGGTAGCATTCATCATTCTCTCCATTTTTAATGGAGTGTAATTTTTTTTAGATTTTTTTTTGAATTCTTTCATGAAGAACCCTAATTTTTGTTCTTCATTTTCTTCATGACTTTTGAGCCACCAAATGCTCTCAAGCCATGAATGAAGTATACTTAGAAATGTGTTCTAAGGTGGTGTTAAAGTTTGAGAATTTTTGGACCATTTTAATTATTTTTGAATTTTGTTAGAATTTGTTTTATTGAAGATGAAGCATATTTTTGTGAATGTTATTTCATATTAAATCTTTTTGATGGGTTAGGAGCCTGTAGAATAAATATGGGAATTTTTGGAATTTTCTTGTATTTATTTTGATTTTATTTATTTGAAAATAGTTGAGGTATAGTGTTTAATATATGATATTAACATCATATATTAATCTTGAAATTATTGAAACAATACTCCTATTTTACACAAAAGAGCATAATTTATTTAAGTATTTTTAAGCCATTGTTTGATTTTATTTGTTGAGAAATAGTTGAGATATAATGTTTAATATATGATATAAACATCATATATTAATCTTGAAATTTTTGAGACACTATTCCTATTTTTATGAAAAGGCCAAAACTATGTATAAATATTCTAAGATTTATTTGATTTTTATTTATTGAAAATAAAATAATATATGATGTTTAGAAATAATATGAATCTATTATGCATTGTTAGGAATTTATTGAACACATATGTAATATCTGTGTGAGGAGGAAAAGAATTTCAAGAATTTAGTTCATATTATAAATATTAGTTGATGTTTAAGGTTAATATTACATGTTTAGTACATATTATAAACATGTTGTGAAATTGGTAGAAATTATTTGAATATATATATATATATATATATATATATATATATATCTATATATGGGGTATTACCGAAAATATATGTATAGTAAATAAGCATGTGTTAAATTTTAATGTATGATATGAGATGATATTTCATGTTTAGTATATGATATAAGCATGATATGATTTTTGTGGAATTTATTGAACACCAATGTTCAATAATTAAAATTGCCGAAAACTTTCATATTGTTAACTCAGGGTTTAAAATTTTAATTGATGGTATTGAGTTGATAATTAAATTCTATGGTATGATAGGAGCATATCATGATTTTATTGGAATTTATTGGATACTTATGCTAATTATTGCTAATTATAAAAAATATAGCAAAATGATTAAGTATGAGTTGATTTTAATTGTGAATGATGCCATGGTAGTTAATCTATAAGTTTAGAATAAATGATTGTGATTATGATGAATGAATGGAACCTTCATGCACACATACACAATAGTTGGGTATTATCTTAGAAATTAGAATTTTCTAATGTTTTGGTATAGTGTATGTTGTTTATGGTGTTGTATGGTGTTGAATGGTTATATTTATGTTGTGCCGACAAAAAAAACCCCAAACGTACACAACATAGTACTTTATGTATGAGAATCCAAAAGAAATCGACAAATTTCGATAACTTAAGAAGGAATTAATGAGAATCGAAGTTAGACACAAATAAGGGTTTTCTGTTAATAATAGGATATTCAAACATGAGTTCCTAAGTTAGAGAAACCGACAGCCGACTTACAACGTTAATGCTCAACAAAGACAACCTAATACGATATTAGATTGAGCGTTCAGACAACTCGATAAAGAATAGTGATTATATAGCTTACATAATCTCCGACGAGTTAAGAGAAACAAATAATGTCGAAAAGTGTAAGCGAAGATTCAAACATAAGATGTCGATCCTTAAGTCTCAAAGGACGAGTTAGTATTCACAAAGAACTTTGTTAAATCCTAAGTATTTACTTACGTGATGGTATGAGATATCTCGAATCACAAGTCAAGATTCCCTTTCATTCGTCGTGTTAATACGACAAGCCATCAAACATAACCTAATAGGACATAACTATAATTGTTAAGTCTAGCTAATGGCTTGAGAATATCCTAACATACAATCATAACTTGAGTACCAACACTCTATAAATTAATAGTGTTTAGAAGAACACTAATGTTAGGGTTGAGGTTAGACTCGGAGTACATGACTCATAAGTTGAGGTTCGTCTATGAAAGATGAAGGGATATAGTTTGGGAATTGAGAATGTAAGATAATAAAAATTATCTTAAAACCATCATAAGAAATCATAAAGAAACCCTAATTGGGAACTTTAAGTCGTAATTTATAAACGACCTTCGATCAATAGAAAGAATCTAAGAAAGACTATTTTCTTATGAAGGGCTTGATCGTACGTAGTTGCCGAGGAAGGACACTCACACCCTGCCCCGCTTAGAACTTTTAGCTTCGGACTAGCAGGTGGGCTCTCTTGAAACAAAATGATATGCATATCTCAAACCATGATTTACAAAAGCTTTATGAAATATTATTCCATGAACTGTTATTAACTGCCAAATGTTTATGTTTTGTTGTGATCCTATCTGAGATTGGTATCCAATGTGGTATGTGAATGTGTTGGTCCACCAACGTTAAAAAAGGGTAACGATCGGATCGACTTAGTTGAGGACTAACTCGGATTGTGTACACGTGTGACGAGTGTGTTAAGGTTAGCTACCTCGACCGGTCACAGTGACTATGTGTAGATGGCCATCTCCATAGTGCGCGAATGAATGATCAGATATGGAACAACGTGGATGAAATAGTCCGGCCGGACACTTTTAGAAAATGATAAAATATTTGATAGGCATGAGTCTTTTAACTAAAATCCTCATGCGCTATTATGGGTAGTTCAATAACTTTACAAAGAAAATGTTTTCAGCAATGAGTCCACTGAGTACTTTTGTACTTAGCCCTGCATCTCGTTTTCGATGTGCAGGTTGAGCAGGGATTGACGATGAGTGCGAGGTGGTGCAGAGTGGCAGGTGTTTTTGTTGCTATAGTAGAAAGGTTTCTAGAACCTTGGGCATGCATCGTCATATGCATGTCCACACGTTTATTGCTGCTAGACTCTGATATTGTTTTGGTGTCTTTTGATTATAACTGCTTTTCATTATCGTATTGAACTTGAGGTCGTACCTCGTTCCTTGAATTGCCCCCTTATTGGGTTACATTTGGATATTGAACCTTTTGACTAGTCCTTCTATGACTTGGGTTGGTATTGAAATAGTTTATTCCTTTCAGTTCATGCATTTATGAGTAGTTCAATGGTTAATTGTATTGGTTAGTTATGTATATATCCGCTGCATTATGAGGATACAGTATTTCCTTGAGAAGTCGGGTCGTCACAAAGTGGTATCCGAGCACTTGTTCGCTCTGAACCCTAGAAACCCTTTCCTTGAATTCTATGTTGAAAGTTATGTCTAGAAATTGTTGGTGTTTAATCACATTGCGATCGCACTCCATCGCCGCCCCGCTTCAACGAGGAAGAAGGTAACTATCTCAACTAAAAGTTATTTTGGAATGAAGGAAGTATATGAAATGTGAAATGGACTTACAATATTGCTTTGTTTGAAGGTTGAAATATATTTTGGAAAAGGAATGTTTTGAAATTGAAAAGTTGTTTCAAAGTGATTGGTCATTAGTTTGAAAGAAAGTCACAAACTTTAGGGGTTTGGTAAGGGAGTAATATGAGGATACTTGATTATCGCAAAATGTGTCTTGATCTGTGTTTACTGTGCTATATGCAAAGCATGCTAGAAGCAGGATGTAAATGAGTATGTTTCCCCATGAGAATATAGACTCTTAAGACGCATGATCCCTTTGCGCCGAACTTAGTATGAGAACATAGGTATCCCCGATTGAACGAAATACTAAGGAAGAACGAGAACTTAGAAATCTTAAGAATCACAATCCGAACGTATTTGAGGATGAGAACGCGACGAATCTACGATGACGAAGTGATTGCTTAACTGGAGGTTCGTATAGCTATGAGTCCCAACCTCTCTACGCGAAGGAATTCCGACCACCATGCGTGTTGCCTCTATCGTGGCGATGATGAAAAATCAAAGTATAACGTTAAGGAAGTATAAAAAGAAATATCAAATTGTCAGTACATTATGGGAACGAATATGATCGAATGTTATAATGTGAATAGAAATAAGGAATCAGAACCCAATAAGATAGGGTGACCACTTAGCCTTTACTCGAACGCTAGATATTGAACGTTTGTTCTGTCCTAAGAAACCATGCAGTCTCTTCCCAGAGACCAAACCATGAAAGTAGTTTCATAAGAACATAGAAATATAAGATGGTTCGGACGGTCTTTACGACTAGGCTCCCTTTATCTTCTAGAGCCACACACGAGAAAGTGGTACGCTCCTACCGTTCCTACCAGATATGCCGAGGAGACGACATCGACGAGTTCTTAGCTCATTTCGTACATCATTAGGCTACTGCACATGCCTGTGCTATATCATATTATGACGGTGTGCTTCTAATGATCGTGAGACTGACATCCGACTGGCAGGGATATGCCCGTGAGATATCGACATATTACATCTATTGACGCCGAGAGAGCTTCTATCTTAAGACGTACTTACCTCGTTTGTCAGTCACCTGAACTATGTATTCATGGTATACAGAGCTGCAACAATGTGGACCGTATCTCCCCGAGCGGGAATACACCTGGCGTAATGAGATTCCCGAGTGGCTTCACCCGGAGGTGCCTCGTTGGCATCTGATGGACCCGTATTCTTGCCTGGCTGTGGCAGGAACATGTTCGAGGCTGGACCTTCCCGTCCTCGACAGCTCACTTTTGCGATCCTACCGCTAGTAGGATTCGAGCGCCATAATTAATAGCCCAGACCATCGCCACCGATCATTCTATGTCAGCATCCATCTTTACCTAGGGGCCCCTTAGCTCAACTGTCGCCATCCCCGCATGGACCCCTGTACCATGATACTGTGAAGGTTGATGATTCATGTGGCCTAGCTGCAGGCACCGTGAGAGGAACTTGTCCCCGTCTAACTGCTGCTCCGTTTCCAGCCGCTGCTTTCAAGGAGATCACGACTGAGATCCACCGCCTGGCTGCTATTGGAGAAGCTAAGGTCATCAGAGTCCGAGAGACCGTGGCTCCCACATTCGATGTTGAGGTCATAGAGGAGGAGGATCTAGAGGAAGACCCAGAGGAGGATCCTGAGGAGGACCTGCTCCACGATGAGATAGAAGAAGTAGACAGTACCCATACTCCCGGTTCTGACTTTGACACGATGAGCCATGTCTACACCCCGGGTGATTATGGATCTAGTTATTAGGACAAGATAGTGTTTGTCTACATACCCTTGTATATCTTGTGATGCATGCGGAAACGATGAGTCGCTCCGACATGAATCCTTATTCTGATGACCACGGTAGCGTTTAGATTTTTGTAAGCACCATGACTTGGTACACTGAGTGATGATGATATTTATTTTCGGAACATCATACTCCGTACCTGGCCTCTTGTGGATCTTAAAAGCGATGATAAAAGTCCTAGTAGAGACATTTGATGTGATATAATGATAGCTCCCCGAGAGCCTTCCGTGCTAATATATATTGTGATCTTAATGGATGGTATAAGAAGATATTGTTGGATTTGTATCTCGAAAGCGCTTTGGTTGAACTTGTATACAATGTTTCTCGTTACCACTATTACAATCTCATATCCGAATTGATTACTTGATTGCATATATCGTGTCCCCTTATCTCATATATAAGTTAGATCATACGATTGTGTAGAAGATCACGTAAGTCCGTATGATTGGTCAAGCTTAATGAGATATAAAAGTTTTGGTACCGAGACAACTTGAGGACGAGTTGTCGGTATAGGCTGCGGTATAGATAAGAAGTGACTTGACTTGGTTGCTTGTCTATGCTGGTACGTCTCTGACGTATTGAAGGATCATAGTGAGATGAGTTCTTCTATCTGACCGTCGTGAAGAACCTAGATCTCGGTGACTTACGATGATCTAAACCTCGATAAGGTATTAGGTGAGTATGAGTTGCGGACCATCACTTTGACTTGTTATGGGTGAGGGTTATATGTTCTAACCCAATATTCTCCGCATCTTGGGTGGTGGCAATGCTTGTATGTCATGCTAGTTATCGTATCAAGTCACCGTATCCGTTTAGGATGATGACGCCCATAAGGAGCTCAAAGGTTTATTGTACTAAACCCGCAGTTGAGTTAGCTCAAGTACAATAATAAGGTCGAGTGGTACTATTTAAGGAATTAAAGATATTAATTATTTTAAGCAATGTAATGCTCTAAATAATTAATGGACGCGATATCTTAAATACGAGGATTCAGAATGTTTAAGTGCAAGCTTGACTCACCGCCGGTAATAAAGGGTAAGTCAAGATTTATTCTCTAGTGGCATGAATGAATGTTTATAAATTAATTTATGTTCTGGGCTGAACATAAGATAATTAATTTATTTGAGGCCCATCTTTATTCCTTGCATTTGATCCCTGGGCTGGCCCATCCAGGCCCGTAGCTATAGGAAAATCGGCGCCCCTATGCTCTCTATGGTAAGGATTTGATCCTCTTTATCCATAATGATATTATTATATTTATGGGATATGCATGGATCATTCCTAATGGGATTATGGTAATGCATTATAAATATAAGGTAAGAGATAAGATCAAAGCTAATCTTTAATTATCCTACACAATAATTTTCGAGAATCTCATAGAGCTTGGGAGTGAATTTCGAAAATTGTATAGAGAGGTTAGGGTGATTTTCTGTAGTATTCTCCATAGATCGTCCTCACCGACGCGTTGGAGATTGGGCGGCGGGATACGAGCCCGTAAGATCAAAGCACGAGTCTCGATCCGCTCACCCGATCCACCTCGATGATTCAAAGGTAAACACGAGAAAACCCTTACATGTTGCAATTAATTATAGGTGCATGCTAGAATATAATCAATGTATGGTGAATTAAACATCCAAGATAGATCATCGGGAGAGGCTAAACCTAGTTTTCCCTACATTGGTATCGAGCCGGGTTGAGATCTTGGCTCATTGGATAAATTCACGCTTGATTATTACGCACGCAATTAATTAATTGTCGGATCCGTTGTTCATCGTGGCTCGTTTTAATTTTTGTCGGATTTTGTTTTTCACCACGAGAAAATCCGTGGTTAGATTAGATTTTCCCTGTAAATCTTATCTGTAAAAGAAGAACGAAGATGAAAGCACGAAGAACGAGACGATGGGAAGACATCGGAAACGTCCGCACGGTGCGAGGGTGTGCGGGCGACGGCACGCCGTGCGTGCTCGGTGCTCGCGGCACACCGCTCGGCGCCATGCGCATTTCTCGGCAGCTCGGCAGATGGGCGACGCGGGCGACACGTCTCGGCAGCGGGGTGTGGGCGCGCGCCGCGTGGAAGCCTCGGCACCACCGGCGTTGAGCGTCGCGCCGCGCTGGTCTCGATTCGCATCGGCGAGGACGCGCGCTTGTCGCGGCGAGATTCCCGGCGGGCGACGGGCGCGCGTTGTCGTCGCGAGATCCCGGTGCTGCGAGTGGGCTCGCGGTCGCGAGGTCAACCGCAAGGCAGCGCGCCGAAGCGGGCGCACGGCGCGCAGCGAGCATGGCCGCCACGCGTGCTCGACGGGTCGCGGCGTCTTCGCGACCGCGAGGCAGCCCACGAGGAGCACGCGAGGCGCGCAAAGTGGTGGCGGCGGTGTCTTTGGCGCGCGCACGGGTCGTGCCCTGGCAGCGCCGCCCCATCCCATTTTGGGCCAACCCGGCCCAAACCCGCCCAGACCCGTTTTTCCAGCCCGAACCAGATTTTCCGGCCCGAATCCAGTTTTGACGAATCCGATCCGTGCCCGTGCACGCGAGGCTCGTTTTTCGAAGTTAATGAAGATATGTACTTTGCAATTCTATGTAATAGATTAGGCAGGAAAAGTGCAGGTTCCACGAGTGGGCCACGATGAACGTTTTATTTTATTTTAATCGCTCATTGCATGTCGTGGATGTTTAAATTATGCAGAAGCATGCTATGTATGTTTAAATTACGTAGACAAACATATTATATGTTTTCGTGATTGGATGCGCATAGTAAGCATGCTAAGTTTATCGCGTTTTCAAGCATATTTTAGAATTCTGCGAGCATGTTTTACATGTTGAGTTCTATAGAAAAGCATGCTAGGATTACGTGAGCTGCATGATGGCGAGATAACGATCTCCATGGGCAACGCGGCGAAAGTCGAGGCCGTTGCAGTCGGAGATGTTACTTTATGTTTTGAGACAAAAGTTTTAGTTCTAAAAGACGTTTTATATTTGTCGGTCCTTTATTTTCTAGATTCATTGGAACCTTGTTTCATTTCGAAAGATGAAAAGGAAAAGTGGAAAATTATTTATTCATGGATATTGGAAGGCATATTTTTGATAGTGGTGTTTCTATCATAAGAAATGACGGTTATCGACGTGTTGGCACATTATATAATTCGCTTATACTATTTCACGAAGTTAAACATAATACCTATAACTATGTTGCATCTACATCAAACCTTAAAAGAGAAAGTTTTCTTCAGAAGATGACACCACATTTCTCGGCATCTTAGATTAGGTCACATCAATCTAAATAGGATCCAAAGGCGGCTAAAAATGGGCGTTGTGTAATCTAACATTACTCTGTTCCCGGTCTGCGAATCACATATAGAAGGTAAGATGTCGACTAGACCCTTCAAAGAAGGGTTATAGAGCCAAAGAAGTGTTGGAGCTAGTCCATTCGACTGTGTGGACCGATGTCCACACAAGCTCGTGGAGGATGCGGTATTTTTTCACTTTCATTGACGATTACTTAAGATGCGGATACATATACCTTCGCCGCAAGTCCGAATGCTTTGAGAAATTCAAAGAGTTTAAGGCGGAAGTGGAGACGAAGCTTGGTAAAGTATTAAGTCACTCATGGTGCGATCGCGGTGGCGAATACCTCGATACGAGTATATGGACTATCTAGTAAAGTGTGGGATTACCTCCGGCGCAAGACTACACCGGCATACCACGACAAAATGGTGTGTCGAGCGAAGAAATAGGACTCTTTTGGAAATGGTTAGATCAATGATGAGTTATGCAAGATTGCCTATTTTGTTACGGGGGTATGCCTTAGAAACGGTGACATACTTGCTAAATCTAGTACCATCAAGTCGATCGAAAAGACCCGCTTCGAGTTGTGGTTTGGGCGAAGCCTAGTTTAAGCCACATAAGGATATGGGCGATCCGACACATGTCTGAGAACAAGAAGGGCGACAAGTTGGAGGCTAGATCCGACGCAAAGGCTGTTTATTGGCTATCCTAGAGGGACGAAGGTGGTTTATTCTATAGTCCAAGGATCGGAAGGTCAATATTAGCACTAATGCCCGATTCTTAGAAAGGGATTATATGACAAACCATAAATCCAAAGTTGAAATCATTCTTCAGGAATTAGAAGATGATCGTATTCCACCACCGATTAAGCCAAAGGTACGAGATGTCGTGTCTAGTGGGAGGGATCGACACCAGATACTTCAAGAAATTGAAGTGGGTCGAGTTCCACTTGGAGATACGGCAGTACAAGTGGCTCTATCCAGCAAGTTGTGCAAGATAGAGAACCACCCGTTGCCATTGTCGCACCCAGTCAGGGTTGTTCGTCGCCGATTTTCGTGGGTGAAGAATTTAGCCTCGTCAGACCCGTGGGAGGGTTGTTCGTCAACCCGAGCGATTTATGTTCGTGGGTGAATCTTCGATTTATTGTTTTACCCGTTGGTTTGTCGAAACGAATGAAATTAAATATGCAATAATCGACCCATGGACGACATCGAGGCTACCGGCGCTTTTGGCGCCGTCGGCAATTGCGCGACAAGACATTGATGCAAGATCATGGCACACCGCTATGGACTTAGAAATTGAGTCCATAATGTATCGATTATTGATATGGATGTATACGAAAGACACTCTACCTACGGGGCACGGAGGAGGAAAGCTATAAATATGGGGCAAATTCTTCCTTTGAAGAAGGCCCAGTCGACTATTTTGAGGATATCCGTCGGTGTGAGATGGCATCCTCGAGTTCGACATATAATCGGGAAGGAAGCATTGGAGGAGTCAGGTAGTAATGAAGTTGAGGGAGAATCGAGGAAGATGATGAAAGTGAAGAGTCGAGGTTTCATCAAACGGGTATCAAGTATTATGCTTATGGAGTTGTTATTTACTTTTCTTTGGAGAATAGGATGTTTGATTTGAATTTAATTGATTTAGTAATTGCTAGAGAAGAGGCGCTACGTGGGAGGAAAGCGACCGAGGATTCGGACTTTGTATCCGTGTGGTGAAGTCGTGATGCTCCAACTCTCTGGCTGCACCTCGTCTCTTATCAGGAAGTATCATCCTCATGGTCATTTTGTGTTATAAATGTTTAGAAACCAGGGGACGATGATGAGCGTGCCCTTGTGAGGTTTCTGGTGAGCTACGTGGTATTGGTGTGTTTTTAATTTCGAAACTTTTGGTGGTATATGATTGAGTGTAATGTGAATTGTGAGATTGTGATTGATAGAAAATGAATAGAGGAGAATTGATGTGATTTGTCAGGCTAATGTTGGGGAGTGTTAACATTGTGGTTACCTATATACTTGTTTAGTCTTTTAAAGCAGCCCAGCGTGCGTTTGGCTTCCTCCAGCCCTCCGGTGATCACTCTCGCCGCGATCCCACGGCCGCGGTCTTCCGCAATGCGACCGCGGCGCTGCGGCTCGCGCTTCATCGTCTTCAGCGCGGCCGCGGCCGTGCAGCGCCTCACCTCGGCGCCCGGTCTTTCCAGCGGCCGCCGCGCGCGACTCACGCCACCGGCGTCGATCTTCCTCGCCGGCCCGCGGCCGTGCCTCACGCCTCCAGCGCCCGTCTTCCTGCGCGGACCACGGCCCGCTGCGGCCCGCAGTCGCGCCTCTACACAGCGCCGCGCGTTGCCTTCCGGCTTTATCGGCAGCGTCCGGCTAGCTTTTCAGCGCCCAAGTTCTCGCCCCACTCGGTGACTGCTGCCTCCGGCCGTGGGCGTTCTCGAAGCTTGGGCGTCCGGCAGCTTGGATCCGTCCGTGATTTGAGGCATTCGGTCGAAACTCCTCGCGTCCGTGGCGCATCGCGTCCGTGGCGGGAGTTTAAACGGATATAAAAGGCGAAGCTAGAAAACCTAGTTTTGAGTTTTATTTTATTTTTGAGCGTCTTTCTTAGGTGCTTGTGAGAGATCACAATCATTAAGTTCGAGTCTAACGATGTGTGTCGAGAGGTTAGTTAGTGTTGACCGTTTGGTGAGGCGTGGGTATTTATGCATTGTGTGCGGGTCTTTGATTTATTAATTGTGAGGATAAGAAGCCGTAGGTAGTAATTGGGCTGAGAGGAAGAGATTCGAGAGGATGGAGGTTTCGCTTTTAAAGCCGGGCTTGTGGCTTTTAAAGGGTACACTCAGATTGAGGGCATCGATTTCGATGAGACCTTTTCGCAGTAGCAATGCTCAAGTCCATCGTAATTCTTACCGCCATAGCATGACCACAGAACCTCGAGGTTTAGCAAATGGATGTGAAAACCGCTTTTCTAAATGGTTACCTTGAGTAAGGTAGAGACATCTATATTCAGCAACCCTAAGGTTATGTGGTGAAGGGTGAAGAGCATCTAGTATGAAAGCTTAAGAAGTCCATTTATGGGCTTAAGCAAGCCTCACGATCCTGGAACTTACGCTTTGACGAAGTGGTAAAGTCCTATGGATTTAGTCAGTTGCCTAGCGAGAGTTGTGTGTATCGTTTAGATGTCAACGGTGATGTGGTATTTCTTGCACTTTATGTAGATGACATTCTTCTAGTTGGCAACAATGTGAAGTTGTTATCAGACGTAAAGAGTTGTTATCCGATCAGTTTCAAATGAAAGACTTAGGAGATGCAGCGTACATTCTTGGGATCGAGGTTTACCGAGATCGCAAGAGGAAAATGTTGAGCTTATCTCGGGCGTCTTACATTGATCTTGTGATTACTCGTTTAGTATGCGGACCGCCAAGAAAGGATTGCTACCTTTCGGGCATGGCGTTCCTTTATCTAAGGAGCAGTCACCTATGACTGCAACGGAGATAGAGGAAATGAGACAAGTTCCTTACGCTTCCGCCGTAGGAAGTCTCATGTACGCAATGCAATGTACGAGGTCCGATATATGCTATGCGGTAGGCATAGTAGCAAGATATCGATCTAACCTCTGGACAAGCTCATTCAGACTCTGATAGAAGCATATACTCAAGTACCTGAAAAGGACTCGAGATTATAGGCTGGTTTACCATGCAGATAGTCTAATGCCTTTAGGTTATACAGACTCGGATTTCCAAGCTGACCGTGATGAGAAAAAGTCTACCTCAGGCTATGTGTTTACCTTGGGAGGTGGAGCCGTATCCTGGCGGAGTGCAAAGCAGAGATGCATTGCGGACTCTACCATGGAAGCTGAATTTGTAGCCGCTTCGGAGGCTGCTAAGGAGGCTGTATGGTTCAAGAACTACCTCATGGATCTAGGTGTGGTACCTGGTTTGCCCAAGAGTATCATAGTTTACTGTGATAACTCAGGTGCAGTGGCAAACTCGAAAGAACCACGGACCCACAAGGCTGCCAAACACATAGAGAGAAAGTACCATGTCATACGAGAAATCGTGAGACGAGGGGACGTGTTGATTGAAAAGATTGATACGACGGATAACCTAGCGGATCCATTCACAAAGAGCACTGCCGCAAAAGTCTGAAGTGCACGTTGGAGGACTTGGATTGCGCTTGATGGCACCACTTAGAAAGAAAACTTTTGTATAAGTGGGAGAAGCAAAGTGATGGTTTTGTTTGTAATAGCTAGTAGAGACACATTGTATACTAAAAGTTTGCTTTAGTATAAGTGGGAGATTGTTTGATTTGTATCGAAAGCGGTTTTGGTTGAGCTTGTATACAATGTTTCTGTTACCGCTATTACAATCTCCTATGTGAATTGATTACTTGATTGCATATATCGTGTCCCTTATCTCATATATAAGTTAGATCATACGATGTGTAGAAGATCACGTAAGTGCGTATGATTGGTAAAGCTTAATGAGATATAAAAAGTTTCACTGGTGAGACAACTTGAGGACGAGTTATCGGTATGAGGCTCGGTATAGATAAGAAGTGACTTGACTTGGTTGCTTGTCTATCTTTGATGCGTCTACGGCGTATTGAAGGATCATAGTGGGATGAGTTCTTCTATCGACCGTCGTGAAGAACCCAGATCTCGGTGACTTATGATGATCTAAACCTCGATAAGGTATTAGGTGAGTATGAGTTCTTGACCATCACTTTGACTTGTTATGGGTGAGGGTTATATGTTCTAACCCAATATTCTCCGCATCTTGGGTGGTGGCGGTGCTTGTATGTCATGCTAGTTATCTCATCGAGTCACCATATCCGTTTAGGATGATGGCGTCCCTTAAGGAGCTCAAAGGTTTATTGTACTAAACCTGCAGTTGAGTTAGCTCAAGTACAATAATAAGGTTGAGTGGTACTACTTAAGGAATTAAAGATATTAATTATTTTAAGCAGTCAGAATGCTCCAAATAATTAATGGACGTGAGATATCTTAAATACGGGGATTCGTAATGTCTAAGTGCAAGCCCGACACACCTTCGATAATAAAGGGATAAGTCAGCATTTATTCTCTAGTGGCATGAATGAATGTTTATAAATTAATTTATGTTCGGGGTGAACATAAGATAATTAATTTATTTGAGGCCCATCTTTATTCCTTGCATTTGATCCTCAATTTGGCCCGTCAGGCCCGTAGCTATAGGAAAATCGGCGCCCCTATGCTCTCTATGGTAAGGATTTGATCCTCTTTATCCATAAGGATATTATTATATTTATGGGATATGCATGGATCATTTCCTAATGGGATTATGGTAATGCATTATAAATATAAGGTAAGAGATAAGATCAAAGCTAATCCTTAATTATCCTACACAATAAAATTCAAGAATCCCATAGAGCTTGGGAGTGAATTTCAAAAATTGTATAGAGAGGTTAGGGTGATTTTCTGTAGTATTCTCCATAGATCGTCCTCACTCGATGTTGGAGATTGGGCAACCGGGATACAGTCCAGAAGATCATAGCACGAGTCTCGATCCGTTCATCCCGATCCACCTCGACAGATTCAAAGGTAAACACGAGAAAACCCCTACGTGTTGCAATAAATTATATAGGTGCATGCTAGGAATATAATCAATGTATGGTGAATTAAACATCCAAGATAGATCCTCGGGAGAGGGCTAAACCTAGTTTTCCCTACAGATATTTAATTGCGTATATTTATGAAGGACAGAATGCCGCCGAGAAGAATGAATCATGAGGTAACACCTGAGAGAGAGGACACCTCTCCTCCACAACCCCCACCGGTAAGACGGATTGAGGTACTATTCCTCAGGCAGAATCCACCCAACTTTCAACGGGACTGGGAATCCCATGGATGCTGAACTCTGGATTCGCGCACTGGAGCGAATCTTCAACTTTCTCCACTTCCCCTCGTAGGAACGCTTATCATGCGTGGCCTTCCAAATGACCAGTGCCACCGACTTCTGGTGGGAGGCAAAGAGGAACACTCTATCTGAAGAGGAACTGGAAGAATATACCTGGAGGAATTCAAGGAGGAAGTGTACGAGAAGTACATTCCTAAGAGCTATCGAAAAAGGAAGGAACATGAATTCTATAATCTACGCCAGGGAAAGACAACGGTCATAGACTACGACCGTGCATTCTGCGATATGTCGCGATATGCGCCCCTATTGGTCGACACCGATGAGAAGAGGACAGAGAAGTTTCGGATGGGACTTTGCCATGAAATAAGGGTTTCGCTAGCTGGCCACGAAAATCTGACTTACTGTGAGGCCCTCAGGAGGGCATTGGACATCGAGGTAGCCTTGCCCGAGGATAGGAATGTTGATGTGCATCCACCGAATCACCAGGGGGATCGTGGGAAGAGAAAGTGTGAAGGACCCCACCAAGGTCAAGGATCCAATGCTGGCCAGGCCGATAGGAGGCCATGGTAAGGGAATAACGTGCCATCTGGGCACAGACAAGGAAATGGACGCTCCATGGTACCCGCACCTGGCGGGAAAACCAAAGTTCATGAGACTCCTCGTGTGCCCAAGGTGTCATAGGAGTCACAAAGGGACATGCACATTCACGAATGATGGATGCTTGAAGTGTGGCCAGAAGGGTGACTACTCTAGGGACTGCACAGGGATGCGCCAAGGAGGAAATCGCCGTCCCAATGTGCCTAACCGAGTCCAACTGGTCCACGCTATCCAAGCTTAATCGTTTCAGCAGCAGCCCTCGGTTTAGTACTTCCTGCCGATCCAACGACCCTATCAACCACGACGACAACGACAACAACAATGGCGACAGCGGCGACAATATCGACAGCCGTAGCAACAACAACATCAACAACCACAGCAGCAACAACAACAACAGCAACCACCACCGCTAACTGTGGCCTACGCCTTAATCAAGAAAGAAATTCCGCGAGAACCGCGAGGAACCGAAACTTGGCGATCATGGGAACACTCCTCAAATTGCTTGTTATCTTACTTTTGATATCGACTACGATAAGCGTGCATTTTACGTTTAATGTTGATATTTAAAGATGAGTTTAGATCATTTAATGTGCGTTTACGTATCGATTCTTAATGTTTTATCTATTTCTAGAAGATCTTGCTCTTGGGGTTCTTTTGGTGTTGTGTAGGTCCATATGTTGAAAATCAAAGCAAGGCGAAGCACGAGCCAAAATGCACTGCGCCTACATTTTAGCGACCAGCCTAGCGGTCGCTAGGCTGGCCGCCAGGCAAGCCGGTGAGAGCAAGATCATATGCGACCGCGACCGTGCATGCGAGCAAGCCCGGCGCCGAGAAGTCATCATGCGATTTCATGCGGCCATGGCTAGCGACCGCTAGCTAGCCATGCCGCGAGCCAACCATGCGAGCAGAGAGAGGCAACCGCGGCGCGAAAAGAGCACGCAGAGAGAGATAGGGTTTCCACTTATCTATAAATAGAGTGTTGGAGTATGCGGTTTGGTTGAGCTTGTATCTGAGCTAGCATATATCGTGTCCCTTATCTCATATATAAGTTAGCGAGTAGAAGATCATAGAAGTACGTATGATTGGCAAGCTTAATGAGGTCAACTTGAGGACGAGGCAGCGCTTGGTATAGATAAGAAGTGACTTGACTTGGTTACTTGTCTATCTTTGATGCGTCTTTGGCGTATTGAAGGATCCTGATGAGATGAGAAATTAGGGTTACGATGATCTAAACCTCAGTTCTTGACCATCACTTTGACTTATCTATAAATAGTTATCATGTCGAGAGCATATCCAAAGGTTTATTGTACTGCGCCTACTACTTAAGGAATTTAAAGATATTAATTATTTTAAGCCTATAAATAATTAAGACCCGCCGACTCAACTTTCGGTAATAAAGGGGTAAGTCATTTATTCTCTAGTGGCATGAATAAATGTTTATAAATTAATTTATGTTTTGGGTGAACATAAGTTTTATTCTTTAGCATTTTTCTTTGGAGGAAAATCGCCCCATGATGCTTTAGCTTTTCTTTAGCTTCCGTAATAATCCTTTAGTTCTAGATTTAATTTTGCATTGTTCTAGTTTAGTTTATCGCTTTGTTATCGCATTGGGTGATTTTCGAACGATTTTGTCCGATCGTCTTTCCGTTGTTTTCCGAAAACCCTACGTGTTGTAATTAATTATTATCGCTTGGAATTGGATTCAAGACCAACAATTGTTCATCAGTTTTCAACGCTATTAATCCGGTTTTATGCATTTAATTTTCCGTTTATCGCTTTTATGTTTTATCGTATTTTTATTCATTTTATGTTTTATACGTATTTTTATTCCGTTAATTATGACTAGGTAATTTCTGTTCTAATCCTAGGGTTTGCATGATCCGATCATATATGTTGTGATTCTTGTTATCTCTATTTACCTTCCGGGCATTGATTCATGATTCTTGGTGCTTATTTATATGTGTTAATTTCGATCAATCTCGATGCATATCTAGTTGCCGATTAATACGAATTGTATTAATTGTCAACCGATCTTGAATGCATGATCTGAATAAGCCTCGAGTCGAAATTGAGATAGGATATTCGTAGGAAGCATATTCTTTGTAATCTGTTTGGGTTGCTTGTTTTCACCTAGAGACATAATGATAATAGGAAAACTAGTAATCTACGTGACCACAATTGTCGTAATGAAGTTGTCGGTTATATATGTGATCTTCCATCTTATGCGGATTAAAATTGGCTAATAGGAGCAGGATAAACATACGTTGTGGATAGGATTAATGTATCCCTAGGGTTAGTCATCCTTATCTGCTTTTACCATCCAGTGTTTATTGCTTTATTTTATTTTCTGCATGGTTACATCTGCTTTTGATTAAATTCCGAAGCCCTTAAACCTCTCACCCAATTTTTGTGCTTGAATAATGATGAATTATCGTTGAGCTAGCTTCTATGTTTTCGTGATACAATCCCTGTGGATACGATACTCGACTTACCTATATACTTACACTTTTAGTGTTATAAAAGTGGCGATGAAATTTTGGCGCTGTTCGGGATTATTAAGATTGCATAGAAATAATTTGTGATTTGGATTTATTAATTCAAGTTATATATTATATTATTTATTTATTGTCACCAGAGCTAAATTCTCTCTTTTCTCAGGTAGTTTATGCGTACAAGATCTCAGGGACCTCCTGAAATATTATTAGATCCCGAGATCGAAAGCTCTCAAAGGAGAAGAGGACGAGAGAAGAGGCGGGCTGCAATGGCGCCTAATCCACGAGCAGGGGCATTCTCCCAAGCAAGCCGCACGCATTCTAGCCGATTTCAGAGATGCGGCGCCGGATGGCGAATATGGGACTCCTTGTCCCTACCCCGAGACACGACCGCTGAATTTTATGTACCGACCTCCACTTGAATAGTTCCAAGGAGGCGGATGGGGCCCCTGCGTGGATGCAAACAATTTTGAGTGAAACCGCCCGATCGGTATGGTCAAGGAGAGCGGTTTGGGGAGGAGTCATCAAGACCGAATGCGCATCTCGAGACCTTTCTCGATATTTATGACACCATCAAATGTAATGGGATGCCACAAGACACGATCCGGATGCGCATGTTCGGTTTCTCATTGCGAGCCGGTGAAAGATTGGTTCAAGTTTGGACCGAATCGGTATTGACACTTGGGAAACTTTGCGAAGTTTCTCTCGAAATATTTTCCACGGCGAAAGTGCGAAGATCATCGCGAAATCTCCCATTTTGCCAAAACCACGACGAATCACTATTCGAGGGCATGGGAGAGATTGAGAGGTCTATTGAGGCGATGTCCAAAGCATGGATTCTCCAAGGAGCAACAAATCACGCAGTTTCTACATGGGATGGATATTTCAGACGAGGAGCATTGTGGATGCGTCGGCGGGGGTTGTTTATTAAACCGACGAGTAGACGAGGCGAGCCGTATTTTAGAGGAGATGGCTGCCAACAGCTATCAATGGCCAACAGAGAGAACGCCAGTGGTTAAAGCAGCGGCCATCGAGGCTGATTCGAGATACGACGAGCTGATGAAGCAATTCACTCTGTTGAAGAGCTAGATTGAGACGGAGGACGTACATTTTATAAATCAAAGGAACCGTCAGGGGGAGAATCCGGCATACACTCCAAACAATAGAAATCATCCGAACCTGTCGTATGCCAACCCGAATAATTTTCAGCAACCTCGGTGAGCTTCACAGTGCAGAATGGTATGATCCAAGAGCGAAGAAGCAAGTTTAGAAGATATGGTGCAGCAGATGGCGACTCAACATAGTGCATTTATAAGCGATGCAGGGCGTAAAATAACTCATTTAGAGTCGATTGTGTGGCTATGGGTAAACACGTAAAGATGTTGGAAAATCGAGTTGGTCAAGTAGCCGTGCGGTTGAATGCACTACAAAAGGCAGGCTAATTTCCGAGTGTCGGGTGAACCCGAAAAATCGGTGCTTCGCCATCCGGACGTGGGTGGACAAGCTTACCCGAGCCCTACCGAGGAAGAAGGGCTGAAAGTAAGCGGAGCGAGCTTCGCGATCGAGCTCGCGATCATGAGCCCAATCGTGAGGAGTCCAGAGTTTACTCCACAGAAGCTCACGACCGAGCACGCGCCTGCGAGCCTGACCGTGAGCCATCAGATTGTGCGCACCCAAGATTTGTTCGCGAGCGACCCAGCGCCCGAAAGCGCGACCGCGAAGTATTCTGTCGAAAAGTCAGCGCGCGAACTCGCGCCCGCAAGCTTACGCGAAGAAGGATTGCAGCAGCGAGTAGATCCTCGCGACCGCCCGTGATCGCGAGGTCAACCATGAAGAGCCTCCATAATCCATTTTCGCATGTACACTCCTCCGGTCCCATTTCCAGTCGACTAGTCAAGTCGAAATATGACGAGGAGTTTGCTCGTTCAAAGAGATTTTCAAAAGTTGAGATCAATTTTCCTCTCTTTGAAGAGCTGCGAAACATGCCGGATACATGAAATTTTTAAAGACGTGCTTGCAAGCAAGAAGAAATTGGGAAATTTGAAAAATTACCCTATCAGAAGAATGCGATGCCGTCTTGCGGAGGAAGCTCCATCTAAAGCGAAGGATCCGGCGGTTTTACGTTAGAATGCGAGATCGCCGAGCATACTTTTCAAATGTGTTGTGTGACTTGGGGCGAGCATCAATCGATGCCTTTGAGCGTTTTCAACGGTTGCACCTAGGAAAGATGAAGCCGACGAAGATATCGATGATGATGGTCGGATTGTCATCACATATCCTAAAGGTATCATTGAAGATGTGTTGGTAAAATTGGTCTTTGTTTTCCCGCCGATTTTGTGATTTTAGATATTCCGAATTCAAACAACAACCGCTAATCTGGCGGACCTTTTCTAGCAACCGGTGGTGCTTTGATTGATGTGCGGGAAGGTAATCTCACGTTTCGTGTTAACGATGAGGAGCTCAAGATTTCCATATATGACGCCATCAAGCAACACGACGCTGAAAAGTGGAAGATTGCTACTCGATCACGACTGCTGCCGCACGCGCCGCACGCTTAGAGGGTCCTTACCCAATCGAGGAAGGCTGCGAGAAGGAAGAAGTGGACTCGGCATGGAACTCGAGTGTATCGTTCAAGTTTGGGGTGGCTACTTCCATGGTCGATGGTGGTCATCCGTGAATGCTAAGTATAAGAGGATCCACAAATTGGGAAAGATTTACATTTGCCACCAAAACGCCGGATTGAGAAAGGTTAGTGATGGTCTAGCTAAAGACGTTAAATTAGCACTTGTTGGGAGGTAACCCAACGTTTTCTTGTCGTGTTTTTGTGTTTTGTTTTTCGTTTGTGTTGCTTTTTATCGTGTTTTTATCTTTCTGTTCGTTTTTGTGTCTGTCGATCAACGAGTTAAGTGAAGTGTGTTAATCCATGTGTCCGATGACGATAGAAATTTTTGTGAAATTTAATGATAGTGCACATGATATGTTAGAAAATGACGCATGAACGACTTGAGATTGCTCAAACTTGTTGTTTTTCACCATTTGCTTAACCCGTGAGACTTGAACTTCACTGTATAAACATCTTGATACAGTTTCTTTTAATTGTGTGATATCGTGCATGTGATTATCTTCTAGAACTTGCCGTTTTTCTGTGTTGAGACTGCAATATGTGTTTCGAATTTGGAAAGGATAAAAGGCCATCTTTGTTAACCACATATTCACCCAAACACTAACCCGATGATATATACCATTTGTCGCCTTCTTTGAGCTTTTATTAGACTTATTCTTTCGATTAACCGGATGATAGGAGGTGAGGATGGATATGGGAATAAAAAGGGGTTGAAATTGTGATGTAGTTATGACGAGAAAAATTACTTTTAGAGAAATACATCTGTGGTGAAGAATAGTACCTTTGTTGTGAATGATAAACCCTATAAGCTCTAGAAAAGAAAAAAAAAACAATGATAAGTTCACTATGTGTTTTGAGCATAAAGGGTCGTTAATCAAAGTATAGGTACCTTCTGTGGCATAAAACGTCGATTTAGCACGTTGGGAAAGAAGAGGAAAATGGACAAAGTCCATATGTGTCGAAAAGTATAAATGGGGGTGCTTGAAATAGTTTTGAGTCACTTAGCCATATATTACCCTACCTTAACCAATGTGCCTACATTATAACCTATGAAAAGACCTTTTTTATCCTAATTTGAACACATTTGACGCGGTGGAGATATTAGAGAAACGGCAAGCCTATGGTAAGATGTTGCATTGCATTGATCGTTGAGTGTATACACGTCTTACATTTGTTTATGAGTTGAGTGTATCCTATATTTTACGCACATGCCGTTGTAAGGGATGAATTAAATGAGTTTTTGCCTTCAATTGTTGTTTGTGTTGAGTTGACTAACGTCGTCATGTGCGCTAATGTTTTTGAGCGTTGATATGTTTCTGAGGCTTATAATGGTTATCATCTTTGCTACGCTCGTTGATCTTTTCGTTGTGTCTTTCTGTTTTGGTTTTGTTTGAGGACAAACAATGATTTAAGTTTGGGGGGTTTGATAAACGCCCATTTTACACGTTTATTGTTGATATTTAAAGATGAGTTTAGATCATTTAATGTGCGCCACGTATCGATTCTTAATGTTTTATCTATTTCTAGAAGATCTCGCTCTTGGGGGTTCTTTTGGTGTTGTGTAGGTCCATATGTTGAAAATCAAAGTAAGGAACGAAGCACGAGCCAAAATGCTCAACTGCCCTGTTTCTAGCGACCAGCCTAGCGGTCGCTAGGCAAGCCAGCGAGAGCCAAGATCATACGCGACCGCGACTTCGTGCACGCGAGCAAGCCCCAGCGCCGAGAAGTCACTGTACGATTTCTCGTGGCCATGGCTAGCGACCGCTAGCAAGGCCGCGAGCCAACCATGCGAGCGCAAGAGGAAACCGCGAGCGAAAAGAGCGCGCGCGGGAGATGCCTCGCGGTCGAGCTAGCGACCGCGAGGAGCGGTCGCGAGACGGCGCGGCAGAAGAGAAATTAGGGTTTCCACCCTTATCTATAAATAGGGGAGCACATCCCTTGCGCCTCCCTAGACCCAGATACGCCCCATACCGGTTTTATTCAGTTTTTCTTAAGTTTTGCTTTTCTTTAGCTTCCGTTTAGTTCTTGATTTAATTCTTGCATTGTTCTAGTTTAGTTTATCGCTTTGTTATCGTTCGGAACGTTTTGTCCGATCGTTTTCCGTTGTTTTCCGTTTATCGCTTGGAATTGGATTCAAGACCAACAATTGTTTATCCAACGCTATTATCCGGGTTTTATGCATTTAATTTCTGTTTTTATGTTTTATCGTATTTTTATTCCGTTAATTATGTCTAGGTAATTTCCTGTTCTAATCCTAGGGTTTGCATGATCCGATCCTATATGTTGTGATTCCTGTTATCTCTATTTACCTTCCAGGCATTGATTCATGATTCTTGGTGCTTATTTATATGTGTTAATTTCGATCAATCTCGATGCATATCTAGTTGCCGATTAATAGCGAATCGTATTAATTGTCAACCAATCTTGAATGCATGATACGAATAAGCCTTGAGTCATAGCTGAGATAGGATATTCGTAGGAAGCATATTCTTTGTAACTGTTTGGAGTTGCTTGTTTTCACCTAGAGGCGTATGATAATAGGAAAACTAGTAATCTATGACCACAATTGTCGTAACAAAAGTTGTTGGTTATATATGTGATCTTCCATCTTGTCTGGATTAAAATTGGCTAATAGGAACAGGATAAACATACGTTGTGGATAGGATTAATGTATCCCTAGGGTTAGTCATCCTTATCTGTTTTTACCATCCGAGTGTTTATTGCTTTATTTTATTTTCTGCATGGTTACATCTGCTTTGGATTAAATTTCGAAGCCCTTAAACCTCTCACCCAATTTATGTGCTTGAATAATGATGAATTATCGTTGAGCTAGCTTCTATGTTTTCGTGATACAATCCCTGTGGATACGATACTCGACTTACCTATATACTTACACTTTTTAGTGTTATAGAAGTGAGCGATAAGACTCCTTGCATTCTTTTAGTGCTGAAGCATGTGTAGTGAACTTAGGACTAGATCCTAAACGCGCTGAACAAATCATGAGAATTTCTTCACCAGTAGGAGGCATAAGAACGGTAACCCACACATGCTCGAACCTAGAACTTGGACTAGGCTCACTTAAGGTCATGACAGATAACCTTCACGTCATACCTATGACAGATGTGGACATAATCCTATGAATGGATTGGTGAACCGAACATAATGCCACCATCCTGTGTAATGAAATGAAGATTTCTTTCCAACATCCCGGAGAGAAACCTACAGACTTTCATGGGATCAGCATGGGGAGGAGAGTCCCAATCATATCCGCGCTACAAGCAAGGACGTTGCTGAACAAGACAGAGAACCACGCCTACCTTGTCTATCTCCAGGAGGAAGACCAGAATGAGAGAAGGAGTATCCCGATGTATTTCCAGACGAACTACCGGGATTACCGCCAAACCGAAAGATTGAGTTCACGATCGACCTTGAACCAAGTTCTACCCTTGTGTGAAAGCCCCATACCAGATGGCACCAAAAGAAATTGAGGAATTTAAGATCCAACTGCAAGAACTCTTGGAGATAGGTTTTATTAGACCTAGTGTGTCTCCATGGGGAGCACCTGTCCTTTTCGTGAAGAAGAAGGATGGCACATTGAGAATGTGAATAGACTATTGAGAGTTAAACAAGATAACTCTTAAGAATAAATATCCTTTGCCCCGAATTAACGATCTGTTTGATCAGCTTAAGGGAGCATAAGTCTTTTCAAAGATAGATTTAAAGTCTGGATACCATCAGCTGAGGATTAGACCAGATGATGTACCTAAAACGGCTTTCCTTACAAGGTATGGTCATTTCGAATTCATCGTTATGCCCTTTGGACTTACAAATGCCCCGACAGTATTTATGGATATCATGAATAGGGTATTTCACCCATACTTAGATAAATTTGTCTTAGTATTCATAGACGATATCCTAATATACTCCAAGAATAACCAAGAACATGAGAAGCACCTGAGAACGGTACTAGAAACATTAAGGCAAGAGCAACTCTTCACCAAGTTTAGCAAATGCGAATTCTTGTTGGGCGAGGTGACATTTTTAGGTCACATCGTGTCCGTCTAGGGAATCAAAGTAGACCCCTCTAAGATCGATATAGTTCGAGAATGAGAATCACTAAAGAACCCGAATGAAATTCGGAGTTTCTTATGACTTACCGGCTATTATCGAAGGATTTTCAACGATAGCCCGACCCATGACCCAATTATTAAGAAAATGAATCAAGTACAGTTGGACCGTCGAGTGTGAGGCTAGTTTCCAGAGATTGAAGGAGTTGCTGACGACAGCACCTGTACTCGCAGTACCCGAAGCAGATAAGGAATACACAATCTACACGGACGCTTCGAAGAATGGATTAGGATGTGTTCTGATGCAAGAAGGTAGAGTTATTACTTATGCTTCAAGGCATTTACGCCCACATGAGTTGAACTATCCTACGCACGACCTGGAATTAGCAGCGGTCGTACATGCCTTAAAGATTTGGAGACACCATCTCTATGGAGTTAGATGTGAGATCTACATTGACCATAAAAGCCTGAAGTATTTCTTTGAGCAGAAAGAGCTTAACATGAGGTAACTGATCGCTAATATTCCTACCAAAATAAATTGATAGTAAAATAGCAAGTATATTATATCGTATCCACAGGGACTGCGACTCGAGAACACAGCAAGTAATTAACACATAATCTTTGTTATTATCCAGGCAACAAAAATATCAAGAGAGAATGTAATAAAACTAGACTCGAAAATAAAGATAGGAATAAACTCGGATATAAAAGACTGATCCTAGGATGTACTTAACCTAACCAGATTCACACAATTAACCTATTAATCTGTTTACCAATTTAATCCACATTCATATGAAGGATCACTAATGTAACTATAGTTTCCGCCATGATAGCCTATAGTAGTAGGTTAGCCTAAACTCTATCTCCGTCGGGTCTCAAGAGAACTAAGCTAATTTCCAAAAGCACACAAAGATTTAACCTCCTACAGTTCACCTATCTCCGTCGGGTCTCAAAGCAAAAACTCTATTATAAATTCTCGAATTCGATTATGCAATTAATTCCATCAGGACATTTATCACATAACTAACATGCATTAATATTGATCAGACACCAACACATGAGAATTAAAGCCAAGAATTATAAATCATGAATGGGACGGCAAAACAGTATCAACAGATTAATTATACAAATCTAGTTAGACATACAAACCCTAAGATCAATACGGAATTTTAGCTACGCATAATTAAATTACCAAAGCAATAAATAATTAAATAAAACATAAATTAAGATAGATAGATAAAACCGTAAGAATCCACGAAGAACAATTGTAGCGACTTGAATCAGGAAGAAATTTCAATTCTAATACTAAACTATGAAATTGGAATGAAAATACTTAAAGAAAAAGCTAAACTAAATTAAACGGGAAAAGAACTTGCAAAAGAAAATAAAGAAGAATTTATGTTCTGCTCTGGAATGGTGTATCTAAGCTACTGCTCTATCTCCCTATTTATAATAAGTCGCGAGCTCCCTTTTCACATCAATTTCCCAATCCTTCTCTGATTCTGATTCCGAATTATACTCGAACTAGATGTCTCGCGCATGAATCTCTCCCCAATGTTGTGTGCGTATATAAATGTATATATGCAGCCCTAGCGCCTCGCTACGCGTGCTAGAGAGAGACTCCCGCGAAGGCTTCTCGCGATCCTTCAAAACGCTGAAAATTCGCTCATCCTCGCGACCAAGCATCTCGACCAACGGTCGCGATCGTTTCTCGCGAAGCGTAATTCCCTGCGCGCGACTTCGCCGTTTCGCTCCGTTCTCTCTCGTCCGGACTCCGAATTGCGATCCATTTGCGCCTACGGAATCCTATCGAGATGCTCTTTAACATAGTATACTTTGCACATCCATATTTTTCAAATCTATTTCGTCATATTCAACGTCGTTTTCAAAGCAGTTCTTCTTCGCATACGAGCTTGCGATTGAGCTATTGATTCCTCTTTATCGTGATCCACCTTTTTACATTAAAACCTATGCTAAAATGACATGAAATAAACACGGCATAATATCTTCCAAGGTAAACATAAATATATCAAAAGACAACTCAAAAGATCACTTATCACTTAGAAGCGAAAGCGAATATAGCCTTATAAATCATGTAAAATGAGGCTTATCAACTCCCCAAACTTATCCTTTTGTTTGTCCTCAAACAAATCGAACAAAAGAGAAGCGACCGAAGCATGTAAAGAGTCGAGCGATAAAAGCAATAAGCCTCGAGCAATGAGCAATAAGCGATTCACTTAAATGAATTAAATCACAACATCTTTCGTTAAACTCCACACATCATAATAATCATAAGCACAAGCCTTCTCAAACTTGAATCCTCACGACATGGATATATATATAAGAAATCTCAAACACTCAAGTGTATCAAGGAGGATGTGTATACTCTCAAAGTTTAAAAACACATGGAATCTACCATAAGCTTGCAAATCGTCTAATTCTCCATTGCTCAAATATGTGCTCAAGAACTAAGATCAAAAGGTCTTTATAAAGGTTATAATGTAGGCTCTTTGGTAGAATTCGGATATATTTAGGCTAAGTGACTCATAATCCCATAATGAAAAACACCATAAGTAACACAAGACATAATTCCCAAATTTTCACAATTTATTTCAATTCTCCATACCAAGAAGTCATTTTTCTTTAAGCACTCCATAATTTTCATATAAGTGATATACTCATCTCAAAACACTAGCTACTTACCCATTTATGTTCTTCTCGCACACTTGTGTTAAATCTTTTTTTTATATGAACTTATATGGATAAGCAACTATTTTTAATAATCACTTTCTCATTATCTATTTTCTTTCTTTCCTTTCTTTTTTCTCAACCCTCAATTCAAGCAGCCAAATATCACTAACTACATAACCCAACCCACGGCTATATGAAAGAATAAGGTATGCTCAAACGGGCTCATCAAAGGATAAAAATAACAGGTTAGTGTTTGGATAGTGTATAGGCTAAGAAAAGAATGCCTAATATCATTTCAAAATTCTTAAGCACATCAATGCAACCTCAAAAAAGAAACCAGAGCAAGTTCTAGAGAAACACATGCTATTTCAAACTATTCACACAGAAAGAAATAAGACTGAAAAGATATGACAGTCAAAAGCTCAAGTCTCCCAGGTTTTAAAACTGTGATCAAGTTCTCAAAGGCTTAATACTCACAATGATCATAATATGCTTCGTCTCACAAAATCAGTTGCAATAAATTTTCTAATAAAAACAATTCTCATCATCGGCTGCTCGTCATTCAACTCATCCCACAAAACAGACACAAACCCAAACACGAAAAACAAACCAAAAACAACCAAAAAGAAAACAGACAAAAAACAAAAACAAAACAAAACAAAGGAAAACATTGGGTTACCTCCCAACAAGTGCTAAATTTAAACGTCTTTAGCTAGACCATTTCATACCCAATCAATCTGGCGTTTTGACAACAGACTTCTTCCCAAATCTGTGCTTGCCTCCATATTTTGCATTCACTTTAGCCCACCACTGAGTGTGGAAGTGGTCTCCCCCAAACTTGAACAAGTCACTCGGAGTTCCATGCCGAGTCCATCTCTTCTTTATAGCACCCTTGTCAATTGGTCGGTTGACATCCAAGCTCGAGATTTGGCTAGCAGCAACAGTGGTGATTGAATGACACTCTTCATGCTCTGAACTATCGTGTCGCGGGATGGCATCATAGATTGAAATTTTTAGCTCCTCATCGTTGACACGAAAAGTCAGATCACCTTCCTGCACATCAATCAATGCACGACCATTTCTAGAAAAGGTCGACCCAAGATTAGTGGTTGATTTTTAAATTCCGGAATGTCTAAAATAACAAAATCTGCTGGAAAGACAAAATCCCGAACTCTTATCAACACATCCTCAACTATCCCCTTAGGGTATGCGATTGACCTGTCAGCCATCATTAATGAAATGGACGTTTTCTTCATTTTGCCCAGTACCAAACGATTGAACACAGATAGGGGCATCAGATTTATACTCGCCCCCAAATCACACAACACGTTGGGAAACGTGTGCTCTGCAATCTCGCACTCCAACGTGAAAATCCCCGGATCCTTTTGCTTCAGTGGTAGCTTCCTTTGCAAAATAGCACCGCATTCTTGTAAAGGTTTATTTTTCAAATTTACCTAACTTCTTCTTGCTTGCCATTGCATCTTTGAGAAATTTAACGATCCGGTATATTTGAGCGCTCAAAGAGAGGTATGTTGATGTTTACTTTGGAACATCTCTTTGAATCTGCGAACTCTTCGTCATATTTCGTCTTCCCAATCTGTTGAGGAAATGGGTATTGGCTTTGGGAGCATTGGCGATCCTTCACGTTTTCGACTTGTGCGTGTTCCTCTCTGTTTATCTCTCATGAGACATCTTCTCCACGGTCTTGCATATTTAAACTTGCGAGGGATCATTGCGAGCTTTGGTCGTGATTCCCTCTCCATCACTCTTCGCGTCAATTGCTCGCGAACCTTCATACTCCGGCTGATTTTCATATGAAGCTCCGCTCCTCAAATATATTGCATTGCATTGATTTGGAGGAGTATGATTCTTCGGATTTTGCTCAGTGTTGCTCGGGAATTGACCTTGCCTGTGCACTCCAGCTCTCTCATTGGCCATCTGCCCCACTTGGTTTTCTATCATCTTTACTTGTTTTCCAAGGGCTATCATCGTGTTGTTCATGGCATTGACTGTGCTTTCCAGAGCGTTCATCCTATTCCCAAGTTGCTGGATTTGAATATTTTGCTGAGCCACAATTTGTTGGTGACTCGCTGCTATTTGTTGATTGCTCGCCAACACTTGTTGCATCATATCTTCGAGGCTCGGCTTCTTGGGCTCCACAATCATTCCATTATTCACAGCAAAACCAGGTGGTGGTTGCTGAGCATTCTGTGCATTGGCATAGGAAAAATTGGGATGATTCCTATTATTGGGATGATAAGGCGGGTTCCCACTTTGATTCCCTTGAAAGTTGTTCCTTTGGTTCACAAATTGAACCTCCTCGATATTCTCGCGCCATGGGCCACATCATATCCGCCTTTCGCCGGCCAGACTCTTCCGCAGAGTTGTGAACTTCTAACAAGTCATCATACTTATCATCCAACTCTGCAGCAGCCACTCTTCCGATCGGCCGCTCTCCATCGACCATCGATAAGCGTTGGATGCCATCTCCTCAATTATTCTCAACGCTCATCGATTCCTCGATTGAGAAGGCATCCTCGGTGACGCATCAACAATGCTACGGTGTTAGCATTGAGTCCACTATAAAATTGTGTCACTTGTTGCTCGGTGAAAACCCATGTTGTAGACATTTTACGAGTAGATTTCTGAATCGCTCCCAAGACTCAAATAACGACTCATCTCCCAATTGTGAAAAATGGGAGATCTCGGCAATGATTTTCTGTGCCTTAGAAGGTGGAAAGTATTTGGACAGGAATTTCTCGCACAATTGCTCCCATGTAGTGATTCTTGATCTGTCTAGGTTCTTGAACCACTCTTTCGCTTGGCTCCGCAGCGAAAATATGAACATCCGCATCCGGATGGCATCGATCGACATTAGATTACGCTTGATAGTATCACGATATCCGTGAACGCTTCCAAATGTGCATTGGGGTCTTGATCACCCTCCCCAAACCGCCTCGCTTGGATCATGCTGATGAGCGCAGGTTTTAGCTCAAAATTATTAGCATTGACGTTCGCCCCATCCTCCACCTAGGAACTGATCCGTCGGTGGCTCGTATATGTGGTTGGCGGTATAGGTTGTGCTCGCTCACCAAACGGACCCATCTGATTATTTAACACCAGTTGACGTTGCATTGTTGCTAGCATCGCCTCCATTTCGCCATCCGATCTGGGATTTGGGGCTGTCTATCTGCCATTTCTTGTTGTCTTCTTTCTCGGCTCTCTCTCTTATATGATCTATCAATCTCGAGATTGATGGAATAATTTTTTCCTTTGAGATCTTGTAATCATACCTCGCATGAGAGAGATAAAAATCAAGTCAAATCTAAGAAGCAACACGAAATAATAAATATATTTTTAATTTTTTTTAGCGCGCTGAATTAATAACTACAATCGAGAAAATTATCATCATGCAATCTAAGCGGTCCCGACAACGAGCTAAAATTTGATCGCTAATATTCCTACCAAAATAAATTGATAGTAAAATAGCAAGTATATTATATCGTATCCACAGGGACTGCGACTCGAGAACACAGCAAGTAATTAACACAGAATCTTTGTTATTATCCAGGCAACAAAAATATCAAGAGAGAATGTAATAAAACTAGACTCGAAAATAAAGATAGGAATAAACTCGGATATAAAAGACTGATCCTATGGATGTACTTAACCTAATCAGATTCACACAATTAACCTATTAATCTGTTTACCAATTTAATCCACATTCATATGAAGGATCACTAATGTAACTATAGTTTCCGCCAGGACAGCCTATAGTAGTAGGTTAGCCTAAACTCTATCTCCGTCGGGTCTCAAGAGAAGTAAGCTAATTACCAAAAGCACACAAAGATTTAACCTCCTACAGTTCACCTATCTCCGTCGGGTCTCAAGGCAAAAACTGTATTATAAATTCTCGAATTCGATTATGCAATTAATTTCGTCAGGACATCAATCACATAACTAACATGCATTAATATTGATCAGACACCAACACATGAGAATTAAAGCCAAGAATTATAAATCATGAATGGGACGGCAAAACAGTATCAACAGATTAATTATACAAATCTAGTTAGACATACAAACCCTAGGATCAATACGAAATTTTAGCTACGCATAATTAAATTACCAAAGCAATAAATAATTAAATAAAACATAAATTAAGATAGATAGATAAAACCGTAAGAATCCATGAAGAACAATTGTAGCGACTTGAATCAGGAAGAAATTTCAATTCTAATACTAAACTATGAAATTGGAATGAAAATACTTAAAGAAAAAGCTAAACTAAATTAAGCGGAAAAGAACTTGCAAAAGAAAATAAAGAAGAATTTGTGTTACGCTCGGAATGGTATATCTAAGCTCTTGCTCTATCTCCCTATTTATAATAAGTCGCGAGCTCCTTTTCACATCAATTTCCCAATCCTTCTCGATTACGATTCGAATTATACTCGAACTAGATGTCGCGCATGAATCTCTCCCCAATGTTGTGTGCGTATATAAATGTATATATGCAGCCCTAGCGCCTCGCTATGCGTGCTAGAGAGAGACTCCCGCGAAGGCTTCTCGCGATCCTTCAAAACGCTGAAAATTCGCTCATCCTCGCGACCAAGCATCTCGACCAACGGTCGCGATCGTTTCTCGCGAAGCGTAATTCCATGCGCGCGACTTCACCGTTTCACTCCGTTCTCTCTCGTCCGGACTCCGAATTGCGATCCGTTTGCGCCTAAGGAATCCTATCGAGATGCTCTTTAACATAATATACTTTGCACATCCATATTTTTCAAATCCATTACGTCATATTCAATGTCGTTTTCAAACAGTTCTTCTTCGCACGAGCTTGCGATTGAGCTATTGATTCCTCTTTATCGTGATCCACATTTTTTACATTAAAACCTATGCTAAAATGACATGAAATACACACTCATAATATCTTCCAAGGTAAACATAAATATATCAAAAGACAACTCAAAAGATCACTTATCACTTAGAAACGAAACGAATATAGCCTTATAAATCATGTAAAAATGAGGCTTATCAGTAACGTAGATGGTTAGAATTGGTGAAAGATTACGACTATGGTATCAATTACCACCCAGGCAAGGCAAATGTTGTAACCGATGCTTTAAGTCGTAAATCTCACCCTAGTTTGGGATGTCTCCTCAGTTATGAAGAGATACTTATAAAGGAATTTCATAGGATGAACATCGAAGTCATAGACCAGTCTCAGACGATAGTATTGCAACGTTGATTGCTATCCCGGACTTAAGAGCCCGAATCTTAGAAGCCCAGAAGAAGAGCAAGAAGCTGGAGGAAGTGCGAGTCAAGATCAAGGACAACAACCACAAAAATTTCAGAGAGGCAACAGATGATGTTTTGTTGTATGACGGGAGAGTGTGTATTCCAGATGACGAAGGGCTTAAGAGCGAGATCTTGAAAGAAGCCCATGAGACTTCTTACACCGCTTGAGAAGCACCAAAATGTACCAAGATCTCAAGGAGAAATTTTGTGGGATGAAATGAAGCGAGGCGTAGCTTCATTCGTAGAACGTTGTTTGACGTGTCAACAAGTGAAAGCACTCCACCAGCGACCGTATGGAACATTACAACCGCTGGACATACCGGAATAGAAATGGGATGATATAGCCATGGATTTTGTTACTGGGCTACCCAAATCACAATGAGAAAATACCGTTATTTGGGTTATCATCAATCGTTTGATCAAGAGCGAGCATTTTCGACCAATTCCGATAACACATGGATCAGATAGACTAGCACAGTTGTACGTTCGAGAAGTTGTACGTTTACATGGTGTTCCGAAGACTATCAAGTCTGACAGAGATTCGAAATTTACATCCAGATTCTGGACGAGCTTACAAAAAGAATTGGGGACTCGACTACATTTCAGTACCGCGTTTCACCCACAAACGGACGGATAATCCGAGAGGACCATTCAAACGCTTGAAGACATGTTGAGAACTTTTGTCCTCGATAGAGGAAAAAGTTGGGAACAAGTATTACCACTTGTGGAATTCACCTACAACAACAGCTACCAAGCAACGATTGGAATTGCCCTGTATGAAGCGCTTTATGGAAAGAAATGTCGATCATCACTTTACTGGGATAAAGTGGGAGAAAGAAGATTATTAGGACCTGACTCTGTGGGAGAGATGATCGAGATTGTGAGACAGATCCTCCAACGGATCAAGGAGCACCAAGACCGACAGAAGTCGTACGCCGACAAACGACGCACATAGCTACATTTTGAAGTGGAAAACAAAGCTTTCTTAAAGATCTCTCCATCAAAAGGAATCGTGAGATTTGGAATCAAATGGAAGCTACGACCACGTTTCATATGACCTATGAAATTTTAGAAAGGATAGGGCCAGCAGCTTAAAGACTGGCATTGCCGCAAAGTTTTGGAAACGTGCACAATGTGTTCCATGTTTCATAACTCAGAAAGTACATACATGACCCCAGCCATGTGATATCGCCAACAGATATTATCCTCGATGACAATATGAGTTATGTAGAATTACCTATGGAAATTTTGGATCGACGTATCCAAAAGCAAAGGAACAAAGAGCTACCGTTAGTAAAAGTTCTATGGCGACACCATGGACAAGAAGAAGCAACCTGGGAATTAGAATCAGCTATGAAAGAGAAATACCCAGATCTTTTCCAAGGTTAGCAAATTTCAGGCGAAATTTATTTTAAGAGGAGTGGTATGTAATAACCCGAAAAATCTAAAACTTTTATTAGTGAAGATTAAACCAATTGCTTAAGGTGCTAAGACCTTAATTATGTTTAAGGTAACCAACGAAACGAATTAGAATCGATTCGGAGATTGAAAACTAGAAAAATAAAAAACTAGTGACTAGTCCAGCCGGATTAGGGTTTCCTGAATAGCCTGAACATAGAATGAAAGATCTATAATGAATCTCAACAAAAGGATTATATTTCTAGAATCGTCTCACGAAAACATGAGAGAAGCCAAAGAATTAGAATTTTTGGGCAGACTTAACCGGTCAATCTCAAAAGTACTATTCACGAGCCGGATCAACTTCCAGTCCATGCTAATCATTGAAATTAATGATAACAATCAAAATCATGGAGAAATATATTATTATGAGTTTAGAATTCATAAGAATCAATTTATAAACGAAATTCCTGAAGAACTTAACCGAACGCCGGGAATATATACCGGAAAAACCCTAAACTGATCCGAGCGAACCAAAACCTGAACCAAGGGTCTAAATTAATAAGAAATGATTTATAAGACTCAAATTAATTATGAAAGCTCAAGAATTCAATAGAATTTTGAATGAGCACAATTTAATCGCCGAACTTTGTTTTTACACGATAATCCAGAATTAACTTACCGGATGCAATCTGAACTTCATGAAATTATTATAAACTATGAAATAAGTATTTTTAAGGCTATTTAAAAAAATAAAACCTTAAGGTTCCTAGAAATCAATCGAAAGCGCGATAAAACTTAAAGAACCTGTATTAACATGCCAAATCGGGTAATTTAACTAGTTTTTCTCCCAACTACCACCAAGGGAACTCCCTATTGGCTTACTACAGAAATTTTCTGCCCTAATGCAGTAGCATTTTCGTGCCTCCCTCTCTCCCTCTTTGGAACACAAAATCCTCTCTACTTTTTCAAATTCTTCACCTTCTCCAAGCCTCAAATCCTTCATTCCAACCCTCCAATAATTTTTTTAAGACCATAATAAAGTAGCATTCATCATTCTGTCAATTTTTAATGGAGTAGAATTTTTTTTAGATTTGTTTTTGATTTCTTTCATGAAGAACCCTAATTTTTGTTCTTCATTTTCATCATGACTTTTGAGCCACCAAATACTCTCAAGCCATGAATGAAATATGCTTATAAATGTGTTCTAAGGTTGTGTTAATGTTTGGGAATTTTTGGAGCATGTTTATTATTTTTGAATTTTGTTAGAAGTTTTTTTTGTAGAAGATGAAGCACGTTTTTGTGAATGTTATTTCATATTATTGTGTTTTGATGGGTTAGGAGCATGTAGAATAAATATGGAATTTTTTGGAATTTTCTTGTATTTATTTTGATTTTATTTATTGGAAAATAGTTGAGGTATAGTGTTTAATATATGATATGAACATCATATATTAATCTTGAAACTATTGAAACACTACTCATATTTTTCACAAAATGGCATAATTTATTTAAGTATTTTTAAGCCATTGTTTGATTTTATTTGTTGAGAAATAGTTAAGATATAGTGTTTAATATATGATATGAACATCATATATTAATCTTGAAAATTTTATGAAAAGGCGAAACTATGTATAAATATTCTAAGATTTATTTGATTTTTATTTGTTGAAAATAATATAATATATGATGTTTAGAAATAATATGAACCTATTATGCATTGTTGAGAATTTATTGAACACATATGTAATATATGTGTGAGGACAAAAAGAATTTCAAACATTTAGTTCATATAATAAATATTAGTTGATGTTTAAGGTTAATATTACATGTTTAGTACATATTATAAACATGTTGTGAAGTTGGTAGAAATTATTTGAATATATATATCTATATATGGGGTATTACCGAAAATATATGTATAGTAAATAAGCATGTGTTAAATTTTAATGTATGATATGAGATGATATTTCATGTTTAATGTTTAGTATGGTTTTGTGCTTATTTTTCATATGTTTATGCATGTCATTTTCAATAGTTTGTTCTATTTATGTCGTTGGTTTGATTCGTATTGATCGAATCGGACTTATTTGGTTTGTTTCGATGTTTTGCAGAAAAATGACATTAAATAGGATGAAATTTATCTACCAAGAATTATCCTATATTGAAGAGCATCTTGATAGGAGTCCGTGGGCGTAAACGGATCTCAATTCGGAGTTTGGACGAGAGAACGGTTAAACAATGCAGTGAAGTCAAGACGCAAGCAGCGGTGCGCGTCCGTACGCACGCTCGGTAGCGCATTCAGCGCGACCACTACCTCCTATAGCGCGTTCAGCCTCCATTTCTCAGCGCTCGTTCAGCCTTGCACAACCGCTATCCTCTCGGCGCCCGCCTCGCGAGTCGTAGCGTTCTCGCCTTGACCTTCCCAGTGCGGCGTCACGCCGCCTCGCCGCATGCATGCCGCGTCCGGCGCTGCTCACCCGTCCGGCGTTTGGCTCACCCACCTCGCCTTGTCCGTCCGGCGTTGTGGTCAATCTGGCGTTGGGTGCTTTGGCTGCTCTTTCCAGAGACCTCATCGTCCGCGCCGATGCGCCCCGACCTTTGCGTCCGAATTTTGCCCGCGTCGCGTCCGGCGACGCGGTGCACCCGGCGCTGCGCATGAAATTTTACGCGCTTATAAATAGGGTCAAACATGCGTGAACCCTATGGACCATCTGATTTTTGCGCCTCACTCACATTCTCTCAAGCACGCAGCTCTCTTCTCTTTTCTCATTTCTTTTCCTTTTCCTCTTTTAATTATTTTGTACTTGGATTAACAATTGGGATTGTACGATTCCAAATTTTGGAAGACGAATTTGTCTATGAATTATTGTAAGTTTTTCTCATTCATTTATGTCTATATAATTGCTATGGGGATGATTTCTGCTATGAGATAAATTATTGTTTTATAGAGTAATATATGTTGGATTGTTCTTGTCTTAAATTGTGATTATTGGATTGATGATTTGCGATTTCCTCATCCTTATAATTTATTTATTTCATGATCTTCATACATGGTGTTTGAGAGAATAGTGTAGGTTGATTATGTGCTTATGTTTGATTATGAAGATATGCGAGAGCAGATTTATATTAAATATAAGTTTGACAATGAAAGTGATCGAGAGATTGGTTTGTTGTTGAATAAATGATATATGTGGGTAGGGTTTTGCTATCGTGTGCCTTGTGGTAAAATATCCTTCGTAGTTGATGACGGTTTGATTGAGAGATCCCCCGCCATTAAATTCGAGTCTAACATTGACGTAATCGAGAGATTAGTTAGTGTTAACCGTTTGGTGAGAGGCGTGGGTGTTTTATGCATCGTGTGCTGGTCTTTGATTCATTAATAGCGAAGGTATATTTGAACCCTAGAACGCCGTCTCCAATTCCGTGTATCTGCCAATTCCTCTTGTTGTCCAAGTGCATCCCGTTTTACCTGCTTTATTTTATTTCCTGCTTTCGTCCGTTCCGTGACAGATCTCTTATTTTAGGACGTTAGTATTTCTTTTTTGTTTTTGTGTTTGACATAGAACCGTAGCCCTGTTAATCCTTCCTCGAGAGATTCGACTTGGGTCGACCTTACCATTCTATAAGGACCTCGTACTATTGCGAGCGACTGAAAAGAACAATTTGGTCGGAATAAATTTTGGCGCCGTTGCCGGGGAAGGCTTTAGGCTTTAGGTTTTGTGTTGCTTTGTTTTTTGTGTTTCCTTTTGTTTTTCTTTTCTTCCCCCGTTCTTCTTCTTTTTATTTCTTTTTATTTCTTTTTCTTTGTTACTATTTTCTCCAACAGGTGCGTTTGATCTTGTTTTTGTAGTTGGTGTCTGTTAATGCAGGGTTATCAGTGATATGAATATGGTCAAACTGGCCTGGAGGAGGAAAACACGTCGTATTGGGCAAATTCTCCTTACGAAGAAGGATCCCAATTCGACTATTTTGAGGGATACACGTCAGGCTGTGAGCATCAAGCCTATGATCCTTACTGTAGGCATCCTCAGAGTTCTTCATATAGTCATGACCTTTTCTTCCAACAATAGCCGGTGAAGCCGACATTGGAGGATTCATTGCAGGCATTCATTCAGGCGAGTCAGCCGGTGAAGCCGACATTGGAGGATTCATTGCAGGCTTTCATTCAAGCGAGTCAGCCGGTGAAGCAGCCAGTGAAGCCGACATTGGAGGAATCATTGCAGGCATTCATTCAGACGAGTCAGCCGGTGAAGCCGACATTGGAGGAGTCATTGCAGGCTTTCATTCAAGCGAGTCAGCCGGTGAAGTTGACATTGGAAGACACACTGATGTCTTTCATACAGACGAGTCAACAAAGGTTCGAAATATTGGAAACATCTATCGAGCATTTAGAGACTCAAGTCAGTCAGTTAGCCGGGATAGTGGAAGAATTGGTCCACAACCAAAGTGTGGAGGAGATGCCGAGACAATTAGAGCAAACTTCTTTTGTCATTGTCTATGAAGATGATGAAGTTGAGGTGAGAATCAGGGAAGTTGATGAAAGTGAAGAGACAAGGTTTCATCAAGCCGAGACTAAATATGAACAACCTGATATCTTCCCGAACCGGTTGAAGGATGAAGAGGACAAACGTTGAGGTGGCATCGGTAATTTTCAACATCTAGTTCAACAAAGTATTGTGCTCCAGGAGTTGAGGTTATTTATTTTGCTTTGAAGAATAAGATGTTTGATTTGAACTTAATTGATTTATTATTTGCTGCCTTTACTGTCCTTTGTGCTTACATTGTTACTACTGATGCTCTGGTTGAGATGGTATTCCTGCAGGTGAAGGACTATGGATAGTCCATTTTTCATTGGTGGAGCTCGTGCCATTGAAACGAGCGCTACGTGGGAGGCAACCCACGAGTTTATTTGTTTTTATTTGTTTTGTTCCTTTTCTTTTTCTTTTCAGGTTTTTAATAAGTGAGATGAGAATTGTGGCGAGTTGCATATCATGAACACTCAAGCCACTGGACGTCATCACCGCCGTACCTAGTTGACTTGCTCTCCCAATTTCAGGGAAATTCACTTTTGCATTTTACCTTTATGGCTTTCGTCTAAAGTATGGAGGCGTGCTTCCCGTCTTTGTGTGTTTGCATTTGACTTGTGTTTGTTTGGGTGTGTCGTCCTCCATTTTATACCTTTTGTTTGGATTTGAGTATGCTTTATCGTCTAGTATACGAGTAGAGTTGAGTGAGCATGATTTGATTGGGTATGCACGTCCGAACTAATTTCTAAAAATTCTTATCGATGCGTGACTTGGCATGATAATTGTTGATGATTGATCTAGCTGTGGGGCACGTCGAAGTAAATTGTGATGAAGTGATATGTGTAGTTGATTGTCGTTGCTATTTATATGGTCCCCTTGCGTTTCTTATCTCGAAAAAAAAAATATTATGAAAATATGAAAAAGATTGTTATAAAAAAAAAAGTCAGCATAATTTGTTGATGGTTGAATAAGTGAGCTTAAGGTTGGAATAAGGGGCTCTACTCCTCTCGCTCTATGTTGCTTCTCGAATGGAAGCTCAAAAGTGATGAGTATGGAAAACCACATTAGGATACTCGAATTTTCAACACGAAGGTTTGACTTAATGAATATTGTCCTATAATCCTCCTTGAGTCATCACATCTGGGATTGGAAGTTGTTTATGTTGAAAATGAGATGTGTTATTGTCACAGCCCCTCTAATCCAAAGGACAGATTAGAGAGAACTGGAGCTTGGAACAGTGATTACAACACATTTAATAAGAATAATCAAAGACTTCAAATTAATGCTTATCGAACTTCGATAATCAACCTTATTTACAAGGCAAAAGTAATTTGAGATATAAGGCTACAAGTCCTTAAAATGAAGGTTCGATAATTTGGATGAGAATAAGTCATCAACATCAACATACAATAATATCCAAAATATGCGTGAGCGTGTGAATGCATATATGATGATATGCACCCAAGAGTTCTTTCTTTCAAACATAATAAATACCAAAAGACTTGACTACTCAACATCTCTTCTCCATCACCATCATCATTCAATCGCACATTTAAAACAAATATGCGGTGAGTACAAGAATGCACTCATTGGCTCATGCGAAATAATTTATCAATTTTGAATTACTACGCCTATTCACGGTAACACACGAGGTTTTAATTTGAAATACTCGTGTTTACTAAATATTTCTGTCATTTTCCATAAATATCGCCGGCGAGCATTTTCCACGTATGTATGATCCATATCCACCACAATAATTCATTCAACAATAATTCCTTGTTGGAGAGGCCTCTCTCAAAGACTCCATGACCGCCGAGCACCCTTTCAAAGACACAATCACAAATAATCGATGCACAAAATCCTTGCCATCTCGGATAGGATCGAATTCTCCATCATCTTGTGTGTGCTTACAAGGATACAATTCAAGCATGTCATAAAGTGGGAGCTACAAGGATGCATCAATATCATGGATTGGATACATGTAAAACATAAACATTTGGGCGGTAATTAAATAAATCATTTCATAAATCTTGCTTGCAATAAAGCATCATAAATAAATCATTTGACAAAGATTTATCAATTCGGTATAGTAAAGCCCACCTCTACTTTCGAGCGTCAATTCTCGATATCGTGTTCTTTCCTCGTTGCTTGTGAGCCTTCACGTCCCACCTTTACGCAAAATTTACGTTTAGTACGTTGGCACGCTTTTCGAGATTTTCAAAGTTCATTCAACTTTGATAAATAAAATAATAATTCTACGTTTGGATAAATCTTAATACGTCGTTTAAACGCGTATTTCAATAAAATTAATTCTCGTGCTTCGAGAGAGAAGTAATATGATCTCTGATCTCATTTTAACCTTTTAGGTTAAATAATTAACGATATAATAACGTTATTGATAAAATGATTTCAAATATGAAATCTTTTCTCACAATTGAGATATTCGAGATAAAAGTAAACGTTTTCACGTATTAGAGTATTTAACGAGCGATTTCAGACGTTAATTTGAAAGTCAAACTTTTGACTTTCCGTTATAAAACTTCAATAAACATATTTTAATGAATAAATTCAATATAAATGGATTTTCAATCGATTTCTTTTCATATAGCTTTAATCCTCGATTTTTCACGTAAATCGATAAACTTGATTAATATCTTCTTTCAATATTAATCTTTTAATACATTAAGCATTATTTATGCTTTTAACGTTATTTAATATAACGTTTCTTCGTAAACATAATATTCTATGTTTAATAATTCTCAAAAATTCAATTATGTCTAAAATAATTTTTTAGACATATAATAAATTATTATTCTTGATTAAAAAGGAATTAAAATTCCTTATCTAAAACATATAGCTCACGGCTATATCAAAATTTTTCCAAACTTGTTCCAAAAATTCCTCTAAATTCATATAGTGTATTATTTTACACTATGATCATTAATATGTATTAATATCACTATAGGAAAATTTGGAACTCACCTATATACATAACATAGGCCACGGTTTTTATAAAAATAATCCAAAAGTTTACCAAAAATTCTAATAATTATACACAAGGCTCTAATATCAATATATATCATAATTATAACCTAAGGTTTAATAAAATCAAACTATACACCATAGAATGATCAAGGTAGCTCACGGCTACTTAGGGGAATATATACCAAACAATTTTTATAAAATCCTATAAAATTACACTATGCTTATATACTATCATATAGCACTAATTCATCATAATATCATGTAATAACACATTACAAACCATAAATCCTTACACACTAGGTCTCGGTCCTATTGATAAAAATTTGCTATACATGTCCAAAATTTCTAATAAATTCCTACATCACCTAATTAATACCCTTGATCAACAATATGCTATTATATCATGCATATAAAAATTATACACCAAGGTTTAAGGCTTAGCTTATTCACGGCAGTTTTGAAATTTTACACAAATGGATTCCAAAAATTTCTAAATTAATACCATGCACTCTACAACATCATAGATCAACAATCCAACATCAAAATCATCCTAGCAATTTTCGAGCATCGTCAAAATAATTTAAATAAATTGCTTAGCTTATGAAATAAATTATCTATGCACATATTAACATATGTAACATAATTCTAAGCTTATAACATGCTAGCATGATTTATTACACAATTAATACATGCTAAAAATAATTATTTAAACCGATGGATTATTGAAAAATTAGGTATTATCGAAGCTTGTTCGATATCTAACCTTGTTAGCGGTGTCGATCGGTTGTAGGGTGATCGAAACTCAAGCTATTTGAGAGAATGGAAGAAGAAAAATGTTTGGTTTTCTTATGGAGCTCTCGGCGAGAGAGAGAAAGAAAGAGGAATGAAGTGTGTTGTGAAGTGTTCAAGACAATAATATACTTAGCAAAATAAAAGAATTGAAACACACTCACATAAGCTCTCTCGGCTGTCACACAAATACACAAGACACAATTAAATTTTTGGTCAAATGCTTGGGTCATAGATGAAAAAAATCTCTTACAAAACATTTACTACTTGCATGCTTTAATAAAGTTTTGGGAATAAACAAAAATAATTTTGTCTCACATGTAGCATGTTGCGCCAACTTGTGTGTATGGAGGAATGAATTTCAGATTTTCATTGTATTTGCAAGTGTATAATATACACTCTATCCCAAATATATTGCAATCAAGTGGTAAGAAAATTTAGCTCAATTGATAGAAAATAGTCGACATTTTCGACTCTTTCATACCTCACACCATCCACTTGGTTAATTTCTTGGTTATAGTGCAATTAGATCACACTTGTATCAATTAATTCACAATATAGCAATGAGGCATCAAAATTGACGTGAATATGTTGTTCATAAATAGCCCACGGCTATTTCTAATTCCTAAGAGCTAATATTTGATTTTCCATGCTAATGATACATATATATCATAATATATGTTTTAGATGATAAATTATATCATAGGAAAATTTATTGGCATTAATCCAAGGTAGAAAACCCTAATTCTCGATTTAGGGTTTTCGAGAATCATAAATAATCAAAAATATCATTCCAAAATTTTCTAGCATTATTTCAATGCCAAATAATATTCTAATTATATAAAATAATCATAGGAATTTAAATATCATAATTCCTTGATCATTAGACTTGATTCTCAAGTCATCTCTAAACGTTAACATTTGAAGCGTCTCAACGTTAATTATCGACTCATCTCCAAATGGTCGTAATAAAGTCGTAATCACTTTATTAAATTATTCCAATAATAATGGAATTAAATTCTAAGCTTAAAAACTTAGAAAATATCACGAGCATTTAATTATCGATACATAATCGACGTTGAAATAATACTGTTGAAATACGTTACATAATCGTATTTCTCAATTCACATTCATTTGTGAATAATACATAGGAATTTATTATTCCAACAATAATCGAAATCATTATTCGATATTTTAATAATCAAATTATCAAAATAAAACTCTAATTTACGAAATTAATATCGTAATTAGGCTTTTAAATAATCGGGGTATTACATTCCACCCCCCTTAAAGAAATTTCATCCCGAAATTTACATACCTCAGAAAAGATCGGGGTATTTTTCTTTCATCGCATCCTCAAAGCTCCCACGTGGCTTCTTCTTGTTCATGATATTTCCACAGCACCTTGACTAGTGGAATCGACTTATTCTCAATTCTTTGAACCTTGTGGTCTAGAATAGCCGAGGTTCTTCATTATAGCTCATATCTGGATTGAGGATCACGTCGTCTTGATGGATCACATGCTCGGATCGTACACGTGCTACGAGTTGTGATACGTGAAAAACATTGTGTCGTTTCCCAAATTTGGCGGAAGAGCCAACCTATAGGCGGCGGGCCTATTCTTTCTAGGATTTCATAAGGTCCAATAAAGCGGGTCTTAACTTTCCCTTTACCCCAAACCTTATAATCCCTTTAGATGGAGAGACTTTCAAAAAGACTTTATCTCAATTTTCGAAATGTAGCTCAGATCTTCGCGTATCAGCGTAAGACTTCTGTCTATCTTGAGCTTCTTTAATTCTTTGCCTAATTTGGCGAACGATCTCAATCATTTCGCTTATAGCGTCAGGCCCTAAGATTCTTCTTTCACCCACTTCATCCCAGTAAAGCGGTGATCGACATTTTCTTCCATATAAAGCTTCATACGGGGCCATATTGATCGTCGCTTGATAACTATTATTGTAGGCAAATTCGATGAGGGGTAAAACCTCTTCCCATTTTGCACCTCGATCCAACACTACTGTTCTCAACATATCTTCGAGTGTTTGGATCGTCCGTTCCGATTGTCCATCGGTCTGAGGGTGAAAAGCTGTGCTGAAATTTAATTTTGTGCCCAATTCTTTTTGCAAGCTAGTCCAGAATCTTGAGGTGAACTTTGAATCTCTATCAGATGTGATAGTTTTCGGTACTCCATGTAGGCGTACAATTTCTTTTACATACAGCTGAGCTAGCTTATCAGATCCGTGTGTAATCTGAATTGGCAGAAAATGTGCACATTTGGTGAGTCTGTCCACTACTACCCATATAGCAGTGTTCCCTCTCTTAGACTTTGGTAAACCCGTAACAAAATCCATAGCTATATCTTCCCATTTCCACTCGGGTATTCCCAAAGGCTGTAGTTTTCCGTAAGGACGTTGGTGTAATGCTTTTACTTTTTGACAAGCAAGACAGCGCTCTACAAAAGAGGCTATGTCTCTTTTCATACCTTCCCACCAGAACTTTTTCTTCAAATCTTGGTACATTTTAGTACTGCCTGGATGGGCTGTATAAGGTGTGTCATGAGCTTCACTCATGATTTTATTCCGAAGATTGTTGTTGTCTGGGATACACAACCTTCCTTCAAATAATAAAGCATTATCTGGTGCTTCTTGAAAATTCTTCAGTCCTTCCGTCCTTACCTTGGCACTTCCTTTTTCTAACTTTTCCTCCATCCTTTGTCCTTCAAGGATTCTTTTCCTTAAGTCAGACGTCAAAGTGAGTGTAGCAATACAACTCGTGATCGTCTCTGGTTGTTCAATCAATTCGATCTTCATTCTTTCAAACTCTTCAATGAGTTTTTCTTCATTTGTGAAGAGACATCCCAGTCGTTTTGACTCTTACGACTCGAGGCATCGGCTACAACGTTCGCCTTGCCGGGTGATAGTTTATACCACGATCGTAGTCTTTTACCAATTCGAGCCATCTCCTTTGTCTCATGTTCAAATCTCTCTGCTCGAAAAAGTATTTCAAACATTTATGATCGGTAAAGATTTCATATCTTACTCCGTAGAGATGATGTCTCCATATCTTTAGGGCATGTACTCTGCTTTGCTAGTTCGGATCATGTGTTGGGTAATTCAATTCATGCGGTCTCAGTTGTCGAGATGCATAGGCTATCACTTTTCCACTTTGCATTAACACACAGCCTAATCCATTTTTGGAAGCATCTGTATAGACCACGTATTCTTTATCTGCTTCCGGAACTGCTAATACAGGGGCAGTAGTTAACTTTTCTTTGAGTATCTGGAAATTCGCCTCACACTCATCAGTCCATGTGAATTTAATTCCTTTTCTGAGTAATTGGGTTATTGGTCTTGCTATCTTTGAGAATCCTTCAATGAATCTCCGATAGTAACCCGCTAATCAAGAAACTTCTAATCTCGTTTGTGTCTTTGGCGATTTCTATTCTTGGGACCGCTTCTACTTTGGCCGGATCAACTTTAATCCCTTCGGCTGACACAATGTGTCCAAGGAACATTACTTCCTTTAGCCAAAATTCACATTTGCTAAACTTAGCAAAAAGTTGTTCATCTCTCAAAGTTTGCGAGATTTTCACGAGGTGTTCCTTGTGTTCGTCTTCATTTTCGAATAGATGAGAATGTCGTCTATGAAGACTAAGATAAATTTATCCGGTATGGATGGAACACCCTATTCATAAGATCCATGAATCTGCGGCGCATTGGTTAGTCAAACGGCACAACCACAAACTCATAGTGCCGTATCTAGTTGAATGCCGTCTTGGATATATCCTCGGGTCGTACTTTGGTGATGGTATCGATTTAAGATCAATCTTTGAAAATACGCTTGCTCCTCGCAGGTTGGTCGAACGGATCATCAATCCTTGGCGGCGGATATTTGTTCTTAGCGTTAACTTATTTAGTTCTCGATAATCGATACACGTCCTTAAGGAACCATCTTTCTTTTGACGAATAAGACATGCGCTCCCCACGGTGAGACGCTAGGTGCGATAAAACCTAAGTCTAAGCGCCCACGAATTTGTATTTTCAATTCCTCGAGTTCCTTTGGAGCCATTACATGCGGTGCCTTCGACGTTGGAGCGATCCGGCTCCGGTCGATGGTGAATTCCAACGCTGTCGGGGGTAATCCCGTAAAGTTTGGGAAAGACATCCGGGAATTCCGAACCATTTCCACATCTTCGATCTTTATCTCCGCTTTATCCTCCCATTCGGATAAACAAGGAATGCGACTTCCTTTCTTGTTTATCATTATTTTTGCCTTCGGTAGCGGATATAATCGAATTTTCTTTCCCATCTTGATTAGTAAAAGCATGTAGCTTCTTGCCCGGGAAAATGGAATGAAATTTTCCTTTCTTTACAGGATCGTAGCATGATTTTCCGCTAACCAATCCATTCCCAAAATTATATCTACATCACCCATGGGTATTATGTTTAAGTTATTTGTCAGAACCTTAAGTGATCCTAAGTTCAACTCTAGGTTCGAGCAAGTATGAGTGACTGTCATAACCCCTCCTATGGGTGAGGAGATTCTCATATCTTGATTTGCTTTTCGGATCTAAGTTCAATAGATCTACACATGTTCTTGCTATGAAAGAATGTGATGCACCCGTGTCGAACAAAAGTATAGCAGTGCGTTGAAAAGTGTTCCCATACCTGGCAGGTTTCCCTAGTTTTGTTCATTTTGCCTCCGGTGCAGAGCATATGCTCTGGCTTGAGCCGGCTGAGGCTGACGAGGCGCTTGTCTCTGTTGATTTTGTTGTGGCTGCTGCTGTTGGCGTTCTTTCTGATTACGCCGCTGCGGTGGTTGTCGTTCTTTATTCTTTGTTGAGGTTCTTGCCTTTGTTCGCTGGTTGTTCTGCGGTTGGGGTTGGCTGGATAGCCCTGAGGGGTTGGGCATTGCCAGGCTGATTTGGCCTTCCCACTGTCCCCGTGCGTATCCCCGGGCAACTATTTGCGTAATGCCCCTTCATTCCGCACTTAAAGCAATTTACCAAATGGCAAACTCCTTTGTGAAACTTTTGGCACTTAGGGCAAGGAGTTGTCCTCGCCTGCTCTTGTGGTCCTCCCGTCGGAGGGGAAAAGACTGGCTTCTTCCATCCCTGCCCTTGCGGTACCGTGTTTCCTTGCCACGGCCGTTTGCTATTCGTATTCTCAAAACTTCCCCGGTTACTGTTACTGAAATTTCCTTCCCATTTTCTCTTCCCTTTATCCCCTGTATTCGATGTCTGTGTTTGAGTTGTCTTCTCTTCTGGCATAGCTGCCTCTATGTCCAAAGCTCGTCCGAGAGCTTCGGTGTAAGTCAGATCTCCATGGCTAGCTAGAGACATTCTTATCTCTGATCTCAAACCAGACCTAAATTTTTCTGCCATCTTCATATCCGTATTCACTTGATCAGGGGCATATCTGGACATATCGCAGAAAATGCGATCGTAATCTGTCACGGACATCTTCTCCTGTTTCAGATTATAAAATTCTTGTTCCTTCTTTTTCCGATAACTTTTCGGAACGTATTTCTCATACAGTTCCCCTTTAAATTCTTCCCAAGTGAACTCATTCATCTGATCCTGCAGTAAGATCTTCCGTCGGGCTTCCCACCAAAAGTCGGCGGTCTGTCGGTTGGAAGGTGTCTACAGATGACCTCTCTGCTTGTGCATCGAAGAAAATCAAAGATCCTTTCCATAGCCCTTATCCATTGCTCGGCATCATCCGAGCTTCCTTTCCCATCAAAAGAAGGTGGGTTCTGCCTAATTCCTCGATCCTACGATCGGGTGGAGGTGGTGGTGGTTGTGGTATATTAGCATGTTCTGGTACAGGAATTCTTCCTCTGCCTCTACCTCTTCCCCTTTCCCTACCTCTTTGTGCGGGATCCCTTCTAGGCGGCATTCTGTTGTTTAAACATACGATAAATATTAAAAATTATTTTCACAAATAACATATATAATATCATCATACAATCCTTTTGTAAAGCAGCTTTAAATCAAGCCATTCATCTTTATCACAATAATCATTTTTGCCGCAAAAGCCCGTTTTGGGGTTATCATATATATACATCAGAAAATTGTGCCTCCAAGAGGACTATTTTGTACAAACAGATTAATCAAAGGGATAATGTACATAACTTGGTATTTCAAAAGCTTAACCCGTATAACAACATACGGGATTACATGATAATACAAAATACAAGTGTTCACTTCCCTTTTTCAAAACATGAAAACAACTTACACACATACAGAACTATATACATACGGACTAAGACCTAGCTAGTCTGGTCATCAAGTGTATCACTCATCGTCATATTGATCCTCCTCAAGATCCTCCTCATCGTCTGAATCATCGCCGATCATCGTCCGAGTCGTCATCATCCGAGTCGTCCTCACGGCGGCGCAAGACTGGATGGTCGCGCCATCATCCCCAACCATAGGAATGTCGCGGATCGGACGGAGGTCATCACGATCATCAGATACTCTCATCCTGGCCGTCTGTCGGTACGGCTCAGCTGGCGGTGCGGGCGTTGTCATGGGCGGCAAAATCGGGAGTGGTGGGTGTATGGGGTGTCCAATCGACAAAGGGAAAACTTGGCATCCCCAAAGCTTTGGGTCGAGACGCCCTCTACCTCGCAAGCCTACCTCGTCCTCCTAGAACTGGGTACCACTGGGTCCACTCGCGAGGTACCTCCAAGTAAAGCCACCCGGTGACTCATCACGCCACGTATATTCCCGGAGGAAGGTGCGGTCCTCTCGGTGCTACCCGTGATCTTTCAAGACGATGTCAAATGGCTTACAAATCTCGGTAGATCCGCTATCGATCATAGTCACCACCCAAGACGGTAGATATAATCTCCTGACACTTCCCGTGCGTAGTCCTCCCAATCTATCGGTAACCGTGTCAGAAGGCGCTTCACGCCATCGAAATCAGTCACTCCATGCTCGTGCGCCTCCCTCCAATGACGAAGGTAGTGCATGAGAAACTCTCCGAGATCATCTCCCCAACACATCCGGTAACCACGGTACCTATGAATAATCTCCGCTGGGGTGGCCCTCGGCCCTAACCTCCGTCTAGTAGTATGTCGGGTCCTGGCCATCTGTCACAGACAAACAAGCATAAGACAACTACATAAGATATCCGTTACACAGATAAACTAAACTTAACGCGTATGTTAAGAAAAAGGTTAAACTGGACAGGTCTATATAGCAGATAAACAATCCAAACACCTCTGATGAACAGATAAATGTTATACGGAAGTTGTTCTCATATACAACGCGCGTTGTAGCTTTCCTACCATACTAGGAAACTTGCTATCTAGCTGCATAAAAAAAATTCTTATCATAGAACTAAATTCTAGTTCTATAAAACTATGAGCTAGCTTCTACTGGCTCTCCTGATTTCTGGAGGAGGAAACAGGGGATCTTCCCTTCATAAGAAATATATTACAGTCTGTTAGGAGTACGTAGGCGAAAACCGTGTGCAATTCGGAGTTCAAACGAAGGAGAACGGATCAAAACAAAATCACAGCGAAGCAGTTCACCTTTGCCGAGGTGAACTGTCCGAGGTGGACTGTACTGACCCTCGTGAATTCTGGAGAAGGAATCATGGGTTAGGTCCTTCATAAGAAATATAGTACAGTGTGTTAGGAGTACGTAGGCGAAAACCGTATGTAATTCGGAGTCCGAACGAAGGAGAACGGACCAAAACAAAATTACTGCATGAAGCAGTTCGTCTTCGACGAGGTGAACTGTCCGAGGTGGGGTGAGTTTGCCGAAGTGAGCTCGCCGAGGAGAGCTGACGAGGTGAGCTTGCCGAGGTGAGCTGACGAGCTGACAAGGTGAGCTTGCCGAGGTGAGCTGACGAGGTGAGCTCACCGAGGTGTGACGAGGTGAACTCGTCGAGGTGAACTGACGAGGTCAAATGCCTTAGTTTTTATTTTGAGCTCTCAGCTCAAATGCTCAACTTTATTTTGAGCTCTCCCTAGCTCAAATGCATTAGTTTTATTTTGAGCTCTCCGCCTAGCTCAAATGCCTTAGCTCTTATTTTGCATGATATTCTGAGGTCGTCATGCTTCCCGAGGTCGGCATTTTGAGGTCGACACTTCGAGGTCGGCATTCTGAGGTCGGCACTTCGATTTTTTTTTTTAAGCTTTTAACCTTCTAATTCCATAATGGAATGAAGTTCTTCAAATCCATTTTTCTTTCGTTCGAATGGGATGAAATTGTACATTCTGCATTTCTATGTTCTTTCGTAACTCGTGAACATGCTTCTTATTTCGCCTATGTTCCATTTGGGATGACATAAAGATTAATCAAAATCAATATTGAGAATAGAATTTCAAATATGACGAACATAGTTCGTTTTAAACATACGCATTTCCTGCGAAAAATTTTCAATCAATCAATCAATCATGGTTATTTACAACCTTTCTCATTTCATTTGTCGATAATGTTCTATCGACACCAAATCAAATTCATAAATCGCAAACTTCTCGTTTTCAAAGATGAGAAAATAATTTACCTTTTTCCCGGTTGAGCTGGATGTGATGGAGTGTTGAGCATAGTCAGATGATTTCTAGAAGTCTAGTGACTCAATCTAGACTTAACTTTTAAAAGAAAGTTTAGGGTTCAAAGAGCAACCGCTACGACATACTCTGTCACAGCCCCTCTAATCCAAAGGACATATTAGAGAGAACTGGAGCTTGGAACAGTGATTACAACACATTTAATAAGAATAATCAAAGACTTCAAATTAATGCTTATCGAACTTCGATAATCAACCTTATTTACAAGGCAAAAGTAATTTACAGATATAAGGCTACAAGTCCTTAAACAGAAGGTTCGATAATTTGGACAGAATAGGCTGTCAACATCAACATACAATAATATCCAAAATATGCAGCGGAAAGCATGTGAATGCATATATGACGATATGCACCCAAGGGTTCTTTCTTTCAAACATAATAAATACCAAAAAGACTTCTGACTACTCAACATCTCTTCTCCATCACCATCATCAGTTCAATCTGCACATTTAAAACAAATATGCGGTGAGTACAAGAATGCACGATGGCTCATCCCAAAATAATTTATCAATTTTGAATTACTCGCCCATTCACAGTAATACACGAGGTTTTAATTTGAAATACTCGTGTTTACTAAATATTTTCTCGTCATTTTCCATAAATATCGCCAGCAAGCATTTTCCACGTATGTATGATCCATATCCACCATAATAATTCATTCAACAATAATTCCCTGCTGGAGAGGAGGCCTCTCTCGCGACGCCATGACCGCCGAGCACCCTTTCAAAGACACAAATACAAATAATCAGTGCACAAAATCCTTGCCATCTCAGCATAGGATACGAATTCTCCATCATCCTTGTGGGTACTTACAAGGATACGAATTCAAGCATGTCATAAAGTGGGAGCTACCCAACATTATGCATCAAATATCATGGATTGGATACATACATAAAACATAAACATTTGGGCAGGTAATTAAATAAATCATTTCATAAATACTGCTTGCAATAAAGCATCATAAATAAATCATTTGACAAAGATTTATCAGTTCGAGTATAGTAAAGCCCACCTCTACTTTCGAACGTCAATTCTCGATATGCGTGTTCTTTCCTCATTGCTTGGGAGCCTTCACGTCCCACCTTTACGCAAAATTTACGTTTAGTACGTTGGCACGCTTTTCGAGATTTTCAAAGTTCATTCAACTTTGATAAATAAAATAATAATTCGACGTTTGGATAAATCTTAATACATCGTTTCAACGCGTATTTCAATAAAAATAATTTCGTGCTTGAGAGAGACGTAATATGATCTGGCCTCATTTTAACCTTTTAGGTTAAATAATTAACGTATAATAACGTTATTCAATAAAATGATTTCAAATATGAAATCTTTTCTCACAATTGAGATATTCAGATAAAAGTAATACGTTTTTCACGTATTAGAGTATTTAACGAACGTATTTCGTACGTTAATTTCGAAAGTCAACCTTTTTGACTTCCCGTTATAAAACTTAAATAAACATATTTTAATGAATAAATTCAATATAAATCGATTTTCAATCGATTTCTTATCATATAGCTTTAATCCTCGATTTTTCACGTAAATTGATAAACTTGATTAATATCTTCTTTCAATATTAATCTTTTAATACATTAAGCATTATTTATGCTTTTAACGTTATTTAATATAACGTTTCTTCGTAAACATAATATTCTATGTTTAATAATTCTCAAAAATTCAATTATGTCTAAATTAATTTTTTAGACATATAATAAATTATTATTCTTGATTAAAAAGGAATTAAAATTCCTTATCTAAAACATATAGCTCACGGCTATATCAAAATTTTACCAAACTTGTTCCAAAAATTCCACTAAATTTATATAGTGTATTATTTTACACTATGATCATTAATATGTATTAATATCACTATAGGAAAATTTGGAACTCACCTATATACATAACATAGGCCACGGTTTTTATAAAAAAATCCAAAAGTTTTCCAAAAATTCTAATAATTATACACAAGGCTCTAATATCAATATATATCATAATTATAACCTAAGGTTTAATAAAATCAAACTATACACCATAGAATGATCAAGGTAGCTCACGGCTACTTAGGGGAATATATACCAAACAATTTTATAAAATCCTATAAAATTACACTATGCTTATATACTATCATATAGCACTAATTCATCATAATATCATGTAATAACACATTACAAACAATAAATCCTTACACTCTAGGTCTCGCCCTATTGATAAAAATTGGCTATACATGTCCAAAATTTCTAATAAATTCTACATCACCTAATTAATACCCTAGATCAACAATATGCTATTATATCATGCATATAAAATTATACACCAAGGTTCAAGGCTTAGCTTATTCACGGCATAGTTTTGAAATTTTACACAAATGGATTCCAAAAATTTCTAAATTAATACCATGCACTCCTACAACATCATAGATCAACAATCCAACATCAAAATCATCCTAGCAATTTTCGAGCATCATCAAAATAATTTAAATAAATTGCTTAGCTTATGAAATAAATTATCTATGCACATATTAACATATGTAATATAATTCTAAGCTTATAACATGCTAGCATGATTTATTACACAATTAATACATGCTAAAAATAATTATTTAAACCGATGGATTATTGAAAAAATTAGGTATTATCGAAGCTTGTTCGATATCTAACCTTGTTAACGGTGTCGATCGGTTGTAGGGTGATCGAAACTCAAGCTATTTGAGAGAATGGAAGAAGAAAAATGTTTGGTTTTTCTTATGGAGCTCTCGGCAGTAGAGAGAAAGAAAGAGGAATGAAGTGTGTTGTGAAGTGTTCAAGACAATAATATACTTAGCAAAATAAAAGAATTGAAACACACTCACATAAGCTCTCTCTCGGCTCTCACACAAATACACAAGACACAATTAAAATTTTTGGTCAAATGCTTAGGTCATAGATGAAAAAAAATCTCTTACAAAACATTTACTACTTGCATGCTTTAATAAAGTTTTGGGAATAAACAAAAATAATTTTGTCTCACATGTAGCATGTTGCCGCCAACTTGTGTGTATGGAGGAATGAATTTCAGATTTTTCATTGTATTTGCAAGTGTATACTATACACTCTATCCCAAATATAATGCAATCAAGTGGTAAGAAAATTTAGCTCAATTGATAGAAAATAGTCAACATTTTCGGCTCTTTCATGCCTCACACCATCCACTTGGTTAATTTCTTGGTTATAGTGCAATTAGATCACACTTGTATCAATTAATTCACAATATAGCAATGAGGCATCAAAATTGACGTGAATATGTTGTTCATAAATAGCCCACGGCTATTTCTAATTCCTAAGTGCTAATATTTGATTTTCCATGCTAATGATACATATATATCATAATATATATTTTAGATGATAAATTATATCATAGGAAAATTTATTGGTATTAATCGAGGAAGAAAACCCTAATTTCGATTTAAGGTTTTCGAGAATCATAAATAATCAAAATATCATTCCAAAATTTTCTAGCATTATTTCAATGCCAAATAATATTCTAATTATATAAAATAATCATAGAAATTTAAATATCATAATTCCTTGATCATTAGACTTGATTCTCAAGTCATCTCTAAACGTTAACGTTTGAAACGTCTCAAAACGTTAATTATCGACTCATCTCCAAATGGTCGTAATAAAGTCGTAATCACTTTATTAAATTATTCCAATAATAATGGAATTAAATTCTAAGCTTAAAAACTTAGAAAATATCACGAGCATTTAATTATCGATACATAATCGACGTTGAAATAATACTGTTGAAATACGTTACATAATCGTATTTCTCAATTCACATTCATTTGTGAATAATACATAGGAATTTATTATTCCAACAATAATCGAAATCATTATTCGATATTTTAATAATCAAATTATCAAAATAAAACTCTAATTTACGAAATTAATATCGTAATTAGGCTTTTAAATAATCGGGGTATTACATTCCACCCCCCTTAAAGAAATTTCATCCCGAAATTTACATACCTCAGAAAAGATCGGGGTATTTTTCTTTCATCGCATCCTCAAAGCTCCCACGTAGCTTCTTCTTGTTCATGATATTTCCACAGCACCTTGACTAGTGGAATCGACTTATTTCTCAATTGTTGAACCTTGTGGTCTAGAATAGCAGTAGGTTCTTCATTATAGCTCATATCTGGATTGAGGATCACGTCGTCTTGATGGATCACATGCTTCGTTTCCCAAATTTGGCGGAAGAGCCAACCTATAGGCGACTGGGCCTATTCTTTCTAGGATTTCATAAGGTCCAATAAAACGGGGTCTTAACTTTCCCTTTACTCCAAACCTTATAATCCCTTTAGATGGAGAGACTTTCAAAAAGACTTATCTCAATTTTCGAAATGTAGCTCAGATCTTCGCGTATCAGCGTAAGACTTCTGTCTATCTTGAGCTTCTTTAATTCTTTGCCTAATTTGGCGAACGATCTCAATCATTTCGCTTATAGCATCAGGTCCTAAGATTCTTCTTTCACCCACTTCATCCTAGTAAAGCGGTGATCGACATTTTCTTCCATATAAACCTTCATACGGGGCCATATTGATCGTCGCTTGATAACTATTATTGTAGGCAAATTCGATGAGGGGTAAAACCTCTTCCCATTTTGCACCTCGATCCAACACTACTGTTCTCAACATATCTTCGAGTGTTTGGATCGTCCGTTCCGATTGTCCATCGGTCTGAGGGTGAAAAGCTGTGCTGAAATTTAATTTTGTGCCCAATTCTTTTTGCAAGCTAGTCCAGAATCTTGAGGTGAACTTTGAATCTCTATCAGAAGTGATAGTTTTCGGTACTCCATGTAGGCGTACAATTTCTTTTACATACAGCTGGGCTAGCTTATCAGATCCGTGTGTAATCTGAATTTGCAGAAAATGTGCACATTTGGTGAGTCTGTCCACTACTACCCATATAGCAGTGTTCCCTCTCTTAGACTTTGGTAAACCCGTAACAAAATCCATAGCTATATCTTCCCATTTCCACTCGGGTATTCCCAAAGGCTGTAGTTTTCCGTAAGGACGTTGGTGTAATGCTTTTACTTTTTGACAAGCAAGACAGCGCTCTACAAAAGAGGCTATGTCTCTTTTCATACCTTCCCACTAGAACTTTTTCCTCAAATCTTGGTACATTTTAGTACTTCCTGGATGGGCTGTATAAGGTGTGTCATGAGCTTCACTAATGATTTCATTCCGAAGATTGTTGTTGTCTGGGATACACAACCTTCCTTCAAATAATAAAGCATTATCTCGGTGCTTCTTGAAAATTCTTGATCCTTCCGTCCTTACTTGGCACGTTGCTTTTTCTAACTTTTCCTCCATCCTTTGTCCTTCAAGGATTCTTTTCCTTAAGTCAGACGTCAAAGTGAGTGTAGCAATACAACTCGTGATCGTCTCTGGTTGTTCAATCAATTCGATCTTCATTCTTTCAAACTCTTCAATGAGTTTTTCTTCATTTGTGAAGAGACATCCCAATTCGTTTTGACTCTTATGACTCAAGGCATCGGCCACAACGCTCGCTTTGCCGGGTGATAGTTTATACCACGTCGTAGTATTTTACCAATTCGAGCCATCTCCTTTGTCTCATGTTCAAATCTCTCGCTCAAAAAGTATTTCAAACATTTATGATCGGTAAAGATTTCACATCTTACTCCGTAGAGATGATGTCTCCATATCTTTAGGGCATGTACTACTGCTGCTAGTTCCAGATCATGTGTTGGGTAATTCAATTCATGCGGTCTCAGTTGTCGAGATGCATAGGCTATCACTTTTCCACTTTGCATTAACACACAGCCTAATCCATTTTGGAAGCATCTCAGATAGACCACGTATTCTTTATCTCGCTCGAACCGCTAATCTGAGGCGAGAGTTAACTTTCTTTGAGTATCTGAAAATTCGCCTCACATCAGTCCATGTGAATTTAATTCCTTTTCTGAGTAATTGGGTTATTGGTCTTGCTATCTTTGAGAATCCTTCAATGAATCTCCGATAGTAACCCGTTAATCCCAAGAAACTTCTAATCTCATTTTGTGTCTTTGGCGATTTCCATTCTTGGACTGCTTCTACTTTGGCCGGATCAACTTTAATCCTTCTGGTGACACAATGTGTCCAAGGAACATTACTTCCTTTAGCTAAAATTCACATTTGCTAAACTTAGCAAAAGTTGTTCATCTCTCAAAGTTTGCAAGATCGTCCCGAGGTGTTCCTTGTGTCCGTCTTCAATTTTCGAATAGATGAGAATGTCGTCTATGAAGACTAAGACAAATTTATCCGGTATGGATGGAACACCCTATTCATCGATCCATGAATCTGCAGCGATTGGTTAGTCCAAACGGCACAACCACAAACTCATAGTGCCCGTGATCTAGTTGGAATGCCGCTTCGATATATCCTCGGGTCGTACTTTGAGTGATGGTATCCCGATTTAAGATCAATCTTTGAAAATACGCTTGCTCGCCGCTGGTCGAATGATCATCAATCCTTGGCAGCGGATATTTGTTCTTAAGCGTTAACTTATTTAGTTCCCGATAATCGATACACATCCTTAAGGAACCATCTTTCTTTTGACGAATAAGGTGGCGCCCCACGGTGAGACACTAGGTCTGATAAAACCTAAGTCTAACAGCTCCTGAATTTGTATTTTCAATTCCTCGAGTTCCTTTGGAGCCATTCTTTACGGTGCCTTCGACGTTGGTGCTAATCCTGGCTCCAGGTCGATGGTGAATTCCAATCACTGTGGGTAATCCGGTAATGTTTGGGAAAGACATCCGGGAATTCCGAACCATTTCCACATCTTCGATCTTTATCTCCGCTTTATCCTTCCTATTCGGATAAACAAGGAATGCGACTTCCTTTCTTGTTTATCATTCTTTTCGCCTTCAGCGGATATAATCGAATTTTCTTTCACATGTTGATTCCGTAAAGCTTGTAGCTTCTTGCCGTGAAAATGGAATGAAATTTTCCTTTCTTTACAGGATCGTAGCATGATTTTACGCTAACCAATCCATTCCCAAAATTATATCTACATCACCCATGGGTATTATGTTTAAGTTATTTGTCAGAATCTTAAGTGATCCTAAGTTCAACTCTAGGCTCGAGCAAATATGAGTGACTGTCATAACCCCTCCTATGGGTGACGAGATTCTCATATCTTGATTTGCTTTTTCAGATCTAAGTTCCAATAGATCTACACATGTTCTTGCTATGAAAGAATGTGATGCACACGATCGAACAAAAGTATAACAGTACGCTGAAAAGTGTTCCCATACTTGCCGTGTTTCCTAGTTTTGTTCATTTTGCCTCGGTCGCAGCATGTGCTCGCTTGAGCCGGCCGAGGTCGACGGGCGCTTGTCTCGCTGATTTTGTTGTGGCTGCGCTGTTGGCGTTCTGCTTGATTACGCCGCCGCGGTGGTTGTCGTTGTTATTCTTTGTTGAGGCCGCCATCTTTGTTGGTTGTTTGCGGTTGGAAATCGAAACCGGATAGCCACGAGGGTTGGGCTTGCCAGCTGATTTGGCCTTCCCATCGCCCCCGCGCGTATCCTCGGCAACTATTTGCGTAATGCCCCTTCATTCCGCACTTAAAGCAATTTACCAAATGGCAAACTCCTTTGTGAAACTTTTGGCACTTAGGGCAAGGAGTTGTCCTCGCCTGCTCTTGTGGTCCTCCCGTCGGAGGGGAAAAGACTCGCTTCTTCCATCCCTGCCCTTGCGGTACCGTGTTTCCTTGCCACGGCCGTTTGCTATTCGTATTCTCAAAACTTCCCGATTCATCATTCATCAAATTTCCTTCCCATTATCTCTTCCCTTTATCCCTCAGATTTGATGTCCGTGTTTGAGTTGTCTTCTCTTCTCGCATAGCTGCCTCTATGTCCAAAGCTCGTCCGAGAGCTTCAGTGTAAGTCAGATCTCCATGGCTGGCTAGAGACATTCTTATCTCTGATCTCAAACCAGACCTAAATTTTTGTGCCATCTTCATATCCGTATTCACTTGATCAGGGGCATATCTCGACATATCGCGAAAATGCGATCGTAATCGTCACGGACATCTTCTCCTGCTTCGATTATAAAATTCTTGTTCCTTCTTTTCCGATAACTTTTGGAACGTATTTCTCATCTGCCCCTTTAAATTCTTCCCAAGTGAACTCATTCATCCGATCCTGCAAGAAGATCTTCCGACGGGCTTCCCACCAAAAGTCGGCAGTCCCGTCTGCATTGAAGGTAATACAGACAGCCCGCTCTGCTGTGCATCCAAGAAAATCAAAGATCCTTTCCATAGCCCTTATCCATTGCTCGGCATCATCCGGCTTCCTTTCCCATCAAAGAAGGTGGGTTACGCTAATTCCTCGATCCCACGATCGGGTGGAGGTGGTGGTGGTTGTGGTATATTAGCGTGTTTGCAGTGCAGAATTCTTCCTCCGCCTCTACCTCTTCCCCTTCCCTACCTCTTGTGCGGGATCCCTTCTAGGCGGCATTCATTGTTTAAACATACGATAAATATTAAAAATTATTTTCACAAATAACATATATAATATCATCATACAATCCTTTTGTAAAGCAGCTTTAAATCAAGCCATTCATCTTTATCACAATAATCATTTTTGCCGTAAAAGCCCGTTTTGAGGTTATCATATATATACATCAGAAAATTGTGCCTCCAAGAGGACTATTTTGTAAAAACAGTTAATACAAAAGGGATAATGTACATAAGATGGTATTTCAAAAGCTTAACCCGTATAACAACATACGGGATTACATGATAATACAAAATACAAGTGTTCACTTCCCTTTTTCAAAACATGAAAACAACTTACACACATACAGAACTATATACATACGGACTAAGACCTAGCTAGTCTGGTCATCAGGTGTATCACTCATCGTCATATTGATCCTCCTCAGGATCCTCCTCATCGTATGAATCATCTCGGAGTCGTCATTCGAGTCGTCATCATCCGAGTCGTCCTCACGGCGGCGCACTATGGATGGTCCCGCGCCATCATCCCCAACCATAGGAATGTCATGGATCGGACGGAGGTCATCACGATCATCAGATACTCTCATCCTGGCCGTCTGTCGGTACGGCTCAGCTGGCGGTGCGGGCGCTGTCATGGGCGGCAAAATCGGGAGCTATGGGTGTATAGGGTGTCCAATCGACAAAGGAGGAAACACTGGCATCCCCAAAGCTTTGGGTCGAGACGCCCTCTCTACCTCTGCAAGCCTACCCTCGTCCTCCGGGAATGGGTACCACGGGTCCACTCGCCGAGGTACCTCCAAGTAAAGCCACCCGTGACTCATCACGCCACGTATATTCCCTCGGAGGAGGTGCGGTTCTCTCGGTTCTACCGTAGATCTTTCAAGACGATGTCAAATGGCTTACAAATCTCGGTAGATCCGCTATCAGATCATAGTCACCACCAGCACGGTAGATATAATCTCCTGACACTTCCCGTGCGTAGTCCTCCCAATCTATCGGTAACCGTGTCAGAAGGTGCTTCACGCCATCGAAATCAGTCACTCCATGCTCGTGCGCCTCCCTCCAATGACGAAGGTAGTGCATGAGAAACTCTCCGAGATCATCTCCCCAGCACATCTGGTAACCACGGTACCTATGAATAATCTTATTTGGGTGGCCTCGCCCTAGCCTCCGTCTAGTAGTATGTCGGGTCTCGCCATCCGTCATGAGACAAGCGAGCATAAGACAACTACATAAGATATCCGTTACACAGATAAACTAAACTTAACGCGTATGTTAAGAAAAAGGTTAAACTGGACAGGTCTATAAAGCAGATAAACAATCCAAACACCTCTAATGAACAGATAAATGTTATACGGAAGTTGTTCTCATATACAACGCACGTTGTAGCTTTCCTACCATACTAGGAAACTTGCTATCTAGCTGCATAAAAAAAATTCTTATCATATAACTAAATTCTAGTTCTATAAAACTATGTGCTAGCTTCTACTGGCTCTCGTGATTTCTGGAGGAAGAAACAGGGGATCTTCCCTTCATAAGAAATATATTACAGTCCGTTAGTAGTACATAGGCAAAAACCGTGTGCAATTCGGAGTTCAAACGAAGGAGAACGGATCAAAACAAAATCACTGCGAAGCAGTTCACCTTTGCCGAGGTGAACTGTCCGAGGTGGACTGTACTGACCCTCGTGAATTCTGGAGAAGGAATCAGGGGTTCTTTCCTTCATAAGAAATATAGTACAGTGTGTTAGGAGTACGTAGGCGAAAACCGTGCACAATTCGGAGTCCGAACGAAGGAGAACGGACCAAAATAAAATCACTGCACGAAGCAGTTCGTCTTCGCCGAGGTGAACTGTCCGAGGTGGGGTGAGTTTGCCGAAGTGAGCTCGCCGAGGAGAGCTGACGAGGTGAGCTTGCCGAGGTGAGCTGACGAGCTGACAAGGTGAGCTTGCCGAGGTGAGCTGACAAGCTGACGAGGTGAGCTCGCCGAGGTGTGACGAGGTGAACTCGTCGAGGTGAACTGACGAGGTCAAATGCCTTAGTTTTTATTTTGAGCTCTCCGCCTAGCTCAAATGCCTTAGCTTTTATTTTGATCTCTCCGCCTAGCTCAAATGCCTTAGCTTTTATTTTGCATGATATTCTGAGGTCGTCATGCTTCCCGAGGTCGGCATTTTGAGGTCGGCACTTCGAGGTCGGCATTCTGAGGTCGGCACTTCGATTTTATTTTTTAAGCTTTTAACCTTCTAATTCCATAATCGAATGAAGTTCTTCAAATCCATTTTTGCTTTCGTTCTCGCAATGGGATGAAATTCGTACATTCGTACTTCTATGTTCTTTCGTAACTCGTGAACATGCTTCTTATTTCGTCTATGTTCCATTTGGGATGACATAAACATTAATCAAAATCAATATTGAGAATAGAATTTCAAATATGACGAACATAGTTCGTTTTAAACATACGCATTTCCTGCGAAAAATTTTCAATCAATCAATCAATCATGGTTATTTACAACCTTTCTCATTTCATTTGTCGATAATGTTCTATCGACACCAAATCAAATTCATAAATCGCAAACTTCTCGTTTTCAAAGATGAGAAAATAATTTATCTTTTTCCCGGTTGAACTGGATGTGATGGAGTGTTGAGCATAGTCAGATGATTTCTAGAAGTCTAGTGACTCAATCTAGACTTAACTTTTGAAAGAAAGTTTAGGGTTCAAAGAGCAAACTGCTCTGATACAACTCTGTCACAGCCCCTCTAATCCAAAGGACATATTAGAGAGAACTGGAGCTTGGAACAGTGATTACAACACATTTAATAAGAATAATCAAAGACTTCAAATTAATGCTTATCGAACTTCGATAATCAACCTTATTACAAGGCAAAAGTAATTTCTGAGATATAAGGCTACAAGTCCTTAAACAAAAGGTTCGATAATTTGGACAGAATAGGCTGTCAACATCAACATACAATAATATCCATAATATGCAGCGGAAAGCATGTGAATGCATATATGACGATATGCACCCAAGGGTTCTTTCTTTCAAACATAATAAATACCAAAAAGACTTCTGACTACTCAACATCTCTTCTCCATCACCATCATCAGCTCAATCTGCACATTTAAAACAAATATGCAGGGCTGAGTACAAGAATGCACTCAGTGGCTCATGCCAAAATAATTTATCAATTTTGAATTACTCTGCCCCATTCACAGTAACACACGAGGTTTTAATTTGAAATACTCGTGTTTACTAAATATTTTCTGTCATTTTCCATAAATATCGCTTGGCCAAGCATTTTCCACGTATGTATGATCCATATCCACCACAATAATTCATTCAACAATAATTCCCGCGCTGGAGAGGAGGCCTCCTCTCACAGACGCCATGACCGGCCGAGCACCCTTCAAAGACTACGATACAAATAATCGGTGCACAAAATCCTTGCCATCTCAAGATAGGATACGAATTCTCCATCGTCCTTGTGGGTACTTACAAGGATACGAATTCAAGCATGTCATAATGTGGGAGCTAACCAACATTATGCATCAAATATCATGGATTGGATACATACATAAAACATAAACATTTGGGCGGGTAATTAAATAAATCATTTCATAATCTTCGCTTGCAATAAAGCATCATAAATAAATGATTTGACAAAGATTTATCGGTTCGAGTATAGTAAAGCCCACCTCTGCTGACGTCGATTCTCGATATCGTGTTCTTTCCTCATTGCTTGGGAGCCTTCACGTCCCACCTTTACGCAAAATTTACGTTTAATGCGTTGCACGCCGAGATTTTCAAAGTTCATTCAACTTTGATAAATAAAATAATAATTCGACGTTTGGATAAATCTTAATCGTCGTTTCAATGCGTATTTCAATAAAAATAATTCTCGTGCTTGAGAGAGGCGTAATATGATCTGATCTCATTTTAACCTTTTAGGTTAAATAATTAACGATATAATAACGTTATTGATAAAATGATTTCAAATATGAAATCTTTTCTCACAATTGAGATATTCAGATAAAAGTGTCGTTTTCACGTATTAGAGTATTTAATGAGCGTATTTAAATGCGTTAATTTGAAAGTCAACCTTTTGACTTTCCGTTATAAAACTTCAATAAACATATTTTAATGAATAAATTCAATATAAATCGATTTTCAATCGATTTCTTTTCATATAGCTTTAATCCTCGATTTTTCACGTAAATCGATAAACTTGATTAATATCTTCTTTCAATATTAATCTTTTAATACATTAAGCATTATTTATGCTTTTAACGTTATTTAATATAACGTTTCTTCGTAAACATAATATTCTATGTTTAATAATTCTAAAAAATTCAATTATGTCTAAAATAATTTTTTAGACATATAATAAATTATTATTCTTGATTAAAAAGGAATTAAAATTCCTTATCTAAGACATATAGCTCACGGCTATATCAAAATTTTTCCAAACTTGTTCCAAAAATTCCACTAAATTCATATAGTGTATTATTTTACACTATGATCATTAATATGTATTAATATCACTATAGGAAAATTTGAAACTCACCTATATACATAACATAGGCCACGGTTTTTATAAAAATAATCTAAAAGTTTTCCAAAAATTCTAATAATTATACACAAGGCTCTAATATCAATATATATCATAATTATAACCTAAGGTTTAATAAAATCAAACTATACACCATAGAATGATCAAGGTAGCTCACGGCTACTTAGGAGAATATATACCAAACAATTTTTATAAAATCCTATAAAATTACACTATGCTTATATACTATCATATAGCACTAATTCATCATAATATCATGTAATAACACATTACAAACCATAAATCCTTACACTCTAGGTCTAGGCCCTATTGATAAAAATTGGCTATACATGTCCAAAATTTCTAATAAATTCCTACATCACCTAATTAATACCTAGATCAACAATATGCTATTATATCATGCATATAAAATTATACACCAAGGTTGAGGCTTAGCTTATTCACGGCAATTTTGAAATTTTACACAAATGGATTCCAAAAATTTCTAAATTAATACCATGCACTCCTACAACATCATAGATCAACAATCCAACATCAAAATCATCCTAGCAATTTTCGAGCATCATCAAAATAATTTAAATAAATTGCTTAGCTTATGAAATAAATTATCTATGCACATATTAATATATGTAACATAATTCTAAGCTTATAACATGCTAGCATGATTTATTACCCAATTAATACATGCTAAAAATAATTATTTAAAGCGATGGATTATTGAAAAAATTAGGTATTATCGAAGCTTGTTCGATATCTAACCTTGTTAACGGTGTCGATCGGTTGTAGGGTGATCGAAACTCAAGCTATTTGAGAGAATGGAAGAAGAAAAATGTTTGGTTTTTCTTATGGAGCTCTCGGCAGTAGAGAGAAAGAAAGAAGAATGAAGTGTGTTGTGAAGTGTTTAAGACAATAATATACTTAGCAAAATAAAAGAATTGAAACACACTCACATAAGCTCTCTCGGCTCTCACACAAATACACAAGACACAATTAAAATTTTGGTCAAATGCTTGGGTCATAGATGAAAAAAAATCTCTTACAAAACATTTTATACTTGCATGCTTTAATAAAGTTTTGGGAATAAACAAAAATAATTTTGTCTCACATGTAGCATGTTGCCGCCAACTTGTGTGTATGGAGGAATGGATTTCAGATTTTTCATTGTATTTGCATGTGTATAATATACACTCTATCCCAAATATATTGCAATCAAGTGGTAAGAAAATTTATCTCAATTGATAGAAAATAGTCAACATTTTCGGCTCTTTCATGCCTCACACCATCCACTTGGTTAATTTCTTGGTTATAGTGCAATTAGATCACACTTGTATCAATTAATTCACAATATAGCAATGAGGCATCAAAATTGACGTGAATAAGTTGTTCATAAATAGCCCACGGCTATTTCTAATTCCTAAGTGCTAATATTTGATTTTCCATGCTAATGATACATATATATCATAATATATATTTTAGATGATAAATTATATCATAGGAAAATTTATTGGCATTAATCCAAGGTTGAAAACCCTAATTCTCGATTTAAGGTTTTCGAGAATCATAAATAATCAAAAATATCATTCCAAAATTTTCTAGCATTATTTCAATGCCAAATAATATTCTAATTATATAAAATAATAATAGGAATTGAAATATCATAATTCCTTGATCATTAGACTTGATTCTCAAGTCATCTCTAACCGTTAACGTTTGAAACGTCTCAAAACGTTAATTATCTACTCATCTCCAAATGGTCGTAATAAAGTCGTAATCACTTTATTAAATTATTCCAATAATAATGGAATTAAATTCTAAGCTTAAAACTTAGAAAATATCACGAGCATTTAATTATCGATACATAATCGGCGTTGAAATAATCTTGTTGAAATCGTTACATAATCGTATTTCTCAATTCACATTCATTTGTGAATAATACATAGGAATGTATTATTCCAACAATAATAAAAATCATTATTCGATATTTTAATAATCAAATTATCAAAATAAAACTCTAATTTACGTAATTAGGCTTTCAAATAAATTAATATGAATTGGCTTTTCGATTATTAAATGCATGTAGATAAAAATTGTTATTTGCTTGGACTAAGCCGCATGCTCAATCAATTGTTGATTCATTATCATGTTGAGAAATGTATTGATTTAGAATTTCTAGGATAATGTGAAGTCATGTTTTATCCATTTGAATTTATGTTTTCTTGATTTCTTTTCTCGTGTCGTGATGATGAAGTTTGCTTGAGGACAAGCAAAGGTTTAAGTGTGGAGGAGTTGTTTAGTATGGTTTTGTGCTTATTTTTCATATGTTTATGCATGTCATTTTCAATAGTTTGTTCTATTTATGTCGTTGGTTTGATTCGTATTGATCGAATCGGAATTATTTGGTTTGTTTCGATGTTTTGCAGAAAAATGACATTAAATAGGATGAAATTTATCTACCAAGAATTATCCTATATTGAAGAGCATCTCGATAGGAGTCCGTGGGCATAAACGGATCTAAATTCGGAGTTCGGACGAGAGAGAACGGAGCGAACAATGGTCGCACAGAGCCACGCAGCGCGCGTCGCGCGCCGGCGTGCGCCATCCGGCGCTAGCACGCTCAGCGCGCGTTCAGCGCGAGCGCTACCTCCTACAGCGCGCGTTCAGCCTCCATTTTCCCCCCAGCGCTCGTTCAACCTTGCACAACCGGCGCTATCATCTTAGCGCCCGCCTCGCAGTCGCGCGCGCTCGCCAGCTTTCGGTAGCGATGTCACGCCACTCGCTGCATGCCGCGTCCGGTGCTGCTCACCCGTCCGGCGTTTGGCTCACCCACCTCGCCCTATCCGTCCGGCGCAGTGGTCAGTCCGGCGCTGGGTGCTTTAGCTTCTCTTTCCAGAGACCTCATGCGTCCGGCGCTTGGATGCGTCCGGCGCTGCGCGTCCCGAATTTTGCCCGCGTCGCGTCCGGCGATGCGGTGCACCCGACGCTGCGCCTGAAATTTTATGCACTTATAAATAGGGTCAAACATGCGTGAACCCTATGGACTATCTGATTTTTGCGCCTCACTCACATTCTCTCACGCACGCAGCTCTCTTCTCTTTTCTCCTTTCTTTTCCTTTTCCTCTTTTAATTATTTTGTACTTGGATTAACAATTGGGATTGTACGATTCCGGATTTTGGAAGACGAATTTGTCTATGAATGGTTGTAAGTATTTCTCATTGATTTATGTCTATGTAATTGCTATGGGGATGATTTCTGCTATGAGATGAATTATTGTTTTATAGAGTAATATATGTTGGATTGTTCTTGTCTTAAATTGTGATTATTGGATTGATGATTTCCGATTTCCTCATCCTTCGTAGTTGATGAAGGTTTGATTGAGAGATCCCCCGCCATTAAATTCGAGTCTAACATTGACGTAATCGAGAGATTAGTTAGTGTTAACCGTTTGGTGAGAGGCGTGGGTGTTTTATGCATCGTGTGCTGGTCTTTGATTCATTAATAGCGAAGATAGATTTGAACCCTAGAACGCCGTCTCCAATTCCGTGTATCGCCAATTCTCTTGTTGTCCAAGTGCATCCGTTTACCCCTTTATTTTATTTCCCTTTCGTCTGTTCCGTGATGGATCCCTTATTTTAGGACGTTAGTATTTCTTTTCTATTTTTGTGTTTGACATAGAACCGTAGCCCTATTAAGCCTTCCTCGAGAGATTTGACTTGGGTCGACCTTACCATTCTATAAGGACCTCGTACTATTGCGAGCGACTGAAAAGAACAATTTGGTCGGAACATTTAGTATATGATATAAGCATGATATGATTTTTGTGGAATTTATTAAACACCAATGTTCAATAAATTGAAATTGCCGAAAACTTTCATGTTGTTAACTCATGGTTTAAAATTTTAATTGATGGTATTGAGTTGATAATTCAATTATATGGTATGATAGGAGCATATTATGATTTTATCGGAATTTATTGGATACTTATGCTAATTATTGCTACTTATAAAAAATATAGCAAAATAGTTAAGTATGAGTTGATTTTAATTGTGAATGATGCCATGGTAGTTAATCTATAAGTTTAGAATGAATGATTGTGATTATGATGAATGAATGGAACATTCATGTACACATACACAATAGTTGGGTATTGTGTTAGAAATTAGGGTTTTCTAATGCTTTGGTATAGTTTATGTTGTGTATGGTGTTGAATGGTTATATTTATGTTGTGCCGACAAACAAAACCCCAAACGTACACAACATAGTACTTTATGTAGGAGAATCCAAAAGAAATCGACAAATTTCGATAACTTATGAAGTAATTAATGAGAATCGAAGTTAGACACAAATAAGGGTTTTCTATTAATAATAGGATACTCAAACATGAGTTCCTAAGTTAGTGAAACCGATAGCCGACTTACAACGTTAATGCTCAACAACGACAACCTAATACGATATTAGATTGAGCGTTAAGATAACTCCATAACGAGTAGTGATTATATAGCTTACATAATCTCCGACGAGTTAAGAGAAACAAATAATGTCGAAAAGTGTAAGCGAAGATTCAAATATAAGATGTCGATCCTTATGTCTCAAAGGACGAGTTAGTATTCACAAAGAACTTTGTTGAATCCTAAGTATTTACTTACGTGATGGTATGAGATATCTCGAATCATAAGTCAATATTCTCTTTCATTCGTCGTGTTAATACGACAAGCCGTCAAGCATAACCTACTAGGACATAACTATAATTGTTAAGTCTAGCTAGTGACTTGAGAATATCCTAACATACAATCATAACTTAAGTACTAACACTCTATAACATAATAGTGTTTAGAAGAACACTAAGGTTAGGGTCGAGGTTAGACTCGGAGTATATGACTCATAAGTTGAGGTTCGTCTATGAAAGATGAAGGGATATAGTTTGGGAATTGAGAATGTAAGATAATAGAAATTATCTTAAGACCATCACATGAAATCATAAAGAAACCCTAATTGGGAATTTTAAGTCGTAATTTATAAACGACCCTCGATCAATACAAAGAATCTAAGAAAGGCTATTGTCTTATGAAGGGCTTGATCGTACGTAGTTGCCGAGGAAGGACACTCACACCCTGCCTCGCTTAGAACATATAGCTTTGGACTAGCAGGTTGGCTCTCTTGAAACAAAATGATTTGCATATCTCAAAGCATGATTTACAAAAGCTTTATGAATATTATTGCACGAACTGTTATTGACTGCCAAATGTTTACGTTTTGTTGTGATCTATCGAGATTGGTATATCGATATGGTATGTGAATGTGTTGGTCCACCAAGCGTTAAAAAGGGTAACGATCGGATCCGACTTAGTTAAGGACTAACTCGGATTGTGTACACGTGTGACTGTGTGTTAAGGTTAGCTACCTCGATCGGTCACGACGACTATTTGTAGGTGGCCACCTCCATAGTGCGCAAATGAACGAATAAATGAATGATCAGATATGGAACAACGTGGATATAATAGTCCGGCCGGACACACTTTTGGAAAATGATAAAATATTTGATAGGCATGAGTCTTTTAAACTAAAATCCTCAAGCACTATTGTGGGTAGTTCAATAACTTTACAAAGAAAATGTTTTCGGCAATGAGTCCATTGAATACTTTTGTACTTAGCCATGCATCTCATTATTGATGTGCAGGTTAGCACGGATTGACGATGGGCGTGAGGTGGTGCAGAGTGGCAGGTGTTTTGTTGCTATAGTAGAAAGGTTACTAGAACCTTGGGCATGTATCATCATATGCATGTCCACACGTTTATTGGTGCTAAACTCTGATATTGTTTTGGTGTCTTTTAATTATAACTGCTATTCACTTTCGTATTAAACTTGAGGTCGTACCTCGTTCCTTGAATTGCACCCTGATTGGGTTATTTTTTGATATTGAACCTTTTGACAAATCCTTCTATGACTTGGGTTTGTATTGAAACAGCTTATTCCTTTCAGTCCATGCATTTATGAGTAGTTTAATGGTTAATTGTATTGATTAGTTATGTATATATCCGCTGCATTATCATACCAGTGACGATCCATTTGATCTGTACATCTTTGAGAAGTCGGGTCATCACAAAGTGGTATCAGAGCACTTGTTCGCTCTGAACCCTAGAAACCCTTTCCTTGAATCCTAAGTTGAAAGTTGAGTCTAGAGATTGTTGATGTTTGACTGCCACTGCATTGTACTCCATCGTCGTCCTGCTCAACGAGGAAAAAGGTAACTATCTCAACTAAACGTTATTTTGGAATGATGGATGTATATGAAATGTGAAATGGACTTACAATATTGCTTTGTTTGAAGGTTGAAATATATTTTGAAAATGAATGTTTTCAAATTGAAAAGTTCTTTCAAAATGATTGGTCATTAGTTTGAAGAAAGTTGCAAACTTTAGGGGTTTGGTAAGGGAGTAATATGAGGATACTTGATTATCGCAATATATGTCATGATCTGTGTTTACTGCTATATGCAAAACATGTTAGAAGCAGGATGTAAATGAGTATGTTTCCCTATGAGAACATAGACTCTTAAGACGCATGATCCCTTTGCGCCGAACATAGTATGAGAACATAAGGTATCCCTGATTGTACTGAATACTAAGGAAGAATGAGAACATAGAAATTTTAAGAATCACAATCCGAACAGATTTAAGGAGGAGAACACAACAAATCTACGATGACGAAGCGATTACTTAACTGGAGGTTCGTATAGTTATGAGCCCCAACCTCTCTACACGAAGGAATTCTGAACACCACGCGTGTTGCCTCTATCGTGGCAATAATGAAAAGAATCAAAGTATAACGTTAAGGAAGTATAAAAAGAAAGATCAAATTGTAATTACATTATGGGAACGAATATGATCGAATGTTATAATGCGAATAGAAATAAGGAATCCAGAACCCAATAAGAAAGTGCCTTTACCCGAATACTGGACATCGAACGTTTGTTTTATCCTAAGAAACCATGCAGTCTCTTCCCAGAGACCAAACCATGAAAGTAGTTTCATATTAACTTAGAAATATAAGATGGTTCGGACTATTTTCACGACTAGGCACCCTCTATCCTCTAGGGCCACACATGAGGAGGTCGTATGCTCATACCGTTCCTACCAGATGTACAGAGGAGACGACCTCGGTGAGTTCCTGGCATATTTAATAAGTCATTGGGCCTCTAAACATGCCCGTTGTACATCACATTATGACGTTGTGCTTCGACTGATCATGTGACTGCCATCCGACTGGCAGGGGTATGCCCGTGAGATATCGGCGGATTATATCTATCGACGCTGAGAGAGCTTCGATCTTGAGGTGGACCTGCCTCGCTTTGTTAGTCACCTGAGCTACGTATTCAAGGTATACGAAGCTGCACCATGTGGGCCGTATCTTCCCGAGCGGGAATACACCTGGCGCGATGAGATTCCCGAGTGGCTCTACCCAGATGTGCCCTATTTGGCATCTGATGGACCCGAATTCTTGCCTGGCAGTGGCAGGAACATGTTCGAAGTTGGACCTTCCCGTCCCCGACATCTCACCTTTCCGGTCCTACCACCATTAGGATTCCACTCTCGGCATTGCCTGCCTAGACCCTCGCCGTCGATCATGCCATGCCCGCACCCACTTCTACCTTCCGGCTCTCCCCCAGTCCTGCAGCCGCCACCCCCGTATGCACCTTTGTACCATGATTCTGCAGAGATTGAGGATCCACGTGGCCTAGCTGTAGGCACCGTGAGAGGAGCTTGTGCTCGTCTGGCCACTACCCCATTTCTAGTCGATGTTTTTGAAGAGGTCGTGGCCGAGATCCACCGAGACCTGGCGCTATGGAAGAAGCTAGGGTCATTAGAGTCCGAGAGCCCGTGGCTCTCACATTCATGCTGAGGTCGAAGAGGAGGAGGATTCAGAGGAAGACCTGAGGAGGACCTGTCTGCTGACGATGAGATAGAGGGAGTAGATAGTACCCATACTCCAGGTGCCGACTCCGACACGCTGAGCCCTGTCCACACCCCAGGTGATTATGGATCTAGTTATTAGGACAAGATAGTATTTGTCTATATACCCTTGAATATCTTTTGATGCATGCGGAAATGATTAGTCGTTCGACATGAACCCTAATTCTGATGACCACGGTAGCATTTACATTTTGCACGCACCATGACTAGGTACACTGAGTGATGCTGATATTAATTTTCGGAGCATCATACTCCGTACCTAGCCTTTTGTGGATCTTAAAAGCGATGATGAAAGTCCTTATAGAGACATTTGATTTGATATGATGATAGCTCCCGGAGAGCTTTGGTTTTTAAGGTTGTGATATGTTGTGTTCGATGACGTGCTAGATTTATGCTTATGATCATATATACATACCGTGCTAAGATATTATGTCCTGACGAATGGTATAAGAAGATATTTGATTATGTATATTTATGAAAGATAGAATGCCGCCAAGAAGAAGAAACCGTGAGGTAACACCCGAAAGAGATGACACTCCACCACCACCACCATAGGCAAGAAGGATTGAAGAACTATTCCTCAGACAGAATCCGCCAACTTTCAACGGGACTGGGAATCCCGTTGATGCAGAACTATGGATTTGCGCACTAGAGCGAATCTTCAATTTCCTTCACAACACCTCTCAAGAACGCTTGTCATACATTGCTTTTCAAATGACCGATGCCGCTGACTTCTGGTGGGAGATGAAGAGGAAGACCTTATCTGACGAGGAATTGGAAGAATATACTTGGGAGGAGTTTAAGGAGGAAGTGTATGAGAAATACATTCCTAAGAGCTATCGAAAAAGAAAGGAACATGAATTCGACAATCTGCGCCAGGGAAAGACAACGTTCACAGACAACGACATGGCATTCTGTGAGATGTCGATGTATGCGTCTCAGCTAGTCGACACCGATAAGAAGAGAGTAGAAAAGTACCGGACGGGACTCCGTGATGAGATCAGGGTGTCGCTAGCCGGCCATGGAAAATCGACCTACCATGAGGCCCTCGGCAGGGCATTGGACATTGAGGCTGCCTTGCCCGAGGATAGGAGTGTCGCTATGCATTCGCCGAATCACCAGGGGGATCGTGGGAAGAGAAAGTGGGAAGGACCCCACCAGGGTCAAGGATCCAATGTTGGCCAGGCGATAGGAGGCCATGGCATGGGAATAACGTGCCATCTAGGCACGGATAAGGTAATCGACGCCCCATGGTACCCGCACCTGGCGGGGAAAACCAGAAGTTCGTAAGACTCCCCGTGTGCCCAAGGTGACATAGGAGTCACAAGGGAGCATGCGCATTCACGAATGATGGATACTTCAAGTGTGGCCAGAAGGTTCACTACTCGTGGACCTGTCGAGGACGCCGCTGTTGATTTGTATCTTGGAAGCGGTTTTGGTTGAGCTTGTATACAATGTTTCTGTTACCACTATTACAATCTCCTATCTGAATTGTTTACTTGATTGCATATGTTTGTCCTTTTATCTCATATATAAGTTAGATCATACAAGTGTGTTGTAGATCACGAAGTCCGTAAGATTGGTTAAGCTTAATGAGATATAAATAGTATCACACCGAGACGACTTGAGGACGAGTTGTCGGTATAGTCATGCGGTGTAGATAAGAAGTGACTTGACTTGGTTTCTTATCTATACTGGTACGTCTCGACGTATTGATGGATCATAGTGAGATGAGTTCTTCTATCTGACCGTCGTGAAGAACCTAGATCTCGGAGACTTACGATGATATAAATCTCGATAAGGTATTAGGTGAGTATGAGTTGTCGACCATCACTTTGACTTGCTATGGGTGAGGTTACATGAGATAACCAAGATTCTCTGCATCTTGGGTGGTGGCGGTGTTTGTATGTCATGCTAGTTACCGTGGTCGGGTCACCGTATCCGTTTAGGATGATGGCGCCCCTTAAGGAGCTCAAAGGTTTATTGTACTAAACCCTGCAGTTGAGTTATCTCAAGTACAATAATAAGGTTGAGTGGTACTACTTAAGGAATTAAAGATATTAATTATTTTAAGCGATCGAGCAGCATGTTAATAATTAATGGACGCATTGATATCTTAAATACGGGATTCGTAAAGTCTAAGTGCAAGCCCGACTCAACCGGTAATAAAGGGGTAAGTCAGCATTTATTCTCTAGTGGCATGAATAAATGTTTATGAATTAATTTATGTTCTGGGCTGAACATAAGATAATTAATTTATTTGAGGCCCATCTTTATTCCTTTCATTTGATCCACAATTTGGTCCATCCAGGCACGGAGCTTAGTGATTTTAACCACCTCCTTATAGAGTCCTTTGGGACTCGACGATCCTCTCTATCTTAAGTAATAAGATTATATTTATTAGATATGCATAAATCCTATCCTGATAGGGTTTAGGGTTGCATTATAAATATAAGGTGAGAGAGAAAATCAAGGTTAATGCTTAACCATATTTTCGAGAATTACTATCTTGATATAGTGAGAATTTTCGAAGATCAAGTAAGGATGAAAAAGGCAAATTTCCAAAGCACTCTCCATAGATTGTCCTCACTCGGCATTGGAGTTTAGGCAAATGGGATACAGGCCAGAAGATCAAAGCACGAGTCTTGATCCATTCATCCACAGCAGTTCGCGGGTAAACACGAGAAAACCCCTACGTGTTGCAATTAATATATAGGTGCATGCTAGGCATATAATCAATGTATGGTGAATTAAACATCCAAGATAGATCCTCGGGAGAGGGTTAAAATCAGATTTCCCTACAATTGGTATATGAGCGAGGTTCAGTATCTTGGCTCTGTTGGATTAATTCACGTTTGATTATAACGTGCGCAATTAATTAATTGTGAATCTGTCGTTCATCGTGGCTCGTTTTAATTTTGCTGGATTTTGCTTTTCACCACGAGAAAATCCGTGGTTAGATTAGATTTTTTCTTGTAAATCTTATCTGTAAAAGAAGAACGAAGATGAAAGCACGAAGAACGAGACGATAGGAGTTCACCGAAAAATCGGACGCACGGCGCTCGGTGCCATGCGCACGTTTCTCGATAGGTCACGCAGGCAGATAAGGTCGGCGGCAACGGACGGGGAGTATCGGCGGCTTCGGCAGCCTTGGCGTGCGGGGCGCGTGATTCTCGTGCAGACGCCTCGGCACGCCTTGGCGCTGAGCGCGCGAGCCATCGGGCATGGTCGGGCGGCAAGCCGCGGCTCGCCCTCGGCGGCTTCGGCGGTCTCGGCAGGAAACCTCAACGAAGGTTCGACCGCACCTGGCGCCTCGGTAGCCTTGGTGGGTCGCCCCGGTCGAGGCTCGGCGGTGAAGGCGCGATCGCGCGCGCGCAGCCCTCGCAGCCGCGGTGCGCTGAAACCTCGAGGCAGGCCGCGAGCGCCACGCCGACGCAGGTAGCGGTGGCTGGCGGCGGCGGCGCGTGCATCACGCTGCGCGGGTTGCACCCGGCGGCGGGCGCCCGGCGTGCGCGTGGTTTCTTGGCAGCACTCGACCACCTCGATGCGAGCACGCGTGAGGAAACCTCAACGCGCAAAATTCTCGGCGTATGCGGTGGCCGGCGCGATTATCGCGCAGAAACCTCAAGCTGCGCGATTTTCTCGGCAGCGGTAGCGAGAGGATGGGCGGCGGCGGTGCCGGGCGCGCGCATGGTGTGCCCGGCAGCTGCCCAGCCCTTTATACGACCCGCCCGTTTATTTTGGGCTAACCGACCGGTTCGACCACGACCCGATTTTTCGCCCGGATCCGAAATTTGACCGGGTTTCAGATTTTGACCCGGTTCGCCCGCTTCAATGATCCGCTCGTTTTCAAATCCAGTTTTGACGAATCCGGTCCGTGCCCATGCACGCGAGGCCCGTTTTGAGATTAAAGCGTACTTTGCAAATTTATGTAATAAATTAGGCGGGGAAATCTGAGGTCCACGATTGGGCGCGATGAGCGATTTTATTTTATTTTATCGTACAAAGCATGTCGTGGATGTTTAAATTATCGCGAAGCATGCTATGTATGTTTAATTACGTGAATAAACATGTTATATGTTTTCGTGATTGGATGAGCATAGTAAGCATGCTAGGTTTATCGCGTTTTTTCAAGCATATTTTAGAATTCGCAAACATGTTTTACATGTTGAGTTCTATAGAAAAGCATGCTAGGATTACGTGATCTGCATGGAAAAACCTTTTGAAACAAAAGAGTAAGCAAGTAACCCGACATATTAATTTTAAATTAAAATGTCAAGACCTCCACTTTTTGATCTCTAAACAAAGTGATACGACCGTGAGTAAACGCCCACACGTGGCTTGCTTGCCTTGTTTTCATAAGTTTGTTAGATGAGATTTCTAAATAAAACATTTTAATCTATTGAGAAGTGGGAGTTTCATGTAAACGCCCACACGCGTGGCTTGCATATGCGATTTTATAAGTTCTCGAGAGATAGATTTAAAATGAGATAACAAAAGAATTTGGATTGGAAGCGGTATGGTCCTAGTAAGTGTGCCAATTCTAAGAATTCATTTTCATTGTTAAAATTGTGGTCATTTCTTAGACATCACCTCAAGTACAACTTCCATGAAGTCCTTCTTGCGATAGTGATGTGGTCTAGTAAGGTCCAATCATTAATTTCATTTGTCATAAGGTTAAGTTGACATGGATTGAAATTAAGCGACTAAAAGGTTTATTTTAGTGCAGTCGAGGGGTTCATGTGTGGCGCCCACACGCGTGGCTTGCGTGTGGGATTCCTTGGGCGATTGGAGGTTTCAATTAATATTGTTTTATCAAAAGGTTACAATATTATTGTTACGAATTATGTGCGATCATATGCTTATGTGTTTACATTACTTTTCAGATATGTCTCTTACACCGATTATCAACATGCTCGCACAAAATCCTTTATCCGGTCCGAATTTTATCGAGTGGAAACGAAACATGGAATATGTTCTTATCGCTGAAGAACACATGTTTGTTCTCACTACTCCCAAACCCGATGCCACTTATCGACGATCGACTAATGAGCGGCGAGTCGGCGAGACTTTGGCATAAGTCAACAATATGGCCAAGTGCTATATGATGACTACGATGTCCAAAGGCTTGCAGCTGCAGCATCAATCGATGGTAGACGCGACTAAAATATGGTCAAGTCTCGAGAGTAAGTTTTGGCAGTCGGATCGAACAGTCCGCTTCCACACAATGAGAGAAATATTAGCGTGTAAGATGGAAGAAGAAAGTTCGGTCCATGAACATGTCTCCCACATGACTCATCTCATGGATAGTCTTGATCAGTTGGGAGGAGGTATTGACGGCGAAGCCAAGGTCGATATCATCCTCAACACACTGCCCAAGTCTTTTGAGAATTTTTGTGTGAACGCAATCATGAGCAAGACCGAGTATACACTTAGTCAGTTGCTTAATGATCTCGTAGCTGCGGAAGGAGTCATGGGCAAAGGAGCACATGCTCTTGCTAGCACATCTAGGGGCCCAAATTTTCCGTTGAAAAATGGAAAAAGAAAAAGGGGCACCAAAGGTGGTAGAGGCAAGGGAACTAGTGGGAGTAATGGGAGCAAGAACATATCTGCCACCGGAGGCTTGAAGAAGCCAAAGGAGAGGGGCAGGTGCTTCAAGTGCGGCAAGACTGGGCATTGGAAGGCCAAGTGCCCTATGCTCAAGGCTCAAGGTACGCCATTTGCCTTAGTAACGGAAACATGTTTAGCGACTTGTTCTACTCATTCATGGGTAGTAGATACGGGTGCGACTGATCATGTTTGTTACACCTTGCAGGGGTTCCTGCGGACAAGGGAGCTGTGTGATGGCGAGATAACGATCTCCATGGGCAACGCGGCGAAAGTCGAGGCCGTTGCAGTCGGAGATGTTACTTTATGTTTTGATAGGGCGGTTTAGTTTTGAAAGACGCGTTTTATATGTGCGGAGTTTCGTGAAACCTTGTTTCGGTTTCAAACTATTTATTCATGGATATTCGATTAGTTTTGATAGTGGTGTTTCTATCATAAGAAATGACGGTTATCTCGGTGGCACTTTATATAATTCGCTTTATACTATTTACGCCAAACATAATACCTATAACTATGTTGCATCTTCTTCAAACCTTAAAAGAGAAAGTTCTTCAGCAAGATGACACCACATTTCTCTGGCATCTTAGATTAGGTCACATCAATCTAAATAGGATCCAAAGACGGCTAAGAATGGGCGTTGGGTGATCTCAGCGGTTACTGCTCCCGATCTGCGAATCTGTATAGAAGGAAAGATGTCGACCGGACCCTTCAAAGCGAAGGTTATAGAGCCAAAGAAGTGTTGGAGCTAGCCCATTCTGACCTGTGTGGACCTATGTCAACACAAGCTCATGGAGGGTACGTGTATTTTGTCACTTTCATTGACGATTACTCAAGGTACGGATACATATACCTGCTTCACCGCAAGTCTGAATGCTTTGAGAAATTCAAAGAGTTTAAGGCGGAAGTGGAGACGAAGCTTGGTAAAAGTATCAAGTCACTGCGGTCTGATCGCGGTGGCGAATACCTCGGTAACAAGTTTATGGACTACTTGGTGCAGTGTGGGATTACCTCCCAGCTCACTACACCGGGCACACCACAACAAAATGGTGTGTCAGAGCGAAGAAATATGACTCTTTTAGAAATGGTTAGATCGATGATGAGTTATGCAACATTGCCTATTTCGTTACGGGGTATGCCTTAGAAGCGGTGCATACTTGCTAAATCTAGTACCATCAAAGTCATCGAAAAGACCCCTTCGAGTTGTGGTTTGGGCGAAGCCTAGTTTAAACCACATAAGGATATGGGCGATCCGGCACATGTCTTTGAACAAGAAGGCGACAAGTTGGAGGCTAGATCCGACGCAAGGCTGTTTATTGGCTATCCTAGAGGAATGAAAGGTGGTTATTTTATAGTCTAAGGATCAAGGTCATTATTAGCACTAATGCCCGATTCTTAGAAGAGGATTATATGAAAAGCCATAAATCCAAAGTTGAAATCATTCTTCAAGAATTAGAAGATGATCGTATTCCACCACCGATTAAGCCAAAGATGCAGTGTCGTGTCTAGTGGGAGGATCGACACCGATACTTCAAGAAATTGAAGTGGGTCGAGTTCATTTGGAGATACCCGGCCGTCATAAGTGGCTCCTATCCGAGAAGTTGTGCAAGATAGATAACCACAAGTTCTGCACCCATCGTTGCCATTAGGCGATGTCGCTTCGTCGTAGTGGGAGGGTTGATCGTTAACCCGAGTGATTTATGTTCGTGGATGAATCTTCGGATTTAGTCCGTGAAACGAAGCGTGCAATAATCGACCATGGACATACAGCGAGGCGATACAAGACACTGATGCAAGATCATGGCACACCGCTATGGATTTAGAAATTGAGTCCATAACAACTATGGATGTATACGAAAGACACCTTTACCGGATGGCAAGGAAGCCATAGGTAGCAAGTGGGTATCTGAGAGAAGAGAGATTCGGATGGAGAGGTTTCGCTTTTAAAGCCGTGCTTGTGGCAAACGGTACACTCAAATTGAGGGCATCGATTTCGATGAGACATTTTCGCCTGTAGCAATGCTCAAGTCCATCAGAATTCTTCTGGCCATAGCAGCCCACTTAAACCTTGAGGTTTGGCAAATAGATGTGAAAACCGCTTTCCTAAACGGTTACCTTGAAGAAGGTAGAGACATCTATATGCAGCAACCCGAAGGTTATGTGGTGAAGGGTGAAGAGCATCTAGTATGGAAGCTTAAGAAGTCCATTTATGGGCTTAAGCAAGCTTCACGATCACGGAACTTATGTTTTGACGAGGTGGTAAAGTCTATGGATTTACCCAGTTGCTAGCGAAAGTTGTGTGTATCTTTTAGATGTCAGCGGTGATGTGGTATTTCTTGCACTTTACGTAGATGACATCCTTCTACTCGCAACAATGTGAAGTTGTTATCGACGTAAAGAGTTGGTTATCCGATCAGTTTCAAATGAAAGACTTAGGAGATGCAGCGTACATTCTTGGGATCAAGGTTTATCGAGATCGCAAGAGAAAAATGTTGAGCTTATCTCAGGCATCTTACATTGATACTGTGATTACTCGTTTTAGTATGCAGACCGCCAAGAAAGGATTGCTACCTTTCGGACATGGCGTTCCTTTATCTAAGGAGCGATCACCTATGACCGCAAAGGAGATAGAGGAAATGAGACAAGTTCCTTATGCTTCCGCGAGGAAGTCTCAAATACGCAATGCTATGTACGAGACCCGATATCCGCTATGCGGTAGGCATAGTAGCTAGATATCGCCTAACCTGTACAAGCTCATTTGATCGCGGTAAAGCATATACTCAAGCACCGAAAAGGACTCGAGATTATAGGCTAGTTTACAGCGAGATAGTCTAATGCATTTGGGTTATCTGAGACTGGATTTCCAAGCCGACCATGATGAGAAGAAGTCACCTCGGCTATGTGTTTACCTTGGGAGGAGGAGCCGTATCTCGGCGGAGTGCAAAAAGCGATGCTCATTGCGGACTCCACCATGGAAGCCAAATATGTAGCCGCTTCGGAGGTTGCTAAAGAGGTTGTATGGTTCAAGAACTACCTCATGGATCTAGATGTGGTACCTGGTTTGCCCAAGAGTATCATAGTTTACTGTGATAACTCAGGTGCAGTGGCAAACTCGAAGGAACCACGGACCCACAAGGCAACGAAACACATAGAGAGAAAGTACCATGTCATACGAGAAATCGTTAGACGAGGTGATGTGCTGATTGAGAAGATTGGTACTGCGGATAACCTAGCTGATCCATTCACGAAGAGCCTGCCGCAAAAAGTCTACGAAGAGCATATTCGAGGACTTGGATTGCGCAAGATGGCACCCACTTAGAAAGGAAACTTTTGTATAAGTGGGAGAAGCAAAGTGATGGTGTTGTTTGTAATAGCTAGTAGAGAGACACATTGTATACTAAAAGTTTTGCTTTAGTATAAGTGGGAGATTGTTGGATTTGTATACTGGAAGTAGTTTTTGGTTTAGCTTGTATACAATGTTTCCTGTTACCACTATAACAATCTCCTATCTGATTTGAATACTTGATTGCATATATCTATGTCCCCTTATCTCATATATAAGTTAGATCATACAGTGTGTAGAAGATCACAGAAGTGACTTGAGTTGGTTGCTTAATGAGATATAAATAGTATCACAGCTGAGACAACTTGAGGACGAGTTGTCGGTATAGGATGCGGTATAGATAAGAAGTGACTTGAGTTGGTTGCTTATCTATACTGGTACGTCTCTGACGTATTGATGGATCACAGTGAGATGACTTCTTCTATCTGACAGTCGTGAAGAACCTAGATCTCGGAGACTTACGTTGATCTAAATCTCGATAAGGTATTAGGTGAGTATGAGTTGCTGACCATCACTTTGACTTGCTATGGGTGAGGGTTACATGAGATAACCCAAGATTCTCTGCATCTTGGGTGGTGGAAGTGCTTATATGTCATGCTAGTTACCTGTGTCGGGTCACCGTATCCGTTTAGGATGATGACGTCCCCTTAAGGAGCTCAAAAGGTTTATTGTACTAAACCCTGCAGGTTGAGTTATCTCAAGTACAATAATAAGGTTGAGTGGTACTACTTAAGGAATTAAAGATATTAATTATTTTTGCAAGACTCAACTTCGAGCAAGTCAGGACTCATGAATAAATGTTTATGATCCTCTCTATCTTAAGTGATAAGATTATATTTATTAGATATGCATAAATCCTATCCTGATAGGGTTTAGGGTTGCATTATAAATATAAGGTGAGAGAGAAAATCAAGGTTAATGCTTAACCATATTTTCGAGAATTACTATCTTGATATAGTGAGAATTTTCGAAAATCAAGTAAGGAGGAAGAAGGCGAATTTCCAAAGCACTCTCCATAGATTGTCCTCACTCGGCATTGGAGTTTAGGCAAACGGGATACAGTCCAGAAGATCAAAGCACGAGTCTTGATCCATTCATCCCTGACAGATTCGCAGGTAAACACGAGAAAACCCCTACGTGTTGCAATTAATATATAGGTGCATGCTAGGCATATAATCAATGTATGGTGAATTAAACATCCAAGATAGATCCTCGGGAGAGGGTTAAAATCAGATTTCCCTACAACGCCAAGGAGGGAATGGCCGTCCAAATATACCTAACCGAGTCCAACCGGTCTGCGCTATCCAAGCTCAACCATTTCAACAGCAGCAGCCCCCAGTTCAGTACTTCCAGTCGATCCAACGACCTTATCAACCACGGCGACAACGACAACAAAGAATGGCGCCAAGAAGAACAATATCGACCAACAAGAACAACAACAAAGAACAACCACAACAGCAACAACAACAACAGCAACCACCACCGCAAGCCAGGGCCTACGCCCTCAATCAAGAAAGGAAATTCCCACAGGTACCGCCAAGGAACCAAGAAAACTTGGCAGGTATGGGAACACTCGCGTCTCGTATTCTTTTATTGCTGAAGCATGCGTAGAGAACTTAGGATTAGATCCAAAACACGCTGAACAAATCATGAGAATTTCTTCACCAGTAGGAGGCATAAGAACGGTAACCTACACATGCTCGAACCTAGAACTTGGACTAGGCTCACTTAAGGTCATGACAGATAACCTTCACGTCATAGCTATGACATATGTGGACATAATCCTAGGAATGGATTGGTTAACAGAACATAATGCGACCATCCTTTGTAATGAAAGGAAAATTTCTTTCCAACATCCCGAGAGAAACCTATAGACTTTCACGGGATCGAGCATGGGGAAGAGGGTCCCAATCATTTCGCGCTACAAGCAAGGAAGTTGCTGAACAAGACAGAGAACCACGCCTACCTTGTTTATCTGCAGGAGGAAGACCAGAATGAGAGAAGGATAGAAGACGTTCCGATCGTGAATGAGAACCCTGATGTATTTCCAGACGAACAACCGGGATTACTGTTTGGCATGAATTTGTGCTTATTCTTGGTATTGTTTTGCATGTTGTTTTTAATGGTTTATCCTATTTATGCCGTTGGTTTGATTAGTATTTATCAATTCGAACTTATTTAGTTTGTTTTGATATTTTGTAGAAAATGGCATCAAAAAGGATGAAAATAATCTGCCAAGAGTTATCATACATTGAAGAGCATCTTGACAGGAATCCGTAGGCGAAAACGGATCCTAATTCGGAGTTCAGACGAGGGAGAACGGGGCGAATAGTCAAAGTCGTGCACGGCACCCGTCGCATGCCGAGCCCGGCGTCTACCAAGCGCTCGAGCGCGCACTCACACCCAGCCATCGCCCAGCGCTCGCTTTGCTCGTGCCGTCCGGCGTTCCGTGCGAGCGCCCGCTCACCCAGAGCCGTCTCAGCCCGCGCGCTCTCACACCTCCAGCGCCCGCTCGACATCATCCGGTGCTCACGCTTACGCACCCGTCCAGCGCTAGCAACCCAACGCATGCCTCGCACGCCTTTTCTCCTCATCCAGCGCCCGCCGGTGCTCGAGCCTCCATCCACGCCCACTCGGCCATCCTCGCCCGCTCGACAACTCCAAGCGACGCCCGTTACTCCCGTAACCTCGCACATCCGGCGCTGGAGTCCCACGTCGCGCCCGTGTAGAAGTCATCCCAGCGCCCGTTCCACCTCGCGATCGCTCTCGTCCGGTCTTTGGGAACCCGGCGCCAATCCAACAAGGCTACTCTCGGCGACCATCTCAACTCCGGCGCAGCGCTCACCAATTTCCTTCGTGCGATCAATGCTCACCCGGCGCTCGCCCTGCCTCACCCGCATCGACCACCCGGTGCTCGCCCTTCCTCACACGCATCAGCCACCCGGCGCTCGCCCATCCTCGCGAAGTCTAGCCCACTGGCGCTCACTTCCCAGCCGGCGCTCGTTTGTGAATCAGTGCATTTTCTGAGCGAGCGCTCGGTCTAAGCCGGCGTTCACTTTGGGAACAGAACACTCCGCTCCGCGCTCGCTCATCCACAATTGGTGCTCACTCTCACTTATTATATATACGCGTTAGGTCATACTTTTCCAGGGTTCTGAATTTTGGTACGCGGTCGCTGTTCTTCAAGGATTTCTTTCGAGCTTCTAGACGATCGAGAGAGACAATCCAGTATTTGTTTCTTAAGTTATTTCTGTTAATTTACGATTTCTTTCGAATTCTTGGATTGCTAGTAATTTATTAGTTTGTTCTTCCTGTTGATTTTCGATCGATTAATTTACGTTTTGCTCTAAGATTATTGTTGGATCGTTGGTTTCTTGATTGATTCTAATTCTTTCGGCTTTTGATAATCTACATTCCATGCAAGTGATATTGAAGTTTAGTTACATGTTGAATCGTTCTTCGTCGAATTTTATTGCTTCGTGTTTGGTGATCTAGTTAGTTTGTTCTTCGCTTTAGCTTCCTGCATTCGTGATTACTTAGGTTCTCCACTAGGGATTGACAACCCCTAGTTAGATTGATTTCCATTATTTTTATTTCCTTTCAGCATTTAAATTCACGTATGATCAAAAACCCTTGTTGGTATTAGAGTGTTTAGGATTTACCGATTTATGTGTTTGACACGAACAATAAGCCATGTTAAGTTTTCCTTGAGAGACGACTAGGGTTAGCTTTCCCAATTACAACACCTCATTCGATTATGAGTCAATTAAGAGTACACTTTTGATTGAAACAAATTTTGGCGCCGTTGCCGGGGAAGACTTTAGGCGTATTGTTTGTGTTGATTATTTTCCTTGTTTCTTTTCGTTTTTATTTTATTATTCTCCAGTTGCGTGTGATCTTTTCTTGTTTGAGTGTTGTGTATGCTAGGTCACCACAGTCTAAATAGACCACTTGCTACCCCGTTGGACCGCACTCGAAGGTCTAAAAGATCGCTTCTTCCAGAATTGGAGGAGTTTGGTGCCACCTCTGTGAGTGGTGAACAGTCAGAGCCGATTATCAGAGATCATCCTGTTGTAGAGAATACTCCCCCGTTGAGAGAGATGGGTGAAAATGCACGTGCATTACGTGATTTCTATAGGCCGGTGATTGGGGCCGCTACTTTCCCAATTGTTCTTGGACCGGCAGGCCGAGACTATGAGCTTAAGCCGAATCATTTCTCGCTCATGCCTACCTTCCATGGGCTTGCTAGTGAAGATGCCTTGGGATTTAATATGGAGTTTTGCTCGGTTTTATAGTCCTTCCCGCTGGGAGGAATAAATGAGGACCAGCTGAAGATGCGTTGTTTCCCATACACCCTGAAAGATTGGGCAAAGTCGTGTTTTCTGGTACTTGCTGCCAACTCTCTGCAGAACTGGAATGCCGTGGTAGATAAGTTCATGATGAAATATTACCCAAACAAGAAGAGTCGGGAGTTGAGGTCACAGATCATGACCTTTAATCAGACATCTGACGAGCCATTCCATGAAGCTTGGGAACGGTTCAAGGACTTATTGTAGAAGTGCCCTCACCATGCCTTGCCAGATGAAATTCTCTATCAATTCTTTTATGATGGATTAACTCAGAGTTTCCAGTATATGGTGGACAATGCTGCAGGTGGAGATATTGGTTCTCAAACGGCAGTAGATATCGTCGACATTTCTAAAGCTATGGCTGCTACTTCACAGCAGAAGTCCAGTCGAGGTGGAAGAGCCAAGGCACATGCCGTGAATCCTTCGTACGACATGAATAAACAAGTGGATGAATTGATGAAGGAAGTGTATGAACTTAAGTTGAAGAAGCCCGATCCACCAGCACAGCACAAGGAATTCATGGAACCTTGTGGAATCTGCAATGAACTTGGGCACAATGTTGATACGTGCCCCAGGATTGGAGAGCATACCTCCGAAGGCGAAGCCGAAGCATATTCTATGTAAGGATTTCAACCTAGACGGCAGTTCGAGCCTAATCAGCAACAATTTAATGTGGGATGAAGGAATCAAAATCAAGGGTAGAGTTCAAACCTGAATGCGCCATACCAAAGACCTCCACAAAGACAATAGCCAAAGAATCGAGGCACTATCCGTAGCAAAGAACAACCCCACAAAGAATAGCTTCTCCTAGCAGCAGCTAAAGCAATATCAGCGGGCACCTCCTCCACCACCTCAGAGACCAGCTTTTGAGGATATGATCACCCAAAGAGTAGATGCTCAAGATTCCACCATCAAGCGTTTAGAGATGCAAATAGGACAGATTGCCAGCACGCTGAACGAGCTATTGCAGCAAGTAGCAGCGGGGAAACTTCCAAGCAGCCTCATCAGGCTCATGCGATCACTGTTCTTAAGAGTGATCGAATTGTTTCGAATGAGGTGGGAGAGTCATCTGACAAGCCGCTGCAGTCGGAGGAGGTGGAAAAGAAGAAAGAGACTGATGCCAGATTGCATAAGACAACAAACCCTTACATTCCACCGATACCATTTCCACATCGGTTGAAGAACAAGAAGCATGACCGAAATTCAATGAGTTCTATAAACTCCTGTCCAGGGTGAATGTTAATTTTCCCCTGTTGGACGTGATCAAAAATATGTCGGCTTACACCAAATTTTTCAAGGAGCTCGTCTCAAAGAAGAGAAGATTTGGGGAGCACGAGAAAGTCATGGTCCCGGGAGCAGCTAATTCCATCCAACAGCACCAGTTGCCTCCCAAGCTCCGGGATCCAGGTAGTTTTATTATTAAGATTGCTTTGGGTAACAGGAAGGAAGTTTCTGGCATGCTTTATTTGGGGACCGGGATTAATCTTATGCCTTATTCTATGTTCAAACGATTAGGATTAGGTGAACTAAAACCCACTAGGATGTGTCTACAATTAGCTGATAGGTCCGTGAGATACCCCAACGGTATTGTCGAGGATGTATTAGTAAAGATGGGTGGGTTGATTTTTCCCGTTGATTTCGTTGTTTTGGATATGGGAGATGTTAGGAAAGATGGGGAGGAACAAACACTTTTGTTGGGGAGGCCATTCATGGCCACAACCAACACACTAATTGATGTTAAGAATGGCACATTGAAAATGATTGTACTTGGTGAATCTATGTCTTTCTCTGCACATGATAATGTCATATCTCCCTCTGTTAAATTCATTGATAATCATGCTTCCGTAGATGTTGTTGATCCCTTGGCCGAGAATGTTTTGTTGCAGGGTGAGAATGCAAATTTGTACAAGGGGAAAGTGAATCAGATACATGATCGGCGGAGAGTTAACAAGGATTTGAAGTCGGGAATAAAGATTTTACTTTTTCCATCTCGTTTGAAGTCCTGCCCCGAGAAGCTCAACTCTGGATGGAGTGGTCCATACATCATGGAAAAGGTGTTTCCTTACGGAGCAGTCTTACTTCGCGACCCCAACTCCAACAGATCATTTATTGTGAAAGGACAGCGGATGGGGCCTTACTTTGATCGAGGGGATGGTCCAAAAGAAGTTGAGAACTCCATGCTCATCGATCATATCTGTCTTTGACTGGATTACGTGGGGCTCACGACGTTAAACTGAGTACTACGTGGGGGTTTACCCATGGATCTTTCTGTTCTTTTTCTTCTTTCTCTTTTGTTTGTTTCGTTGTTCTCGTTGATCTATCTGTTGTCGTTGAGTTTGTTTTGCTCAGAGATTGGAACGTTGTAAGCAGTGTGGTGAAGCCGTGACTCTCCAACTCTGTCGTGCATGCTCACATTCCAACCTTGTTTCTGCCATCTACTACTAGGGAAGTCTCATCATCTATTGACTATTTTTGTTATCAATGTTTTGAGCACTGGGGACAGTGCTCGAATTTAGTGTGGGGGAAGATTATTTGCTTTTATGTGTGTATCTTGTCTATTTGCATGCTTGGTGATGCGTGTATTTTGATCTCTTGGACGCAAGCTTTGTCTATGCGAGTAAGTTAGGATTTTGATTTGTGCAACTGAACTCTGTGGTATTGGTCAAACCTTGATGTATTTCTCGTTTATCTTGATGTTATGTTAGTGAAGTGCAATGTGAATTGACGAGATCGTGTGAATTATTTTTAAATCAGAGGTTATTGATGTGATTTGTCCGACTAATGCTAGGGGTAGTGTTAACAGTGTGGTTACCTATATACTTGTTTCATAAAAATAAAAAATAAAAGGTGTGAAAAAGAAGAGAAAAGAAGGAGAATGAAAACTCCAATAAATTTTTGAGATTGTATAAATGGAGGATGGGATTCTGCCCCTCTTTCTCGTAAATCGAAAAATAGGCATGGGAAACCACGATAGGATACTCGAGTTCATCGAGACTTCACCTTTCGAACATTGTTCCAAAATCTGTTAATACTTTCTTTGTGTTATCAAAGAAACTTGTTGCTAAAGGTAACCATTTTAGTTAATTCACCCCTAGCGGAGAGTTGGGTCTGAGCAAAAATAACTTACTTGTTTATTTGACTTTCTCACTATCTTAGATTGGTTTCACATTAACTTTGATTATGTATTCATCATGTTTGGGGAATTGCAAAAAGAGGTTTGATTGATTGGATTAAGAGTTAAGTTGCATGAGTTATTTTTCTACTCTTATTAGTATAGACTTTGCTTGAGGACAAGCAAATGGATAAGTGTGGGGGAGTTGTTTGGTATGAATTTTTGCTTATTCTTGGTATTGTTTTGCATGTTGTTTTTAATGGTTTATCATATTTATGCCGTTGGTTTGATTAGTATTTATCGATTCGGACTTATTTAGTTTGTTTTGATATTTTGTAGAAAATGGCATCAAAAAGGAAGAAAATAATCTGCCAATAGTTATCATATAATGAAGAGCATCTTGACAGGAATTCGTAGGCGAAAACGGATCCTAATTCGGAGTTCAGACGAGGGAGAATGGGGCGAATAGTCAAAGTCGCGCATGGCACCCGTCGCACGCCGAGCCCGGCATCGACCAAGCGCTCGAGCGCGCACTCACACCCAGCCATCGCCCAGCGCTCGCTTTGCCCGTGCTGTTCGGCGATCCGCGGCGAGCGTCCGCACCCCGCGCGCCTCGCCCAGCAAGACTCGCACACCTCCGCCCGCCGACATCATCCGGCCACGCACAAGACCGTCCGGCGCTAGCAACCCAGCGCAAGCCTCGCACGTCTTTCCTCCTCATCCTGCGCCCGCTATGTCTCCACCCGGTGCTCAAGCCTCCACCCGCACCCGCTCGGCCACCCGCGCCCGCTCGACAACTCCGCAAGCCACGCCCGCAACCTCGCACATCCGGCGCTGGAGTCCCGCATCACGCCCGTGCAGAAGTCGTCCGGCGCTGGGAACCCAGCACCCGTTCTGCCTCACGACGCCCTGCCTCACGCGCATCGGCCACCCGGCGCTCGCCCATTCTCGCGCGCATCGACCACCCGGCGCTCGCCTATCCTCGCGACGCCTAGCCAACCGGCACTCACTTCCCAGCCGATGCTCGTTTGTGAGTCAGTGCATTTTCTGAGCGAGCACTCGGTCTAAGCCGGCGTTTACTTTGGGAACAGAACACTCGCTCTCGCTCGCTCATCCACAACTGGCGCTCACTCTCACTTATTATATATACGCGTTAGGTCATACTTTTCCAGTGTTCTGAATTTTGGTACGCGGCCGCTGTTCTTCAAGGATTTCTTCCGAGCTTCCAGACGATCGAGATAGACAATCCAGTATTTGTTTCTTAATTTATTTCTGTTAATTTATGATTTCTTTCGAATTCTTGGATTGCTAGTAATTTATTAGTTTGTTCTTCCTGTTGATTTTCGATCGATTAATTTACGTTTTTGCTCTAAGATTATTGTTGGATCGTTGGTTTCTTGATTGATTCTAATTCTTTCGGTTTTTGATAATCTACATTCCATGCAAGTGATATTGAAGTTTAGTTACATATTGAATCGTTCTTCGTCGAATTTCATTGCTTCGTGTTTGGTGATCTAGTTAGTTTGTTCTTCGCTTTAGCTTCCTGCATTCGTGATTACTTAGGTTCTCCACTAGGGATTGACAACCCCTAGTTAGATTGATTTCCGTTATTTTTATTTCTTTTCAGCATTTAATTCACGTATGATCAAAAACCCTTGTTGGTATTAGAGTGTTTAGGATTTACCGCTTTATGTGTTTGACACGAACAATAAGCCCTGTTAAGTTTTCCTTGAGAGATGACTAGGGTTAGCTTTCCCTATTACAACACCTCATTCGATTATGAGTCAATTAAGAGTACACTTTTGATTGAAACAATTACCACCAAACCGACAGATTGAGTTCACGATCGACCTTGAACAAGTTCTGCCCCTGTGTCGGAAGCCCCATACCGGATGGCACCAAAAGAACTTGAGGAATTGAAGATCCAACTGCAAGAACTCTTGGAGTTAGGTTTAATTAGACCTAGTATGCCTCCATAGGGAGCACCTGTCCTTTTCATGAAGAAGAAGGATGGCACATTGAGAATTTGCATAGACTATCGAGAGTTAAACAAGATAACTCTTAAGAATAAGTATCCTTTGCCCCGAATTGACGATCTGTTTGATCAACTTAAGGGAGCAGGAGTCTTTTCGAAGATAGATTTAAAGTTTGGATACCATCAACTGAGGATTAGACCAGAGGATGTACCTAAAACGACTTTCCATACAAGGTATCGTCATTTCGAATTCATCGTTATGCCATTTGGACTTACAAATGCCCCAGCAGTATTTATGGATATCATGAATAGGGTATTTCACCCATACTTAGATAAATTTATCTTAGTATTCATGGACGATATCCTAATATACTCCAAGAATAACCAAGAACACGTAGAGCACTTGAGAACTATGCTGCAAACATTAAGGCAACAACAACTCTTTGCCAAGTTTAGCAAGTGTGAATTCTGGTTAGGCGAGGTGACATTCTTAGGTAACATCGTGTCCGTCGAGGGAATCAAAGTAGACCCCTCTAAGATCGATACAGTTCGAGAATGGGAATCACCAAAGAACCCGAATGAAATTCGGAGTTTCTTATGACTTGCTGGTTATTATCGAAGATTTATTGAAGGATTTTCAATGATAGCCCGACCCATGACCCAATTGTTAAAAAATGAATCAAGTACACTTGGACCGCCGAGTGTGAGGCTAGTTTCTAGAGATTGAAGGAGTTGCTGATGACAACACATGTACTCGCAGTACCCGAAGCAGATAAGGAGTACACAATCTGCACGGACGCTTCGAAGAATGGATTAGGATATGTTCTGATGCAAGAAGGAAAAATTATTGCTTATGCTTCAAGGAAATACGCCCACATGAGTTGAACTATCCTACGCACGACCTGGAATTAGCAATAGTCGTACATGCCTTAAAGATTTTGGAGACACCATCTGTATGGAGTTAGATGTGAGATCTACACTGACCATAAAAGCTTTAAGTATTTCTTTGAACAAAAAATCTTAACATGAGGCAACGTAGATGGTTAGAATTGGTGAAAGATTATGACTGTGGTATCAATTACCACGCAGGCAAGGCTAATGTTTCAGCCGATGCTTTGAGTCACAAATCCCACTCTAGTTTGGGATGTCTCATCAGTCATGAAGAGATACTTATAAAGGAATTTTAGAGGATTAACATCGAAGTTATAGACCCGTCTCAGACGATAGAAGGCTGTATTGCAACGTTGATTGCAATCCCGGACTTAAGAGCCCGAATCTTAGAAGCCAAGAAGAAGAGCAAGAAGCTTGAGGAAGTACGAGCCAAGATCAAGGATAAAAACCACAAAAATTTCATAGAGGCAACAAATGATATTTTGCTGTATGACGGAAGAGTGTGTATTCCAGAAGACGAAGAGCTTAAGAGCGAGATCTTGAAAGAAGCCCATGAGACATCTTACACTGCACACCCTAGAAGCACCAAAATGTACCAAGATCTCAAGGAGAAATTTTGGTGGGATGGAATGAAGCGAGACGTAGCTTCATTCAAGAAACGTGAACAAGTGAAAGCACCGCAATGATCGACATGGAATAACAACCGTTGGACATATCGAATGGAAATGGGACGATATAGTCATGGATTTTGTTACCTGGCTACTCAAATCACAAAGATGAAATACCGCTATTTGGGTCATCATCGATCGTTCGACCAAGAGTGCATTTTCAACCAATTTCGATAACACATGGATCGCATGATTAGCACAACAGTTATGCTCGAGAATTCATCAAACACTTTGTATGCGTATATATAACACACGAAAACTTATTGAATTCATCACCCCAATTCACATCCAAGCTCATCAACGCAACATTTTATCCATCACAACTAACATACAATAATCCATAGAAATAGCATAATAAAAACAGCATAACATTTCCAGAACTAGAAACAACAACTTAAAAGAATTTGTATACCAGCCATATACTCATAGACGTCCAAATCAAGATCTATACCGGCCATATATTCAGAGGCATCTATCTTGTAGCTGCAGCAAAAGGTGTCGTAGTAGACACAACGCTGCACATGGAATGACTAGCTCACAAAATGTACGCTAACGATGGCCGAACGACGCACAACAAATGGTGGAGAAGAATAGGGTGAGAGATAAGACGAAGAGGGATGATGATGATTTACGGCGAGGGACGATGGCAGGTGGTTCAACTGGTCTGTTACGATGCCCTCTCGTAAATCCTATCCTCTTTCCTCTACCAAGTCACGCAACAATCTCGACGTCGATCACCACAAATCCTGCATAAGATTAACTCCTGAAAATCGTGCTTGTGTGCGAAGTGTATTGTGACAAGAGAGAGATGAAAGAAATGATAGACATTTGTATTGATTTATCAAAAGTTGTACAGATATACGATGCCTTCCTTTCGCTATAGGTTGTTGTATTTATAGATCCATTCCCTCTGTAAGTAACCACCTACTCTAACAGCTTGTTAACCGAAACTAATTTCTAACAAACTAACTGCCTTTTAACAACCCCTAGCTCCTATGCACACCATGCACGACACGTGTCACGCATGCCACATAACTACTACCTACTTCCGTTATTCATAACAGATGCTCCCCCTTGAAAGTGGCGTGTCCTCAAGCCATAAGATCTGGAAAACAAAGCTTAATTTCCTGAAAATCCTCCCACGTAGCTTCCTCTTCCGGTAGATGAGCCCATTAAATTAACACCTGAGTCGCTGGGCTATTATTCTTACTCACTATTCTGTGTGCTAATACGGTCACTGGTTGCAACATAACACGTCCTTCTGCATCGAATTCCGGTAGTGTTGAAGTGACATTGTCGCTTGGTTTTACACCTCTCTTCAAGAAACTCACATGAAACACGGGATGGAGCTTGGATGACGGTGGCAAATCCAGCTCATAAGCCAGTAGACCAATTCTCTTTTTGATAAGAAATGGTCCTGCATATCGAGGACTCAACTTCCAAAACCTGTGTAGGCACAGTGATAGTTGCCTGTATGGTTTGAGCTTCAAGTAGACCCAATCTCCTTCTTTAAACTCTCTGTCACGCCGCCCACGATTCGCCGTTGTTCGCATCCTCTCTTGAGCTTTGCGCAGATTGATTTGCATTTGTGTCTGAATCTCTCGTTTCTCCTACATTGTGGTTTCAACCCCTACAACAGAGGGCTTCATATAGGAATATAAAGCCAAGGGAGTAGGCTTATACCCATATAGTGCTTCGAATGGAGTGATTCTCAATGTCGTATAAAACGAGGTATTATACCAATATTCGGCTAAAGATAGCCATTTATACCACCGAGTGGGAGCTTAACTACACATGCATCGTAAATATGACTCCAAACATTGGTTGACTCGCTCGGTTTGCCCATCCGTTTGGGGATGGTATGATGTGCTTATGTGATGTGTGATACCTAGTAATGCAATTAAATCCTTCCAAAACAACTTGTGAAAATTTTATCCCTATCGGATACAATGCTTTCAGGCAGACCATGAAGTTTGTAGATAGTGTCTAAGAAAATATGTGCAATGTGTGACGTAGTATAGGGATTGTGCAAAGGAATAAAGTGTGTGTACTTGGTGAAACGATCTACTATGACCCATAGAGAGCTATGTTTGTGAGAGAGGGGCAAACCTTCTATGAAATCCATGGTGATGTGCTGCCAAGCTTGAGCGGGAATTGGTAGCGGTTGTAAGAGGCCAGGCGTCCGAGTATTCTCATGTTTGCTAAGCTGACAAGGATGGCATTGCGCTACCATTTTCTGCACTTGATCTCTCATTCCCGACCATCCAAATATAGTGTATAGACGTTGGTACGTCGCATTAATCCCCGAATGTCCTCCATATTTTGACGAGTGGTAATATTCTATCACCTTGCTTCTAATATGCCCGGTTGTGCCCAAATACAGTCATAATTTAAACCTTAATAACCCATCCGCATATGAAAACAATGACACATTGTAGGGGGTTGTTACACATTCCGCGATAACTTCATGTGCTACTTCATCTCCCTCATAACTTGCTTGTATTTCCCCGATCCATGCCGGCTTCATTACTGTAATAGCTTTGCAGTCCGCCTCCGGTCGATCTCTCCTTGATAGAGCATCTGCCACTTTATTCTCCCTACCCTTTTTATACTCAATTCGGTAATCAAACCCAAGCAACTTAGTTAAGTATTTGTGCTGTACTGGTGTAGATATTTTTTGCTCCAACAAAGACTTTAAACTTTGTTGATCGGTTCTTATCACAAACTGCCCATGGAGAAGATATGCCCTCCATTTTTACGTTGCCTGAATAATGGCTAAGAATTCCTTCTTGTAGATAGATAATCCCAGATTTTTTTGGAGCTAAAGCTTTGCTGATGAACGTGATAGGATGATTCTCCTGCATTAGAACTGCCCATATCCCATAGTAACAAGCATCGGTTTCTACTGTGAACGGCGTATTGAAATCTGGTAACCGTAGTACTGGGGCTATTGTCATTGCCTTTTTTAATTGTTAGAAAGCCTCTTCTGCATTGCTTGACCATTGAAACTGACCTTTCTTTGTTAACTCCATCAAAGGTCGTGCTATTATGCCGTAATGTCTTACAAACTTCCGGTAATACCCGGTCAATCCCAAAAATCCCCTCAATGCTTTGACATTCTTAGGTCGTGGCCATTCCTCCATTGCCCTTATCTTGTTGGGATCTGCGGCTACTCCCTTATTACAAATTACGTGCCCCAAATATTCTACTCTTCCCGTGCCAAAAGTACATTTCGATGCCTTAGCAAGAAATTGATGTTCCGAAAGCAGTACGAAAACAGATTCAAGATGTTCTATATGCGATTCCATGGACTGACTATACACCAGATGTCGTCAAAAAAGACTAACACAAACTTTCCCAAATATGCTCGAAAAACTGAGTTCATAAGAGATTGAAATGTGGCTGGAGCATTAGTGAGACCAAACGACATTACCTTGAATTCGTATAACCCGCTTGTTGTGACGAATGCAATCTTATGAATGTCTTCAAGATTCATTCGTAACAACCCTTAGATCAATTTTGGAGAACACTGCCGCTCCATTCAGTTCGTCCAGTAGGTCATCAATCAAGGGAATGAGGAAGTTATCCTTTATTGTCACTGAATTTAGCTTCTTATAGTCAATGCAGAACCTCCATGAACCATCCTTCTTTTTTACCAACAACACAGGGAAGAAAAAGGGCTGTTACTGTGTTGGATAATTCCAGTTTCTAACATCTCCTTTACTAACTTTTCGATCTCGATACGTTGTAGGTAAGGGTATCTATAAGGTGTGTGCTTGAAGGGTTGTGTTTCTTGTTTAAGAGGGATGTTATGGTTATGGGATCGATATGTGGGTAACTGATTGGGTTTTTCAAAAATATGGATATATTTGGCTATAAGTGGTTGAAGGCTCGGGTGGGGTTGGCTTTCTTGGATCACGGTGGCTAAGGATATCATACAGAGACAACCCAAATATTGCTCTTTTCCCTTTCCTATAGGCTTTTTAAACTGATCGCCAGTGATCATTTTCAATGTAACTTCTCTTTCATTCCTTGTAGTGTAATCATTCTTTCTCCTTTTCTGAATTGTATATTCCGTTCCTCAAAGTTGAAAGTAATTGGTCCCAGTTACCTCAAAAGATCTACGCCGATGACCATATCGCACCCTCCTAACTTCAGGATCTTCAATGCCGCGATGAACTTACAACCTCCCATTTCCCACTCCAGTTTAGGACATCTTGTATTACACTCCAGTTTTCCTCCGTCTGCAACTGTTCCCAGTTGAGGATTTGTATATTCTAATTCACACCCCAACTTCTTTGCATCATAGCATCTACGAAGCTATAGGTACTTCCTGTGTCTATTAATATAATCAGACAATTTCTCCCAACTTTGCCCGATACCTTGATAGTGTCTGGAGCACTTTGCCCGACTAATGCATGTACAGAGATATGTAGTTCTTCCTCCTCATTACTTGCTTCTGTCAGTATAAGCTCCTCTGTATCTCTTGAGTCCTGCTCATAGACTATTATGAATAACTTTTTGCATCTATGCCATGGCTGATACGCTTCGTCGCATTTGAAGCAAAGGTTCCTCTTCCTCCTCATTTCTATCTCTTCTGGGTTAGCCTTTTGAAGGGTAAATTTTTTTTTACTTCGTCTGCAGGTGGCCTTTTTTCTTCCCCTAGTTTCATTTTTGTACTTGCAGATGGATATTGCCCTCCTTTACTGAAGTTCTTAGGCCCTCTGCCTAACGAACTTATTAACAGCTCCTGTTTATTCACTAGTTGAATGGCTGCGGATAGTGTGCGAGGATTAAACATCTCTACCATTCTAGCTATTTCCTCCTTCAATCCACTAAGGTAACTCTGAATGAAATATTCTTCAGATAAATTTATGTTGCCATTAACCATGAACACCTTCAACTCTTCGAATTGCATGGTGTAATTCAACACACTTCCTTCTTGTTTCAATTTATTAAACTGAGCAATCAAATTCTTTCCTTCACTGTTGGCAAACCTATCCATGACCAGCTCTTCAAATTCAACCCAACTGATCTCTTGTTTCCCTTCAATATACTCCAAATACCACAAATCGGGTATTCCCTCCATATACATCGCGACGGTCAGAATTTTCTCTTGTTCACTCATCGGATTGAACAAAAAATACTTTTGGCATTTTCTTAGCCACTATTTAGGATTATCAGGAACTCAATTTTTTGGATTCGGAATCGAGAGTGATTAGTATTACCTTGGTTCGATTCATTCCTTGATTTGGCTGATGATTTTCCTTCTTCTCTATCTCATTCTTCTAATTTTTTTCCTTCAGCTCGCAACTCCTTAATTCCTCAAAATTGCTGTCGAAACTCATCGATCATAGACTGCCTGAGCTGACTCATCTGTGATTCCAAGTTCATTATCCTTTGTTCCATCTTAGCTAGTCCTCGGGTGTTGTTTCTCGGCATGTAGAGGCGTGGATCGACGGCTCTGATACCAAATGTTATATGCCCTCTCGTAACTCCTGTCCTCTTTCCCGCTACCAAGTCACGCAACTATCTCAACGTCGATCACCACAAATCCTGCAGAAGATTAACTCCTGAAAATCGTGTGCGAAGTGTATTGTGACAAGAGAGAGATGAAAGGAATAATAGACATTTGTATTGATTTATCAAAAGTTGTACAGATATACGATGCCTTCCTTTTGCTATAGGTTGTTGTATTTATAGATCCCTTCCCTCTGTAAGTAACCACCTACTCTAACAGCTTGTTAACCGAAACTAATTTCTAACACACTAACTACCTTTTAACAACCCCTAGCTCCCATGCACACCATGCATGACACGTGTCACGCATGCCACGTAACTACTACCTACTTCCGTTATTCATAAAATGGTCCAATTTTGAGAGAGAGAAAGAAAGGGGAAAGAGGGGTTTAGGATTTGAAATCCGATTTGACTGGGGAGGAATTTCATACAACTAAAAATTAGCTGCGGTTCTGAGACGGAAAAAATCCGTCATAGATAACAAAGCATAATTGAACTACGAAAATTGTCCTGTAGTTAAATTCAACGACGGACTGTCCGTCGCTAAATCCGTCGTAGAAAATAAAAATATATAAAATAAATAAATTAATTAAATATAAAGACGGAAAAAATCCATAGCTAAATTCAATGACGAAATATCCGTCTCTAAATCCGTTGTAAAGAGTCATGTCACACAATCCGTCTCCGTCGTTAGTTCTGTTGTTATTTTTATGTATATATTCCGTCTCCAATCCGTCATTGATCCGTCGTAATTTAAAGATGGAATATGTTCCGTCTCTAAATCCTTCGTTATTCGGTTGTTTTTTTTGTAGTGTTATGAACTATTAATTGCACAGTTTTTTTGATAAATTATAACATGAGATTTCTAACATATATTGAGGACAAACTGATCATACCGAAAATTGAAAACAGATATATTGAAATTAAGATTTTATATTTCACCTCGAAATTTCCTTTAAAAGAATTGACTTTATATAAATATAATTTTCTTCATAAATCAATGGTCTAATGTTTCTTTATTTACTTCGTTTTCTGGGTGTTTGCTGGTCTTGCAGTTTTGAATGTAGTTAAATACAGATTTTAAGCATAACTCGAGTTGGCAGAAATTCACACTTACAAGTTACAACTGTAAATTGTATGTTTTTATGTATAAATAATTAATAAATTAAATATCGCTTTAGATAAATACTCACTATATATATAAACCCTTGAAGCTGCTATCTTTGGTCCAATACTTCATCGACCTCCTTAGACATTTCCTAATACAAAATTACCTCAAGGATGTATAGGTATATATATATTCTCAACATTCGTGAAAAAAAGGAAAGTTATAGATAACTCTTCACTCAAAATTAATAGTTTCAAATCAGTTAAGTTAATGCAATATATTGACATCTTCAAAAATATAAAGACTTTGCACATAGAGATGAGATCCAATGTCACACAAATTTTTTTTTCACCACGTGTTCATTATTATATCTAATATTTCAATAGTAATTTTTATGAAAATAAAAATTATGATAATATTATGGAACATACTTAACTTTTATTTAAAAAATTGAATTAAAAAAAATTATACCATAACTTTGGATTTTAACCCTAATAATGAAGTATTAATTAATAAAAATGAAATTAAATACTAATTTTATATCCTAATATTGGAAGGAATAAAACCTATTTCATAATTACAAAATTAAACTAAAGTATATAAATTAAAACCGAAGAAAAAAAATGTGAAAAATGCGCCACAAAAATTGAACACCAATTATGGAACACTATATCTGAAACCACATATGAAATCATATATATGTAGGGCTGTAAACAAACCAAACTGTTCGTGAGCTACTCGGAGCTCGACTCGAAAAAAGCTCATTTGAAATTCGATCGTTTTGTAAACGAGCCGAACTCGAGCCTCGAATCGAGCTCGATAAGTTTATCGAGCCGAACTCGAGCTTAGAGATGTTCGGCTCGTAGGTTCGCGAACATATTTGGCTCGAACTCAAACGAGCCAGTTCGCGAACTCTGATTCGAACATGTTCGCGAACTCTTATTCGAACATGTTCACGAACCTTGATTCGGACATGTTCGCAAACCTTAATTCGAACATGTTCACGAACATGTTCGCGAACATATAAAATAATAGATTATTTATACATATTTAAATAATTAAAATGAATAATAAATTATAAAATATACGTTATTCATAATTATTTAGCAACAAATAAGCATATAAATGAAGTATTGGTAATAAATTATTTATATATTTCAATAATTAAAATAAATTATAAATTATAAATTATATATTTTAGGATAAATTTCATCTAACTTATATACCTAATTAACTAATTATCATATTTATACTAGTATAATATTTTTAAAAGTAAATGTAATTGAATGATGTTGAATAGTATATTCAATATATATATATATATATATATATATATATATATATATATATATATATATATTATTTTAATCAAACCTTAATATATATTTTCATATGTATTATAAAATAAAATCATTAAATGAACAATTAATTAATATAATGAGATATTGATTTGAAAAACTAAAAAAATAACATGATTTATTAAATTATCTTATGAACAAAAATATCGATTTAGATAATTATAATGTATAAGTATACAAATATACTTGAGTTACATAGTTATATTTATATCTCTATAATTATAATTCTAAAAATAAATTAAAAATAACTTACATAACTAATTGACTATGAGATAAATATAATAATAATTCATAATTCTAATATAAAGTTCATCTACCTTTATAACTAAGTAACAATGAGATAAAACAATTATAATTTATAACTCATAAGTAGATTTTGAAAATAAATGTAATAGAATGATATTGAATAGAATCAAATGAAATATTGAGTTAGAAAACTAAAAAAAAAAATAACATGATCTACTAAGATATTTTATGAACAAAAATATCAATATAAATCATTATAATGTATAAATATACAAGTATGGGTTACGTAGTTATATTTATATCTCTATAATTATAATTCTAAAATAAATAAAATCTAACTTACATAATTAATTTCTATGGGATAATAATAATAATAATAATAATAATAATAATAATAATAATAATAATAATAATAATAATAATAATAATAATATATATTTATCCATCACAACTAACATAAATTAATTCGTAAGTAGATGAATGGAGTAGATGTATTCGAATGATATTAAATAGTATATTAATTTTATATATTGTATAGTCTATATCCAAAATTAGCTAGAATCAGACATCTTTTTCTGATATGAATCTCATCCAAAACTAGCTAGAATTAGACATCTTTTTCTTTTGCTAGTTGTGAAAATTTCATTTGGTAATGAATCTTGTTAAACTTTTTATTGTAATTGTTGTTTGATTATGATTGATTAGTAGACTATGCATCCTTTGAATTAATGGAATCATGGAGTGAATTATGCTAAAATAGTTGTCACAACCCAACTACTTAATCAGATAATTAGGCCGTGACTAAGGGTTAAGAAGGAAATTTTGATAATTAATAACGTCAACAATGATCAAAATGTCTCAAGAGACAGATAGGGTACCAACTTTTATCAAGAAGGATTCAAATGTTTATGGATTAAAGAGGTAAAATAGAATTGAACAAAGGATGATTTTAGGTCCTCAAAACACAATGTAGAATCGAACAAGAAGGACAACGACTGAGGACAAATAATCACAACGGGATAACCAATATTAATAATGTACATTTTCGAGCATGCTTCGACAACTTTGAGAATTATCGACTTCTAATGATCCAATAACATAATATTGAATCCAACGGAAAAAATTCTGAGCATTTGAGTAAATTCTTATTCACAGAACATTGAACATGATCACTTTGTCATAGCAGAACACATAAGCAAGTAAAGGCCAAAGTTTGGCAACGAGAAATGTGGCTGAGAATTATGTATGAAGACATAAATCTCTGGGCAACAAAACAGGACCTTAACAATTGAACAACCTCAACATGAATCAACATTTAGAGAAGCTTCTTTGCACAACATTCGATTCCAGCATCCTCTCGAGCTCAACCTGTATATTTAGAAACATATGCAGGGCGTGAGTACAAAATGCACTCAGTGGGTAATCGCCAAAAACATAAAAATAACTTTGCCCTTAGGGCTATTTACTTGACTTGCCATAACATATGCTTTCATAAATAAATACTTACTTGCTTTTATTCTCATAATGTCATAACATATGCATATGTAGGTTTCATGACTGCATTCAACTTTCTCTTTTCCTTCCCATATCCACAAATTAATTATGCATGTTGAGAAGTAGGCCTCATTCTCAAACATCTTAACATCACATACTCGAGTTGGTCCCGAAGGTTACCAACTACGGTCATACCCGACGTCGATCATTTCTTTCTTTTTTTTCTTTCTTTCTCGTGGATAGGTAGTGCATTATGCTTATACTCATACTCAAAACTTTGGCAAGTCAATCAACTTTGAACTTAGCAAATAAATGCATATCATATCATATTATCTTCTATGCAAAAGCATATCATATAATTTGAAAGCATATAAAAACATAAGCATATAATTATAGAAAATATTTATACCCATCTGGCGACAGTCACTTGGGACTGTACCTTACGTCTTCCACTTCTTTCTTTTTCCCATTTGGTCCATCAATCCACATAGAACTATATAAGAGCTTATCAAGAATCAAACAAGAACATGACTTATCTTAGTCGTCGACACGACTATATCTTCCCGATATCAAGACACTATGATCTATTAACACTTGGGTCATTGCATCCTCTAACATCTTATTAACAAACAAATTCTAACGAAATTTTGACAGAATAACGTTTATAAAATGCATTGCCATTTCAATACCAAAATAACCAAACTTATTCCAAACTTCACCAAATCATCACCATATGTCTAAACGAGCATAGAAAGCTCAAGACCGCTCTTAAACCATCTAATCTTAGCTAAAAACTGACAACCCTTAAGACGTAGCTTATGTTCGACGTCAAAAATCGCACGAGATGTTGTCTATCTTAGACGAACCTCTATACATGCTCAACTATCATCAAATATCACTAATCAACTGTAATACCCCGTCCTTCCTAAGCTTCAGGTTTGCATGGCACGTTTTTTGAGAAAGGTCAAAAGGTTGACTTTTTGTTTCGATGATGCGACCGTCACGAAACCTCAGGAGTTGTGAAGAGTGTCTTATGAAGAATTCATAGACACTAAGTATGCAGGTTTTCGACCACCCACGAAGGTTTGGCACTCCGGGGAAGTTATCGAAAAATCGAACTTTTCATGGGACTTTTAAAAGCATATCTTGTTTATAGTCGTTGTGTCCAGTATTTTATTTCGAGTCCATGGGTACCAAGTTTGCAAAATTTGGAGTCTGTTTGCAAAAGATGCGTCGCTTTTTTCATTTTCGAAAAAAAGAACGCTATGCAAGCATTTACCTGCACACCTGCTTTTTCCTATAAATAGAGGGCTAGGGCCTTCATTTTCAACGTTCATTTCTTTTGTCTCTCTGTGTTTACGGACGAGCCGAGCAACTTCAGGTACACTGCGGAAGCGCTGGAGGAGTGGGGATCGAGCCGGGAAGGCTCGACGGCGGTGCCATTGCCGCCGCCGCCACCACCGCCGATCGCCCTCCCAGCAGCCCTTTTTTTTTATCCTTTTCTTGTTTTGATTCCGCCTTTTAGTAGATAGCATAGCATAGAACTCGGGTTTCTAAAGGGACAAGATGAGAAAACGGCTGGAGGCCGGCCAATTTGGCCCGAACCATTGAATCGCCCGCCGATCGCCCGCCTCGGCACCGATTTGGTGGTCAACGGGCCACCTTTTGGTTACGGGTCCTTTAGGTTTTTAAGTTTCGGGCTATGCATTCTACTAAAGTACCGATTTCATTTTTCTGTTTTTCGCGTTTCTGCATGTCGGGATGTTTTATGTCGCTTCGAGTTTTCTAAAGGAAGTACATGCCCGGATTATCCATTTTCAACATAATTTTTCATTCCATGTTCCTCGTTATGCATATTGCTTATGTTTCCATTTTCATGCATCGATTTTGGATGGTTTATCCTGGATTTGAGGATATGCATCGATTTTTGAAGCTTCTTCGCTGCTACGATTTGCGTCAACTTGCATGCATGCATATTTTGAAGGTACCCTATTGTAACGCCCCACTTTTTGCTTGATTTAATTTGTTTTAAATTTAAATCTTTTGTGTTGGATTTGTGAGTATTTGACATGCTCGATTTTTACGTTGGACTTGAGGGAGTCCGTAGTTGCGCTCTTAGCTAGAAAACGAACTTCATAATTTATTTTTGGGCCTTCAAATTTTACTTTACAGATATGAACTAAGTAATAAAATAAGTTTTGGGCTTATATAATTATCAAAAATTATATTATTTATTCTCAAATTGGGCTTTGTAGAATATTTTTTTTTTTAAGCCCAAGTTCTATCTTATGTTTATCTAGGATTGAGATTTAATTAAAAGAGTTCTAGTAGAATTAGAATTTGATTAGGGTTTTATACTTATATATAGATACACGCACGCACACACACCCTTGGATACACACGGCACACCACACACACGAAAAAAAAACGCAAAATTCAATCTTGTAGTTCTCATTGCAGGAAGCAGTTTTCATTACTTAGAAGTTTGAGTCTTAAATCGTTGGTAAGCTCTTATTAAATAATAGGCATCAATTAGTTTTATACAGATACATGCAATCATCCCTCTGACATTCTTTTATCTCTAAATTTATGTGCGTAAATCCCAAGGGATAGCTTATCTGTCTTCCAATAATTTTGTATATGAAAGAGTAATTTAAGGTTGCAAAATGGCATGCGAAAATTAGTGTAAACTGCCCACTTTAGATCTTTAGATTCTTGTGCCTAACAATTATGTTTCATCACACACAGGCACATACACATATATATATATATAGATAAACACACGAAAAGGTTGGCTTGCTGCCATTTATTTATCTTTTGTACACACCCAAGCACACACGCATATGTACATTTATATATATATATATATATATGTATATATATATATATAAACACACGAAGCATTTGGCTTCTTGTCATTTATTTAATCATTTTTTTTCTTCTTTTCTTTGTTCTTTTATTTATGGTTTGGTTTCTGTATTTATCAGTGTTGATTTAATACTTTTTTATGGGTTACAATAGTTTTATAAAGAGATTACCTTGGTATAAGCTTATAAGAACTGATGGACTCTATATATATATATATTGATGAAAGCCGACTTATTATTATCATAATTTAATAAAATAATTAGTTATTTTTAATTAAATTATAGACTTTGATGTCAGTTACTATCTTGTTTTTTGAGTAATTTCATGTTTAAGAGTTCTAGGCTTTATAAAAATTTATTGTATTTATTGAACTAGGTGCGGCGCAACTAGGATCCTCGTCCCAGAATTGATTAGTATTGATTTATTGTGCTCGACAAAACAAGGTGGGTGAAATTCTCTTTAAATTGCAAACATGTTATTTGGAATAAACATATTTATTGTGGAATTTACTTTATCTGTAAGTTTATGATGATAATCATTGTCGGGTTTTGTTACATCCATGGTGAAAGCATGTGTGGCATAGCACGTAGCGTAACACGTGTGGCATAGCACTGTGGCGAATCATAGCGTGGCATATCATTGTGGCATAGCGTTTGTGTGGCGAATCATAGCCGTGTGGCGTATCAGGGCTAATCATGTGGCGAATCATAGCACTCGTGTGGCGAATCATAGCCTATGTGGCGACTCATTGTCGTGTGGCATAGCACGTGTGGCGATCATTATCGTGGCATAGCACTGTGTGGCGAATCATAGCTTGTGTGGTGTATCATTGTTTGTGTGGCAAGATTTTCAAGCCGGTGAGGTTGAATGTGATTGACTATTACTTTCTTGCGATGTATACACATTTTAACAAATAAAATAATTATATTCCTTGTTCCCCACCACTGAGTACGTTTTTGTGCTCACTCCCTTTTTTTATCTAAAATATTTTCTGGCCAGTGATCATGGAGCGGCGTGGCGGTGTGGGTGTGCCTAGTGGTGTTATGTCGCTTTTAATTCCTTCCAAGACTTGTGTTATTCTCGTTTAAATTCTTTTCCTTTATTCTCGTTGTTGGATTTGAGTTACTAGAACTCCAACTTATCTCATACTACTAAGTTCTTGCGTAGTTTGCTTTGGGTCGTTGGTTGATCTCAGTTCTTTTGCAAAGTTTAGACTTGAGTTTGTTGGATTCATTATTTGATAATTTTATTCAAGAGATTTTATATATTTTATTATTTAAAAAAAAATAAAAATAAATGACATGCTTCCGTTTTAGCTATTTTATTTAAGAAAATATATATTTTTTTAAATTATGAATTTAGGGTGTTACATTTAGTAGTATCAGATCGGGTCTACGTTTCTGTAGACTTTAAAATTTTGAATAATTTGTTATATGATGATGTTATGACAAAGGGCACCACCCATTCCCGGCACGCGCTCCTGATCGAGGTAACTTACTTTGCTTTTGTATGATAAAGTATCTTGGTGAGCACTTATTACTGAAGATTCTCTCTCAAATACTATGAGATGTGGTGGAGTTTTGTATGTGACATTATATGAGAGTTATGCATCCTTTTGCGAAATTATTGTTGAACTTGATCATGAATTGATTGAAATTTTTACTTATTTGTGTCCTCGAAATTAGAAGGGACTTAGCTGCTTGATTATTAGGCATCCCTTGTGTAGGTCAGATGGAAAATAACAATAATATACCTCTAGTTTATGAACATGCTCTCACCGTAGTCCGATATTGCCAACGTTGTAAAGTGGAATTTAATTTTATAGGAAATGGCCCGTGGACCCGAACGCAACCCCAATAATGTCCAACAGACTGAGAATTTGGTGGAAACACTGGTTGCCGCACTGCAAGAACTCACACAGCGCCAACCTCATGCAGCGCCTGCTCTGCAAAATAATGCACCACCCCCGCCGACTACTAGCAAAGTGATTGAGCAATTTCGTCGATACGCACCACCGAGGTTCGATGGTAGGAGTGGACCTCTGATTTTAGAGGAATGGATAATGGAGCTCGAAAGAATTTTTGAGCACATAGAGTGTACTGATGCCCACAAGGTGTCGCGGCGCGGTCTTCCAATTCATCAAGATGCAGCCACGGTGGAAGTCTTATAAAAGTGGTTTGGTCAAGCGGAGCATCGAACCTAACATGGGAAAGGTTCAAAGAATTGGTTATGGAGAAATACTTTCCACGTTCCTATCGTAATCAGAAACAAGCGGAGTTCCTTGACTTGAAGCAGGGTGGTATGACTGTGACTGAATACGAGAGGAAGTTCAATAAACTTGCTCGTTACGCTACACGATCGGGTCGACACCGATGACCAAAAGGCTGATCGTTTTCTTCGTGGGCTTAAACCTGAGATACGGGGCATCCTTGCAGTTCACGAGATTGTAAGTTATGGGGTTGCTATCCGAAGAGCGCATGAAGTGGAGGCTGGACTCGAAGTGAATAAGAATACAAGAAATGTGGATCATCCAGTAAAGCGAAAGTGGGACAACCGAAACCGGGGAAACAACAATGTTCCCTATAAGAAGGGGAGAATGATTAACACTCAGCATGCTCCTAATACGTCGATGCAGAGGCCCATGTGTCAGCAGTGCAAGCGGCCACACTTTGGAAGATGTCATGGACAAGTCGGGGTATGTTATATCTGCCGCGAGCCAGGACATTATGCCAACAACTGTCCAAAGAAAGGAAGAGTTGAACAGAAGCAAGGGGGTAATGCTCGACTATATGCATGCACTCGGCAGGAGGCTGGTGAAGGGAGTGGTACTATGTCAGGTATGATTATCGTTTCTGGATTACCTGTTTTAGCCTTATTTGATTCTGGAGCATCACATTCTTTTATATCTGTTGGGCTATGTGAGAAAACAAGAATGACTGTAGAAGTAGAGAACCTAGCCCTTGATGTTAGGATTCTGTTCCAACTTATTATCTCCTAAGTTGCTCGCAATAGAACGAGGTCATTCTAGATTAATAAGCTAACCCAAGTCGTATTCACTAGGAAGGCTAAACAGGGCTTTATCAACGTCACACACAATCAACAGAAATAAACTAAACACACTAATCACGGTCTGGGGCTGACTTCACTCTTTAACTACCGATTAACTAGACAGGTAAAACAAGAACAAGAATTAAACTGAAAGCGAACAAAACCTAAGACGCAAGCATGAATAAAATAAGCTTAAACCCTAACCTAATACGAAAGATTAAAACTGGAAAACATGGATCATGAGATTATAAATTCTAATGGATTCCAAAGCATAGAAATTACGGAAACAAGAAATAATAAATTGATAAATTAAAGAACAATGAGAACTCACAGATCGATAAATAAAAACGATAAACTGCAATAGATAGTCTTACATAATAGAATCAATGTCGACAATCCAAAACATGAAAAGCGTTCACCATCAAAATAAATGAAACAAAGCAAAAGGAAAACATGAAATCTGTTTTTGCTTCCAAGATTCTCGTCTAACCCTAGCTGCTGATGGAGAAGAAAACTGGAAAAAAGGTGATGTCTCCCCGCGGCTGAACGAAACCCTTAAATATATAAACGAGAATCCGCCAAGGTAGCGGTCGCTAGGAGTCAGCGACCGCTGACCATACGCCCTGGAATGCGTCGACCAAAACAGGGCAGCGAGCGCTAGGGCTCAGCGAGCGCTGCCCTATCGCGCTGGAACTTCTCCGCACAAACAAGGGGGCCAGCGACCGCTAGGGCTCAGCGGTCGCTGCCCTTTGCGCGCTGGAACAACTCTGAAAATCAGGGGCCAGCGACCGCTAGGGTAGCGGTCGGCGGCCTTGCTACTGGAACTTCTCTCGAAAATCGGGGCCGACCGCTGGGGCTCGACCGCTAGGGCTCGGTCGCCGGCCTTGCTACCGGAACACCTCACTGTAAGTTCTTCCAAAAAGGGCTAGCTTTCGCACACTTATACTCGTTTCTTGATTCTCAACCTGAAATCATGAACATACAAAAACGAGAGAGAAAACAAGAAACAACGGGTGATAATAATCAAGACAACAAAGAGGGACGTATAAAATGAAGCATAAAACGCGATCAATATCAACCTAAACAACTCCCCCACACACAATGCTTTGCTTGTCCTCAAGCAAGTCTTAGTTCAAATCGATTAGGGAAAGTCTATCATAGAACTTGCTCAATTATACATCAACATCAAATTCGTTGCGAAACCTCAAAAGAAGTAAAAGAACATTACCAAGTGTTTCCCTCATTCTGCACCTTCAATCAGATCATAACGCAAGATAAGGGATGATGCGGGTTTTCAAAACTTGAAGACTAGACTCACATCAAACATCATACGAAACCATTATTATTCTTCTTTTTCTTTTCTTCTTCTTCTTCTTTTTTTTTTTTTTTTTTTTAAAGGGTAGCTATTCGAGTCAGAGAACAGTCAGGTTATATGGCCAAATATTCACGAGATGAAAACATTTAGATATCGTCTAAAGTATTCTCGTGTGGTTTCCCATGCTCATGGTTTCCAGCAGAGCAGAGACCTCCCAACTGAAACCTTAACAAATAACACCTTTAATTTTAGGAACAAAAATCAAACACATGAAAGGAGAGAGTCAGGTTATATGGCAATATTTCACGAGAGAGAATCAATTAGAGATCATCTAAAGCGTTCTCGTGTGGTTTCCCATGTTCATGGTTTCCAGAGGAACATATACCTCCCAACTCAATCCCTAGAAAGAGAACGGACAATTTAATGCGAGAAACTAGCATTTCAAGTTCATGAATACCCACATCATACATTAGCTCTAGTTATTACGTCAATCATAATGCATCGAGGTGCCCCACAAATAAAGTTAATCACCCAAATGAGATAACACAACTCCAAATCAAATCAATGCATAATAAGAACAGATTCCGATCAAAACATATCCACTAAACCAATTTGAGACAAGAATGCCCAAAAACAAACAAAGCGCACCGAACAAGCAAGGAGATATTTATTCACATTCCAACAACAACACACGAGAACAAAACATGCACACAAAACAAAGACACCACCTCCCCAACAAAATAGCCAACAATGCCCACATTGTACTAAAACAATAAAAGATAGAAAGAAGACAACACAGAAGCGAGGAATCGGCTTGGGAGTAGCGGGTGGTGACGAGCAAGTCCAAAACACGGAGAGACAAAACAAAGAAAGCAAACCAAGCAAAGAAAGCAGGAAAACAAACCAAGCAAACAAAATAAAAACACACTACTCTACTCCGGACACACACAAAATGAAAGATACGTACTAAGCAGCAGTGATAACTCACTGCTGATCCGGAGGTGGAGTAGGATCATCAAGGGCCCAATTGGACCACTGCTGGTTCAGAGCGGCCATTTGTCTGTTGTTTTCCATAACCTGTTGATAGTGAAGAGCACCGCTCTTGAGAGAGTTGCCATAACCGAGCCATCGCTCGTCAGAAGATTGTGAGAGGCGCGACTTGTCGCTTCTAGACGGTCCTGTCGCTGATATATATCCGTCCTAAATTCCCCAAAATCCTCACGAAAAGATCGAAAATCTGAAGTGAATGACCCAAACGCTTGCCGATAATCCCCAAAATCCTGCTGAAAGGCATGAAAATCGTTTCTGTGCTCCCCAAACTCCGCTTGGAATGAGTGAAAATCAGTAGCGAATAGGGGGTTCGGGAGCGTATCAGGAACCGGGACCATGTTGCTGAGAACCAGATGCCATGCTTGTAGTGAAGGCATTTGCCATCTGCTCATCATCATAAGCCGCGTCGTCGAATAAGTCGACATTCTCTGATTCATGAGGAGGGTCGACTGTGGAGGCTGGAGTAGCGGCAAGTTCATTCATGTGGTTGCGAACACATGGGCGGTGACTCGGTTGACACCATCTATAATCGGCATTAATAATCTTGGCCAACTTTAATTCATTGAAATCGATCCGGTGCGTAAGATAGTATCACTGCTCAAGCTCGGAAGGATCAAGACTTGAAAGTGACGACCGATGGCACACACAATTAACGGCAGAGTGGCGTGGTAGCGGGATGTCGCCAACATATTCTTAAAGTAGATAGGATAAAATACTCGGCGACACCAAGATTGTTAATCGCACGATGAAGCGAGATAAAGCTCTTGTTGATTGATATTGTTGGCTTGTTTTACCGGTGATTGCATACGCAAGAAACTTATGCAATATAGCCACAACATTGTTCCAGAAGAACCCAAAGCAGCATACCCCCGCCCTCCAATTATGAAATCCGTAGAGGCGGTCCCAGCCGCATTAGGATTAAAATTAGGGGTAATGCATGATCGCCACATGCGAGGATGAAACCCATAATTCGACAAAGTCGAGATACGGTTAGGCGACGAGGTATCTCACGAGGTAAACGTATATGAACTCACATCGGCGGGAACATCAAGAATAGACAAGAATTCATAAGTTAACACCTTGGAGCATTTAAAAGATAGCTTAGCATATTTAGTCAATCCCAATACAGCCAAATAATGCATAATTTCATCCACGCCATTTAATCGTGCCAATAATTCCCAATCCAGACAGTGAGGGGGTGTGATATCATACCGTGTCCATCTATCGTAGAATCGACCCTCGAGCTCAGTTTCAATGAGGAATGGACAGTTGTATTCCTCGCGAAGATCAACGGGTTCATCCGGGACTGCTGAACTGCTAGCCTCATTCTCGCCGGGACGTCTCTTTGTCCTCGTCATTGAAAATCAAACGACGACAAAGCTAGCTGAAGAAATTATATCTCGGAGACCTAGTGGTCGCTGGGGGATCTGAGCTCGCTGGGGAGAAGGGCAAACACGGCGTAGCGGGCGATGGGGGTCAGCGCTCGCTGGAGCTAAAATCATCGAGGGCCTAGCGGTCGTTGGGGGTCAGCGGTCGCTGGAGCTAAAATCACCGAGGGCCTAGCGGTCGCTGGGGGTTCAGCGCTCGCTGGCTTAAAAGGTACGGAGGACCTAGCGGTCGCTGGGTCCTAGCAAGCGCTTGGTTGAGGAGCACGGCGACGGCGTAGGAGAGGAGGCGGCGCGACGATGTTCCGAGGAGAGAGGCGGCGTGGCGGTGGAGGAGAGGAGGAGGCGGCGCGACGATGTTCCGAGGAGAGGAGGCGGCGACGGTGTTCCGAGAGAGGAGGGCGCGGTGTTCCAAGGAGAGGAGGTGGCGCGGCGGTGGAGAGAGGAGGTGGAGAGTTCCTGAAAAGAGAAGAAGTAGAAAATTTCAGGGGGGGCACGGCGCAAAGTGAGAGTGAGACAAAAATTAGGGTTAGCCCCTTTAAATACGCGCGTGGACCGGCCGATCGAGGACCCAGCGACCGCTAGGACCCAGCGGTCGCGGCCCCTCCTCCTCGAATAACTTCAGAACGAGGGGCGGCGATCGCTGGAGTCCGCCGATCGCGCCTCCTCCCCTGACTAACTCAGAACGAGGGGCGGCGACCGCTAGAGTCCAGCGATCGCTGCCCCTCCTCCCTGGCCTAACCGAACGAGGGGCGATCACGGAGTCCGACCGACCCCTCCTCCCTGGAGCTTCTTCATAAGCGAGGGCTAGCGACCGCTGGTGACCAGCGATCGCTGCCCCTCCTCCCTGGACTATTAATTCAACGACACCTCCTTCCTTTAGTGTGATTTCAACGAATCTCCGTGACAACGAATTCCTACACCGCGAAACAACAAGATATCAGCAAAAACGAACGAGACAAGAAAAAGGAAACAAAGCGAGCGAAACAAAAGAAAAGCGAGGAAGACGTGGGTTGCCTCCCACGAAGCGCTTATTTAACGTCTTAAGCTCGACGAAGAGATGTTCAAGATGATGGTGGATCGGTCACACGAGTCGACTCCACGGTGAGATTGTATTGATCTCCTGAAATATAAGGTTTTACCCTTTGACCATTTACCAAGAAGGAGTCCACCGAACCTTCCATGGTGAGTTCCACCGACCCATAAGGCTTCACATCTTTGACAATAAACGGACCACTCCAACGTGATTTCAATTTCCCGGGAAAAAGCTTCAATCGGGAATTGAACAACAACACTTTCATCCCGGGCTGGAGATCCTTGTGAACAATTCGTTTGTCGTGGAGAGCCTTGACCTTATCTTTGTAGATCCGAGCGTTATCATACGCTTCATTACGCAGCTCGTCTAGCTCGGACATCTGAAGAAGACGATGCTCTGCAGCTTTAGATAGATCCAAGTTGGAAGCCTTGATGGCCCAATAAGCCTTGTGTTCAACCTCCACAGGCAAGTGACACGCCTTCCCATACACAAGACGGTAAGGGCTCATTCCTAAAATACTCTTATGCAGCGCACGATATGCCCAAAGAGTCGATCGACTTATTTGCCCAATCTTTTCTCGAAGGTTGCGGTCTTCTCGAGAATGCCTTTAATTTGTCTGTTGCTGGTTTCGGCCTGACCAAGTCTGAGGATGGTAAGGAGTGGCGATCTTGTGCGTGATTCCATTCTTCTTCATAAGTTTCTCGAACAGCTTATTACAGAAGTGCTTCCCACCATCACTAATTATTGCACGGGGAAAACCAAACCTGCATAAAATGTTCTCCTGCACAAACTTGAGCACAACATGAGAATCACATGTCCTTGTGGGGATAGCCTCAACCCACTTGGACACGTAATCGACGGCAAGTAAAATGTATTCGTACCCAAACGACTTAGGGAAAGGTCCCATGAAGTCAATCCCCCACACATCAAAAATTTCGACCACCAACACATTATTAAGAGGCATTTCATTTCTTCTACCAATCGACCCAACCCGTTAACACCGATCACATGAAAGATAGAAAGCATGAGAATCCTTAAAGAGGGAAGGCCAAAATAAACCTGACTGGAGGACCTTATGAGCCGTCTTCTGCCCTCCAAAATGTCCGCCACAATGTGCTTGGTGGCACATCTCCAACACTTTTGATTGTTCCGGTTCAGCGACACAACGCCGGATCACCTCGTCCTTCCCTAACTTGAATAAATAAGGATCTTCCCAATAGTATTGTCTGCACACATGTAGAAAACGCTTCCTTGCTTGGGAAGTAAGGTCAGGTCTCAGTTCACCACAAGCCAAAAAATTGACAATGTCGGCAAACCAAGGCTCAGTAGAGACACTATAAGCATGTTCATAAGGGAAAGACTCCGTGATGGGGCCTACAGTAGACTGAGAAGGGGAACTATCTAATCGAGACAAGTGATCGGCAACGACATTCTCACTACCTTTCCTATCTCGAATCTCTAAGTCAAATTCTTGCAAAAGGAGCACCCATCTAATAAGTCTAGGCTTGGCCTGGGGTTTGGTCAACAAATATCGAAGGGCAGCATGATCACTATGGATTATGACTCTAGAACCAATGATGTAAGCACGAAACTTATCAAGAGCAAAAATCACAGCAAGCATCTCTTGTTCAGTGGTTGTATAATTAACTTGAGCATGATTAAGAGTTAAGCTAGCATAGTAAATCACACGCAACATATTATCAACCCGTTGACCTAGAACAGCTCCAACAGCAGAATTAGAGGCATCACACATGATTTCAAACGGAAGAGACCAATTAGGACCAACAACGACAGGGGCACTACACAATCTCTCCTTCAACGTAGTAAAAGCATTCAGGCAATCATTATCAAAATCAAAAGGAGAATCCTGAGCTAACAGACGACAAAGAGGTTGACATATTTTGGAAAAGTCCTTAATGAAACGACGGTAAAAACCAGCATGACCCAAGAAACTCCTTATTCCTTTAACATCCTTTGGTGGGGGTAATTTTTCAATCACCTCCACCTTAGCTCTATCAACCTCTATTCCTCGACTAGACACGACGTGCCCCAAAACAATGCCACTACGGACCATAAAATGACTCTTCTCCCAACTAAGAGTGACACTATGCTCAATACATCGAATCAAAACACGTTCAATCTTCCACAGACAATCATCAAAAGAATTTCCAAACACAGAAAAATCATCCATAAAGATTTCAACAAAGTCACTAAGCATGTCAGAGAAAATAGACATCATGCACCTTTGAAAAGTACCTGGTGCATTGCAGAGTCCAAATGGCATTCTTCGAAAAGCATAAGTCCCGTGTGGGCTGGTGAAGGCGGTCTTGAGCTGATCATCGGGGTCGATGGCGATCTGATAATATCCGGACAACCCATCCAGGAAACAGAAGAACTCGTTCCCCGTGAGTCTGTCTAAAAGTTGATCGATGAAGGGAAGGGGAAAATGATCTTTCTTGGTGGAAGCGTTGAGCTTCCTATAGTCGATGCACATCCGCCACCCTGTGACGGGTCTAGTGGACACCAACTCCTTCTTCTCGTTGAGGACCACAGTGATTCCACCTTTCTTAGGCACCACATGGACCGGACTGACCCATTGACTGTTGGCACAAGGATAGATTATTCCTTCAGCTAAAAGCTTTAAGATCTTCTTCTTCACTACCTCGCTGAGCACGGGATTAAGTCTCCGTTGTCCATCCTTCTTCGGCACTGCTCCATCTTCAAGCTGTATCTTGTGCATGCACAAGGCAGGACTGATACCTCGGATATCTGCCAAACTCCACCCAAAAGCAAGCTTATGTCTTCTCAACACGGAAACCAGCAGAGATTGTTGGTGTTCAAGAAGTTCGGCAGAGAGATGATCACGGGCTTACGCTCATTGTCCTCGAGGAAGACATACTTCAAATTCTTGGGAGCTCCTTCAACTCCAAATTCTCGGTTTCGGTGAAGTCTCTCTTTCTCTTTGATCGGCTTTTAAATTTCGCTTCTAGCATGAGCCTTTCTTCCATGTCCGCCGATCCTTGAATACTTCCTCCAACCCGTGATCTGCACAAAAGAAATCTCGCCAAGGATCAATCAAATCAATAAATGAACAATCTTCAATGGCATTAATCGATGGCATGGCCTTATTATTATGCACGGAAAACGAGACTGTGTCCCCTAAAACCGCTATCTTAATCTTACCATTCTTAACATCAATTAAAGTGTTAGTCATGGCCATAAAAGGTCTTCCTAACAGCAGTATGATCCCTACCATTCTCGTGAACTTCACCAATCTCTAAAACCACAAAATCCATTGGCACAATCAACCCCCCCACACTCACAAGAATATTCTCTAGCACCTCTAGGATAACGAATAGAACGATCACTAGCTGCAAACTCATGCAGTGGGTTTCAATTCACCTAACTCTAATTCCTTAAAAATAGAGTAAGGCATAAGATTTATTCCACTCATAAATCGAGCATACATGGCGATCTTACCATTTCCCATAGCAATAGTGATAACGGTTACGGATCGCGTTGCTTGGTGGAAGAGGCTGCTGCATGATGGAACTTGCTACCTCCGAAACCATGATAAATTCGTCATCGGCGAATCTCCTCTTCTTGGACGAAAGCTCTTTGAAGAACTTAGAATAGGCGGGGACATTCCGAATCACATCCAACAAAGGTAAGTTCACATGAACCTTGGACAACATAGTGTAGAAGTCGGAAAACTGCTTGTCGAGCTTGACGTTCCTCAAACGACTCGGGTAAGGAACCGGGATCGATATGGATTGGCCGACTTATGGAGCTTAACATCGATTGTTCTTGTTCAACTTCCTCTCTCATGCTTGTCTCCTTCTCAACTTCACATTTCTCCACGACCTCTGGGAGTTTCACTTTATTATCAACCGTTTTTCAACTACGGAGAACTGTAATAGCTTGTGCTTGGTACGGTTGATGTCCTTGCCGGGTATCTTACCCGACTGCTGCTGCTGCTGTATTTGATTCATAGAATTTGAAATCTGCCCAACCTGGCCTTCAAGGCGCTTAAGGGTCGCCTCTTGAGACTTAATGGTTGCCTCTTGAGCTTCTCTTGCTAACTTGCTCTCTTGCATGAAAGCGGCTAAACAGTCCTCCAAGGAAGTTTTGGGAGGAGCAGTTGGTCGTGGAGGAGAAGGAATCGGCTGCTGAAACTGCGGTGGAGGCGGGTAGTACTGTTGTGGAGGTGGGTAGTACCCCTGCTGTGAAGGCGGATAGTACCCTTGTTGAGGAGTAGGGTAGTACTGCTGCTGAGGTGGATAAAACTGCTGCTGAGGTCGGCGAGTATGAAAATTCGAACCCGACCCTTGTCCTTGGTTCTGGCCCTTCCAAGCTGCACCGCTCTGAGGTCTCCACCCCGTAGGTTGTTGGGGTGGATTCTGATCAAACGGTTGTCGAGGAGGGTATCCCTGAGCGGCAAAAACTTCCGCACCTCCTTCAAACGTCATCTCTCCCATTCTGGTACAGCTGTTCTCATCGTGGGAGGGATCTCCACAGATAGGACACGGTTCTGATTCCTGCTCTTGTTTCACCAAGAGTGAGGCCTTACCCATCTTCATCTCTTGGAGTTCTCTCATCATGTCAGTCATTTGTTTCCTCATATCGGAGCTCGCTCCAATTTCCTTGATCTCCACTCGTTTAGATCGAGTGGTCTTCTGTCGTGAATTAGCGGCTAGAGTGTCAAAAATCTCCACCGCTTGCTCCCCCGTCTTCTCGTAAATCTTTCCTCCAAAGAATCGTGTCCACCATGAAGCGATAAGTATCTTGTAATCCATTATAAAATATTTGCCACAACGATTCGAGCAATCGATGATGTGGACTTCTTGAAGCAATTCTACGAACGGTCCAATGCTTCATGGAAGGACTCGTCTGCCTCTTGAGAGAACTGCATTATCTGAAGCCTGATCTCTTGCGTCTTGTGATTTGGGTAGTATTTGAGCAAGAAGGTCGTGCTCACGTCTTTCCAAGAGGGCAGAGATCCTGCTGTGAGGGAGAGATACCACGACTTGGCTCTGTCCTTCAATGAGTAAGGGAAACACTTCCTCAGGAGTTCATCTTCACTAATGGTTAGTAACGGAATAGATTGCACAGCGGTGCCGAACTCCCGGATAAATAACAAGGCATCTTCATTAGGCATCCCATAGAACGTGGGCAGCATATTGACGTGGTTGTGCTTGAGCTCATAATTTCTCCCGGCTGGGGAGAGGACGATAGCTGATGCCGTGACCCCGTAGGCAGGTCTGGCAAAATCCCCCAACGTCTTAGGCGCATCATTCGGTGCTTCGGCCATGATCACGAGCTTTTCTTCGAACAGTAATGCTAGATTGTAGACGTCACAAAATCACTCCTCAAACACACTGTCTCTTCTGTTGATATTGTCGACGAAGGGTGCTAACGTTAGTTTCAAACTTCGACTAGCATAAACAACACCAAACAAAAAGATCAAACGCACCTGAGGGAGAAAAAAAAAATACGGAAAAAACACAACGCAAATAAAAGCCTAAGGCCTTCCCCGGCAACGGTGCCAAAATTTGTTCCAACTTATTATCTCCTAAGTTGCTCGCAATAGAACGAGGTCATTCTAGATTAATAAGCTAACCCAAGTCGTATTCACTAGGAAGGCTAAACAGGGCTTTATCGACATCACACACAATCAACAGAAATAAACTAAACACTCTAATCACGGTTTGGGGCTGACATCACTCTTTAACTACCGATTAACTAGACAGGTAAAACGAGAACAAGAATTAAACTGAAAGCGAACAAAACCTAAGACGCAAGCATGAATAAAATATGCTTAAACCCTAACCTAATACGAAAGATTAAAACTGGAAAACATGGATCATGAGATTATAAATTCTAATGGATTCCAAAGCATAGAAATTATGGAAACAAGAAATAATAAATTGATAAATTAAAGAACAACGAGAACTCACGGATCGATAAATAAAAGCGATAAGCGCAATAGATAGTCTTACGTAATAGAATCAATGTCGACAATCCAAAACATGAAAGCGTTCACCATCAAAATAAATGAAACAAAGCAAAAGGAAAACATGAAATCTGTTTTGCTTCCAAGATTCTCGTCTAACCCTAGGCTGGCGATGGAGAAAAAGCGGAAAAAAGGTGATGTCTCCCCGGTGAACGAAACCCTTAAATATATTAACGAGAATCAGCCAAGGTAGCGGTCGCTAGAGTCGTGACCGATCACCGACCATACCGGAATGCATCGACCAAAGCAGGCGGCGCGCTAGGGCTCGGCCGCCTATCATTTGGAACTTCTCCGCACAAACAAGGGGGCCAGCGACCGCTAGGGCTCAGCGGTCGCTGCCCTTTGCGCGCTGGAACAACTCTGAAAATCAGGGGCCAGCGACCGCTAGGTCTCAGCGGTCGCTGGCCTTGCGCGCTGGAACTTCTCTGAAAATCAGGGGCCAGCGACCGCTAGGGCTCAGCGGTCGCTGGCCTTGCGCGCTGGAACACCTCACTGTAAGTTCTTCCAAAAAGGGCTAGCTTTCGCACACTTATACTCGTTTCTTGATTCTCAACCTGAAATCATGAACATACAAAAACGAGAGAGAAAACAAGAAACAACGGGTGATAATAATCAAGACAACAAAGAGGGATGTATAAAATGAAGCATAAAACGCGATCAATATCAACCTAAACAGATTCCCTCAGGAGAAACTCTAAGAACTAACAAGATGGCACGGAGTGTGAAAATCGTGTTGGGAGGAAAAACATTAGAGGCGGATCTTTATGCTTTAGAGATGCGTGATTTTGATTTGATCTTGGGGATGGGTGGTTATAGCAATTACGCCACTATAAGGTGTCATGAGAGAAGTGATTTTTCAAAGACGGAAGAGAATGAGTTTACGCTCTACGAGAGCAAGGATTGGAAAATCACTTGGAGATAATATTTGCAATGGAAGTAGTGAAGATGCTAAGAAAAGGAAAGTGTGAAGGATTCTTGGTAAATGTATTGGGGTCAGCGAGCGAGAGACAACAATAGAGGATGTGGAAGTGTTCGAGATTTTGTTGATGTGTTTCTGAAGAAATATCGGGTTTACCACCGAGTCGACAAGTGGAGTTTACCATTGACCTTGTGCAGAGCAAAGCACCAGTTTCTAAGGCTCCATACCGAATGGCACCAAAGGAGTTATAAGAGTTGAAGGCGCAGTTACAAGAATTATTGGATAAAGGATATATTCGACCGAGTGTTTCACCATGGGGAGCACCAGTTTTGTTCGTAAAGAAGAAAGATGGTAGCATGAGGATGTGTATCGATTATCGAGACCTGAATCAACTTACAATAAAGAACAAGTATCCTCTACCAAGAATTGAAGACCTCTTCGATCAACTACAAGGTGCAGGAGTGTAATATCCGTAATTTTAATACCGAATTACGATAATAAATTCGTAATTAGTATTATTAATTCAATAATTAAAATCTTAATTAGTCAACTCTTGACTTTGACCAAGCATAATTGGATAATTTACGTGTGAGATTCATCGAGGCTTAGTGAATTAAGGAATATAATTTTCAATATTCCTTGAATCGTAATTTTCTAACGTCGAATAAATTCGACAAATCGTCTTCTGATATTATTAGCTAAGCTTAATTTGAAATTCTATTATTATAGGAATAAATAAAGTTGTAACAAACTTTATTTTGAACATTTTAGAGATAATCAAACTATGAGAATTTAGAGGCGCTTTCAAACGCTCACGTTTAGAGATAATGCGATAACTTTAGCATATGATCTCGAAATTATAAAATTCAAATTCTATAATTATATTATTATATAAGAGCATTATTTATCATAAAATAATGCTAGAAAATTTAAGAATGCAATGTACCTTATTTAATGGGTTTGAAAACCCTAAATATTTAAATTAGGGTTTTATGATCTAAATTGTTTTAAATACTTTTCTATGATTAAATTTATTATCTAAGACATATAATATCACATAATTATGTAGTAGCTATTTTATACAAGAAAATTTAATGTTTGGAATATAGCCCTAATTTTCAAAACGTGAGTTTCCTAAGTGTAATTTAATTTTTATTCTTAATCAATTAATGATATATGATAATTATTATATTATTATGACATCATTAAGAACTGGGGCTTTTAGTATGATTTTATGTATCAATATCATCCAACAATTAATGAGAGTGATGAGTTGTATCCTATCTTGTATTAGGTGTAAAGATTAGAATGAAGGAGCAAATGTTGGAATAAAAGGGTTGAAATTTTATTAAATTCATACTATATATTAACATGTGGAGTTGAAAAGATTTAACTTTATACTATAATAATAATATAGTATATAATATGACTCGAGAATGTCACATATGTGACATTATATGATAAAATCTATTATTCTTGATGATTATAATCAAATTATTAATTAAATGATAATATAATATAATAAAGTATATAATATAAGATCAACTACAATTGATTAAGAAAACCAAAACATTAGTGTATAATGCTAAGGTGCATAAATTTTATTTGACTAAGGTAATTACATATAATTAATCACATGATAAAATAATGTGACATGTGAATTTATAGGAATTTTTGCACAAGTCTAAGATAATTAAATTATAAAGACCGAAAATTACATATTATGTGTATAAATGATATAAATTTATTTTATCAAGAATAATTACATAATATGATCTAAAATAATGTTTTAGACATAGTATGATTTTATAGGAATTTTTGGAACAAGAATTGCACATAAAATGATAAGAATTTCATAAATAGTTGAAAAAGTCAAAATATTGACTTTTTGTTGACCAAAGTCAAAATTGTTGACTTTTTGTTGACATGGTCAAAATAGTTGACCAAAATCGTTGACCAAGGTCAACGGGCACGCAATTCGATAATACGTGATCTATGTGACGTAGTACGTTTAGTAACAATGCTACTTACGTTACGTAAGTACATTAAAACGTACATTATATACTAAAAAGATAGAATATCTCTTATAAGTTAAGAAATTTCATAATCGACATCAATTGATTAGGAAACGTCAAAGTAAGTCCGGCGTTAGCCTTATTTGACGCATAGAACGTTATAGACTATATTCGTCTCTATCAAACGTGACCGACGTACTAAAATAATTCTTACGTTAAGGTGATACGTGGACGAGGCATTGACGTAGGAAAGAGACCATAGTTGAAAGACCTACGTGTACGAGGTGGGCTTTACTCGAAAACCCTTTTATTTACGATGCTTTCTTCGAAAAGTATTTATTTACAAGCTTTTGAGAATTATGAATCGTTATTCAATTACATGCCCAAAATATTTATGTTTTAACGTATGTATCCTATCATGTTGTCAGTGAGCCAACCATGAATGTGAATCGCTTATTAGGTAGCTCCCAATTTTAAAATCGATATCGGATCCTAGTCGGATCACGAGAATTCTCGCCAGATTAACGTACACCAGCAGTGATCGTGAGCCGTTAGTAACATCATCGGCCTGGTCATGGATCCTAGTCGGATGCGTAATCCCCGACTATGTGATTGTGAGCCGTTAGCAACATCTTCGGCCGATCACGGCGTCGGTAGAAGCGAGGCCTACTTCTATGGCGTGAGATCGTTATGGACGATTATGTAAATGATAATTCCGCCTAATCCGTACTTTAGATTGGCGGGCTGTTACAGGAGTTTTCTCAAAGATAGATCTACGATCTGGATACCATCAATTGAAGGTGAAGGAAGATGATATTCCAAAACAACATTTAGGACAAGATATGGTCACTCTGAGTTTTGGTAATGCCTTTGGATTGTCCCATGCCCTGTAGTTTTATGGATCGATGAATAGGGTGTTTCATCCATACTTGGATAAGTTCGTGATCGTCTTCATCGATGACATCTTGATATACTCTAAAAATCGAGAAGAGCACGAGTCACATCTGCGCACAGTCTTGGAGACACTAAGGAAAGAAAAGTTGTATGCCAAGTTTACAAAGTGTGAGTTTTGGCTGAATCGGATTGGATTTCTTGGACATGTGGTGACATGAGAAGGAATTGAAGTGGATCCGGCAAAGGTTGAGGCTGTAAGTAATTGGAAAGTGCCGATAAGCGCCATGAGATCTGAAGTTTTCTTGGTCAAGGGATATTATAGAAAATTTATCGAAGGTTTTCAAGGATTGCGGGACCACTCACTCGGTTGACACGGAAAGGAATACCATTTGAGTGGACGGAGAAGTGCGAAAGAAGCTTTCAAATATTAAAAGAAGTTGGTAAGCGCCCAATCTTGACTATCCCACGATAGTTCTAAGGGATACATAATCTATAGTGATGCGTCAAGCGGGGTTTGGGATGTGTGCTAATCTAGAAGGAAAAGTGGTGGCTTATGCATCTCGACAGTTGAAGCCACATGAACTAAATTATCTTACACAAGATTTGGAATTGGCAGCAGTGGTTCATGCTTTGAAGATTTGGAGACATTACCTTTATGGGGGTAAGTGTGAGATTTATACTGACCACAAGAGTTTGAAATACTTTTTCACGCAAAAAGAGTTAAACATGAGACAACGAAGGTGGTTGGAGTTGGTTAAGGACTATGATTGTAAGATTTTGTACCACCCTGGAAAAGCAAATGTTGTGGCAGATGCACTTAGTAGAAGGATGGATGCAAATCCTGTAAGAAGGTTAACTCAACAAGAGGAGTTGGTGAAAGATTTTGAAAGATTGAGTCTTGAAGTAGTGACCACACCTGAAGAAGCGGATGCTATTATCTCAACTTTGGTAGTACGTCCGACATTGCGTGATAGAATTCGAGAAGCTCAAAAGGATGATGAGTTCCTACAAAAGAATGCTAGCTAAGGAGGTGTCTGATGATCCAAGAGGATTTTCAGTTCTGCATGATGGGACACTTGCCTATAATAAGAGAATTTGTGTGCCAGTGGATGAGGAGTTGAGAAAAGAGATAATGGATGAGGCACATCGAACGGTGTACTCAGCACACCCTGGTAGCACCAAGATGTACCAAGATTTAAAGAAGAGTTTTTTGTGGTATGGCATGAAAAGGGAAATTGCAAAGTATGTGGAGCGATGTCTGGCGTGTCAACAAGTGAAGGCTGAACATCAAAGACCCTCGGGATTGTTAAAGCCCTTAGAGATACCAGAGTGGAAGTGGGAGCACATCACTATGGATTTTGTAGTTCGACTTCCTAGGACTTTGAGAGGTAATGATGCAATTTGGGTGATGGTTGACCGTTTGACTAAGTCAGCGCATTTCATACCAGTGCACATGACATTTTCGATGGATAAGTTTGCACAGTTATATGTTCGGGAGATAGTTCGACCTCATGGGGTACCGACATCTATTATATCTGATCGAGACCCACGTTTTACGTCAAGATTTTGGGGCAGTCTACACCTTGCTTTGGGAACAAAGTTAAAGTTTTCGACAACAGTATCATCCTCAGACATGCACGGTCGGAAAGAACAATTCAAACTTTGGAAGATATGTTAAGAACTTGTGTCTTGGATATTGGAGGAAGTTGGGAGACACACTTGCCGTTGATAGAGTTTGCTTATAACAATAGTTATCACTCCAGTATTGGTATGGCTCCTTATGAGGCACTCTATGAGAGAAAATGTAGATCACTGTCTTTTGGGATGAAGTTGGTGAAAGAAAAATTTTGGGACCGAGATGGTGGAAAATCTTGTTGATGTTGTCAAGAAAATTCGAGATAGAATCAAAGTTGCTCAAGATAGACAAAAGTCTTATGCTAATAAAGAAGAAAGGATTTGCATTTTGAAGTTGGTGATAAAGTGTTTTTGAAGGTAGCGCCAATGAAGGGAGTTTTGAGATTTGGTAAGAAAGGAAAGTTAAGACCTCGCTTCATTGGACCGTTTGAGATTTTGGAAAAGATTGAAGATGTTGCCTATCGTTTAGCGTTATCACTCGAGCTGTCGTCTGTGCATAATATTTTTCATGTTTCGATGTTGAGGAAATATATGCATGACCCTAGTCATGTGGTGTCTTATGGAGGTATATCGCTTAATAAGGATTTAACGTACGAGGAAGAACCCATCGCGATTTTAGATCGAAAAATCCATGAATTAAAGAATCGGCGCGTGTCTTTGATTAAAGTACAGTGGAGTCGTCATGGACCCGAGGAAGCGACTTGGGAGCGCGAGGATGAAATTCTAGCTAAGTACCCGTCCCTAATAGCACCTGGTAAGACAAATTTCGAGGACGAAATTTTTATTAAGTGGGTAGGGTTGTAACGCCCCACTTTTTGCTTGATTTAATTTGCTTTAAATTTAAATCTTTTGTGTTGGATTTGTGAGTATTTGACATGCTCGATTTTTATGTTGGACTTGAGGGAGTCCGTAGTTCGCCTACTAGCTAGAAAACGAACTTCATAATTTATTTTGGGCCTTCAAATTTTACTTTGGATATGAGCTAAGTAATAAAATAAGTTTTGGTCTTATATAATTATCAAAATTATATTATTTATTCTCAAATTGGGCTTTGTAGAATATTTTTTTTGTTAAGCCCAAGTTCTATCTTATGTTTATCTAGGATTGAGATTTAATTAAAGAGTTCAACTAAATTAGAATTTGATTAGGGTTTTATACTTATATTTATCTACACGCACGCACACACCCTTGGATACACACGGCACACACACACACGAAAAACAACGCATAAATTCAATCTTGTAGTTCTCATTGCGAGGCAGTTTTCATTACTTAGAAGTTTGAGTCTTAAATCGTTGGTAGCTCTTATTAAATAATAGGCATCAATTAGTTTTATCTGAGATACATGCAATCATCCTCCGACATTCTTTTATCTCTAAATTTATGTGCGTAAATCGAGGATAGCTTATCATCTTCCGATAATTTTGTATATGAAAGAGTAATTTAAGGTTGCAAAATGGCATGCGAAAATTAGTGTAAACTGCCCACTTTAGATCTTTAGATTCTTGTGCCTAAAATTATGTTTCATCACACACAGGCACATATATATATATATATATATAGATAAACAACGAAAAGGTTGGCTTTCGCCATTTATTTATCTTTTGTACACACACCTAAGCACACACGCATATGTACATTTATATATATATATATAGGATTGAGTTCAAATAAAACACATTCAAAATAAGAAATGAGAACAAATTTGAACCATTGATTTTTAAGATGTGTGGTTGTGATTAAATCAAATTAGGGTATAATGGTAATTCTGAGAATATTACGAAAATAACCGTCCCTTAATTATAGGAAATGTGATAACAATCTTGAACCATTGATTAATGGTAAATGGATGATCAAGATGAATTCTTATTTCTTATTTTAAGGGGGTTTGTATTATAACACATCCCTATATATATAATATATGTATATATATATATATAAACACACGAAGCATTTGGCTTCTTGTCATTTATTTAATCATTTTTTCTTCTTTTCTTTGTTCTTTTTATTTATGGTTTGGTTTCAGTATTTATCAATGTTGATTTAATACTTTTTATGGGTTACAATAGTTTTATAAAGAGATTACCTTGGTATAAGCTTATAGGCGATGGACTCTATATATATATATATTGATGAAAGCCGACTTATTATTATCATAATTTAATAAAATAATTAGTTATTTTAATTAAATTATAGACTTTGATGTCGATTACTATCTTGTTTTTGAGTAATTTCATGTTTAAGAGTTCTAGGCTTTATAAAAATTTATTGTATTTATTGAACTAGATCTTGGTATAACTAGGATCCTCGTCCCGTAATTGATTAGTATTGATTTATTGTGCTCGACAAAACAAGGTGGGTGAAATTCTCTTTAAATTGCAAACATGTTATTTGGAATAAACATATTTATTGTGGAATTTACTTTATCTGTAAGTTTATGATGATAATCATTGTCGTGTTTTGTTACATCCATGGTGAAAGCATGTGTGGCGTATCATTGCTTGTGTGGCATAGCCTGTGTAGCGTAGCCTGTGTGGCATAGCCTGTGTGGCGAATCATAGCCTGTGTGGCATATCATTGCACGTGTGGCGTGGCTTTGTGTGGCGAATCATTGCACGTGTGGCGCGACTGTGTGGCGAATCATAGCACGTGTGGCGTATCATTGGCGAATGGCATAGCACGTGTGGCGAATCATAGCACGTGTGGCGACTCATCATGTGGCGTATCATTGCTGTGTGGCATAGCACGTGTGGCGTATCATTGCCTGTGTGGCATAGCCTGTGTGGCGAATCATAGCCTGTGTGGTGTATCATTGCTTGTGTGGCAAGATTTTCAAGCCGGTGAGGTTGAATGTGATTGACTATTACTTTCTTGCGATGTATACACATTTTGACAAATAAAATAATTATATTCCTTGTTCCCCACCACTGAGTACGTTTTTGTGCTCACTCCCTTTTTTTATCTAAAATATTTTCTGGCCAGTGATCATGGAGCGACGTGGCGGTGTGGGTGTTCCTAGTGGTGTTATGTCGCTTTTAATTCCTTCCAAGACTTGTGTTATTCTCGTTTAAATTCTTTTCCTTTATTCTCATTGTTGGATTTGAGTTACTAGAACTCCAACTTATCTCATACTACTAAGTTCTTGCGTAGTTTGCTTTGGGTCGTTGGTTGGTGTCAGTTCTTTTGCAAAGTTTAGACTTGAGTTTGTTGGATTCATTATTTGATAATTTTATTCAAGAGATTTTATATATTTTATTATTTTTTTAAAAAAAAAAATAAAAATAAATGACATGCTTCCGTTTTAGCTATTTTATTTAAGAAAATATATCATTTTTTTTAAATTATGAATTTAGGGTGTTACACCTATTATAGGTCTTGATGCCCTGAATATATTTCCCTTCTGCATTGAGTTGATTTGAAAACCCGGAGAGTGCCAAATGTGGGTTCAGAAAGTCGAAAACCCCCGTTTTTCTTCGATCTTCGTTTGGATCACGTTGTTGCTTTGCTCTGTGGAATGTAACCCCAAACGTTGTTCCGTCTTGTTACCAGGTACCTACCAGTGCGATCGGTGATGTCGTTGGATCATGGATAACTCCGGTTAGCGTTTTAAATACATTCGGGTTGGCTTATATATGCTTATTTTGAGTTATTTACTCTGATATTTCAAAAATAAAATATGTGCGCCGTAAAATGTTTTCACGAAGTTATTACTGTTCTCTGATTCGAGATGTGGTTCTATTGTGATTGTGCACAGATCTCTATTCGGTGGGTTGATCGCCATCTTGAGTATTGATCGTAAGGGGATAGACCCCCGAACACGTGGTTATGGTTTTGAAGGGGATAGACCCCGGAAGTCCACACGGAAATGATAATGGGATGGTTATGGTTCTGACGGGGATTTGACCCCTGAAGTCCACGTTGAGTTAGCCATTTGGATATGTTAGGGTGTGTAATTGTTGGATATGTTCGGGCCGAGAGAGATGTGATGGGCTGGCGGGATCGTTCGAGCCATGGTTACGTGGATATATGATGGGAATGCTTGATAATAACGGATCGGTGTCGAAAAGCGAAAAATCTATTTTACTTACTTAGAAGTGGATTTACGTTTTAAAACCTTCTAAGTAAGTGCTCTGAACACGGCATTCATGAATTTTGATTTATGATAAAAACCCCAGTTGAGTGCGCTAGTACTCACCCCAAAATCTTTTCAAATGTTTTCACAAATGTAGGAGGGCTGGATGGGCGACGCTGAGGGGTGGAGCTGCGGGTTCTTCATGCTATGCTTCCGGGATGTTGTGTTATATTTACATATTCTGTTGTTGATGTATTCTTGTCCCTTTATTTTGCTCTACGATTGGGAACAAGATTTGTTATTATGTTATTATGTTGTGAGTCTCGCTGTGAGCATGCTATGTGGTTGACCGGTCTAGTCAACATGTTGTAATGTTTTTTGCTTCCCTGCATTACTATTATTCAATTAAGTTCACGTTCATTGAAGTTATGGTGTCGATATAATTTTGTTGGTGGATTGTTTACCTACCCCTCCCTTTCAGGATATGTCCTAGTTATAGAGGAGATGTTGCCCGATTTTATGGTCATATCTTCTTATTATGTATGTTTTATGTATTCCCCCATTCTTCCCCGTTTCTTAACCCCCACCCCTAATCATACCCCGGCATTCGTGCCTTCCTAGGAAATGGGGCATGTGACTTAGTATCAGGCGGTTTTACGGCTTTGGGTATGTGTCATAGTTGTTTGATATCAAAGCGGTTCATTTGCTTTATATCATGCGTTCTTGAAATTGAGTGTTTAGAACTTATTCTTCTAAGCATTTATCGTGCACTACCCTCACTCACCGTCGGGCATTCCTTTAAAAGGGGATGAGGTATGTGTTTATTTGCTGATGCTTTATATGGTTACGTGAGCTTGATGTGATCTTGGTCTCATGTGTTTTGACCTGGTAAGAGTTTACGTGATGTAAACGTGATGTGGATGAGATATGGTTGGATGATGATGTGGATGTGGAAGTGATTGTCGATGGGACAAAAGAGCCTGTGTGGCTGTGATATGAAAATCATTGATATGGTATTATGTGATGTGATTGATATGATCACGAATGGATGGTGTGAATCTATGTGTTTACATAGGAACATGTTATTGGTTGAAAATCTTGTTTATTTTGATAAACGAGTGCTTGTAAGTGAATCCTATATTTGCTTACGTGGTTTTGTTATAAATATCCATATCGATGTTGATATGTGTTGAAAGTGAATATGTGTCTGAGACATGATTGTCCAGATAGCTGGGACAGAAAAGGGAACGTGAATATTTATTGTTGTTTTATGATGAACTAACATGTAGGTTTATGGATTTTCAGTGGCCCAGACAACGTTGGTTAAGATCCCACAGGATGGATGAGCATATCCGTAAGTTTAGGGAATGTACTAGGAATGTCCATGAGCCGTTGGGAGTGTTTATGGGAAGATATGTTGGTTTATGGAGGAAGATTCGAGACAGTGGGAAAGTATCTGAGTACGAGGCCTACTATCGGATGACAGAGAGGCTACCAAGAGGTTGGCAGCCATGGGCAAGAAGGCAAGGGTACGTGATGTTCCGTCGGGATCCTGTCACCAGACATCTTACCTTGGATTTCACTGAGTTCGTCTCGAGTGTGGAGATAGTGGACCGATCATCGAGGTATACCATCGGAGGCAGATGTGATAGCGAGGCATGTTCGAGGGCCGATCCAGATCGATGACAGGGATGATGTTCCTGAAGAGCCTTTGGGAGAGCAGCCATCGCTCAGACGATCGCCAGTTCATCAGGATACACTAGTCACTACACCTCCATCTACGACCCTCGCGCCGGAGAACCGGAGCGATTTTGGTAGGACCCCCGGTGAGAGATGATCCACCCGACTGTGGCAGAGAAGAGGCCCAGGATCAGAATCACAGTGTCACCGGCTAGTATCATGTTGGCCTCCCGGGAAGGAGATTCTGAAGAGAAGGAAGACCCGGAGGAGGATGAGGAGGACAGTGAGGACTCAGAGGACCTGGTGATCCGGATAGTGGATGACTCTGATGGCGTCGAGCATGTAGAGGAAGGGCAAGCGCTAGAGACTGGAACCCAGGAACAGTATTCACCGGAGACTAAAACGATCAGAGCACATATGGGATGAGATCATACTCACGAGAGGCTTGCTACCATGCGAGATCATTTCACCGAGGCAGCAGCCCGAGTCCGAGCCCTGATAGGAAGGGAGAGAGAGGAGGAGGAAAGACAGAATGGATCAGGTAATGGGAATGGAGTGCAGTAGACGGATATGGAGGATGGGCATCTAGGTAGTCAGTGTGTACAGTGGCGATCGCGAGCTCGCTATCGCACGCGAGGCAGGCGACATCTTTTGCCGAAGAATCGAGTCGATTCTTTTGCTCATGCTCGACCTTTTGGTGACATACCTATGATTATGTATTTTGACAGTTCTTCATGGATACTCGGATAATACTGATACTAACGCTATCTATGACAGGATGTTTATGTTTTATGCTTGTATGTTTATAAACGCACATTTTACACGTTTATTGTTGATATTTAAAGATGATTTCAGATCAATAAAGTGCGTTTATGTCTTGGATCTCAATGCTTTTATATATTTTGGAAGATCTTGCTCTTGGGTTCCTTTTGGTGTTTTGTAGGCTTATAAGTTGAAAATCGAAGCATGGAATGAAGCACGAGCGAAAGAAGGGCAAAAACAGGGCCTAGCGACCACCTTCGCGGCCGCTAGCCCGAGCGCAAGCCGCGAGAGCAGCGCAAAATGATGTCTCACGACCGACCTAGCGACCGCTAGGTCGGCCGCGAGGCAAATCCACACGACGCGGCCACTCCCAGCGATCGCGAGACGTGCCGCGAGCTACCCAACGTGTGAAGAAAAGCTTCTGCCTAATTTCTCGCGACCATGGCTAGCGACCGCGAGCCAGGATGCGAAGCTTACCTAGCGGCCGCAAGCCAGCATAGCGAAGACAGCGCCAAGTTCACCTAACAACCGAGCTCGCGACGCAAGACTCGGCCACGTCGCGCGGAAGGCTAAAAATTAGGGTTTCGACTTTGCCTATAAATAGGGCATCGCCCCGCGCCAGCTAAGCAGCTCCGGACCTAAAATCGCGTTTTCCTCGGTTTTCATGATTTTTCATACTTTTGCACTCTAGCTTTGATTTAGATTGATTCTAGCATTAGTTTTTCATAGTTCTCGCTTGTTCTACGCATTATTATCGATTTGGAGCGTTTTAAATGCGAGCAATTGCATCTTTTCCGTTTTCGGCGAGGTTGGGATTTGAACCCAACGATTGTTCTTGTGAGATGCCACCCTACGGGTTTTATCTATTTAATTCTTATTTTATGGTTAATTCAGTATTTTATTCCGTTAATTATGTCTAGCTAAATTTACTTTCTAATCACAGGGTTTGCATGATTCTATCCTAAATGTTGTGATTCTCGCTATCGTTATTTACCTTCGACATTGATTCATGATTCTTGGTGCTTATTTATATGTGTTGATTTCTGATCAATCTTGATTCATATCTAGTTGCCAGTTAATTTCTTAACAGTTTTAATTGCTTATCGATCTTGAATGCATGATACGGATAAGCCTTGAGTCGTAGCTGAGATAGGAACATTCGTAGGAAGCATATTCTTTGTGATCCTTTTGGGTTGCTTATTTTCCTCTAGAGGCGTATGATAATAGGGAAAATTAGTAATCAACTGCCACAATTGTCGTAACTGAAATTGTTGGTTACATATGTGATCTTTCATCTTGTCTGGATTAAATTGGTTTAGGGTTAGTCTTTATCTCTTATTATCTCTTTGAGTTTTTATTGCTTTAGTTTATTTTCAAGTTGTTACCTTATTGCTTTGGTTTTAATATCTGAAGCCCTAAACATATATAAACCAAATCTGTGCTTAGATAATGATGAAGGATTAGATTGTTAGCTTACGTATTTTAGCGTTACAATCCACGTGGATCGATACTCGTCTTACCTATATACTTGCGTTTCGTGTTAGAAAAGTGGCGATCAAATTTTGGCACCGTTCTCGGGATTATTAAGATTATATAGGAATAACTTGACAATTCGAATTATTAAGTCAAGTTGTATATTTATTTTATTTTTCTTTGCTTGCCGGATCTAATTTCTTTGTTTCTCTCTAGGTAGTTTATGATCACAAGGTCCCGAGGACCTCCTGAGCCATTGTTAGATCCAAAAATCGAGACTACCCAAAGGAGAAAGAGACGAGAGAAGAAAAGGCAAGAGATGGCAGCAAATCCGAACAACGGGGGTGTTCCTCCCAACGGGGGTGTACCTCCTGAACAAGCTGCACGTCTTCTGGCAGACTTTATGGAGATGCAACATCAGATGGCAAACATGGGAATTCTAGTCCCTAATCCGGAGGCGAGACCTCTAAACTACATGTATCGACCTCCTACCGAGCAATTTCAAGGAGGGATGGGGCGGGAGGTGAATCACGAATAACCGAGTTGAAGCCGGCCCTAATTAGCATGGTTCAAGGAGAACAGTTTGGAGGAGGAGTGACGGAAGACCGAATACCCATCTCGAGACATACCTCGATATTTGTGACACCATCAGCGAATGGGGTGCCACAAGATACGATCCGGATCGCATGTTTGGATTTTCATTGCGAAATCAAGCAAAGGGCTGGTTCGAAGTTTAGATCATCTTTGGAATCAACAGTTGGGGAATCTTTGCGAAAAGTTTCTCTCAAGTACTTTCCACCGGCTAAAGCACAGAAGATCATAGCCGAGATTTCTCACTTCTCCCAGTTAAGAGATGAGTCATTGTTCGAGTCGTGGGAGAGATTTAGGGGCTTGTTGAGAAAGTGCCGCAACATGGATTTTCTGAGAGCAGCAGTTACAGGTTCTATAGTGGGCGGACACCTCACACGAGAGGTATTGTTGATGCATCGGCGGGAGGATGCACGCTAAATCGGCGAGTGGAGGAAGCTAGCGAATTCTAGAAGAGATGGGCGTGAATAGCTATCAATGGCCTATGGAGAGGACACCGGTGGTGAGGCGGCTACTATCGGCGATGCTAAGTGCGATAATCGATGGGCGGTTCACCCTTCCGAGAAGCCGATTCGAGAAAGAAAGAAAGCAAAGCAAAGGAGTTGTTCACGTCAATCTGCGGCGATATGAATGAGGCGGAAGATGTGAGTTACATAAATCGGAGGAACATACTGGGGAATCCGCATACAATCCGAATAACAGAAGTCATCCTTATTTTTCGTATGCCAACCCCAACAATTTTCAACAGCCTCCACCAGGTTTCTCAGTTCAGAATGGAGTGATTCAAGAGACGAAGAAGCCGAGTCTAGAGGACATGATGCAGCAGTTGGTTGTGAGCAACCAACAATTGGCGACGAATCAGAATTCATTTATAAGTAATATCGGGCAGAAGATAAATCATCTAGAGTCCACTGTGACGGCTATGGGGAAGCATATGAAGATGATGGAAAATCAAATAAGTCTGATAGCCGCACAGCAGAACGAGCAACACAAGTCGGGCCAATTTCCGAGTAATACGGAGGTGAACCCTAAAAATCAATGTAATGCCATCCAATTGAGGAGTGGACGAGCTTATCAGAACCACACGGGGAAGAACAGCGAAAACGGGGTGCAAAAGGAGCACCTCGCGACCAAGCTCGCGACCGCGAGCCCGGCCGTGAGGAATCAGATAGAGAACGTTTCTGAGGAGCTTGCGAGTGACCCCGCGGTCGCGAGGAAGAATGCAGCGACCGCGAGGAATCAGACAGAGAACGTTTGTGAGGAGCTTGTGAGTGAACCCGGTCGCGAGGAAGAATCGGCGACCGTGAGAAATCGAGCGATGACGGGCGGACCAGCGACCGAGCTCACGACCGTGAGCCCGGCCGCGAAGAAGAGCGCAGAAGCAGCCCAGACGGCTAGCGACCATACCCGCGGTCGCGAGGAAGGTCTCGAGCAACTCCAGCAAAGGCATATCCGACCTACACTCCTCCAATTTCATTTCCGAGTCGATTGGCCAAGCCCAAGTACGATGAGAAGCTGACCCGCTTTATGGAGATGTTTCAAAAGGTGCATATCAATATTCCTTTACTTGATGCACTCCGAGACATGCCGGGATACGTGAAGTTCTTGAAAGATGCTGTTGTCAATAAAAAGAAGCTTGGAAAGTTCGAGACGATAAATCTTTCTCAAGAGTGTAGTGTTGTACTGCAGAAGAAGTTTCCGCTCAAGCAGAAGGATCCAGGCAGCTTCACCATAGCATGTGTCATCGGAGGACAGACATTCTCCAAGGTTCTGTGTGATTTGGGGGCAAGCATCAATTTGATGTCGTTGTCTATTTTTAATAGATTGGAGATTGGAGAGATCAAGCCGACTACCATTGCTCTTGGATGGCGACACATCGATGACCTATCCGAAAGGGATAGTGGAGGACGTGCTCGTGAAAGTTCGAGATTTCATCTTCCCAGCAAATTTCATGGTTCTCGACATGCCGGAGGATGGGAACATGCCTCTTATTCTAGGGAGACCGTTCTAGCTACCGACCGAGCAGCGATAGGCGTGCAAGATGGAATCTCACCTTCGAGGGTCAGCGATGAGGAGATGAAAATCTCTATTTATGGCGCAATGAAGCAACACGAAGAGAAGGCGATGGATGAATGTCGTGTTATCGAGCAAATACCTTCTACTCAATTGCAATCGGCTGATCCGGTGGAGTTTTGTAGGAAAGCGTATGTTAACCCTCGCCGAGGATCCGTCTTGGGTATTTAATTCACCATACATTGATTATAAACCTAGCATGCATCTATATAATTAAATCGCAACACGTGGGGTTTTCACGTGTTTACCTTTGGATCTGTCGGGGTGGATGGAGCGAGATGAGCGGATCGAGCGGATCGGACTCGTGCTTTGACCTTACGGGCTGTATCCGGTTGCCCAATCTCCAGCGTCGGTGAGGGCGATCTATGGAGAATGCTTGGAAAATCACCCAATGCTCTCACAACCAAACTCTCGAAAATTCTCTCTCTCGATAATGAGATGACCGAAAATCTTCCTCTTAATTTATGAGCATTAGCTAGACATTATCTCATACCTTATATTTATAATGCACTACCTTAATCATATGGAATATTACCATAATCTATATGGAATATTACCATAATCTATATGGAATATTACCATACTCTTGGGATTATTTCCATACTCTTAGGATTATTTCCATAATCTTATATGGAAAGGATCTATGCATATACCATAAATATAATTATATCCTTGTGGATAAAGAGAATAAAATCTTGCCAATTGGGAGCATGAGGCAGATTTTTCCTTAGCTACGGGCTGGATGGGCCGGCCAGAGGATCAAATCAAGGAATAAAGATGGGCCTCAAATAAATTAATTATCTTATGTTCGGCCCGAACATAAATTAATTTATAAACATTCGATCATGCCACTAGAAAGAATGTTGACTTACCCTTTATTACGAAGTTGAGTCGGGCTTGCACTTAGACATTCTGAATCCCGTATTTAAGATATCGAGCGTCCATTAATCATTTATAGCAATCATTGCTTAAAGCGATTAATAACTTCATTTCCTTAAGTAGTACCACTCAACCTTATTATTGTACTTGAGCTAACTCAACTGCGGGGTTTAGTACAATAAACCTTTGAGCTCCTTGAGGGCGTCATCATCCTAAGCGGATACGGTGACTCGTCTGAGATAACTAGCGTGACATCTAATCTTGCCACCCGAGATCACGGAGAATCTTGGGTTAGAACATATAACCCTCACCCATAACAAGTCAAGTGATGGTGACAACTCATATTCACCTAATACCTTATCGAGGTTTAGATCATCGTAAGTCACGAGATCTTGGTTCTTCACGACGGTCGGAAAGAAGAACTCGTCTCCTTGTGATCCTTGATACGTCGAGGCGTGCCGGCATAGACAAGCAACTAAGTCAAGTCACTTCTTATCTATCTTTGCGGCTAAGCCGACAACTCGTCCTTAAGTCGTCTCGGTGTGAAACTTTTATATCTCATTAAGCTTGACCAATCATACGGACTTACGTGATCTTCTACACCTTTGTATGATCTAACATATATGAGATAAGGGGACACGGATATATGCAATCAAGTATTCAAATCGGATAGGAGATTGTAATAGTGGTAACGAGGAAACATTGTATACAAGCTCAACCAAGCGCTTTCGTTATACAAATCAACAATCTCCACTTATACTAAAGCAAACTTTTAGTATACAATGTGTCTTTCTACTAGCTATTACAAACAACCATCACTTTGCTTCTCCCACTTATACAAAGTTTCCTTTCTAAGTGGGTGCCATCAAGCATAATCGAGTCCTCTAACGTGTCCATCGTAGACTTTTGCGGCGAGGCTCTTCGTGAATGGATCCGCTAGGTTTTCCGTCGTATCAATCTTTTCAATCGACACGTCACCTCTTCTAACGATTTCTCGTATGACATGGTACTTTCTCTCTATGTGTTTAGTCGCCTTGTGGGTCCGTGGTTCCTTGAGTTTGCCACTTGCACTGAGTTATCACGATGAAACTATGATACTCTTGGGCGAACCGGTACCACATCTAGATCCATGAGGTAGTTCTTGAACCATCTGACCTCGCTTAGAAGCCTCAGGCGGCTACATATTCGGCTTCCATGGTAGAGTCCGCAATGCATCATTGCTTTGCACTCACATGGGATCGGCTCCACCTCCCAAGGTAAACACATAGCAGGGTTGACTTTTTCTCATCACGGTCGGCTTGGAAATCCAGTCTATATAACCCAAGGCATTAGGCATGCATGGTAAACTAGCCTATAATCTGAGTCCTTTTCGGTGCTTGGTATATGCTTTCTGCGGATCAATGAGCTTGTCGAGGTTAGGCGATATCTAGCTACTATGCCTACCGCATAGCGGATATCGGGCCTCGTGCATAGCATTGCGTACATGAGACTTCCTGCGGCGGAGCGTAAGGAACTGTCTCATTCCTCTATCTCCGCTGCGGTCATGGGTATTGCGTTTTGAATAAAGGCGCCATATGCGAAAGGTAGCAATCCTTTCTTGGTGGTGCATACTAAAGCAGTAATCACGATATCAATGTAAGGCGCTGAGATAAGCTCAACATTTTCTTTTTGCGATCTCGGTAAACCTTGATCCCAGAATGTCTGCTGCATCTCCTAAGTCTTTCATTTGAAGCGATCGGATAGCCAACTCTTTACGTCGATATGACTTCACGTTGTTGCCGACTAGAAGGATGTCATCTACGTAAAGTGCAAGAAATACCACATCACGTTGACGTCTAACCGATACACACAACTCTCGCTAGGCAGCGGGTAAATCCATAGGATTTTACCACCTCGTCAAGCGTAAGTTCCATGATCGGGAGGCTGCTTAAGTCCATAAATGGACTTCTTAAGCTTCCATACTAGATGCTCTTCACCCTTTACCACATAACCTTGAGGTTCTTTGCATATAGATGTCTCTACCTTCCTCGAGGTAACCGTTTAGAAAGCGGTTTAACGTCCATTGCCAAACCTCTAGGTTGAGTGGGCTGCTATGGCTAGAAGAATTACGATGGACTTGAGCATTGCTACGGTGAAAAGGTCTCATCGAAATCGATGCCCTCAATGCGAGTGTACCCTTTCGCCTGAGCACGGCTTTAAAGCGAAACCTCTCCATGGAATCTCTCTTCCTCTTGTATATCCACTTACTACCTATGGCTTCCTTGCCATGCGGTAGAGTGTCTTTCATATACATCCATAGCCGTTATGGACTCCATTTCTAAGTCCATAGCGATTGTGCCATCGATCTTGCATCAATATCTTGTATCGCCTCCTTGTATGTCCATGGGTCGATTATTGCATGTTCATCTGCTGGGACTAAATCCGAAGATTCACCCACGAACATAAATCGCTCGGGTTGACGAACAACCCTCCCACTACTGACGAGGTTCTCTGAGGCACAATAGCAGCGGTGGGTGCGAAACTTGTGGTTCTCTAACACACAACTTGCTGTGTGGGTACCACATGCGGTCGGTATCTCGGTGGAACTCGACCCACTTCAATTTCTTGAAGTATCTGGTGTCGATCCTCCACTAGACTCGACATCTCGTACCTTTGGCCCTGTCGGTGGTGGAATACGATCATCTTCTAATTCTTGAAGAATGATTTCAACTTTGGACTTATGATTTTCATATAATCCTCTTCTAAGAATCGGGCATTAGTCTAATAATGACCTTCGATCCTTAGGACTATAGAATAAACCACCTTTCGTTCCTCTAGGATAGCAATAAGCGACCTTGCGTCGAGATCTAGCCTCCAACTTGTCGACCTTCTTGTTCGTGCACGTGTCTTTGGCTGCCTTATATCTTATGTGGCTTAAGCGGGCTTCGCCCAAACCACAACTTCGAAAGGGTCTTTTAGACTTACTTGGGCGGTACTAGATTTAGCAAGTATGCCGCCGTCTCTAAGGCATACCCCGAGCGAAATAAGCGATGTAGCATAACTCGTCATAGATCTAACCATTTCCAAAAGAGTCCTGTTCTTGGCTCGACACACCGTTTCTTTGTGGTGTGCCGGTGAAATCTTGTTTGGGATGTAATCCCACACTTCACTAGATAGTCCATGAACTCGTTCTTGAGGTATTCGCCACAGCGATCGGAGCGATGACTTGATACTTTACTAGCCGTCTCCACTTCGCCTTAAACTCTTTGAATTTCTCAAAGCATTCGGACTGCGGTGAAGCGGTATCGTATCCGTACCTTAGTGTCGTCGATGAAAGTGACAAAATACTCGTACCCTCCACGAGCTTGTGTGGACATCGGTCCACATGTCGAAATGGACTAACTCGACATTTACGTGGCTCTATAACCCTTCGCTTTGAAGGGTGCGGTCGACATCTTACCTTCATCGAGGATTCGCGGTGGGAGCAGATGCAGTGAGATTACCAATGCTCCATTCTTAGCGGTCTTTGGATCCTATTTAGATTGATGTGACCTAATCTAAGATGCCGAGAGAAAAGTAGAGTCATCTTCTTGAAGAAAACTTTCTCTTTTAGGGTTTGATGAAGATCTGACATAGTTATAGGTATTATGTTTTGCGAGAAATAGTATAAAGCGAATTATATAAAGTGCCAACACGAGATAACCGTCATTTCTTATGATAGAAACACCACTATCAAAAATAACAGAATATCCATGAGTAAATAATTTGAAAGCAGAAACAAGGTTCATGAAAATCCGGCACATATAAAGCGTCTTTCAAAACTAAAGCTGTTGTCCCAAAACATAAAAAACATCTCCAAGCGCAGCGGCCGACTTTCGCGCGTTGCCCATGGAATCGTTATCTCGCCATCAAAGCGACTCCCTTGTCGCGGGAACCCCGCAGGTGTAACAAACATGATCGATTTAGCCCGTATCTACTACCGAGAATGGGTAGAACAAGTCGCTAAACATGTTTCCGTTACTAAAGCAAGCAGCGTACCTTGAGCCTTGAGCATAGGGCACTTGGCCTTCAATGCCAGATCTTGCGCGCTTGAAGCACTTGCCCTTCTCCTTTGGCTTCTTCAAGCCTCCGGTGGCAACCATGTTCTTGCTCCCATTACTCACTATTTCCTTGCCTTTACCACCTTTGGCACCTTTTCTATTTCCATTTTGCAATGAAAATTTTGGGCCCTTAGATGTGCTAGCAAGAGCATGTGCTCCTTTTCCCATAACTCCTTCCATGACAACGAGATCATTAAGCAAGTGACTAAGAGTAAACTCGGTCTTGCTCATGATTGCATTCAGCGCGAAAGTTCTCAAAAGACTTGGGCGGTGTGTTGAGGATGATATCGACCTTGGCCGCCGTCAATACCTCCTCCCAGTGATCAAGACCATCCATGAGATGAGTCATGTGGGAGACATGTTCATGGACCGAACTTCCTTCTTCCATCTTACACGCATGAATTTCTCTCATTGTGTGGGCGGATGTCGATCCATTGCCCAAACTTACTCTCGAGACTTGACCAAATGTCGATCGCGTGCGCCATCGGCCCGATCTTTGCGGTGCAAGCCTTTGGACATCGTAGTCATCATATAGCATTTAGCCATATTGTTTGACTTATTCCAAGTGCGCTTGACTCTCATTGCTCATTAGTCGATCGTCGATAAGAGCATCGGGTTTAGGAGTAGTGAGAACAAACATGTGTTCTTGACGATAAGAACATATTCCATGTTTCGTTTCCACTCGATGAAATTTGGACGGATAACGGTTTTGTGCGAGCATATTGATAATCGGCGTAGAGACATATCGAAGCGATAATGTAAACACATAAGCATCTGACGCATATAATTCGTAACAATAATATTGTAACCTTTTGATAAAACAATATTATTGAAACCTTGAATCGCCCGAGGAATTCCACATACAAGCCACGCGTGTGGGCGTTTACACATGAACCCTCGACCGGACTAAAATATACCTTTTAGTCGTTTAATTTCAATCCATGTCAACTTATCCTTATGATGAATGAAATTAATGATTGGACCTTACTGAACCACATCCTTATCATGAGAAGGACTTGGCGGGAAGTTGTACTTGAGGTGATGTCTAAGCATTGACCACAATTTTAACGTGAAAATGAATTCTTAGAATTGGTATACTCACTCGGACCATACCGCTTCCAATTCAAATTCTTTTGTTATCTCATTTATATCTATCTCTAGAGAACTTATGAAAATCGCACATGCAAGCCCGCAGCGTGTGGGCGTTTACATATGAAACTCCCACTTCTCAATAGATTTAAAATGTTTTATTTAGAAATCTCATCTAACAAACTTATGATAAGCAGTGCAAGCAAGCCCGCGCGTGTGGGCGTTTACTCACGGTCGTCTCACTTTGTTTAGAGATCAAAAAGTGGAGAGTCTTGACATTTTAATTTGAAAAATTAATTTGTCGGGTTGCTTCTTAGTCTTTTTATTCAAAGGTTTGTCCATGCGAGATCACGTAATCCTAGCATGCTTTTCTATAGAACTCGACATGTAAAACATGCTCATGAGAATTCTAAAATATGCTTGATAAAGCGATAAACCTAGCATGCTTACTATGCGCGTCGATTCGTAAAACACTTAAGGTTTGTCGGCGTAATATAAACATACATAACGTACTCTTGCATAATTTAAACATCACGACATGCATATGAGCGATAAAAATAAAATAAAGCGTTCATCGCGGCCCGATCGTGAAACACGCACATTTAAATCTAATCTATTACATAGATTTACAAAGTGCGAAATTTAAACTTGAGCAGACCTCGCGTGCAGGCGCGGACGGATTCAACAATTGGGCCTCGCGTGCAGCGCGGACCGGAAAATCTGGAAGCAGTGCGGGCGGGTCATTGTCTGTCTTTGGGCAGCGCTGAGGCGAGGCCGGCCAGCGCGCAAAGCCTCTTGTCGGCCGCCACCGCGTGTCCCCGCGGGCTACCTCGCGATCGCTAGGGCGACCAGCGACCAACGCGAACATCGTGGCCCACCGCCCGGCGCGAGCGTCTGCCGAGAGGCGTCGTCGCCCGGACGAAACTTCGCGACCAGCGAGTACGCTTTCATGGCCGGGTTTCTGTGGCGTGAGCGCGTGCCCGTCGCCCGCTAGCTTCATTTCGCTAAACGCCCGGCGGCCGTACCTCGCGATCGCTCGCTTCGCTCGCGTGGCGCCGGGGTCTCGTGCGTGAGCGCATGCCCGTCGCCCGCGCCCTCGCGATCGCCCTCGCGACCGCGAGGCTTGCTCGCGAATACCGTCGAGGGGCTGCCGAGCTACTGTTTTTCTGTCGTTTCGTTCTTCGTTCTTTCGTCTTCGTTCTTCTTTTACAGACAAGATTTACATAATAAAATCTAATCTAACCACGGATTTTCTAGTGGTGAAAAACAACAACATCCGACAAAATAATAAGCGAGCCACGATGAGCAGCGGATCCACAATAATTAAAAGCAGCGTAATAATCAGCGTGAATTAATCAGCGAGGCGAATTACGATCCCGGGCTACGATACCAGTGTAGGGAAAGCGTATGTTAACCCTCGCCCGAGGATCCATCTTGGGTATTTAATTCACCATACATTGATTATAAACCTAGCATGCGTCTATATAATTAAATCGCAACACGTAGGGGTTTCACGTGTTTACCTTTGGATGCATCGAGGTGGATGGAGCGAGATGAGCGGATCGAGCGGATCGGACTCGTGCTTTGACCTTACGGGTTTGTATCCGGTTGCCCAATCTCCAGCGTCGGTGAGGGCGATCTATGGAGAATGCTTGAAAAATCACCCAATGCTCTCTGCAACAAACTCTCGAAAATTCTCTCTCGATAATGAGATGACCGAAAATCTTATCTTAATTTATGAGCATTAGCTAGACATTATCTCATACCTTATATTTATAATGCACTACCTTAATCCTATATGGAATATTACCATAATCTATATGGAATATTACCATAATCTATATGGAATATTACCATACTCTTAGGATTATTTCCATACTCTTAGGATTATTTCCATAATCTTATATGGAAAGGATCTATGCATATACCATAAATATAATTATATCCTTGTGGATAAAGAGAATAAAATCTTGCCAATTGGGAGCATGAGGCGCCGATTTTCCTTGGCTACGGGCACTGGATGGGCCGACCAGGATCAAATCTGAGGAATAAAGATGGGCCTCAAATAAATTAATTATCTTATGTTGACCAGAACATAAATTAATTTATAAACATTCGATCATGCCACTAGAGAAAGAATGTTGACTTACCCTTTATTACGAAGTTGAGTCGGGCTTGCACTTAGACATTCTGAATCCCGTATTTAAGATATCGAGCGTCCATTAATCATTTATAGCAATCATTGCTTAAAGCGATTAATAACTTCATTTCCTTAAGTAGTACCACTCGACCTTATTATTGTCTTGAGCTAACTCAACTGCGGGGTTTAGTACAATAAACCTTTTGAGCTCCTTAAGGGGCGTCATCATCCTAAATGGATACGGTGACTCGTCTGAGATAACTAGCGTGACATCTAATCTTGCCACCACCCGAGATGCGGAGAATCTTGGGTTAGATTCTATAACCCTCGCCCGTAACAAGTCAAAGTGATGGTCGACCTTCATATTCACCTAATACCTTATCGAGGTTTAGATCGTCGTAAGTCACGAGATCTTGGTTCTTCACGACGGTCGGAAAGAAGAACTCATCTCCTTGTGATCCTTGATACGTCGGAGGCGTACCGGCATAGACAAGCAACTAAGTCAAGTCACTTCTTATCTATCTGCGGCTAAACAAACAACTCGTCCTTAAGTCGTCTCGGTTGTGAAACTTTTATATCTCATTAAGCTTGACCAATCATACGGACTTACGTGATCTTCTACACCTTGTATGATCTAACTTATATATGAGATAAGGGGACACGGATATATCTGATCAAGTATTCAAATCGGATAGGAGATTGTAATAGTGGTAGCGAAACATTGTATACAAGCTCGACCAAGCGCTTCGATTATACAAATCCAGCAGTTTTGTATGCGAGAACTTGATTTTCTCACCCTTGAGACCTTGATGAGGCATGTGATGAGGTCTTAGAGTATCTTGAGTCCATCGATGAAGTCGAGGCCCTCCAGGAGTCGGTGCCTTATCTAGGCGTGAGGAAGCCCATTGGAGGAGAGGATCTTGTGGTGAAGAAATAAGAGACCACGCCCAGATGGAGTTGAAGGAGCTGTCGGACCACCTTGATTATACCTTTCTGGCGGCGATGAGGCGTGCCCGGTGATAGTATCTTGGCTTTGACGGATGAGGAGTCCGGCGATGGTTGTCTTTGAAACAATATAAGTCTGCGATTGGGTGGACTATCTTTGATATCGAGGGATCAGCCCCGATTTGCATGCACGGATCTGTTGGAGAATGAGTATAAGCGAATGTGCAACCTCAGCGCCGCTGAATCCGGCAATGCGAGAGGTCGTGAGGAAGGAAGTGTTGAAGCTTTTAGATGCAAGCATGATCTATGCCATGTCAGACAGAGAGTGGGTTAGCCCGACTCAGTGGTATCGAAAGGGGTATCACGGTGATCTATGAGACGAACGAGCTTGTGGCAACAAGACTCGTGACGGGATAAGCGGTTGCATAGACTATCGTGCTACGAACACGACCACAAGGAAGGACCATTTTCCCTTGCCCTTCATTGATCAGATGTTGGATAGAGTGGCGGGGTATGAGTTCTATTGTTTTCTAGATGGATATTCTAGGTACAATCAGATTGCCATCGCCCCTGAAGATTAGCACAAGACGGCGTTCACGTGCCCTTATGGAGTTTTTGCCTATAGGAGAATGCCGTTTGGATTGTGCAATGCTCCGACCACTTTCAAAGATGCATGATGTCCATCTTCCAGGGTTGATTGAAAATATTATGGAAGTTTTATGGATGACTTTTTCGTGTTTGGCTCTTCGTTCGACCATTGTCTCCATAATCTGTCACAAGTGCTACAAAGATGTGAGGAGACGAATCTTGTTCTCAATTGGGAGAAGTGTTATTTCATGGTAAAAGAAGGTGTGGTGCTTGGCCTCAAAGTCTCGGCTTAAGGTTTGGAAGTGGATCGGGCAAAGATAGTAGCAATCGAGAAACTACCTCCTCCCACAAATGTCAAATCTGTGAGAATTTTTCTCGGTCATGCGGGCTTCTATAGAAGATTCATCAAGGACTTCTCTACAATCACGAAGCCACTGTGTGGACTGCTCGAGAAAGATACGAAGTTCATGTTCATGAGTGAGTGTTTGGGGGGCGTTTGAGAAATTGAAGCTAGTCCTGATATCGACCCCAGTTTTAGTATCACCAGATTAGGTCAACCATTCGGTGATGTGCGATGCTAGTGATTGGGCGATGGGAGGTGTGTTGGGGCGAGAAGCGAGACAAGCTTTCCGAGTCATCTATTATGCAAGTAAGGCGCTCGACTCGGCTCAAATGAACTACACCACTACCGAGAAGGAATTACTTGTTGTGGTCATGCTTTTGATAAGTTTAGACCTTATTTGGTGGGCACCACACCATTTTCCACAACGACCATGCCGCCATTAGTCATCATTCACCAAGAAAGACTGAAGCCACGATTGGTGAGATGGATCCTTCTCCTTCAATAATTCGACATGGAGATCAAAGATAGAAAGGGCTGCGAGAATGTGGTTGCCGACCACTTATCGAGATTAGAGAAGCCAGTCGAAGGAGAGGATAAGAAGATTGGGATCAAGGAGAACTTCCCAGACGAGCACATCTTGAGCATCATTGATCACACACCATGGTATGCCGATTTTGTAAATTACTTGGTGATTGGAGTTTTACCTCCATCGTGCAGTCCTCATCAGAAAAAGAAGTTTCTCCACGATGTCAAGTTTTATTATTGGGATGATCCCCATCTCTACCGCCGATGTGCCGATGGTGCGATCGTCATTGTGTTCCCCAAGGAGAATGGGAGAACATAATCCACGAGTGCCATAGTTCTTTAAATGGAGGACATTTGCGGTGGCCATGGCGGCAAAGGTTTGCCAAAGTGGATTCTATTGTCTTCGATCTTCAAGGATTGCCAATCGTTTATCAAGAGTTGTGTTGTTGTCAAAGAATGAAAGCGTCACTAAGAAAACGAGATGCCACGAAGACCATCATGGAAGTGGAACTATTTGGCGTATGGGGATCGACTTTATGGGTCCGTTCCCGTATCTTGTGGTTACACGTCATCTTACTCCTTGTGGAGTATGTTTCCCGATGGGTAGGCGATTCCCACTACCACGAATGACTCCAAGGTAGTGATCAAGTTTCTCCACAAGAATATTACGACTCGATTTTGAGTGCCGAGGCGTTGATCGGCGATGGCGGGTCGCATTCAATAATAAGTGGCTAAGCAATGTCCTAGCTAAGTATGACGTGAAGCGTAGAGTCACCTCCCATATCATCCATAGCGAATGGGCAAGCCGAACTCGCCAACCGAGAGATAAAGCAAATTTTGGAGAAATCGGTTGTGAATAGGAAAGATTGGGCCAAGCAATTGGATGATGCTCTTTGGGCCTACGGATTGCTTACAAAGCTCTCGTCGGCTATCTCCATATCAAATGGTATTTGGTAAATCTTGCCATTTACCGGTTGAATTGGAGCACAAAGCTTATTGGGCCACGAGGAGAATCAACATGGATTTCAAAGAGGCCGGTTTGATGAGAAGTGAACAATTGTTGGAACTTGATGAGTGGAGGAATGAAGCTTTTGAAAATTCTCGGATATACAAGGAAAGAGCTCGGAAATTCCACGACCTTCACATTCGTTCCAAAGGATTTGCTCCGGGTAATGAGGTTTTACTTTACAATGCTCAACTCTGTCTCTTCCCGGGAAAGCTTAAATCAAGATGGTCGGGGCCGTACACTGTCTACCGAGCTCACACCAATGGGAGTTATGAATTGCTAGACTCGGTGGAAATATTTTCAAGGTGAGCGGCGATACCTCAAATCCACTTCAAGTCACACTTCGACCGAGAAGTCAAGGTGACCAAGCTCAACGAACCATGATGAGAGATAACGTCGAGCTAGCGACGATAACTCTAGCACTGGTTGGGAGGTAACCCAACAGTTTTACATGCTTTTTGTTTTGTCGTTTTTGTTTTTGTTTTTGTTTGTTTGTGTCGTGTCTCGTTGGTTGTTGTTAAGTCCCAAGGTGTTTAATGGCTTTATATATAAAACAATAAAAAAAAGGCCTACCTAGCGACCACCCTCGCGACCGCGAGGTATGGCTGCGAGAAATCGGGCAGTAGCTAATTGCCCAGCGCGAAGAAGCCTAGCAACCACCTTCGCAGCGACCGAGGTGTGGCCTGTCGTCGTGCGATGATACCTGCGTTGAACGTCTCACGCTTAGCGACCGAGCTCGCGACCGCGAGCCCGGTCGTGGCGTGACCCGACCCATACAGCGCGACCCGCATGTTTTGCTTTGATTTTAACCCCTTCCCCATTTTCACACACCCACACATTCTGACATATCCACCATTTCAAAGCACCACAACCCTAGTTCTTCACTTTGCTTGCAATTTCCACCTCTAATCCACTCAAGGTATGCTACATTTCCTTAATTCTTCATGGGTTCACGCTTTTTAGCATGATTTAGAAGAGTTTTGTCCATTATATATTCTTGTTGTGGGTTATTGAAGATTTGAGGAACTAGGGCTTCTATTGCTAATTTTACTTGGTGTTTGAGCATGTTTGTTTCAATGTTAGGTCTATTGATGTTCCTAGATGCATATTATTGGTTTATTTTACCTACATTGTTGAATTGGGTTGAAAATTTGAATAAATCCTGATTTTTCTTTGTGTCCATGAACCTCACGACGGGGCTCATGACCTTGACGTTCTTGGCGCTTGCTGTGTAGTCGTCATCGCGAGCTTGCTTGCGGGCACGAGTTGCTACCTCGCGACCACCCTTGCGACCGCGAGGTTGGCCGCGAGGCAGCCCCAGATTTCCCTTTTCATGCTTATTTAAGTGTGTGTGCGTTTTCTCTCCTTGGTTTCACCTTGTTAGATCATATGTGAGTATAGGGGGAGGAATTTTCCTAAGTTCAACTTCGGGGGAGGTCTGTATATTGCTATGGGTTGCCGTTTACTTTCACTTTCATTTTTAATAAGTACATGAGTTAACGTTGACTTATCTTTAGGTACATTATGTCGCATGCTTCAGGCCACAAGCGAAAGGGCAAGGAGGTCGCCTCCTCTTCACATGATTAGCCACACGATACATTCGACCCCGACACCTTTGGGGTGCGATTGCCAACTCCCTCGTCAATGGAGCGGTGGAGGAGATTGGTGCAATTATGGCACAGGCACTCATGATTTATGTGCATAGAGACATGCCAAGCCATGGGGATAGCCAACGATGTCACATGGCTAGGCGAGATGGCAGTGCGTGATTACATTATCACGACCATTACGACATACGGATCCTCACTCTGGAATTCCTGTCGACCGTCCGAGTACACAAGACACAAGGGTCACCGAACTATATCACTTTCCAGATGGACAATGAGCCACGCCAACTCTCGGTGGATGGGCGAATGGAATCATCAATGGTGATCCCGAGGTCAATACATCGGAGATTTAGAGACCACGCCACGAGAATGTGTGGCCTTTGTTCGTGGACACAAATCTAAGCGAACCCGTCGTATAGCGTCTCGAGCAAGGCAAGTTCCATAAGAACCCGCGGTCCTTACTTTCATCGCTGCTCACTGCACAATCCATGGCGCAACAATGCCGGCACGATCCTCTCACAGGACATGAGTCTCTTAATTGGGCTGCGACTCGACAAAGATGCATGCCGACATGTTCCTTGCACGCAGCACTTTCGGATCTGCAAGCGGAGGTTTCGAGGAGCAAGAGATATGCATAGGGGATTCGTTACCCCATTACCGATTTTTCGAGGTGACGATACGTGAGAGTCCTATCTCTCAAGATATTTTCTGGACAAGCCACATCTATCGTCCGGGCGTTCTTGAAGAGACACCGAGCCGTTACCTCACGGCGCTATCTGACAAAACGGCCGATGCATGCCGCCGCCCAACACGGATCTCGCGGTTTAAGAAGATTTGGTGCGGCGGAGGCCTATTGGAACTAGAGCTCAGGTCTTCACTATTCATGGGTTTAGCGCTTGAATGCGCAATGAGAGATCGAGAGAGAGCGGCATGAGGAGGAAGCCGAGCAGGAGGAGCAAGCCGAGCCGGAAGTAGCACACGAGACAGGAGGCATATTACATCCACCTCCCGTTCAAGGCGACCCCAGAATATATGAGCGACTAGATCGCATAGATGGTCGACTTGACCACATTGTGAGGCGCCTCACATCCATATTGGCCAGGCCGAGGCCCATTCGAGCAACAAACAAGCCCTCCTCACCCAACACCAAGCACATCAAGAGCACCAAAGATAAATGATGGAGATGATGCGGAGGTGGGATCGATGGCGAGATTCTATCCACGCGGAGTAGCATGACATCTGAGGTAAAGTCTCTCGCCTGACTACTCTTTTACGCAAACCTTATTGCCTCTATTTCCACCTGTTTACAATAAGTTTGGGGGGAGTGGACGAGTTTGGTTGGTTGAGAGTCTTGTTTATGTTTTATGTTTTCTTGTAAAGTTGTTATGCTTTGGGGCTTTTGTCGTGTCTTTGTTTTGTTGTGTCGTCGATCAACGAGTTAAGTGAAATGTGTTAATTCATGTTGCCAATGATGATAGAAATTTTCGAAAAATGTTGTTTATAGTGCACATGATGTGTTAAGGAAGCGAAGCATGAATGGCTTGAGATTGCTTAGCTTTTGTTTTCACCATTTGCTTAAAACCGTGAGATTTGAGCTTCCTTTGTATAAACATCTTGATCTGATTTCTTTTAATTGTGTGATATCGTGCATGTAATTATCTTCTAGAACTTGCCGCTTTTTTTACGTATCGAGGGTGCAATATGTGTTTTGAATATGGAAATGATAAAGGCCATCTTTGCTAAACCACATATTTACCCAAACACTAGCCCAATGATATATACCGTTTGTCACCTTCTTTAAGCCTCTATTAGACTTTATTCTTTCGATTAACCGGATGATAGGAGGTGATGATGGATATGGGAATCAAATGGGAGGAAAATTTGTGTTGATATTCTAAGTTGGGATAAAAGATAAAGAATGGTACCCGTGTGAAAAAGAATAGACCCTATAAGCTCTATTACAAAGCCAAGAAAAGAAAAATTTTGTGAAAAATGTGAGCATAAAGGAAGTCAATTATCATAAAATAAGTACCGTGAGTTGCTTAAATGTTGAAATAGCATGTTGGAAAGAAAAAAGGGAAATGGACAAAGTCCATATGAGTTGAATGTATAAATGGAGGTACTTGGAGGTATATTTGAGTCACTTAGCCATATATTATCCTACCTTAATCAATGTGCCTACATTACAACCTATGAAAAGTCCTTTTTGATCCTAATTTGAACGCATTTGATGTGGTGGAGATATTAGAGAAATGGCAAGCCTATGGTGAGATTTTTGCATTGCATTGATTATTGAGTGTATACACGTCCTTTATTTCTTTATGAGATGAGTGTACTCTATATATTATGCACATGCGTTGTGAGGGTGCAATTGAATGAGATTTTTTATTTCAATGGTTGTACATTGTTGAGTTGACTAATGTCGTCGTGTGCGCTAATGATTTTGAGCTTTGAGATAGAGGCTTGATTGTGTTAAACACCTTTGCTGACGCTCGTTGATCTTTTGTCGTTTCTCTCTTTCTTGTTGGTTTTGTTTTTGTTTGAGGACAAACAATGCTTTAAGTTTGGGGTGTTTGATAAACACGCATTTTACACGTTTATTATTGATATTTAAAGATGATTTTAGATCAATAAAGTGCGTTTATGTCTTGGATCTCAATGCTTTTACATATTTTTGGAAGATACTGCTCTTGGGTTCCTTTTTGGTGTTTTGTAGGCTTATAAGTTGAAAATCGAAGCATGGAACGAAGCACGAGCGAAAGAAGGGCAAAAACAGGGCCTAGCGACCACCTTCGCGGCTGCTAGCTCGAGCGCGAGCCGCGAGAGCAGCGCAAAATGATGTTTCGCGACCGACCTAGAGACCGCAAGGTAAATCCACACGACGCGGCCACTCCCAGCGACCGCGAGACGTGCGCGAGCTACCCAACATGCGAAGAAAAGCTTCTACTCGATTTCTCACAACCATGGCTAGCGACTGCGAGCCAGGTCGCGAAGCTTACCTAGCGGCCGCAAGCGAAGAAGACGCGCGCATGAAGTTCACCTAGCGACCGAGCTCGTGACCCTGAGCTCGGCCGTGCGCAATGAAGGCCCAAAATTAGGGTTTCGGCTTTGCCTATAAATAGGGCATCGCCCCCTCGCGCCCCAAGCCACTCCAGACCTAAAATACACGTTTTTCCTCAATTTTTCATGATTTTTCATTCTTTTGCACTCTAGCTTTGATTTAGATTGATTCTAGCATTAGTTTTTCATAGTTCTACGCTTGTTCTACGCATTGTTATCGATTTGGAGCGTTTCGTCGAGCAATTGCATCTTTCTCATTTTCCGGCGAGGTTGGGATTTGAACCCAACGATTGTTCTTCAGATGCCACCCTACGGGTTTTATCTATTTAATTCTTATTTTTATGGTTAATTCGTATTTTATTCCGTTAATTATGTCTAGCTAAATTTCTGTTCTAATCCTAGGGTTTGCATGATTCTATCCTAAATGTTGTGATTCCTGCTATCGTTATTTACCTTCCTGGCATTGATTCATGATTCTTGGTGTTTATTTATATGTGTTGATTTCTGATCAATCTTGATGCATATCTAGTTGCCAGTTAATTTCTTAACGATTTTAATTGCCAATCGATCTTGAATGCATGATACGGATAAAGCTTGAGTCATAGGCGAGATAGGAACATTCGTAGGAAGCATATTCTTTGTGATCCTTTTGGGTTGCTTATTTTCCTCTAGAGGCGTAATTGATAATAAGGAAAATTAGTAATCAAGCGCCACAATTGTAAATGGCTGAAATTGTTGGTTACATATGTGATCTTTCATCTTATCGGATTAAATTGGTTTAGGGTTAGTCTTTATCTCTTATTATCTCTTTGAGTTTTATTGCTTTAGTTTATTTTCAAGTTGTTACCTTATTGCTTTGGATTTAATATCGAAGCCTAAACATATATAAACCAAACCTGTGCTTGGATAATGATGAAGGATTAGATTGTTAGCTTCTGTATTTTCGCGTTACAATCCCTGTGGATACGATACTCTTCTTACCTATATACTTGCACGTTTTCGTGTTAGAAAAGTGAGCGATCATATGTGATATGAGCTATGCTATAATGACATATGACCTATGTGATGATGTGATGACATGTGATGATATTATGTGAGATGCATAATGATGATGTGTCGATGAGATTGCATGATTATATGTGATCATGATATGTGACATATGTGATAATATGTGATTATGGGTGATGATATATGTTGTGCGATGATGCCTGGTTATCTATGCAAACGTGTTTCTAATGTTTCAACGTCGGTACAAAATGCCGAGAACAAGGAACCAGAGAAACAATAACGTGGAAGAAGCCCGAGAACTACCTTTGGTTCAGCGGCATGCGATCGAGAGTTTTCGTAGGTAGAATCCCCCTACATTCGACGGTCTCGATGAATCGATCGATGCTGAGAACTGGATACGATCCACCGAAAGGATCTTCGAATATATCGGCTGCGAAGAAGCGAAAAGCTGAATGCGATCTTTCGACTAACCGATGAGGCTGATTTGGTGGGAATCGTGAGAGAACCCTAACACCGGGGACATTGGGAAGGTATATGTGGGAAGATTTCAAGGAAGAACTCATGGAAAATACGTGCTGGCGTTTCTGAGCGAGAGAAGGAAAAGCGAGTTATGGAATCTTCGTCGAGGAAAGGACGGTCACCGAGTACGATCGCTCGCTCGTCGTCGGCGTTACGCTACGTGCACAGTCGGCACGCGATCTTTGCCAGGCGAGCGAGTTCGAGAGAGGACTCCGACCCGAGATCGAATTTTGCTCGTCGATCGGGGAGATCGGCGTATGCATGCGATCCTTAAACCGGGCTTTAAACATTGAGTCGATGTTGCCCCGGGAAAACGATGCCACAGACGCCGGTGGCGGAGGAAGAGGTAAAAGGAAATGAGAAGATCGAGGAGAGGCAATCGGTGTTCAAGGTAACAGGCGGTCGATGATTCGAGGAATCGGGTATTCGAGGAGAGAAAGGCAACCTTGGGAAGGGTTTCCAACCCGTGCGGCGGTGAGGCGGGGTGTGGAAAAGCATTGGTGCCAGAAATGCCAGAGGAATCATTTGGGCGAGTGCATGCAAGGTAACATCGAGTGCTACCGTTGTAGGAAGTCTGGACATTACGCTCGAGATTGTACATCAATAGGAGGGCCAGCAGTGCAGCCGCGGTGAGGCGACATCCGGCTCATGAGCGAACCAAGCTCGCCGAGGATGAACCACGGAGCAGGAGGTTATCCGAGGCCAGCAAACCAAAGGCCACCGCAGCAAGCTAGGGTGTACGCCTTGAATCAGCAGCAGACAGCACAAGCTCCCGAAAATCTTGCAGGTATAATCCATATGAGTGATATACCCATTTTCGCTTTGTTTGATACAGGAGCCTCACATTCATTCGTTTCGAGAATCGCATGTGAGAGGTTGGGTTTGGTTCCAAGGAATCATGAGTACCACGAAATTAGCATCCCATCGGAAGTGCTAAAAGCAAAAGAGATATGCCCGAACCAGGAGGTAGAAATCTGTGAGCAGAAGGTCCATGTCAATTTGCATGTCATCAGAATGGAAGATTTCGATGTCATCTTTGGCATGGATTGGTTGGAAAAGCACAGGGAAACTATACGTTGTCTCGAGAGAGAAGTTGATTTTCGAACAACCAAAGGAGTGGAAGTTTGCTTCCACGGCATAAGGATGGGTGTTTGCGTACCGATGATCTCCATACGAGGCGGTGAGGATGATCGGGAAGGAAGCTGTCAAACTTCTTGTTAAGTTTGACGAGCGCATCAAGAGCATAAGCGATTCTGAAGGAGCGATGGTGTGTGAATATCCGGATGTGTTTCCCGAGGACTTGCCAGGCTTGCCGCCTGATAGACAAGTGGAATTCACTATTGATTTGGAACTAGGAGCAGCACCAGTATCAAAGGCACCATACAGAATGGCACCTAAAGAAATGCAAGAAGAAAGCCTTGATTGCAAGAGGCTGTTGGATCTAGGTTTTATCCGACTGGCGTGTCGCCATGGGGGCCTTGATTCTGTTCGTCAAGAAGAATGATGGGTCGATGCGGATGTGCATTGACTACGAGAGAATAAGGCGGCGATCAAACGGATACCCTCTTCCAAGGATCGGCGATCTGTTTGACCATTCAAAGGAGTGAGTGTCTTCTATGATCGATTTGAGGCGGCTACCATCGGTGAAGATCGGGAAGGAGGGCGTTGCGAAGGCCGCGTTCGGGGAAAAAATACAGGCACTACGAGTTCATTGTGATGCCGTTTGGTTTGACAAATGCGCCGATCTTCATGGATCGATTAATCGAGTTTTCCATCGATATCTAGATAGTTTCGTCTTGGTTTTATCGATGATATTCTCATCTATTCAAGAATGCGAGTTGCATAGAGAACACCTTCATACCGATTTTGGAAGCGTTGCGGCGAGAGGTTGTATGCCAGTATAGTAAGTCGAGTTTTGGCTCGGAGAAGTGATGTTCCTTGGACATATCGTGTGCGCAAAAGGAATCAAAGTTGACCCGGTGAAGGTTGAAGCCGTAAATAACTGGAAGGTTCCGATTAATGCCAATGAGGTTCGAAGCTTTCTAGGATATTATAGACGTTTCATCGAAGGGTTTTCGAAGTTGGCGAGGCCGATGATGCAACAGCTCCGGAAAGGAATCAAGTTTTCGTGGTCAGAAGCTTGTGAAGCAAGTTTCCAAGAGTTGAAGAAAAAGCTAACAACCGCTCTAGTGTTAGCCGTGCCAGAAGGAAACGATGGGTTTGTGGTCTACACCGATGCATCCAAGCTTGGTTTGGGTTGCGTTCTTATGCAGAACATGAAGGTTATAGCTTACGCGTCTCGTCAGTTGAAGCCGCACGAGTTGAGCTACCCAACTCACGACACAGGTTAGCAAACGTCGTTCATGCATTGAAGATTTGGAGGCACTATCTCTACGGAGTTAATTGTGAGATCTTCACGGATCACAAGAGCCTTAAGTACTTCTTTGAACAGGAGGAGCTGAACATGAGGCAAAGGAGATGGCTAGAGTTGGTGAAGGATTATGATTGCTCTATCAGCTATCACCCGGGGAAAGCCAATGTCGTAGCAGATCCATAAGTATTGTCCTTTACACTGAAAACCAAGATAACTCTATCAACATCCAAATATAGATCTGTCCATTCAATATATATTTACCTGATTTCACATGTCTACTTCTGCATGTATCCTATGAAATCGGGGTATTTTAATTTCTTCCCCTTTTAAAAATGTGGCCTTATTGCTTATTAGTATATTTAATAATTAATACCTTATTAATATACGAATTTCAAACTACAGAATTTTATATGTATGTACAACATGCTCATTTTTTGAAATTTTCTTGAAAATGCCTAAGATCTGCTATAATTATAGCATTATGATGATTTTATAAACATCAGTTATTAAATAACAATGTAATACTAAATAATCGAAATAAGTAATCAGTATCTTTATTCTTTAAAAAGTGAATATGTGTGGTCTTTATGATGTTTATGGACTTCAGCTTACAGAGTAGAATCAGCTAACTTAATTAATTGTTATACTAGAAAACTTTGTTGGGCTTCCTCATATTTGGAGAACATATCTTAGTCTTGTTTTCTTGAAATATATCTTTTTGTCAAATAAATTACTATTGGGCTTTCCTCAGACTCTTTCTTTGTAGCATTAAAGTATCAAACCCCAATGGTGGTTCGGATTCAATCTTCGTGATACAAATAATTAGGCCCAATAGAAAGAACATGATGGGTATATATATCGCTCTTTAATCTCTATACATACATGTAGAGGTGGCAAAAATAGTGAGTCAGGCTAGTCCGAGCGGGTCCATCAGGCTTTTATATTTTTCGAATCGAGTCGGGTCGGGTTGAAAATTTTTGGGCTGTTAAAATTTTCAGTTTTTTAACCTATAAATTGCATATTTAATTGTAAAAAAAAGAATAACTATGTAAAATAACAATTTAAGTCTATAAATTAGTAATTTAACATCAACAATAATAAAATTCAAATTATATGCTAATATAATAAAAAATAAATTAAAGCATCGGAGTCATAATCTGAAGTGGTAAATAATCTAAAATAAAACAATAAACAACTTAAAAAAAAAGAATTAAAGAGAAAGATAATAAAAAGACAAAGAAATAAAGAAAAAAATAATCAATATGTAATAAAAATATATATTTATCGGGTGGGCTTTTTTGACCGGAAGCCCGGTCGGCCCGGGGGCTTTTTCGTGCAACTTTTCAAGCCCGGTTATTTTGGGCATCTTATTTTGAAATCGAATCTAACCCAAACTCCGGGTACCTAGACGGGCCCATCAGGCCAGGTCCATTTTTTCGGCTCTATATACATGTATACACGCACATCTAAGAGGGAGATGCAATATACCTTTTTTTCCTTGTGTAAGAATTAGTAACTAATTTGGACAGTTGATTTTTATATAAAAAGAATGCATTATCATAATTCATTTAGTCCAAATCAATAAATTAGATTGTACTTTATATTTAGGGATGATTCCTATCGGGATTTGATCGATCTTATTTTCGTAAGGGAATTAAATGCACAAGAACACCAAAGATTTACGTGGTTCGATCTATGAATAAGATCTACGTCCACGGAGAGAGAGAGAGTATTCGTGTATTGATAATGTGAGGAGCGATTACAAAAAGTGTAGATAGATCTTTCTCGTCCAATCTAGCCTCTATTTATACACAAATATATTGACCTAGATCCTCCATCCGAGATCTCCTCTAGGATCGGATCTTCCTCCTATCTCTCTTCAAATTAGGATTCTTTTATGTATGGCCGAATCTTCTGCGTTCACATTGATTTAGGAGTCTTCTGGGCCGAACTTGCCTGGGCCGAGCTTGATGTCAGGCTTACTTATATTGGGCCTGTTGCTTGGGCCCGGTAGTTGGGCCGTATCCTATCACATCCCCCCCAAAAGACGCAGAAGCGAGGTCGTAATGGGTTTGGGGATTGTGGTTTGCCGATGTACGTGTGTGATGAATCGGGCCCTTCGTGCCGACTTCGGTTGTCTGGATGGCCTACGAGGCGATGTTCGAGTCGCTGTCGGTGGCTCGCTTTTCGGTGTTGTGCAGAGGTCGCGCACGTTGGGTTCACTTTGTCGTAATCTCGAGGTCGCGGCGTCGTGGTGGCCGTCTTCTGGGGCGTTATGCGGAGGCAGCGTTCTTGACATCATCTTCACGAGGCTTCATGCGAGGTTGTACATCGTATGGCTTACCTCTCCGAGGTGTTATGATAAGTTCGTGGCGTTGTTTGTATCTCTTGCGGGTGTTTTGCGAGTTCTATCACTTGGCTTGGCGGCGAAGGCGTTACGCGAAGTGTTTGGGATAACTTCACTTTGGCGGCGTTATGCGAAGTCGTTTATGCAATTCATGGTCGAGGTCGGATATCTGGCGTTCTTATCTTGAATGTGGAACGTCCTGCGAGGCGAACACGAGATTTTACATCGATGTCATGCCTTTGGATATGCATTTAATGTGCATTTAATGTGGCGCCGGTTGGATTTCCGATAAAGCGCATATGTGGAATAACTTCCCGATCGTTGTTTCACATATCGCATATTCAAATTTCTCGGGCTTAATCTCTAATTTTACGGAAAAAGTGCTCAGCAGTCGCCATTGTCGTCTCGGAGTTTAGCGCCATCTCCTTTGATTACATAAAACCGATTAAGTTTCATGGCTTCTTCTCCGTCTCCTAGAAAGTCTTTTGATGATGAACCTCATGTTGTCTACGTGTCACCGCGGTTGCGGCGGTTTTACATATTTTACTCGCGACCATCTTCCTCCTTTTATGCGTAGTATTAGATTCCCTTTTAGTGATTTTGGTAAGGTTTCTTTGTTCTCTTGATAATATAAACCTCGGATATAAGGAGCTTGCCTCCCAATATCATATTCCTTCGATTTTGAGTTTGTTGCTCCTCGTCCGGGATAGGGCTAGTCTTCTCCTGAGGAGGATTTATCACCGATATCTGAAGACAACCTTAAGAGCGGTCTTCGCTTTACCCCTATGTGTATGTCGAACTCCAAGAGATGTTCGGCATATCTCTTGCCTAAATAACACCCAATTCCTTTCGGCATTTGACTTGCCTTGGTGTTTATGCTATCGGCATAATTTTCCTTTCACCACAGGGCTTGTCCTCCGGTTTTCAAGCGAAGGGTAGCAGCTCGGGGTGGTACTATCTTTCACCCGTCGCAACTTCAAAGCGAAGATAAAATCGAAGATCTCGGTGGCGGAAGAAGTTCTTCTTTTATCGTTTTGTGAAGCTTTGGAGTTCGGTTGGCGATCGGATAAGCATGCCGGCGTAGGTTACGATGAAAGCTTGGTGGCTGGAGGAGCCTTTGGATAAAATCGGTCTTGTAGATGAGGTGTTCACGAGGCCGAGCTTCTTCTTGAAATTTGAGCCCTTATGATCCTGCCACCGCGATAGAGCCGGTGAAGGGTGAGGCCCTCTTGCTTGTCTTGAGCTCCTTGTTGAATTTTCTCTTCTTTTTTTGTAATGGTATTTATGCTCTTTTCGGTGAACTTTTGAAGGGAAGGGGTCGGTTTGGAGGTCTCT